>OY728156.1:1669081804-1670331804 GCA_963277665.1 Viscum album
AAGGTTACATTAATATTCTTTTTCTGAATGTTTTATGTTTTGATATAATTATTTTAATGAATTACATTTCTCTCCAATAGGTTATATATTTATGAAACTCATTTCTCTTTCATGGGTTATGTATTTATAAAACCTATTTCTCTTATATGGGTTATATGTTTATGTAACCTATTTCACTTTGATGGGTCATAATATTATGAAACCCGCTTCTTTTCAGTGGGTATTATTTTATGAAATAATTAAGAAACTTATCACTTTTCTATTTGTTATGATATGACTACATGTTTATGATGCCAATTTCATTTTAGGGGTTCTGATATGATTTTTTATGATTTTGTGGAACATGAATATATGATTTAATTATGATATAGTTGGGACCTATATCTACCTTCAATTCATTGGTTTAATATTTATATCTTTTGAGATATATATGGCTGGAATGATGAGAAAACTCGGTTCAATAAAGGACGTTGTCTGTAATGATGGTCTTGGTAATGAACTTTAACTTATAGGATGGTCATCGTAGTGAACCATGACTACAATGATGGTACAGGGAGTTAACCCATACTACTAAGAGGTAATATGTTATGATACCTTGACTACTATGGAAATAATATTATATTCTTATTTTTATTAAAATAATTACATGTATTATCCCAATGTTATGATTTCATGGATTATGCTCTTCGTTTTCTTATGATTTATATCTTATGAGCTAATGATCTTTATGCCATGACTCTTGTATATGATCTTTTATTGGCAAGTTGTGATCTTAAAATTGTATTTTCAGGTTCTCATACCCTAACACTCATTTTATTCTAATGTATCCCCATTGTTTATCCTTATTGAGAATCTGAGTTCACCTCTATCCTATATTTTCTTTCTCCAGGTTATGAAGAATGGTTTTATGTGGAAGTACTAAATGGGGAGATCTTTGTTGGAAACATTGATTATCTTTCACCAAGTCAAATGATTTTTTTATATGTTTCAAATGAAATTAAACTATTAAAGACATAAGGAATATATTTTTAAAATGTGATGAATATTTATCTAAAATTATGTAATATCCTTGTAAGATAATCTTGGGTCACTATAGTTCTTATCAAAGGGAGGGTTTAGTCATCCTTTGGTAACTATGATGATAAAACATTAGTGTTATCCATTGGGATATTTATAAGGTTATTTCTAGTGATTTCTCTAAAGATAATTCTAAGGTGTCATAGATTTGAAAGTAACATTCATTTTTTAGGAATATTATAAGTCATTTTTAATAATTATGTGTTTTTATAGTATGATAAGTGTTGGCCACACTATTATTTTTTGTCTTATTAAATAGAAGTAACTAGAATGAATTGGGATAAGATTTAATGTTTTATATTTGGAAAGTGTAAAAAATATAAAAATCATTTTACTAAGTGGAAATCTCAAGAAGAGTATCAAGAATGTGGTGCGAGTATTGGATATACTGCTGAATATATGGAGACAACAAATGACATGTGAAATTTATGTGATGCTCTAACTGTATTATTTATATTAAATTAATGAATCATGATTAGATTGAGTTTGAGAATCCTTATGGAATTATTCATATTTTAATTTCTATGAAAGGGGTATTAATGAATAAGATGATGAAGCCTAAGTAATGGTTTAAGAATAATCATGGATGATTGAATTGTATATTTATTGGATTTCAATAATTTTGTTATATGGATCAGAATTTGGATGTTTTCATATTAGGATTTTTTAAAATATATTCAATGGTTTGGATGACATATAAAAAAAATTTAATGTAAAGTTGCATTTTTGATCAAGGGAGGGTAACCCTTAATGTATTCATGATGTTGATAAAATCTTGTTTGGATTTGATAAATAGATGATTGATTTGGATAAAGATAGAATTTACAACCATATAATGAATAAGGGATTTACCAAAAAATTATTTTATCATATTATCAATGGGGATTGTGACATTTTTGGATTTAAGGGACTTATCCAATAATCTTTGTATTCAATAAGGAATTATGGTATTTCACATTATAACCATGTTATGAGACAATATATGATAAATTTGTTCACTTGTTTGGAATGTGAAAACCATGAGAAACCATATGATATATGGTGATTGATCATAATCTGATTTAGGGTCCTTCTTTATGGATTTTTGGATTTTCACCTTTCAGAAGGGATAAAAGGTAATCCATTTTTAGAAGGTTTAATTTAAACATTCAGATGAAGTTTTTCAGATTAAATTATTATCTCACCATTTGAGGATCTATTCATGTTTAATGATGTGTTCTAACCTTTTACTATGATTCAAACTAAGGAAATAAGAAATGGATTATCATTCTACCTAATGACATATTGGTAATTTAGGAATGAAAAATTCACTTTCATTTCATAGAGTAAGAGATAAAGTGGAAATTGAGCAAGGAACAACCAAAGGGTGAGATTTTTCATATAAAAAGGAATAAAATCAAGTAATTATATCACCTTATGTTCTTATAATGTAATATAATTCATCAATTCTAGGAAAATGATATCAAAAAGGATTTATCGTAATACCTTTCTTTATGTTGAACTGATGGTCTTTTAAATCATGATAGATTTATAGTTTTGAGGCCCATAACCTTCCATTGATAATTCATCGACTGGTGATTAAATAAAATTGTCACTATCTATAGTTTTTTTCACTTTTCTTCCATGTCAAATCTTCACACCCAACAATTGTTCTCCTATGTGGAAACTGAGTTATGAGTTAATTTGTGCAATTGTTAATGTTCCAACATTTGTTTTTTAAAGGAATTTTAGTTTTCATTTTTATGATGTGGGTTTCAATGAAATTATATTTGAAGTGTAAAACCTTTGATAACCTTCAAAAATTTCAAGGTTGAAATTCATTTTATGGGTGGTAGAATGTTACACCCTGATATTTTGAGAATTTTTTCGAATTAACTTAATCTTTCTAATGTTTTTTATTTCAGGAAGAACTGAATTTACCTTATTTTATATGAAAGAATCATGTTATTCTTAATTTTTATGCTAATCCAAGTTAATATTTCATTATACATTACATAAGGATAAGATTTCACTACACACAACACTGGCATGGCTTCTGTTATATGCAACACTATGTTTCTATGAAACAAAATTTTGTTATTTTATTTATTTAAACAATATTTTTATAACATATCCATTAAAATTTGTAAAATGAATAGTAACAACTAGTTTTTAAAAATAATTTATAATATTTTTATGTAAATAAATCATATTTATAATAAAACATTTAATTTTTGGTAGAGTCTTTATATGTTAGAAAATATTATAATTTCAAATAAACTTCTTTTTTTCCTTCTATGAACAATAATAAAATTAATTTTTTAAACTGTTAAAATTTTAATTAGATAAACAAACTTTTTTGAAATTATGGATATCAAAATTAGCTTAGGGTTAGATTTTTGGTTTTTTCTGAAAAATTTCCTTTTTTGATGAATAATGAATCATATTGAATTTTAATCCAAAACTTTTTTTCTTCATATTTATTTATGTTGTTAAATTATATTTTAATTTGGTTTTAAAGTATAATTAGAAAATTTTTACATAAATTAATCCAAATTATGTTATTTAACTAACTTCACTTTGAAAATGAATATAAAAACATTTAAAACATTTAAACTTTTACACATTAAAAACCTGATTTCTTGTCACGCCTATGGGATTAGCTTTTAATTTATTTTTTCACTTCAGTGAATTGAATTTTGAAAAATGGAGATATAAAGTTTTAATTTGTATAATATTTATAGTCTAATAATATCAACTTAGTTTTTTTCCAAAAATATTTGTGAAAGTGATTAAAATTAATTACATAGATTAATGTAAAATTAAGAATAACAAGGGACTAAACCGTTATATTAAGTTCCAAAATGACATGTAAAATATTACCAAATCCATTGGATGTAAATATTTAAGCAATATACCCTCTTGGTTATAATTTTATTATTTATTGGGTAGATTTTTATTAATTTTTCCAAATAATATGTTATGGGTGGAAAAGGAGAAAAAGGAACTTTCCTTACCTTTAAAACTTATAAGCTTTAGAGTATGGAAGAAGCTGCATAGTTTCAGTTATAAAAATTATTTTTATATTTAAATGGGTTTTCTTTCATTTTAATTTAACTTTAATTTTTATAGAAGATATAATTACATTTAATGCTTAACAAACTCTAATTCATGGATTATTTAGTCAATAATTAAATAAAATAAATGACACTAAAACATTAAAAGTAAAGTAAATTTAATGAATAACTATGTTCCATTATTTTTTATATGAATATATCTTGTTACATAAATTTGAACTTAATATATTTTAATTTGATTAATTTTTTTATATTTTTAAATTAAAATTAATTAAATAATGTCAAAATGGACATTAATGTTATTTTCAAATAAATGGTATTTTATTAAAAGATAAAAAATTTACTAAAAATGATATATTCTATGAAATCACTTTTCAATGTTAATAAATATAAAATATGTTCCATTCATGGAAAATTTTGTCTTTATAATTTACATATTGACCCATATATTGTAAAAACATTGTCTGCATAGTTCGAGTTAAGGTAGTATTTTTGCGTATTATATTCTCTTGTTTTAAAATAAATTTTAAACACAATTGAAATTTTTACTTTTTAAATTAAATAAATTATTTATAATTAATTGGATATATATTTTCTACTAAATCTCACGTTAATTTATCCTTAATGGCTTACTTAATTGGGATATAAAACTAGTTACTTTACTAAAAAACCAAAATGTTAAAAGTGGGGAAACTTATAAGTTAAGGAACAAAATTATAAAAACAGACTTATTTTTTATTTGAGGTTTTTCTTGGACATATATTTACATTAATCCATTTTTATTCAAATTTTAGGCACATGAGGTAAGAGAGACCTCCCAAGAGTGTTTAACTTTGTATAATTATAAGAATGTCACACCTCATTCTCTTTAAAAAAGTATTCAATATTCCTCTCACTTACACCAATCATGCTACTTTTTCTCCTAAAAAGCCTGACAATATAAGCTCTAAAATTTCATACATTAGTCCAAGAATCTTATCATTCGGAATAAATCAAACCAAGGAATCCCTTTGGTGCAAACCAAGAGGAGTTACCCAAAGAAAATGTAACATCCTTCCTCATGATCCTTAATTTTATTTTCATTCTTTACCTCCACAACTATTATTATTACAATATTATATAATAAAATAATTATCATCAATATATTGATTTGTATTTATTCATATACTTTAACCTACACTTATACACACTTCTATCTAATTGGAAACAAACTTACCATTCGTGTGTATGACAAACTACCACATTGTGAAAAGATGTTTTTCTTTTTTTTCTTTACCACCTCTCATGGGTGTAAATTATGATATAAACAATATTTTTGTATTATATAAATTGAATTAATTATTTATATATTCTTCTATAATTATTACATAGAATATATCTTCATGCTTTCCATTTTTGTAACTACGATAACTTTATTTGTGAACGTGTGGACTATCACCTTCTCAATGTGATGTGATTCATTAATACCTTTCATGGAATTTATTAAGGATGGTATTAGTGACATTATATTGTATATATTAAATAATAATTCTACTTTAATTATAATATTTTGACATATATATTTCATTTACTTTCTTTCTATCAATACGAAAATAAAACAGAAACAACATTCTTGTATATGTACTATATACCGTCCCCACGAACTATGTATTCCATTTCATCTACTTATAATTAATAGATTATTATAAATACATATATACTAAATATATATGATATTTATATAATGTTTTACATTGTTTAGATCATGATATAATTATGAGAACCAAAAATATAACAAATCAAAACATAAGTGAAGAACCAAGTTGTTTTTACCCGAAACGTAGCTTTAACAAGGAATAGTTAATAAGAGGGTAATAAAAGCTCATAATAAAATTATATAACATATGATATAATTTAAATTTTTTATTTAATAGATTTATAATAAAAATATATTTATAATATATAATATTTTTATGAGTATGGTGGGATTCAAAACATAAGGTAATGTTTTTTCTCATCTCACTTTTATTTTTCATGAGACACAATCCATATTCACCTCTTATTTATTATATGTGATGTGTATACTTCCCATTAATAGATTATAATATTCATATAAATAAATTTATGTGTATTTGAAAATCCATTTTATGATATTTCTTTCATGTGGTTAATGTTTCAAAAGTTAACAAATTGGTAAAGTAGTTTTGTCTCAGTTTACCTTCTTTGAGACACATGTCATGTAATGGACTTATATTCTTCTATGAGGTGTATACACTACCATTTTACATGTTACCTCATAAACCTGATTCATTTAATTATATTTTATTCTTAATATAATTTTATTTTCTTACATGGGTAATATTATTGAATGTTTCCCAGTGGTAAGTGTTTATTGAACGATCTCATGGTCTATCAATATTTTTTACGATTATGCGTTAAAAGATGAAACCTTATGATCCATCATTCAATAAAAGACATAAAATTTATTATCCTATGGTTAGTCATGATATCTTCAAGTATTATTTCTATTTTTCCACTCTTTGGTACTTAATATTATTAATAAATTGATTTTAAGAAAATCGAACTTTATCTCCCAATTCGATAAAAAAATCTATGTTCTATCAAAATCAAGTTTTCTAAAAATATTTTTAAAGATTATTTCTATTGAAAAAAGTGTTTGAAATTTTTTCCTGAACATTTTATCATTTTTCCTGGAAAAGTTTTTTCAAATTTTTTTCAAGCTTATTTTATAATCATTGAAGAAAAAAAATTTCCAAATGTTTTCAAGATTCTTTTTTTTAGTATTAAAGAGAAAGATTTTTCCAAATTTTTTCAATATTATTTTTTATTTTTTCAAGTAAAAAGTGGTTCACAATTTTTTAGAGGTTCTTTTATAAATTGTTATGGGAAATGGTTTTCAAAAATATTTCCTATCTCTTTTAATTTTTCTTGGAAAAAGGTTTTTAATTTTTTTCAATTTACTTTATAACTTTTCAAGGATATTGATTTTTAAAAAAATTTCAATAATATTTTATAGGTTTTCAAGGGAAAAAGTTTCAAAATTTTTTATATAATCCTTTATAAGTTTTAATGTTTATTTTAAAATAAAATTGTTTTCATATGGTTTTATGTTTTAAAAATTATTTATAAAATAATAATAGATATTTTCCTAAAGAAATGTTTTTAAAATATATTTAAAAATTATCTTTTATCTGAGATGAAATACATTGAAGCTACTGGTTCGTTTTTGGGTAAATGATCCAAATGTTTCATGAAAATTATTTCTCATCATAATTTATGTTTTGATATAATGGAATTCATGAAAACAATTTCTCCTTCATGGGTTATATATTTATGAAAACTATTTTTATTTCATGGGTTATGTGTTTATGAAACCCATTTCTATTTCAAGGGTTATATTTTTATGAAAACCACATGACTTTAATTCATTATATACTTATGAAACCCACTACCATTAAAGGTTTATTCTTTGATGAAATTATTATGAAAGATATATATTTCTCACATATTATGTTACGATTATATATTTTTTATACCCATTTAGTTTCAAGGGTTATGATATGATTTTTATGGCCTTTTATCACAAGTAAGTATGATTTCATTATGATATGGGCAGGAATTATGCCTCTAACCAACAAATTGGGTAAGGATTTATTTCTCATGAGATAGGCATGGTTAGAATGGGGAGTGAAATTAGTTTTCTAAGTGAATATTTCTTCTAATATTATCTTTGGAGTAAACCTTGACTACTAATATGGTCATGACAGTGAATCATGACATCCAATATTGTATGGTGAGTGAACTCGTACCACTAAGATAGCCTTGGTAGAGATTCCATAATTACTATGGAAATAATTTTATAAGATTATGTGTCTTGAAAAAATTATATGTCATATAACTATATTATTCTTTCATTGCTTATTCTCTTGATTCCCTTATGATTCATGTATTATAAACTACCAATCATTATGCTATGACTCAAGCATATAATCTCTGATATGCAAGCTATTGTCTTCAAATGTTATTCTCATGTTCTAATACCAATATTCTTATATTATTCTTAGGTATCTCTTTTTTTACCCTTATAGAGCATTTGATCTCACCCATTTCTCTTTTATTTACCATTTATAATTTTTTTTTCATGTTTCTAAAGACACTAAACTATTACGGTCCTTAGACATGTATTTTTGTAATGTGAAGAATATTCAATGAAAATTATTTAATATCCAAGTATGTTAAACCTTGTTCATTATACACTCTTATGTAGATTTTTAATGTCTCTTCAAAGAGGAGTTCTATCAATCCATGTTGTGAGTTGGAGATATCTAAGTGTTTGTAGACCATCATTAGAGTTGCATGATATTGGAATAGTGTTTGTTGAGTTTTACTAACCTCATGTGGTCCTCCATGGATGTGGTTTGAGATACGTTGTTTTGTGATAGAATTTTAAGAGAGTAATTTAAAGAGATATCAGGGTCTGAGTGATATCTTATTGCAATAATAATTAAGATGGGATGCTAAAGTCATCCTTAATAGTGGATATCTTCTTTTGAAATCATTCATTAATCGTTGGTTCTTACAGTATGAAGTATAGAGCTACAACATCAGTAACATGTAGTTTATGATATACTCATGCATATAGTGGTACGATGCATTTCTCGAGACTGACTCAATAATGATGGTCATCAATTCATGGCCCTCGGTATGGATCCATTTAGCTGAGAGAGATTTGAAGATTCTCCTCTAATGGGAGGGGACATCATGTATGATATTTTCTGACCTATTGTGTGGGTAATATGTGGGCAGTAAATATATTTCCTTGGAAGAGAAAAAATCTAGAGTATGGAGGTATAAAGAGTATCGAATGTGTTATAGGAGCTAGGTGAGATTTGGTATGTGGATGATTATTTGATTTATTACCACCACCACCACCATGAGGTATATTCTATGCTCAGGGATCTGGTGATTAGGGTTGAAGATTATTTCAAATAGTGGTGGAGGCATAAGACTTAAAGGATCCACAGATGATTAAAGGTATAATATTTATCTTATCTTCTTTTTTTATAGTATTGATAGACATTGTATCAAGACACTCCTTTCATTCTACATCCCTTTTTCAATATCTAAATATTCTATTTGATCATTTGGATTAAAACATTCACTATGAGACTCATGTAAGAGGGGATTCAGCAATCATACACATCATCTTATAGTGTCACATAATTCTTGGAGGGAGAGAGATTCTTATTATGAAATTTCATAATAGCGAGGATGCATTATGAGGTCATAGTAGGTGTGGATCTAGTATCCATAGTTCATTCATATATTTACAATTTCAGGTGGAGGATGTGGTGTGACTGTGATGATGGAATGAATTATTCTTTCATGGGTGAGAAAGAAACCCATGTATATTAGGATATTCTCATATTTATGGTGATACATCTGATTACTCGCTAGTTTTATAGTATTAACATTAGATTAGTGGATATGATGAGTTCCCATATTCCTCTAGTGGTAGTGGAGTATGATAATATTTTCCCAAATATTTGTAAGAATTAACTACCCTCAATGAGATCAAAATATTTATTTACATACACCTAGGGGATACCCTGATATCTACAACAACATATCATATGGATTTTGTAGAGTTTCAAGATAAAATGTCGCAGTTAGAGGATTTTTAGAGGAATGGATTTGTCAGACCCTATGTGTCACCATAAGTAGCCCCAGTTTTTTCTCCAATATGAATGATGTGAGATTGAATTGATGTGTGGATTTCCAAGAAATGTACCTAGTTACCATAGTTAATATGTATCCACTATTGATAGTCTATGGCCTATTTAAATAATTTATAGGGGCGAAATAGTTCTCGATGATAGACCCCAGGTTATGTTATCACCAACTCCGTGTTTGGGATGAAGATATACCGAGGATGATATTATAATGTTTGTATGGTCATGGTAATTACTTGTTGATTCCCTTTGGAATCAAAAAATCTCTAATAGTGTTCATGGGACCTAGGAACTTGATATTTTATCAGTTCTTGGACCGATTCATGGTAATATTCATCGATGAAATCTTAGAGTACTTGGCTTTATAGTAGGAGAACACTAGACATTTTATGTTGGTTCTTGACACATTCTGAGATCCAAAAAATTATTGGAAGATATAAAAGTTTCATTTATAGTGTTTATTGGTCCACTTATTTGTAAAATTCATCTCAAAAGTAGGAGTAGTTGTGGAACTATAAAAGGCTAAGGGTAATGTTATCCTGGGAGGCTACTAAGAGCGTTTCTGAGGTTTGAATCTTCCTTGGGTTAGAATTCTAATACAAAATATTCATGCTAGATTTATTTAGGATATAAAAACCCTTAGAGTATTTGACCTAAAAGGTTAATACTTTAATTGGTTGATAAAGGTTATAATATACTTTACCGGAGTTGTGAAAGAGTTTTATGAGTAACCTCATCATAATAATTCTAACAGAGGGTGTTGATGTTGTGGTGTTCTTTGATGCCTCTATAACTAGTCCTGGAAGTGTTGTGATGTAGAGGGAGTAATTATTTAATATTTTTACTAGTAGTGATGACCCCATGAGTTTAACTACATGACCCATGATCTAGATCTTGTAGTAGTAGTCTTTGTCCTGATGATGTTGTGACACAACTATTTCGTTGAGTGGTTTTTTATTATGACCACAAGAGTCTAAAGTATATCTTCTTATTGGTTGATATTGATTTGATACATCATTAGTAGCTAGGGCTCCTCCAATATTATTACATTGATATATTACATGATCTTGGGAAGTGAAACGTAGTTGTTGATGCTACCAGTAGTAGATCATGTTTGCATTTTTTGAGTGATGCATAAGAGTAATTGGCTTCTTTGTATTTATACTTAGTAGAAGAGGAGTGTGAACCTTACCTCAGATTAATGTTTTTTCCCCCAAGGATTCTACATTGTGTTAGGGGAGATCATCTAGGAAATACCAACTATGACACCTTAATTGTTCATATAACAACTAAACATGATCCTAGTTGTATTTTTGAATGTGGGGAGATTATTATCCTCTTACGAGGATAGATGATGGTACTAAATACATTAATAGAGGTAGTACTATGTGTATTTTATACATCCCAATTATTTTTATATTGATGTGTTGAAAGTTTATGTCAAGATATTTTCTGTCACTTTTGGTGGCCAGAGATAAAGAATTGTGCTGCTAAGTTTGTCTCTTAATACCTCACTTTTCAGAATGTAAATTCTGAGCACTAGCTTATAGTAGCATTAGTTCAACACCTTGAGGTTATGATGTATAAGTAGGATGGTATCTCTATATAATTTTTGATGAGTATCCCAAAATAATCTTGAGGAAGTTATTCTATCTGGGTGACACATGACACATTATGATAATTTTAGATTATAATTATGATCCCTACTCGAGACCATGACACATTTATGTTCAAGATATAGTCGAGATTCATGGAGTTCCCTCAATGATAATTTTAGATCATTATGATCCCTTCATGTCATGATTATAGAGAGGGTTGTTGGAATCCTTTGGGACTTAGTAGTGTTTGTCAATAGAATTTCACCCCATGACTAACGGCCAGACTAAGCAGACCGTTCTAGTTATAGAGGACATGTTTCAGGCATACATGATGGACTTTGGTCATAGTTTGGAGGATCACCAACCCTTGGTGGAGTGTGTGTATAACAATATTTACAACTCTTTCATCGATATGGAACCATTCAAGGACTTGTAAGAGAGACCATACATATCACCACACAGCCTCATTGATCGTGGTGAGTCTACAATTATTGACTCGAAGATAGTTCGAGTGACAAAAAAGAAGGATTAGATAATCCAATAGTAGGTGATGACTTCCTATATCTATTAGAAGTCTTATTTGGATCAATGATGGAGTCCTTTGGAGTTTGATGAGGGAGGCCATGTGTTTCTAATGGTCTCACCACAATGATGATTATTGATATTTGGATGGGGTGACAAGTAATCTATGTGGTTCATTATCCCCTTTCATATACTTTTTAGTGTAGGATATGTGGAATATATCAAATCACTACCACCATAATTATACTCGACACTAGTTGATTTCTAGTGGTCCTAGGTGAGGAGGTATGTGAACAACCCATCTCAGGTTATTGATTGGGATGAGATGGACATCAAGGATAGAGTGGCATGTATTTAGTACCCAATAAGGATCAATAATATAGAAGATAAGATCATTTATGGGATAACAATACCCTTGTTGCATGTCTGGTGGTAGTACGGAAATGTACAAGAAGATCACCTGGTAGCGGGAGAACCAATTTGGAGATTTGTACCAATATCTTTTTTAGTAGAAATTATTTTGGTAGGAACATACTAGAGGTGGGGAAAATTTCACAACTCTATATTTTCCTTGAATGAATTTAGAATATTTTAAAAAATATTCTAATATCTAGTAACTATGTTAGTGTAAAAAGCTACAGTAATGTGTTGAATTTTTTATAAAAAAAGCTACATAGATTCTTGGTGGTATTTTATTGGGATTTATATTACACCCTATTTACCCACCATAGTGAATAAGTATAAGTATATACTTTAATTTTGTTTTTTATGTATATTCATGTGTAATTGTCTTATGATTAGAACATGGTCTTAGATATGGAGAATTCATTGTGATGGAATATAAGGGATCCTGAGTAATGATCAGTTAGTAGGGTATCTATTTTCATTTTTTTAAATTATATCCTCTTGACTTTTATATGAAATTTTTAAAATATGTTGAGCCTATTATGTGTGTGTGTGTGTGCATATTTATTTTTTCAATTTAGTTAAAACTATTTAACTCTTTACTAATGATGATGGGTAAATCATTCTCATTACATGTGTGACACAATTTGACACTTATGTCAGCCTAGGGTACTCAAGACTACTCCTTGGGTATGTGTCATGCTAGTATATATATAGTGGATATGTATATTGAATGGAATGTTATAAAAAAATATGTTTTAAAATTAAATTATATCATTAATAGAAAACTGGTGTTTAACAGAAAAGGTATTTATCTGAGCTATAAAAAACCTCTCATAAATGGAATGTTTATTCATGCTAAAGAAACTGTTAATAAATTTAATCTTTTATCAGATCTTTTTTTAGTGCAGATAAATTGAACCTTCATTTGTACTTTATTTTTAGCATTGATAAATGGTATCCTTTATCAAAACATTTTTATTAATGCTAATAAAGGGCACCCTTTATCAGCGCATTATTTTTAGAGTTGATAAATATAGATTTTGTCAATTATTTTTATCAGTGATAAAGGTCTTAATAATTAAAATGAAATAAAAATATGAAAAAATGAAAAATGAGTTTATTAAAAATATTAATTTTTTTAATTAAATAATTATTGATAAAAATTAATAAATTGACTATACATTGTTAAAATTTAATGATTTTACTAATTAAATAATTATGATAATTAATGTTAAAAAATTTCATATATTAAATATATATATATATATATATAAATATATATAAATATGATTTATATATTAGAATTTATTTATGTGCTTTACATTAAATAGCCATATATTTAGCAAATATTGATTTATAATGAAAAATTAATATGAATTAAAAATACTGACTAATTGCATAGTGCAATTGACATATAATTAAATGTTACATTTTATTTTTCAATTTAACATAGATCAAATGTGTGTAATATTTATTTCACATAAACATAATTAATGAATTTTTATATACAATGAACACACACAAAACTTATACATTTTTCAATATTATTAATGTGTTCTTATTTTTAATTTATTCAATTTCACTCTTTTTTAACATATATTCATATTCATGCACTTAAAATTAGATATAAATTTTATTATTCAAAAATATTTTTATAATTATAAATAAATAATTATAAAATTATAATAAATATATTTAAAAAGGAATATGATTACTATATTAATATTTATATATATTAATTATGTATATATGTAATTAATTTTTTTTCAATTATATTTATAAATAATTTATCATCACTTACGTAACAATCACTGATAAAGTTATTTCTTTATGAGTGGTTTCTTCACACTGATAAATATTAGGCTTTATCAGCGTTAAAAAAATAGTTGATAAAATGAACGTTTATTAGTGCTAAAACTTTCATGCTGATAACTGTAGAATTTATCAGGGGTTTTTAGCATTTATAAAGTCCTACCTTAATCATCGATGATAAAAGTGTCCCAATCAATTTAAAAAACCCTAAACATTTGCAAACCCATCACTATATTAGAATATTTCTATAGAATCAACCCATTTTCGGTGCTCCTCCTTGGATAATTTAAGCTTGATTCCCACCACTCAACTACTTCCAGTTGTCGGAACATCATCACACATCTAGTGTTCAGTTAAAGTTAGGGTTTCTGAAGCAGAATTTCCTCAACCTAGCTAGATAGACCATGTTATTTTATTTGTTTATTTTTTGTTTTGTTTTTGAATTCTTTTTCGATGTTCTCATGGGTTTTCTAGGGAATATTCCCTGTATACTTTTTCATTTAGATTATGAATTGAACTATTTATTTATGATCAATTTTTTGATTGACTACCGATTTGGATATTCTATTTTTTTTCTTTTTAAATTTATTTTTAATCAATTTTCTTCACAATCTAAAAATATACCCCAACATTATATATAATCATAGTACCTATTTTTTATTTTATATTGATCACTGGATGATAATAATTCCAATTATTCCTTATCTATTTTTTTATCGCAATCTTGGTCATTGATCCCTCTTCAATATCTCATATTATTCTTAATACTAAAGGTAAAATAATTATATATCAATTATGAGTTAATATGTTCCATGTTCATTCCATGTATGTTTTAGGTAGGGTTCCCAAACACGGAATCTATAACATGACTGTTTTAGTAATTTTTGGAATACATAAGTTAGTTTATTATAAATAGGATAAATTTTCATGTTAACTTTCAAGAACCATTAACAAAAATCCTATCATTATAAATATAAAATATAAAATTAATATGTTATCATAATAATACATGAAATAATTTTATATCTTCCTTCTCATTGGAGGTTAAATTGAGACAAAAAATAACATGTAATAATCAATGGATAAGAATCAATATAAAGGTAATTTTTTTTTAATATACTTATTACAAAAGTATAATTATTTTATTTTTATTTTATTAAAGTGGAAAATTATTATTTGGAAAAAATAACTCAAGGTGTCCTCTAGATATGTTTTGGGTGTGGTAGTGTTTGTTGACAAAGCCATATGACTTGCGGTCCGTGGCGGTAGAAGGATCGGTATGTATTGGAGGCTATAGCATAGAACTGGTAAATCTTGTATTAGTGGTTTTTTGTGGATATCCTTGCTGATATAAGAATTTCTAATCCCACTAATTACTATGGAGATCAAATATCATTCTAGAACATCTTTTTTAATTTCGATTTCGGTAAGGACCGAAGTAAATTTGCGTGGGATATTGGCAAAGGATAAAGTGGTTCGCATAGAAGAGATTTTTACAAAGGTGTTTATGGTGATTATTAACATGCAATGGAAGTCATGTAAGCGGAGGTTGAAGTCCAGCACACGGAAGAAGATGATTCGATACACGGAGGTGGAATCTCTGGTATGCGAGAGGGAGAGTTCTACAATTGTTATGTTGAGGGGGAGATTTGGTGTGTAGAATAAAAGACAGTTTGCAAATAGAGAATAGTCCATAGATAGAGGGAAGGTCGTAGAGGTGGAACAAAGGAAGTAGTACAAAGAGGAGATAATGGTTCATGAAAGAGGCAGATGTTCGTAGAGCGGGTGGTCCACGTACCTTTCTTTGGTACACTATACACGAAAGAGGTAGGTGGTCCATGAAAAACACTAGGGAGATTGAAAAACCATACAATCAGTTTTTTGTAGTATTTTTCCTATATCCAACAATATCTGGGAATGTTGAATTCATCTTCAGGTGAAAAAAGAACTAAAAAAGAGCACTTAACTATAGACAAGGATGCATAAATTAATGCAAATGAAGGGACCTATATGTCCATAAACTGTGTTTGACCTAAAAGTTGACAAACTGTGTCTGGATTCCATTCCAAGAGCTGTGAGGGAAGGAAGAGGAAGATGATGACCCTTTCCACCGGTAGTGAGATATAGAAAGAGGCATAGGGAGTGACCCTTGGGAATGTCGCTTGAACATCATAAATTCTGTAAAGGTAGTGAGCCTAGGCATATAAGATCTAGCCTAAACATTGTACTCATTATTGGAAGTGAGCCTTAGTGAATTTGGTACATCGGTACATTACCATTGTATGCTCCTTGGACGTAGCCCAGTGAAGGTGAACCAAGTAAAAATCATTCTGATATGTGCTTGATTTCATATATATTAATATAT
This sequence comes from Viscum album, assembly GCA_963277665.1. Taxonomy (NCBI): domain Eukaryota; kingdom Viridiplantae; phylum Streptophyta; class Magnoliopsida; order Santalales; family Viscaceae; genus Viscum; species Viscum album. The sequence continues at coordinate 1,669,098,375 of OY728156.1, forward strand.
TTTTATGGGAGGAAGAGAGAACTGATTTTTTTCTAATAACAAATCAAGATCTAAATAGAAGAATGTTATAATCTGTTGTACCCTGATTCACCCCCCCCCCCACCCACCCTCTGGGTATTCGACCTAGTGGACCTAAAAATTGGTATTAGAGAGAAAGGTTGAAACTCTGTGTTTCTCTCTCAAGAAGAATAAATGGAGGTGGTCAATCGTAAATAAATTCTGATATTTTATGGAAATATTTTTCAACTATGGAAGAATTGAATGCAACACTACTTTCGATCAGTAGGTATGGATGTCTTCAGAACAGCTATGCTTGGAATATAATCTGACATAAATAGTGTTTCTTTATCAGAAGATAAAATAAGATAATTGGATGATGATTCTAAAGGGATCAATGATTTGGGGGGATCCATCTCAAATGAAATTTATATGAAGGTGATGTCCTATAAAAAATCACATGAAATGTGGGAAAAATTTTTGAACATTTATGACAGAGACACAAATGTCCGAGAAGAAAAGCTATAGGTTCTATGGTGAAATTATGAGGATCTCATAATAAATCCCAAAAGAGAGTGTAGTTTCATTATATAATATGATAAATATTATTGTGGAAGACATGCGGGGTCTTAAAGAATTCATTGAAGATGTGAATATTGTGAAACGTATCCTGAGGAAACATTCACCCTGGTTCAATATGAAAATTTTAGTGTTGTAAGTCAATGACCCGAAAGAGATGATACTAGATAACCTACCCAGTACCCTTGTAGCATATCAAATGAGAAACGATGATAATGCTGGAGTGGAAAAGGGGAATTCTAAGGATGTGGCATTCAAAGATATGAAGAATCTATCTATTGAAGATAGTACTAAGGAGGACAATATGGATTATGTCATGTCATTTCTCACCTCCAATATGCAAAGAGGAGAAGAGAAGTTCATACATAAACGTCCATTTTGATGCATCTGATATATAAAGATATGTAATTTTTCATCAAAGTGTAATATGAAGATTGATGTTAAAATTTTAAAAAATGATGAAATTATCTAAAAATGTATCATCAAATGAGAAAGGGAGCATACGTACCAGGAGAAAGTTCATCAAAAAGAATAATCTTATTTCAAAAGAGGATGAAAGCATAGAAGGATCTAAGGAAGAAGAGTTGGAGGACTGCAAGGACTATAAAATAAATGCTTTGGTGGAAGTTATAATAAATTAATTAACAAGTGATGAAACTGACAACGAAGAAGGATAAACTGATGGAATTGTATATCTACTGACTAAATTAGAAGCCTCCCTTGAAGAGGTATATATTTTGAGAGACAAAAAAATAAATCTAACTAAGTTTTTCATGAAGCCAAACTCTTTAAGAAAAAACAGGTAGAAGAGAATTCTGATCTGAATGCAGAAATTGAAAATTTGATCTCTTCAATGCCAAAAAACTCAGAGACAGTGGTTGAGTACAAACTCAAAATTGAAGGACAAAAAATAGAAATTGGAAGTTTAACTGAAACTAGAATAGATCAAATCATGTGTATCAAACAACTAGATGGGGAAGTCATCAGTCTGAGGTGAAAAATTGATGATCAGAAGAAACTTTTAACTCGTGATTAAACATCAGGAAAGAAGATCTTACAGGAAATATATAAGAGGTTATTTGAGTAGAGTGTTCCATCAAAATAGAAAAAATAAACAATTCTGAATGATAAGGCTGGTATGGGGATTTATATAAAATAGAAAGTTGTTATAGTTCAAGTCATACAACAAGAACCTATTCCACGATTGATGATTGACTTTGGTATGAAGTGGAATCATAATATTCAGAGAACCCAAGGCATAATTAGTGGTTCATTTATATATGAGAATATACCTCACATAAGATTCTATTGTTGTGGTAAGATGGGACATTCTCAAAATGTATGTTCCATAGAAAAGAGGTATGAAAGGGAAAAAGACAAACCAAGGTGGTCAAATAGAACTCAAATGTCCAGGTCATCATTTAATGGTCACTGTTATAGGTGTAAAGGACTTGGTCATATGCAATGATATTTCTCATCAACAATGTAGTGAAATGTTTTAAGGAAAACTAAATTTGTTCATTAAAAGTAGCCAAATGTACCTTTAAGAGAGCTGAAAATTTAAAATCTCTTTCCAGTTCTGCATGTTGAATCTGGGTCATCATATACTAGGAAAGATCAAGATTATCATTCCATGTTATATTCTTGGGTCAAAAAGAAAAAGGGCAGAGGGGCGGTGGTTTTAGAAATTGCTTTCAAGGCATCAGATCGCACTAGGATACAATCCATTGATAGTGGATGAACTTTTAATATGACAAGAAATAAGGATCGGGTGACCAGAATCAATTATGATAAATAAGGCATTTTATGTTTTTTAATAATGAGGGATTTAAAATTATTGGTTCAGGAAAATATTTGTTTGGTAGAAAATACATGAGATGAGCAAATGTCTTAGTTGTTGAGGGGATTAGTCACAACTTTCATAGTGTTATTCAATTATGTGACTCAGGACATGCCATAAGTTTTTCAATGAAATTATGTATCATCAACGAAAATGATAGTGATGTTGTGTTGCAAGGAAAGCGTATGAAAATGAATCTCTACCTCATGAGTGGAGAAGAAGATATATGATTTTTATCCAAGAAGGAAGAAACAAAGTTATGTCATAAGAATCTTTCCCACATAATCCATGGTTCCTTAGACGATCTTGTGAAATATGATGTAGTTGGAAATCTCCCTGGATTATTACGTGATCATACTCATACATGTGATGCCTCTCAATAAGGGAATATCATTCGAAATAAATATAAGCCCAAGGAGGAAAATTCAACAAGATTGCTTGAGTTGGTAAAAATTTAGATATATTGGCCAATTTCACCAAGGGATATTGATGGGAGGAGATATTATATTCTCTTCATTGATGAATATAGCCGAATGGCATGGGTTTAAATAATCACCCAAAAATCTAAAGAGTTCATTTTCCTTACAAGATTTCAATGAGAATGTGAAAAAATGCTTGGTCAGAAAATACAGACTATTCTAACAGATAATAGAAGAGAGTTCATAAATATCCAAGTGGAGGGTTATCTAAATAAACACCAGATAAGGAATAAATTTTTGGAAATATAAACTCCATATTATAATGGTGTAGTTGAGAGAAGAAATCATATTTTCAACAACATGTCTAGAAAAATGCTCATTGAGAAAGACCTTCTAGAGAAATTATGGAAAGAAGCGGTGATGACAATAATATACACTTTAAATATAGCATTACTTTGTCTAAAAGAGGAGATTAATCCATATGTGTTATGGTATAGAAGAATCCATCATTTCAGTACATTCGAATATTCAAAAGTAAATACTTCATTCTCAATAAAGAGAAATATAGGAAATTTGAATCTCATGGGGATGAAGGAATATTTCTTGGATACTCAATGATTAGAAAAGCATATAAATATTTAAATTAGAGGCTAGGAAAAATAGTTTAAAGTTATAATGTATATATAGTAGATAATGAATAGAATCATTAGCAAATACATGATCCGAATCTAGGGGATAGTTATAAAGAGATGACCAGGTCAGGAGATTCTCCAGATCCATAGGTTGATTCTGAAGAATAATGAGATTATGAGAACATGTTAGTGTCTTCACAGAGACCAGAGAGAAGAGCAGAAATTGATAGGAAAAATATAATTTGTGATCAGACTACACTAGTTTAGACAAGGGAGATAAATTCTCCATAGCAAGCATCATACATATCACAAGTAGATACAAAATGTTTTGATGAAGCAGTTGAAGATGTGAATTGGGTTCAGTCAAACAATGAAGTGCTTGACCAATTGAGAAGAATCAAACATGGGAAATTGTTTCAAGATCAGTAGATAAAAATATTATCGGGAAAAAGTTGGTCTTTCGCAACAAAATGAATGAATATTGTGTTTTTATTCGAAACAAAGTGTGACTGGTAATCATAGGGTACTCCTAGATAAAGGGTATAGATGTTGATGAATCATTTAACCCATTTCAAGGCTTGATACAATTAGATTATTCTTGTTCATAGTAGTGCAAATAAATTTTAAGTTTTTCTAGATGGGTGTCAAGTCAGCATATCTGAATGGATTTCTAGAAGAAGAAGCCTAAATTGAGAAACTAGATGGTTTTCTTGTTCATGAAGATGAGAATAGAGTTTTTCAGTTGAATAAGGCTTTATATGGCTTGAAGCAAGCAACAATAGCATAGTATTCAAGGCTTGGTCAGTTTCTAAAGAAACTTGGTTTCCAGCTTGGTGGAGTTGATTACAATATATATTTCAAAAATGGAAATAGTCAAAGGATGATGGAGTTAGTTTATGTCAATAACATAATCTTTGGGGGATCTGATGAATCACAATTCAGATTGTTTTTTGAATTCATGAAAAGCGAGTTTGAAATTTCAATGATTGGTGAGCTGACATTTTTCCTTGGCTTACAGTTGATGCAAGGAAGTAATGGAACATTAATTTCTCAATATAAATATTACAAGGAGGTTTTGAGAAGATTTTGAATAGATAATTCCAAATAGAAAAGACTCGGGTTTATACCCAGTTGAAACTATCATAGAATGATGATGGCAAGGGATTTAACATCTCTGAATATAGGCAAATCATTGGATATTTGTTGTACCTAATAGTGACAAGGCTAGATATTTTATTTTCCACATTCCAAGTAGTGAGGAATCAAAAAAATCCCAAGGAGAGCCACATGATTGTAGTAAATAGATTTCTATGCTATGTAAATGGAATAGTGGATTTTTGGCCTAATTTATAATGAAAAATTATAGCCAGAGTTATTGGGATATACATATGTGGATTGGGATGGTCCAGTAGATGATTGGAAATCAACATCAGAAGGTGCCTTTTATCTTAGAGGGTTGTTTATTTCTTGGTTAAGAAAAAAACAAGATTGCATTTTATTGAGCACTATAGAATCTGAATGCATTGTGGCCACTCAAGCTTACACACAACTATTGTGGATTAAGCAACAACTTGAAGATTTGGGAATTTAAGTGAAATCCCTTATCGGAATCCATTGTGATAATTCAAGTACTATAAATCTTAGCAAAAATCCAATCCATCTATAAGGACTCGACCTTAAAACCAAACATAATATTGAATTAAATAAATAATTCACATTGAGGATCATTTCATGATTAGAGTTTTAGAGAGTTGGGCCATAACAATTACATTTCAAAATAATACAATGTATACACTTCTACACAGTTTCCATTTTTTTAAAAAAACAAACTCTTAGAAAAAGAGTCATGTATAGTTCCATGTTTAAGACAACAAGACTTTTCCTTGATCTCATCCTTGACCCTATTCCATATTAAGTCCTATGAAAAACCTTTCAAAAACATGGGATGAGCATAAAAATCTCAATAAGGGGTACACAAAGAAGGAAAACAGTTAGTTTTTCAAAACAATAAGTAAACCATGAATACTTTAACATAAGTAATACTCTTCACCTTTATGAAGTAGTAAATAATCTTCACTGAATAAAAGATCATTACATTCCATTTTTTAACCAAAATATTACCATAAAACCCATATAACGAACATATAACATATAAAGGTAACTTGGGACATAATCATACTTTAATGAAATAACCATACGGTCGACTTCCACACATATCACTACATGGAATATCCGTACCGCCGACTTCCATACCCAATGCATTGGAGGTTATAATGTAAACACATGTCCTGGTATTTACGGCACATCTCATCATTTGGTTTATCACGTAACCACCCATCAAATGTCCAAGTACTAATATAAAATCATAACACATAAAACAAATATAAAGGAAAGAAAACATTTCCACATTTCGATTAAAATATATCACTTAAATATATTGACAAAACAAATCCATTTTAAAAACCATTTTCAATACCAAAAATACATAAAAGAGTATAAGGAATTTATTTTCTTTTAAAAACATTACGACTTGTTGAGGAAGCTGAAGATCAAATAATACTCGAGATGATGGAAAATGTCTTTATCACCGCATACGTTAAAAGAAACATAATTTTTTTTCATTTAGTAAAACACTTCATAGAAAAATATTACCTTTTAATGAAATGAAAATTCAAAGGTTTTTATAGAGCCTATAAAAGAAATTCTTGTATTAGAACAAAATAAGCCTCAATGATATGAGATTGAGACAAAGTCCATTACCTCGTGTCCGACTTGACCCGATCGTTCTTTAATATCCTGGATAATAAACTAAAGTTTATTTATACTTTATTAAGAAACTTTTTCAAGTTTATTATTCCTTTTATATCACTTATTACCATGTTATAAACATTATTTAATCATTTAAGTTAACAACTTTAATTTTTCGATATTTGGCACTTGAGTCAAAAAAATGAACACCTTATATTTACAAGTTGTCCATGTGGTCAATAGTCAATTATATCTAGAATTTAATTCATTATTTAGAAATAATATATATCATATATATCCATTATATACATTTATTTATAATATTACATAACTTTTAGATGTATGAAATGAAATGCACCGTTCATGGAGACGGTAAGCAGTACGTACGCATGAACGCCACTTTCATTTATATTTCTTATTTTAATGTAAATAAAACATAATGATACATTGGTATATTATATTTCAGTATAATTTCATATATAATATCATTAACACTATCCTTTATACATCCCACATAAGGCATTAATGAGTCACATCACTTTAAGGGGGTGGTAGTCCGCACTTCCTCAAATGAGATTATCGTATTTACCCACTATGGAAACCATAAAGGCTTAATAAAATTAAAAATTATAGAAGAATAATGAAATCATAAACATAATATATATCATATATAAATACATTTCCATGATAATGGCCACCATGAGAGGCGGTTGGAGATATTTGAACAATCATTGTTTCGTGAAGCATTAGTTTTCTATCCACAGAAACATTTTGTTATTAATTCATTAGATATAGGTGTGTGTAAGTGTAGTTAAAATCCTTATCATAACAAAATCCTAGTATATTTAGGATACTGTTGTTGTTACAAAAGAAATAAATAAAAAGCTTTTATGGTTTGGAGAAGTAAAATAAAAGAAAACAATTTAAGATAAATTGTTACCTTAAATTTGGGTAACTCCCTTTGGTTTGAACCAATGGACTTCTTGAAATGCATTTTGCCTAAGGTAAGGCTTCTAATAATAGGATAGGGATGTTTAGAGATTAATTGGGCAGAGGTTGAATGAGCCAAATAGCTTTAGAGGTGTGAGGAATTGGTTAGAAGTGATCTCCTTTTATAAGGGGGGAGGGGCTCTTTAGGAAAGTGTGAAACTATTATTTTATTATATAATGATATTCGGATTCTAATGTTCCAAATATTATTAAAGATGAATATAATATGACTCAAGGTATATATAAAATCATCCAATCAGAATTTGACATGTTTTGGATAATATTTTAATCATTAAAATCTTATTTATTTAAATCATTTATTAATGAGGTAAATACTGCACCATTATTGTGTCATAAATAATTTGATTTATTTGATGTCTAAACATTATAAAAAATACCATGATATAGTAAATATTTTTATCTTTCTAATTAATATTTATAGTCGAAAATATTATTTATATAACCCCTTCTAAAAATTAAATTACTAAACGATATTTAGTTTTGTCATATTTTCCTTTACTATAAGTTAATTAATCTAATTTGTCATTATCACTCCCAAGTGGATAAAAGGGGTCCACAAATTGACCCAAAGAATACCATGGTCATTAATGACTCATACAATAAGGTTTTAACAAGTGTTAAGTTAATTTTGAATCATTATAATATTCTATTTTCCTTGTATTACCCTATTTAACTTTAACCGCGGTAAATAAAAGTCAAAATTTACTATTCAACAAAAATTATTTTCATCTTAATAAACAATATTTTACTTCTTCATAATTACCATTTATTTTGGATTTTTGAAATTCAATTCACAGAAGTGGTAAAATTTCATTTAAATGAAAAATTCAGTTTTTTAACTACCACTAAGTGGTGTCACTATTCATAAAAAATTGAAGTTTTTTAGAAAAATACCAAAAATTCAGCCTAAGCGTTATTTGATATTATGAATTCAAAATTGATGTCCATTTTTTCAAATTCAAATCATAGATGTGGCATTAATTAATTCAGAAATTAATTCTCGTTGTTAAAACAAATAGCGTGTTTTTAAGAAACAATAAATATCAAAAGATTGATACTTGTTTATTTCTAATTTCAAAGTGAAATTAATTATAATGACCAAAATTGGATTAAATGGTAAAAATATATTTTAATTTCACTTTAAAACCAACATAAAATATAATCTAAACATATAAATAAATTACATTAAAAGGCACTTTTGAACTTAAATACAATATTTTACACTATTCATTAAAAAATGAACTTTATTGGAAAAATTCCAAAAATATACACAAAGTAAATTTTGATGTCCCCATTCTAAAGAAGGATTTTATTTGGTCATATAGAATGTATTAATGTGACCAAAACAAGATTTAAAAACGGTTCTCCATTAAAAGGCGATAAATCGGCCTTTTAATGTAAATTATGCTTAAAATTATATTCATTCACATTTTAAGACTCTAACTTTTATTGGATAAAAGTAAATACATCTAACAAACATGTATAGTCATATTTTAGTTAGTCTCATTCATTCCCGTCACTAAAACGGCTAGGAGTTAACTACCATTTAAAATAATAATATTATATTATTAGTGTGCAACGTAAGATTCTAAAGAAACTCGTTGTTGCGTATAGGGTACACTATCGAACATAGCAACCCCTTTAAAGTAAAATTAATATTTAAGTCAAAAATATTAATAAATATGAAATATGTCTTATTCTTCATTTACCTGGGATGTTACATCCTCCCCCCCCCCTTGGGAATTGAGTCCTCGCAATTTTTTTATTCACTTTTCAAAATAAGTGGGGGTATTTATCCCTCATAACATTTTCAGATTCCCACGTTGACACTTGAACCATATGGTTTTTTCACAAAACTTTTACCTAGTAAATTACCTTATTCTGTAACAATTGCTATCTGCGGTCAAGAATCTGGACCGGTTGTTCTTCATAAGAGAGATTCTCTTCCAACTGAACTACCTCTGGGCTCAAAACAAGAGATGTATCTGGATTATACTTTCTCAACATCGAAACATGAAAAAAATTGTGTACCTGGGATAAAATTAGAGGTAAAGACACTCTCTATGAAATTGATCCAACATTTACCAGAATTTCATAAGGTCCAATTAACCTTGGACTCAACGTTCCCTTCTTACCAAAATGTATCACACTTTTCCATGGAGAAACTTTGAGAAAGACATGATCACCTACCTCAAAAGAAAAATCCTTCCTCTGTTTATCTACATAACTTTTCTGCCTACTCTGAGTTGTTCTCAGGTGCTTCTTAATCAACTGACCTTTCTATGCCATCTCTTCTACCAATTCTGGTCCCATAAGCTACCTTTCACATAATTCATCCCAAAAAGCAGGAGTTTGACAAACGATTTCCATATAATTCCTCAAATAGATCCATCTATATACTGAATAGAATACTATTATTATTAGAAAATTCAACCAAAGAAAAATGTTGGTCCCAAATTCCTTGATAATCCATCAAGAAATCTCATAACATATCTTCCAATGTATGAATTGTTCGTTCTGACTACCCATCTGATTGAGGATGAAAAGTTGTACTAAAATTTAATTCAGTACCCAACGACTTCTGAAGCCCTTTCCAAAAGTTAGAAGTGAACCTGGGATAACGATCAGATACAATGGGGAGGGGAACTCCATGCAACCTGATTATCTATTTAACATACAACCGAGAAAGTGGATCTAGAGACAAATATCTCTAATAGGAAAGAAATTAGTAGGTTTAGTTAGCCAGTCAACTATAACCTAGATTGCATTATTACCTCGATATGTCTTTGTTAATCCCACAACAAATTCCATGGATATATTTTCTCATTTCCACTCTAGCACCGGTAGAGGCCGAAGCATTCCTTTCAGTAACTTTTGCTCTGCTTTAACCTGGTGAAAATTCAGACACTTCACAGTAAAATCAGAAATATCTCTTTTCATTCTATCCTGCCAGTAATACTCCCGAAGATCTCTATACATCTTAGTACTACCAGGATGAACTGAAAAGGGGGAACTATGAGCTTCACCTAACAACTCATTCTTCAACTGTGAATCACAAGGTACACATAATCTCTTCCCAAATCTCCAAACACAATCATTATCAATGTTAATGTTAGGCAACTTACCCTTCCGAACCAACAGAACCTTTTTCTTCATCTCATTGTCTTCTTTCTACCCTTGCTTTATTCTGTCTGATAGAGCTGATCTCACTGGCACCTGAAACAAAATAGAATAATTTCCTGCACCAACAACTTCTATTCCAAAGTTCATCAAATCAAAAACCAAAGGATCTCGTTCCAAACATAGCATGGTTAATGACACATTACCTTTTCAACTCAAAGCATCAGCCACTTTATTTTCTTTTCACGGATGTTAATGGATCGTAAAATCATAATCCTTGATTAATTCCAACCATCTCCTCTATCTCATGTTCAATTTTTTTGATTGAATATATACTTTAAACTTTTGTGATCAGTATATATTTTAATCATCAATCCTTACAAATGATGCCTCCAAATTGTTTAAGCAAAAACAACAGAAGCTTATTCCAAATCAGGTGGAGGGTAATTTAACTCATGAGGTTTTAACTGACGTGAAGCATAAGCAATTACCTGATCATTCTTCACTAGGAAACAACCATGTCCTTTCAACGAAGCATCACTGTAGATAACAAACTCACTATTTCTAGAAGTAAGTTCCAAAACTAGAGCATTAACTAATCTTCTTTTCAATTCCTAAAAACAATCATCACATTCTTTTGTCCAGATAGAGTTAACACCTTTTCGAGTTAACTTAGTCATTGGACTAGATAACCGTGAAATATTTTCAACAAACCTCTGGTAATAACCTGCCAAACCAATAAAACTACGAATCTCAATTATATTTGTGGTTCTTGGCCATTCTTAAACAACTATCATTTTTTCAGGATCAATAGTTCTGCCTTTTTTTTTGAAACAATGTGACCAAGGAATGAAATTTTTTATAACCAAAAGTCACACTTGCTAAATTTCCCAAATAGTTTCTTTTCTTTTACGATTTTCAAGAAAATCCTTAAATAACTTTAATGATCCTATTTACTTTTATAATAAACCAAAATATCATCAATAAACACAACTAGCATTTATCACCTAATTCAACTGAGTCATCACTGCAGTAAACTGCTCAATTTTGATTCCGATCATCTCAGGTTGCTAATTCGGAAGGTCGTTCTCTTCTGTATGCCTTCCCAGAAAATTTACTATGTTTCCTCTATGAAAAAACATTCTTAACAAAGAAATATCTTAGGCGAAGCAACATGGTAATCCGTAAATTATATATGATTTCAATATTATCATAAATAACTTTATGGATATTAATTCAACAATACCCCAACTCCTAAAGATGTCTAAACCGACCTATCATACTAACTATAAGGACATGGCCTTAAAACTATACATAATCTTGAATTAAGTGAATAATTCACATTGAGGATCTTTTCAGGTTTAGAGTTTTAGAGAGTTAGTCCATAACTATTTCATTTCAAAATTTTAAAAAGTAGACACTTCAACATGGTTTCCATTTTTTTACAAAACATGTACTCTTAAAAAAATATCCATGTCTAGTTCCATGTTTAACACTACAATACTTTTCCTTGATCCCATCCTTGACCCTATTCCACATTATGTCCTGTGAAAAACATTTCAAAAACATAGAATGATCCTAAAAATCTCAGTAAGGGATACACAAAAAAGAAAATTGTTAGTTTTTCAAAACAATAAGTAAACCATGAATAATTTAACATAAGTAATACTTTTCACCTATATGAAGTAGTAAATACTCTTCACTGAATAAAAGATCATTACATACCATTTTTGTAACCAAAAGATTACCATAAAACCCATATAAAGAATATATAACGTATAAAGGTAACTTGGGACATAATCATACTTAAATGGAATAATTATACGGTCAACTTCCACACATATCACTAAATGTAATAGCCATATAGCCGACTTTCATACCCAATGCATTGGAGGTTATAACGTAACCACCCGTCCTAGTATTCACAGCACCACCCGTCAGTTGGTTTATCACGTAACCACCCGTCAAATGTCCAAGTACCAATATAAAATCATAACACATACAACAAATATAAGGGAAAGAAAACATTTCCACATTTCGATCACAATATATCACTTAAATATACTGACATAACAAATCCATTTTCAAAACCATTTTCAATACCAAAAATACGTAAAAGAGTATAAGGTGTTTATTTTATTTTAAAAACATTATGGCTTGTTGAGGAAGCCAAATATCAAATAATAATTGCGGTGGTGGAAAAGGTCTATGTCACCGCGTACTTTAAAAGAAACATTTTTTTCATTTAGTAAAATGCTTCGTAGAAAAATAATCCCTTTGAATGAAATGAAAATTCAAAGTTTTCTATATATCGTATAAAAGAATGTTTTTTATTAGAAAAAAAAATTTGCCTCAATGAAAGGAGATTAAGAGGAAGTCCCTTACCTCCTCTCCGACTTGATTTGATCATTCTTTAATATCCTGAATAATAAAATAAAGTTAATTTTTACTTGATTAAGAACCTTTTTCAAGTTTATTATTCCTTTTATATCATGTATTTCCATGTTATAAACATTATTTAATCATTTAAGTTAATAACATTCGTTTTGTCGATATTTGGCACTTGAGTCAAATAATGAACACCTTATATTTACAAGTTGTCCATGTGGTCAATTGTCCATTATATCCAGAATGATATTCATGATTTAGATATCATATATATCATATATATATCCAGTATATACATGTATTTATATTATTACATAACATTTAGAGGTAAGAAATGAAATGCACCGTTCATGGAGACGGTAAGTCGTACGTACGCATAAACGCTACTTTCATTTCTATTTCTTGTTTTAATTGAAATAAAACATAATGATACATAGTTATATTATAATTCAAGTATAATATCATATATAATATCATTAACACTATCCTTTATACATCCCACATAATCCATTAACGAGTCACATCACTTTAAGTGGGTGATAGTCCGCACTTCCTCAAATGAGATTTTCGTATTTACCCACTATGGAAACCATAAAGACTTGATATAATTGGGAAGTACAGAAGAATAATGATATCATAAACATAATATATATCATATATAAATACAGTTCCATCATAATGGACACCACGAGAGGCGGTTGGAGATATTTGAACAATCATCGTTTCGTGAGGCGTTAGTTTGTCATCCACAGAAACATTATGTTCTTCATCCATTAGATAGAGGTGTGTGTAATATTAGTTCTAATACTTCTCATAAAAACATACTAGTATATTTATGATACTGGTGTTGTTAAAAAAGAAATAAATAAATTGATTTTAGGGGTTGGAGATGTAAAATAAAAGAAAACAATTTAAGATAAACGGTTACCTTTAATTTGGGTAACTCCCTTTGGTTTGAACCAAAGTAATAATTAAAGTGCCTTATGCCTAAGGTTAGGCTTCTAATAAGAGAATATGGATGTTTAGAGCTTAATTTGGTAGAGGTCGGATGAGCCAAATGTCTTGAGAGGTGTGAGGAATTGGTTAGATGTGGTCTCCTTTTATAAGGGGGAGGAGGGGCTCTTTAGGAAAGTGTGAAACTATTATTTTATTATATAATTATATTCGGTTTATAATGGCCCAAAAATTATTAAAGTTGAATATAAGATGACTCATGGTCGAAATAAAATCATCCAATCATAATTGGAAATGTTTTGGATAATATTTTAATGATTATAATCTTATTTATTTAAATCATTTATTAATGAGGTAAATACTGCATCATTATTGTGTCATAAATAATATAATTTATTTGATATATAAAAATTATCAAACAAATACCATGATATATAAAACTTTTTTAGATTTCTAATGAATATTTATAGTTGAAAAGATAATTTATATAACCCCTTCTAAAAATTAATTTACTAAACGATATTTACTTTTGTCATATTTTCCCTTAATTTAAGTTAATTAATCTAAATTGTCATTATCACTCCCAAGTGGGTCAAAGGGGTCCAAAAATAGACCCATAGATTCCCATGGTCGTTATTTACTCATCCAATAAGGTTTGTACAAGTGTTAAGGTAATTTTGGATTATTATAATTTTCTTTCTACCTTGAATTATCCTATTTTCATCTTAATGAACCACATTTTACTTCTTTATAACAACCATGTATATAGTACTTTTGAAATTAAATTCACAGAAGTGGTAAAATTTCATTTAAATGAAAAATTCAGTTTTTAACTACCACTATGTGGTGACACTATTCATCAAAAATTGAATTTTTTTAGAAAAATACCAAAAATTCAGCTTATGAATTATTTGATATTCTGAATTAAAAATTGATGTCCATTTTTTCAAATTCAAAACATAGAAGTGGAATTAATTAATTTAAAAATTAATTCCCATTGTTAAAACAAATAGCGTGTTTTTAAGAAACAATAACTATCAAAAGATTCATACTTGTTTATGTCCAATTTCAAAGTGAAATTAATTATAATGACCAACATTGGATTAAATGGTAAAAATATATTTAAATTTAACTTTAAAACCCACTAAAAATATAATCTAACTATATAAATAAATTAGATTAAAGGGAACTTTTGAATTAAAATACAATATTTTACATTATTCATTAAAAATGAACTTTATCGGAAAAATTCAAAAAAATTACACAAAGTAAATTTTGATGTCCCCATTCTAAAGAAGGATTTTATTTGGTCATATATAATCTATTAAAGTGACAAAAACTATATTTAAACAGGGTTCTCCATTAAAAGGTGATAAATCGGCCTTTTAATGTAAATTATGCTTAAAATTAGATTCATTCACATTTTAAGCCTCTAACTTTTATTGGATAAAAGTAAATACATCTAACAAACATGTATAATCATATTGTAGTTACGTTTTTTCATTCTTGTCACTAAAACGGCTAGGAGTTAACTACCATTTAAAATAATTATATTATATTATTAGTGTGCAACATAAGATTCCAAAGAAAACCGTTGTTGAATATCGGGTACACTATCGAACATAGCATCCCCTTTAAAGTAAAATTAATATGTAATTCAAAAATATTAATAAATATGAAATATGTATTATTCTTTATTTACCTGGGTAGTTACACCATCACTCAAGGACAGAGAACCTTGAAATAAAATATCATTTCATCAAAGAGAAGGTGGAGTAAGTGCTTATGAAGTTGGAGTATGTGCCTACATAACCACAAGCTACATATATTCTTACAAAGTCCTTACTGAAAGAAGCATTTTGAAAGTAATCAACTAGCTCTAGGAGTCTCGTAGAATTCCTGCACTTGAAAATCTATGGATGTGGATCCCCCTCTCCACGAGGTATCATGTGTCATTCCCTAATGTGCGGATATCTGTTCTTTAACCTGTTGTAGACAACCTTGAATTTCCCTTCGGGTTCTTTGATAAAGGGGGAGAAAGTGTGAAAATTCCAGGTGGAATAAAATACACTAGGAGAAGTTTCTAAGTGGATCAGTGAGATAGGGGGAGTTGAAACTGATCTGAAGCTTTTTATAAGAGCTATAATATTGGGGGACCAATAAATCTGACGTTGTTAGGAGTGATCGATCAATGAATAGATATCACGACGACTGATGTTCGTGATTAAATTAGTTCATTGGTATCAGTGTATTAGTATTCTATCAACAATTAGTAATTAGCAATGATTAGATTCAGTGATGAAATTTTCATTATACTCTTGTTTCTCATGTCAAGCATGGGTCGTGTGGTCTTAGAGTATTTGTTGAGTAAATCCTTTATCGTTATCTTAATTTCATGAAGAAAATGGTGGTTGATGTTGGAAGGAGTATTAATGAGGTATCAAAATGTAAAGAATTGTTGTGAGAATTATTGTTAAAAAACCCATAGGGGGATATTATTTGGAAAAAATCCCTCAAGGTGCAATCTAAATATGATTTGGATGTGGTTGTGTTCATTGACAATTTCAGATGACCACAATTGAGTATGGTTGGTGTTTCCTAAAGGCATGTTTTAATGTGGCGCAGTTTCCCCATGTTTTCCAAATATTTAGGCCTCAAAATCGACTGTTCGATGTTGGAAAATGAAATATTTCTTCATAGGAGTGAAGGTTATGAAAAATAATGAAGACAAATGGCCACGGATGAGAACCGCATACTATAATTCATGGGTCGCATAGCATGTTCGGAGGATGGTATGTAGAGCTGCGGGAATGGTACGTCATAGCGGTTTGCGAAACCGAAAACAGTTCACGGTAAAAGGAAGCACGGTAAGTTGATGGGTTGTCATTATTGGAGGAGAACAACCATGTTGGAATAAAAGATATTATCTGGAGTGGTTGGGAGAAATGGTTCATGGGTGACTTGCGGTTGAAGGTGGTAGAAGGATCGGTATGCGGTGGAGGATGAATCAATCATTTGGTAAATCTTGCATTAGATATTTTTGTGGAAATATTTTCTTAATAATAATTAAAAATGACACTAATTTCTATAGATATCGAATATCATTAGAGAACATATATTTTATCCAAGATTTCAGCAAAGACCGAATCAAGTTTGTGAAGGGAGGTTCAGAAGGCTGAAGTGGTTCACGCGGAAGAGAATCTATCAAAGGTGTTTGTGGGGATTCGTAACATGCAAAGGAGGTCTTATGTATAGGAGGAAGTATGGTATGTAGAAGTATTTGACTTGGTACGCGGAGGAGGAATCTCTGATATGTGATAGAGAGAGTTTCGCAAGTTGTACATGGAGGGGGAGCTCTAGTATGCAGAAGCAAAGGACGTTTCCAAATAGAAAATAGTCCATGGAAAGAATTCAGTTCACAGAGGAAAAACGAAGGCAGCGGTATGAGGAGGAGACAATAGTTCATGGAAGAGGCAGTTTTACGTGGAGTAGGTGGTCTACATACCTTTCCCGGCACACAGTATGTGGTTGAGGCAGGTGGTTCGAAAAACACACTAGGGATCTTGAAAAAGCATACAATCAGTTTGTGAAATTATTTTTCTAATGTCCAACAATATCTGAGAATGTGGAATTAATCTACGAGTGATAAAGGAACTTCATCACAGCATCCACATATAGTTGAGGATGTAGTAATTCAGTAAAATGAAGGGACCAACAACTCTATAAACAATTATTGACCTACAAGTCGATAAACTATGTCTCGATTCCTTTCCAAATGCAGTGAGTGAAGGAAGAGGAAGACGATAACCCTTTCCACTATTACTGATCCAGTGAAAGAGTTATAGGGATTGACCCTTGAAAATGTAGTGATAAGACACTCAATTGTTTAATGGAAGTGAGCCTAGGCATAGAAGACCAAGCCCAAATATTTTACTCATTATTGGCAGTGAGCCTTACTAAATTTGGTACATTGGAAAATTTTCATTTTATGCTCCTTGGACATTTCCCAATGTGGGTGATCCAAGTAAGAATCGATTTGATATGTGTGGGATTTCATATCGATTCATATATTTCTAGAGGAGGAACAGATAATTGAGTTTTGTCGAATAATGAAACAAGATCTAAACATGAGAAAAAAATTTATCTATTATACCATGATTCACCCCCCCCCCCACCCTCTTAGGGTATTAGACTAAGTGGACCTTACAATTATTATATTCAATAGGTATTTGATGAAGCTAAATAGAAAATAAGTATAATAAATTGTTAATTATTTAAATAAAATCATATCTTCAGTTGAAATATTTCTTTGTATTGAATAATTTTGGACATCATATTGACACTAAGTCTTCAGAAAAGTATAATGGATGAAAATTATATAGATTAATTTTAGCATATATTAAGGGATCATAATTTTATTTGTTGTTCTGAAATTGTGGTGATGGGGTTTCAATATAATTGAGGAGTGTCATTTTCTCAAATAATCATTCCTTAATGTGCGATAAATAAAAATATACATCTCACGTGGATCCAATGTGAAGAAATAATAGATATTTTTTTTCATTTCCTATAAATATTAATGGTTGGTATGCATCACAGAAAATGAAATGAGGATGATTTTTCTATAATTTTCACCTTTGAATGATTTCAAAGGATAATACTATCCATATATATTTAATTCTTTTCTTAAATCCAATTACCCACATTCTTCAACATACAGAAATTATTTGATATAATAAAATGTTGAGTTTCCATTATTACATTTGTTTATAACTTTCATCTTTGATAATGAATATCTTATGAGTATTTATTTATAAATTATATAATATTAATATCTTATAAAACCAATTGGAACGATATGAATCAAATATGGATGTGCACTAATCATTTGACAAACGATAGTGAATTTGGAGTTAAAGAGTTCATCATTGTTTCAAGAGATCCTGTACATGACCCTTTTAAAATCATTTTCCCATGTTTACATTGTTTTTATTAATGAAAAATTAGTCGAAATTATTTGGATGAACATTTGATTTTTCATGGAATATATCAAATCTATAAATGTTGTACTAAACAAGGGAAAAATGATTGTAGACACTGATTGGAATGTTACTATGTTTCATGAATCATTTGATATGAATACCTTTTTAAATGATGATGGAGATCACATGGAATAAATGAAAATTGAAATTGAAGACGACCATCATGATTTTCAAAAGTAGTTTGAGTAGCTAAATATTTACTCTGAGAATCCATTATATACTAGTTATACTAAATACAGAACATTGTCTAATATATTGAGGTTATATAATTTTAAAGTTGGTAGGAGATGAAGTGACATCATCTTTACAGAAATACATGGTCTTATGAATGATATGATACTATATGAAAATGAACTACCATGATAAACTTGTGACACTAAATAAATATTACATTCAATGGACATGATATTTAAACAATACATTCTTATCTAAAATATTGTATATTTTTTCCAAGGATCATGAATCACATATAAAATGTCCTAAGTGTGGTGTGGATCAATACAATAATTATAGATCAAGTCCTTTAAAATATGTATGGAATTTTCTATTCATTCCATGGTTTAGATAACTATGTGGATGTTAAGAAAATAAGAGAAAATTAACATGTCATTAATATACTAGAATTACATATGGAAACCTATGACATCCAGTATATTCTCCTCAGTGGAATAAAATTGATTTTGAATTTCCTGAATTTATAAATGAGCTAACAAACTCGCATCTTTCATTATCTATAGATGGAATAAATCCTTTTGGTGTACATATTTCTACACATAGTACATGTCATGTAATCCTAGTAAATTATTACTTTCTTTCATGGTTATGAATGAAGCGAAAATACATTATGTTGTCTTTACTTATATCTGGACAAAAGAAACCCAAAAATTATATTTCTGTCTATTTGGTTCCATTGATCAAAGATCAAAAATTGATGTGGGATACAGGTGTTACATTGTATGATTCTCATAGAAGTGAAGAATTCTCATTGAGGTCCATGTTGTATGGAACAATAAATGACTTCCTTGCTTATGGAAATATATTAGGAAATCGAATTAAAGGAATGTTAGGGTGTCCCATTTGTGAAAAACGCACATACTCAGTTTAGTTTAATCATTCAATGAATACAGTTTATTTATGACATTAGAAATTTTTACCTCGATAGCATAAATATGGATCTTGGATAATAGCATTCATTGGGAATATTAATAAATGTACAACACTGACTCCAGTAATGGGATATCAACTTTACAATAAAGTAAAAAATATTCACACTGTTTTCAATAAACCATTTTCAAAAAACCTTAAAAAATCAGGTTAGAAGAAGAGAACATTTTTATTTGAATTATCATATTGGAATTGTTTAAATGTCATAAATTTTCATGATGTCATCCAAGTAGTGAAAAATGTATTTGATAGTGTTGTTGAAACATTACTAAATGTTCCTGTAAAAATGAATAATGGCACCAAGGCTAAGTTGGGCTTGATTAAAATGGGGATAAGGGAAGTGTTGGCACCATTGAAGGGTAAAAGGCATACATTTCTTCTTCCAGTAGCTTACACTCTATCTAGATAGAAAAAATTCCAATTTTCTTTTTCTATAATAGTGTAAAAGTTTCACATGGTTATTCATCTAATATCAAGAATTTAGTTTCAATGATTAATTTGAAGTTAAAAGAAAAAAATCACATTCCTGTCATGTTTTTTTGAAAAGTTTGATATTCGGCATGTTCGGTTGGATTATACCTTATAATTTATGACATATATTAACCAGAATATACTTATTTCTCAAATCCATATGTTGTATGTTTATAGACCCAGTGAAGCTTCCCATCATGAATAAAGAAATTTTAGCCATATTTTGTGAATTAGATTTGTTATTCCTACAATAATTCTTTGATATAATGGTCTATCTGATGGTTCAGTTGGTAAGAGAGGTTCAACTATGTGGTCTTGTGCATTACAGATGGATGTGCCACATTGAATGGTATATGAATATTTTTAAATGGTATGATAAGAATCGAAGCCAGAAAGAAGGTTGTATTGCAGAATGATATATTGATTAAGAATCTATTGAATTTTGTAATGATTACCTATTAGATATTGAAAGAAATGGTCTCCTAAAGTCTCATTGTATATTTTTGGGTGAAGGGATATCTGAAAAGGATTTTATTTTAATTATCGTGATAGATTAAGAGAAAGAATTCATTTAAATATTAAAAAATAGTGAAGATGTTGATTCCTACATTGAATCACACAAAGAAATTCTTAGATTTTTTAATCCATCAAAGGCTGAAGGATGGATATGGAATACACATAGTCAATAGTTTATATGATAGTTCAGAGATGAAATTTATAAGGAGTTATCTGAAAATATAAATTCAATTGATGAACCACTTCAATGGATATACAGAGGATCGAATGAAAAGGTTTTATCTTACAATAGTTTTCTAAATAATGGTTATATGTTCTATAAAAAATATCACGATGAATTAGGAATGATGAAAAATAGTGGTGTTATGCCTATGGCAGAATTGATTCATATATCTGGTTCTAAGAATAGAAAAAGAATTTATGAAAATATATTATATTTTGGTATTATCGAATAGATATATGAGTCTGATTATACAACATTTCAAGTGCCACTTTTCCATTGCAAATGGGATGATTGTATCAATGGAGTGAAAGTTGATGAAATGGGATTTGTAAAGTTGAATTTTAGTATAGAATGGATAAAATATGTCTTATTCATAATTGAATAACAAGTAGTGCAAGTATTTTATGTATATCATTCAATAAACAATAATTGGTTGATTATCCTGCTAGCGATTAAAACAAATGTCATGTCAGATGAAAATTCAATTAAGGATGACCCTTTCCATGGGACATCAAAATATGTTCATTCCAGTCAAAATGTAAAAAATGTATTCTATGTTAGAGGGGACCAGAAAGAGGTAATTTAAAATATCAATATAGGAACCAAATCCTGGAAACCATTAAAAAATAAAGAGAGTTCAATTAGAAGGTAAATATATTTTTTAATACATTATGTTTTACCACATAATATTATATGTTCTCTAAAAAAATAAAATAATAAAAAATAAATTTTTGACAATGTATATTGATAATTTATTATTCACAAGATGATTTCATGTATCCCTCATAAGAACAAACTATAATGAGGGAAACCCTATAGAAATATATAAAAGGAAATGTTATAACTTATTTTATCTATTTTGTTGAAAAATTATATAATGAAACGTTGATTTAATTTTCATTATTCCTTATTGAGATTGTTTATTTTAGAATATTTTTATCCATGTGTCATGCCATTTAAAAAAGAGAAATGATGTTGTCTCCACTCAATCGCAGAGGTAATATTGATGTTTGCACAGTAAAATCATTCTCTATAGAATTAATGTATTATTTTATATTTATGTTTAATTTATTTCATTTTAGTATTACTCACATAATAGTAATTCTCTTATATAGGTGGATTATTTTGTCTTAATTAGGGTGGTCAGTCCATCTTTTAGGCCTTTCTAAACCAAAACTTCCCCATACTTCTTCTCCCCCAAAAATGTTTCACCCCTACAATGTTTCATTTATCACTTTCCTTCAAGTTATCTCTTAAAAATTTATAGGAAGAGAAATGATGCTTCATCTACTAAATTAAAGAGGTAACATTGATGTTTTCATAGTAAAATAATTGTCCACAGAATTAACGTATTTTTTATTTATTTTTAATTTATATATTTTAAGTATTACTCACATTATAATTATTTTTTTATACATGTGGATTCTTTTTTTCATTTTGTGGTGATCTATCCAAATTTCATTCCTTTCTACACCAAAACATCAATAAACTTCTTCTCTCTCAAAACCTTTCACTCATTCAGTGTTGATATTTATCACTTATCTTCATGTTCCCTCCACTATTCAGTCATAGAGGTAATCTTAATATTTTCACCGTAAAATCATTATCCATAAAATTAATGTTTTATTTCATATTTATGTCTAATTTATTTCTTATTTTACTAATAATAGTTGAATTCTTATATAGGTGGATTATTTTTTTGAGTCCATGTGGTTTTTTTGAAGATTCTCATGTAGTGTTGGTTGTTAGACAAATAAATTCAATGGACTGTATGACTCTAGGTACTTATATATATTTAAAACTAACATTAATTTAAGTGAAAAAGACAACTAACATACTCAAAACCAAGAAAACCAATTCATATTTATTTTATATTTTAATACAATGATCCATAAGTCATCTATGAATTGTAAGAATCATTCTCACCTCAATCTGATACAAGATGCACCGGATATGAATCAATGTATTTATTAATAGTTAAAAATATAAATTTAAATTTAAAAACTATCACCCACTAAAACCTAGATAAATATTCTTGGATTTTCTTAATAATTATGGAATCAATTAATAAATATTTTTTGACATTTAGGTATCAATCTCACTTCAAACTGATACATGATGTGATCTGTATGAGTCAAATTATGTGTCTCTATTTTAAAATGAAATTTTAGGAAAAACATGACATGTGACATACTCAAAACCGAGCAAACATGTTCATATTGTTTTTATACTTTAAGAAAATAATCCATATGTGACTTTTAATTTGTATGAATTAGAAACACCACAATATTATGCACAGTGTGACCGATATGACTCTAAGTGTGACATTATTTAAAATTGACATCAATTTTAGTAAAAAAAGGAAAAATGTCCATCTCAAAACTTAACAAACACATTTATATTGTTTTGATACATTAGTAAAATTATCCATAACTTATTTGAGAAATGCACTAATCATTTTCACAATAATATGATGCTCAGTGTGACAGGTAAGACTCCATTTTTGAGTTTTTATTTAAAATTGACATCAATTTTAGTAAAAAGTCCACATGACCTACTCAAAATAATGAAAAATTATTAAAAAAATTAAATACTTTAGGATAATGATATATAATTTATTTTTTATTTGTAGGAATCAGCGTCACCTAAATCTAATACACAATGTAATCGTTATGAGTCAAATTGTATGTTTCAATTTCAAAATGATATTTTAGTAAAAATGATATGTAACATACACAAAACCAAGAAAACAAATTTATATTGTTCTGATGCATTTGTAAAATAATCTATAATTCATTTGATATGTGATGAAATACGTTTCACCTCAATACAATGCATGGTGTGACTGGTATGACTCAAAGTACATATCCTAATCAAAACCTAGAAAATAAATTCATATTATTTTTATACTTTAAGAGAATGATCCATAAGTCATTTTTTATATGTAGGAATCATTCATACCGTAATCTGATACAATATGTGCATGGTATGACTCAAAGTATAGGTTATCAGTTTAAAATGGACATTTTAGTTCAAAAAGTGTCCCTCACTAAAAAATGATCAAACACACTCATATTTTCTTGATACTTTATTAAAATTACTCATAATCCATTTCTGACATATAGGAATATTATTCACGTCAAACTGATACATGATGTTATCAGAATTAGTCAAAAGTGCATGTTTTCAGTTTAAAATTACATTTTTGTAAAAAAAGAAAACTAACGGAATCAAAACTATGAAAAAACATTCATATTGAATTTATACATTATTACAATTATATATATGTAATTTTTGGTGTGTAGGAGTGAGAATTACCTCAATATGATGCATGGTGTGATTGGTATGACTCAAATTGCATCTTTTTATTTAAAATTTTCATCAATTTTAGTAAAATAGACAACTATCCTACTCAAAACTGAGTAAACACAATCAGATTGTTTTGATACTTTACAAAAATTATCCATAAGTCATTTTTTATGTGTATGAATCAGATGAACATCAATTGAATACATGATGTACCCTATATGACTAAAAGTGTCTCTTATCAGTTTAACATTGATATTTAAGTTCAAAAAGTATCACTCCCTAAAAATTGATCAATCCTATTAATATTTATATTATAATTTAGGAAAACAATTCATAATTCATTTTTGATGTGTAGGAATCCATACATGTGAAACTAAAACATGTTGTGATTGGAATGATACAAAAGTGTGGGTTTCTAGTTTAAAATGGCATTTTTGTAAAAAGGATAACTCACATACTAAAAACTGAGAAAACGCATTCATAATTTTTTGATAATTTAGTGAAATGATCCAAAAGTCATTTGGCACATGTAAGAATCATTTTCACATCAATTTGATGCACGGTGTGACTAGTATGACTCCAAATTTATCTTTTTAATTAAAATTGACAACAATTTTAGTAAAATTATCACTTTCTATTAATTTATTTATTTATATTATTACTAATATAAGAATTTTTCTCTTATACATGTTCATTCTTTTCTTGATCAGTATTGGTTTTTTCAGAAAAAGAATGAGTTTGGTCTGTATTAAAAGACAAAGAATCGTTGATGTTTCTGAATGTATGTAATAACTTGTATTTATGTAATTTTATAAACTAATGTTTGAAATGTTTATAATATAGTGTTTTTTCTTATGTTTGTGTTATAAATTTCATTTCATTTAAATCCTATATTTGGTTTTTTTTGTTGATATCTGGGGAGTTTTTCGTGTTGTGATGTGGGGTTACAACACATTTCAATGGTGTTGCAGTGTGTTGTTACATCACACTACAGTATGGCCCTTTATCAATACTTCTATGAGTGCTTTTAAAAGGTTATTTAGATGTGCTTCTTTAAGGGCTTATAATGGTCCCATTTATCATCACCTTTTTAGTACTGATAAAGGACTCGTTTATCAATGATTTTTCAGTGCTGATAAAAGACTAGGGCTTCTAATCTCTCTCATATAGTCTGTTCTTTTCTAGAACTAATAAAGGTCATTTATAGAGATTATAAAGACCTATTTTGTATTAGTGTATCAATATGAAAATAAAAATTATAAAATAGTATTTCTTTTTCTAACATATCCCTTTTATAATTCATATTATTTTTTAAAATCCCATTAGTTATGATGACATTATTTCATTTTTTAAATATGATAATAAGCTAGTGGAGTTATTATAAATTTTGTCAATTTATTTGTTCATTTCACAAACCCTTTTTTATAGCATATTCAACTACATTCAGATCAATTTGTGATAATAGAGAAATGTAAAGTATATGTTTTAGTCATTTTTAGCTTTTAATATTATTTTTTTTCATTAATAATATTTTTTATTTTTATATGATTATTCATTATTTTATAGTTCTTTAAATATCCATCATATTTAACACATTTATCAACAATAGAAACATAATAAAAAGTCAAGATAAAATAATTCATTTTCCAAAATTTATGGAAAATGTTTAACAATGCGCATATCAATTTTTTCAAATTACAATCCCTTTAGATTTCTACAAAGATCATGATATTATTTTAAATAATATTTACCTTTTAATAATTGAAATTTTTTTGTCTTATTTTTATACCATTTGAATTCTATTATATTTTATTGATGTCACATGAATATGTCTTCATCAAATTACTTGATAAATATTTTACAATTTTTGTCATTAATCCTAATAAAATAAGGATTTTCAAATATTATAAACTAATTCACAATTGTATTATTATTAAAATTTATAACATATATTATTATTTCAAAATTTGTTTTAAGAAATACTATTTCCATATTGTGAACAAGTAATGAAAAAATCCAACTCTAGAGGTGTTTTAAGAGATTGTACTCAACCAACATTATTCTTCTAGTTTCAACAGTGAATAACTTTTTCCCTTTTTACAGCTCTATTTGGTTAAATATTATAAAGAGTATATAAATTATGATTCATTCCAGGACTTGGAATATAATTCTCAATTTAGATAGGGTAATATTTTTTTTCCCTTTACACGCACTTAGTTTTTTATCGACAACAAGATTTCCTTCACAAAAACAATTATTATTTTCTTATTTGTACGGGTTATCTGACATATACCTCATGAACACAAATTTATAATTATTTTATAATCATTATTTAGTTCAATAAAATATCATAGGATAACATAATTAATAATTTATTTATTGAAGTTTCCTTATGAATTATACATTTATACATTTATAGCCTTCTTAAAATATTTTTTAATTTTTCAAATATATTTTATAACTCTTAAACTTGTAATGGTTTCTCAAAAAATATTCCTTGGTGATATCTACCATGATATTTTATTAAATAAAGTAATGTATTATTATGCCATTATTTTATTTCATCTATTGTATGAAAATAGAAGGTAAAATGAAAAATTCTATTTTTGAAAAATTAAACATTTCCCTATCTCAGGATTATAATTCTGTGACAATTCTTCCTGAATATTAAATATTTTATAATATTACATATTTTACTAACACTAATCAAATTATTCCTCAATAATTTAACAAGTATCATTTCTATTGATCTTATCTTTTGGGACACAGTTTCAATTTTCTTAACTATATTTACTTATATTGAAATATAATTTAAAAGGGTTATTAATAATTTATTTTGTTTCCCTAGACTCTTAAATATCTGTATATATTCTATTATATGTAATTAAGAACAACTCTCATGTATCCCTAACGTATAATTATTGAATGAATTTAATAAATCATCCACATCCATAACTCATTCACATATTACTCTTATATTAATAACATGAATCATTTGATTTATTAAATTTCTTTGGTGAAAATTTATTTATTATTAAATATTATTATGTTTCTAATCATGGGCCTCGCACATTTTTCAATATCTCCAACTATAGTTTGAATCATTAATTTTAAGTTCTTTATCTCTATATATTTATTATTTTTCAATATAATATACTCATTTTAGGTTAACTCACATTGATTTTTTATTTCAATGTCTCATATGAAATGACATTTTAAACCATTAAACATAGCCCATTGTGTTTATAAGCACCACAACACATATAAAAGTTATAAAACCCTGATTTATTTTTGAAAAATATTCAAATAAAAATTTTTATATTTCTATTTAAAATTATTATGAGTAACATGTTTCAATTTTATTAATGAGTTAATTTTCTTATGTATTATTTTGAATTCCATTAAAATTTTGGTTGGTCATTATAAATTTTTTCACTTATAATTGAGAATTTTTTTTAAAAAATATTCATAGTTAATTAATTTTTAAAAAAACATCAGAATATACTTAAATAAATTATATCATTCCTCTTATATAAATATTAATATATATCATTATAATATCTCAAGACATTATTGTTAATAATTTTATACCATTTAAAAATAATATATTCATAAATTTTCTTTATTACAAAAATTCTATCCTCAATAATATTAAACTATTTAACATTGGTTTCAATAGCATTATCAAAATTATCCTTCATATTTTTATTGTTTGATTAACCTTTTTTTTAATCTCCATTAATTAATTTCCCTTGTAAGTGATATTATATTGAATCATTTCTCATAATTTCTCTATGTCACCAACAGAATTTTATCGTTTTCTAATTTTTTTCAAATTTATATTACATTCTCAATAATTCTATTTCAACTTATATATATATATCCAATATTTATTAAGAATAATAATACTATTATTATGTTTTTATTTTTTTCAATGGTATTCTATAAATTTTACTTTCAATGAGTTCTCTATAAAGGCTTCATCACCTTCTTCTTCATTAATTGAAGATATTTTACCATTCACAACATGTTACATAATGTTTTTATTTTTTACATTTATCGCATATTATCAAAAAAATTAATTATTTAATATTAATATCATAATCATCCATATAAAACATTTCATTTTATTGTTACATTTTTTTATTGAAGAGACTCATTCCTTTTATTGGTGTTTATTTTATACTAAATTTTATTCTTGAAACACGCTCATATTTAAATTCTTTCTTAGGTTATAAAATTTTCAATGATGATGGTTTATTTAAATTTATTCAATACCTACATGAATAATATATTTTGAGTGAATTTACAATTAAACTTTGTCCTCAATGTTTTATAATTAATTAAAATTATACGCATGATTTGATTAGTATCATCATTTTAATATTCTTATTTATATATAATATTATAAAATTTGAACTTTTATTTTGACTTCAATCACTTCATATCATTGAAAAAAACTAAATTATACTATTTAATTTTCATTATGAATAAAAGAAATTTTATCACTATATTGCTTATGTAATATAATGTAAATCATTAAAATATATTTCTTTCAAACAAAAGTCAACTAGTTATTAATAATTTCTATCAAATGTGTTTAGAAATATTCCAAATGACATTTTAAAAATTGTAATGTTGTTTCTTAATTATATATATATTCTAATAGTTCTTACTATTCCATTGATTTTCCAAAATAAGTTATCCAAAATTTTATCATCAAATATTATATCATATTTAAAATTATCTCACTATAATTGTATCTCAATATCATTAACCTTATTATTTTATGAACATATGTTTCCCCCATATTTTCTATTTATTTGTACCACCCATAATGTTTTAATCTTATTCTCAAAATATATGAAAGAATAACATTTTATTATTTTTCATAAATTTCAATATTATTCTTATGGGTTTTAGACATAAAACTATTTTCCAAAAGGGTAATTAATCAAATGGTTACTAAATTTAACACCTCAAATATAATAGATTTAAAATATACATGAAACTTTCCATTAAAAATTTTAAATTCTTACCATAAATTGATGGTATACATTTTTTTCATTTATTATAAACTATTCACCATTAATCAATAAAAACTACAATAATAATAATTCATACAAAATAAATTTAATGTAAAATATCAATGGATACATCAGTAAATTGTAGGTATATTACTAATTATAGTGGACCATGAAACACAGTGAACTACTAATGGGTGGGAGTAAATCATTAGTACAATGATCTTCCAATATTTTTCAATGAAATATAATTACATGCTTGATCATGAATCATAAAATTAACTTCTTTAAATATTAAGTATTATGATAAAAATAAATTGACCAGCAAACACATATGAGAACAAGAATATAAAAATTTAGAAATCCCTCCTTATTTAAAAATAATTAACTCATAATGTGAATGATAAACAATATTGGGGAAGAAGTTTCTACATCAAAAAGTTAGGACTTTTCATTTTTATAGAGTTTAAAATTTTTAGCTAATATTTATTTTCTTCACTTGGGAAAAAACAATCTCTTACAAAAAAATTGATGAATTACAAATTTCAAAATAATATTTTGAAATTTTTACCATTGAAAACCTTGGGATATATTAATTAAAATAATTATGTTCACTTTATGTGCTTAATCCACATGGAAATGAAATAAAACATAATTTCTACCCAATTATACTATATTACTATTCTCTATAGTTATTCCAATTTACCTTTTAACCTTTTTTACATACCTATTATATCTTATAGGTTTTATACTATATTTATTAATAAATAATTTTATCAATTAATGGTTGGTTTTAGGGGAATGAAATTGAAGTTTTTGTAATTATTTTTTTATGAAATTGGGAAAATTTCTAAATGGAATCTTATTTCAACCAAGAGGTTGTTTATTAAAATATCTTGATAATATGATTGAATTATGATTTTAAATATTATCAAATGAGGAGTCAAAAATGAACCCAAATTAATTTATGGAATCACTTGAGCTTTCCTATCATAAGACTAGTGGAACATTCCTGATCACCATGGGCTAGAAATTTGTGTTAGGGCATCAAAATAAACACCCTTAGGAATGATTTCTCCTGATAAACATATTCTAAAAATGATGTATTTAAACAAAAAATATTTCTTGTCTATTTCATTAGTCATATAATCATGATATCTTATTAAAAAAATTCTAAATTAAGGTCGAACCATATGAAGTGTAATGACATGAATAAAACTAAATATCAATAAAAAACAAAAAAATCACAACCAAATATCCCATTAAATATATTTTTTAAATTTTAATATAATTATATAGAAAAAAACTAAATACTATATAAAATGGAGGCTAAAGTTTCATGATATACCAAAACAAGTGAAAACATAAAAAATTAACATGAAATAAATAGGTAACCCAAGAACACATCACCAAGATCCAATGGAATAATTCTCAACCACCACTTCTAACTACCAAAATTAGAATCTTAGGATTAACCACTAATCTCCAGTGATACTTTTATAGAACTAGTATCACCAAACAAAAGTCTTATATACACACACATTGAGTGTGCATATAGGGTGTTAGAAAAACAGTTCCCTATAGATCCTTCCCATCCCATTCACATCATTAATATATTTGTACAATAAATTTTCTATTTATCTTTTATATATATATATATATATTAAAATATTATTTAAATTTATAATGAATCAAATATCATGAATTTCAAATAAAAATTGTTTCTATTTTAAATGAATACATAAATAATTTCTTACCAAAATAATCCTTGAATGTGTTATGTTGATAAATATGGAAAATGTGTTACCAAAACTAGTTTAACACATTAATTTTAAGATGGAAAATTTTATTCATGTATTTGATGAGATGATTTAATTCTAAAATTTAAGAAAATAATTAGTGGTAAAAATAAATATTACAAGAAAATATATGAGGATATGTCTACTAATAGATAAATTAACATCATAAAATTTACGTGAATCCATTTAATGAAGATAAAAATACCTTCATATATAATTATAACATTTAATTTGATAGAAATATAAAATATACCTTATTGTAAATAATGAATATCAAAAACGGTAACCATAAAAAATATCATAACAACTATTATGCTAACACCAAGGATCCCTGGAGAAGTTCTCATACAACATAATAATTGAACTTTTTTAATTGGAATGTTTGATTATATAATATCCTTAGCATTCACTTTTAACCTTCTTAGCTAGACTAAGTGGAAAAATACCATAAAATTGTAAAGTCTTATCTTTGGTCCAGTAGCTATAGTGTGGTCATACACTAGAATGAAACTTGTCCCTATATCTCCCACCTAGCTACCAATGGTTTCCCATGATACACATGGATGTGATAAATTAATAATATTCAAGTCAATAAAATGTATAACATATACCAAAAAAATATTTAAAAACACACCTCACCTCTTTGAAACCCTTTAGAATCATTCCATTATGATAATAACAATGACATGATAATAATATATATGATACATGACATTTATAAAATTTATAACATGTACCAAAAAATATTTAAAAAGAAATAGAAGTTCAAAGGTCACTCTTAATAGTGAAAGTGTAACACCCTGAGTTTTATAATATAAATTTGTTTAATAAAAAAATTATATGATATATTGTGAATAATTAAACCTTAAAATTATGTGAATAATTATTGTAAATTATAAACTTCATCACACTATACGTTATTTAAATAAAATATAATTTTTTAAAATAATTTCTTATTAATTTAGGAAAACTATTGATATTAAATAAAACATTTGAAGTATTTTTTTGAATAATTATGTTTACTGTTTATGATTTATTTAAAAATTAATTCATATTGTCAAACTTAATGGGAATTAGATTATATGGATGATCAGGGATCTATGATGAATCTGACAAAACTTTAGGAACCTCAAGAACCTTCGGGTTTGAAACATAAAGGTCTATCATTTGCAGAAGCCCTCTCGGGCTTCAGAGAGCCTTCCAAGGATGATTCTTACTGAACATCCAATATCAATCGACTTGAAAATGGAGGTTTTTTTATTGAGGTAGATCTAAAATCCCTACACCAAAAGATTAATCTATGTAATCTCTCGATCTTAGGTCGTGTTATCTACTCGAAAGGTGATATTCTATGGTCATAAATCGATCTTAGAAACCAAATATCTCATTGCTAGGGCTATAGGGATTGGAAGTTTATACCGATAGGGTGAGGTTTTTTTTCAAATAATTCTTCAATTTAGGGATGTGATGAATTCTACTTGGAGTTTGGGAAATTTTTACTTTAAGCCTGGAATTCTTAGACTGTCAGAATGGGATGCTAATTTCAATCCCTTTAATCTCATGCAATCCAATGCCCAAATTTGGATAAGGAATCTTGGTTTGAACTAGGTGTATTGGCATCCAAGGATCCTAAATGATATAGAAACCTACCTTGGTACTCCAATTAGAAATGATCAAAGAACTATGGAGGGATAAATTGGTTTCTTTTCTCGTATGCTGGTAGATGTCAACCTGGATATGAAACGTCCTTCTAGAATCTCTTTCCTAGCTAAGGGAAACAGATCAGAGGTGAAATTTGAGTATGATAATGTCCCTCCTTTCTATGAAGACTGCATGATGGTAGGACACTCAGTTTCTAACTATACAGTCCTACAAAGATTTTGATTGTACCCAATACTATGGAGTGTAATGATGCCAAAAAGAACAGAAGGGTCAAAAATGCTACAGTTGAAAATATGGGAATCTTCAAGGACCAATATGGCCCCTCATAAGTCACATTGAAGAATCAAACGATTAAAATTACTGTCACACTTGAAGAGGCTCACATTGTCACTCATGATATTGTTGCGGTATGGAATCAGTGTGGCTCAATCAACAGAAAGAAGACTTGGGCTGACAAGGTTGATAAGGAGGTTCCTAAAGATGAACTAGCTAACACCCTCTTTGAGCAGCAACTCATGATTAATCAAGAACTGGACTCTAAAATATCAAATGAAAATTGTCATCAGCTCTTGATATCCCAACAAGAAGTGGAGGATGAGTTTATCTTTTTTTAATTTTCCAATGAAATCAGTAGCCTCATTTGTTCTATGATGGATGGACATAACTCATGTGACGAATCACAAGAGGGTTCACTTCACCTGGAGGACCCTCCTGAAGTTGATGGTGGTAATAACACGGTTTGGAAGAATCCATCAATATTTTGTCCTTTAAATGATCCATCTAAACTTAAATATACTGAATAGTAGGTCACTAGAGATGGATTTTCTGAAACCTTCCCCATAATTGAGGCACGTCCTTTTTCAAAGAGCTTTGTTTCTAGCAATCCTACAGGTACTTTTCGGAATCATGCCCACATTAGCCTTAAGTTGAGTCTAATTAAACATTCATAGGATCAAATTGAAATGAAGACCTCTGGATATGAATCTCCACGTGACAAGGAACAAGATTCCCCAAATAGTGTGCATTTGGAAATCCAGAGAGATCTGAATGCTAAGGGAAAGGTTGTGAGGAACAACATAGCTGATATATCTAATTTATTATAGAGTTCCACATTTCTAAAAAAGGATGTATGTCCACCCAAAAAGCAAGGAACTATAAACTTGAGGGGTACCAGCCTGGAAATCAGTTTCAAATGAAGATGTTGTTCAAGAACTCTCAAGGCCTTCGGAATCTGGAAACCATCAGATCCCTCTGTATTTTTATTCAGAAGCATCAAATTGTTCTTTTATGCCTTTTTGAGCCTAAAAAGATTTTTATTTCTAATATTTTTAGTTTTGAGATGTTGGGATACTCTCTAATTGATTCAAATATATATTTAACTAAAGTGAGGATCCTTTGGGTCTTGGATCACTCATCTCTATACAACACTCCCATGGCTGTCTCAAGTGAACAAAATGTCACTTACTTCTTTAATTACCTTGGCTCTAACTTGGTCTGCACCTCCATCTATGCCAGTAATATGTATTAGGATCGTAGAAACCTTTGGGAGGATTTGGGATCTCTGAATGAAGGAATTTCTAGTCCATGGATCATCATAGGTGATTTCAATGCAATTCTTAATCCGGATGACAAAAATGGTGGCTCTAAAAATAGCACTTCCTCCATAGAATTTAGAGCTTTTATTGAAAAAATGGTCTGTTTGAAGTTAGTCTAATTGGTGATAAATACACTTGGTATATGAAGCATCTTAATAGTTTTGTTTCTAGTAAAATTGATAGGTATTTTATCAATGGGGCTTCTTTGGGTAAATGGGGATCCATCTCATGTTCACCACTTGCAAGACTCAATTTTGATCATCATCTGATCATGGTTGATCTTACCAAAAAATTACCCAAGCTTCATTTTCCCTTCATGTTTAATAAATCCTGGGACACTCATTCATACTGTAGGGCCATTGTGTAGAGTACCTAGAATTTTGAGGATTGAAGAAATGATATTTTTCTTGCATCACTAAGCTTAAAGTTTTCAAGAGAAATCATAAATTCTGGGGCAAAGATCACTTCAACTCTATCGATTCTGACATATCTTCTCTTGAGGCTTCCCTCCGAAGTCTTCAAGAGATCAATACTTCAATTTACTTCTCTAATGGGTGTTTGGATGAAGCTGAGTTAATCACCAAACTCAACAAGTTTCTCAACATAAAATTTTCCTTGCAAAGGGATTCTGTCAAAGTAAAATGGTTTAAGGACAGAGATTGGAATTCAATGTATTTCAATGCTCTTCAGAAAATCAGAAGGATTTCTAAGCCCCTTTCCCAAATAAAAAAATGGGGATGGAATGATTGATAATAGAAAAGATCTCTAAGATAATATCATCCCTTACTTCAATAGCACTTTCAATGGGTCACCTTCCAATGTAAATCGTTTTGATGGTGTGATCCCAAGGCTGGTGACTCAAGAGGATAACTCCAGCCTTATTGATATCCCTATTGAACCAGAAATCAAGGAATCTATTTTTAGTCTCAAATATGAGAGCTCTCCAGGTATAGATGGATTTGGTAATTTTTCTTTCAATATTTTTGGGATATCACTCATGCAGTTGTCTGTAGGCTGGTCATTCATTTTTTCAGAGGTGTGACACTTCCAAAATGTTTGTATGTTCAATTCCTTGCCCTTATCCCAAAAGTGCAGAATTATAATGAAATTAACTTATTCATTCTTGTTTCCTTGTTCCAAACTATTTACAAAAAAAATCAATTTTCTTGCTACTAGGTTTTCATGTATTTCTTGTATGATTGTCTTTGCAAATCAGTTTGTATCCATTAAGGGGAGAACGATTCCAGACAGTCTCATTACAGCATCGAAGTGTTGGAATCTTCTCAAAAATAATGTCATAGGTGGCCACATATCCCTGAAGATGGACATCAAGAAGGATTTTGACACAATGGATTGGGATTTTTTATGAAAGAGCCTTGATATGTATGGCTTCAATGATGTGTTCATTAATTGGATCAAGTGTATTTTTTTCTCTTCTCACATATCAGTTTTTATCAATGGTTCCTCCAAAGAATACTTTTAGTGCTCAATATGTGTTAGTCATTGGGATCCTTTATGAACGATCATTTACTCTATTTCTAAGGATTATCTCAGCAGGTTTATCTCTGTTATGGCTGGTAATAGAAAGCTGATGACCATTCATGCTGGAAGGGGGTTGGTTGCCCCATCCCATATTTTATATGTTGATGACATTATCATCATTACTCAGGGGGACAAAAGAAACATCAAGAACTACAAGTGTGCTCTCTTGCATTATGAGATCGTTTCTGGAGAGGAGATTAGCTGGAATAATTCATTTGTTTATTTGGGATGAAATTTCTCTCATAACAGGAATAATGACATCATCAGATAGATGTGTATTCATGAAGAAGCCCTTCCCTTCACTTACATGGGGGTACCTATGTTTTGGGGAACACCAAAAGTTTTTTATTTCACTAATATTGTTATTATGATAAGAAGGTATCTCAAATAATGGATAAGAAAATCCTTATCCAGGGCTGGAAAAGTGAGTCTTGTGAAACACATTGTCATTAAAAAATTTGTTTACTCTTTCATGGTTAATAAGTTGACGATTTCTTTACTCAACGCCATTAATGTCTCTATCAAGAATTTCATTTAGAGTGGTAGGGTTAATGAAAGGAGTATTTTAATGGTCCCTTGTAACTATTTTTGTAATCCTTATTATGAAGGGGTCTTGGGCATCAAGAACCTTGGATGTTTCAATGATTCCATGCAGTCTTGTTTTATTTGGAGGCACATGAATATGCAATCTGAGCCTCTCTCCTTTCTCAGAGCTATATTATTGCAGAGACTCAAAGTAGGGATGTTTAATTACATCACCTCCTTAGTTTGACCTTCCTTTAAGAAAATAAATTTTAAAATTGATGCTAATTCTCACTGGTTATTCTCAAGGGAATCTCTCCTCCAATTTTGGAAATGCAACTGGATTGGAAAAAAATTAGAGGACCTAGTTCTTGAAGATAACTTGAATCTGGATTTTTATTTTTCAATCAAATATCAACTGGGCTGCATTGGTGGTCTTTTGAATCAGATTGTTTCCATTGTCAAGAAATACTTCTTTTCCTCCAAGGGTGATTTATGGGCTTGGGAGCCAGCTTATAGTGGGATTATTTCTTCCAACTGTTTTTATAAGAACATTGCTCGTAGCACATCTGGTTTTCATTGGATGGGTAGCCAGAAAAAAGGAATCTTAAGGCCCTCTTGGGATACGTTTTCTGAGACGATATCTCATAGGAGGATTCCAACTGATGATTATCTTTAAAATTATGCAATATCCCTCTTTTAAATTTTTGTTCTATGTCACCAACATGGGAAAGAAATTGATCATCTCTTTCTCACATGTGTGGTAGGTTCAGCATTATGGGAGGTTGTTTCTAGCGTCTTTGAAGTGAAATTACCTGCTGTCAACTCAATTCATGCATTTAAGTAATTCTGGACTGAGATGAATCTTTCACCACATGTCTTCTCTATTTTTATTTCTGTTGTTGAGGAACTCCATCATTTTATATGGTTTTCTTGGAACAGGGCCCTACATGAATAGCAGGTCATTCATATGGGTGTTGCCTTGGCTGGACTTCTCCTTGCTGATTGTTTGGTCACTGTTCCAAGAGGCAGATTTTGTAGAAACTCCAGTCATGATTTTTCAGTTCTAAATCGGGTATGAATCAATGGAAATTTAAAACCACCTCTTGGCAAGATTGAGGTGCTCTGGTTTCCTCCCTTACATGGTTGGATTAAAATAAATTTAGATGGCACTTTGAAAGGTAATATGGGTTCTTTAGAATTTAGTGTGGTTTTTAGGGACCATAATGGTTATGTTCTAGGTTTTCCTATATGGTTTCTATGGTTTTACCTATACTCTTGTAGAAGATATTCTTAGAGTTATTAGGTGGTTGAGAAAGCTGAACATCGGGGATGGAACATGTAATAGATTGAATGTGGCTCCACATCTATGGTTCTTTCTCTTCGGATAGGTTCTCTGCATCTTTCTTAGAAGATGACTAATCACTGGTCAAGGTGTTTGGATCTAATATTTTCCAAGGACCATATTTTTACTCATGTTTATCAAGAGGTGAACTTCTTGGCTGATGGTCTCGCTAGTAAAGGTGTGAGTAGTATTGATTTTCATTGGGAGGATCAAATACTGGGCGACTTATATTCCATTATTAGAAAGGATTGATGTAAATCTCTTACGTTCAGATTGGTGTTATTTTTCTTTTTGTTAATAAACAGGTATTTTTTTCAGGGCAAGGTCTCACTCTTCTTCGAAAAAAAATTTAAGATAAAAATATATTTTTTTGTAGAAAACTTATTTTATGGGATAAATATTTTTTATTTAAAAAAAATTATTCTCATTTTATGATTTATTTTAACAGAATTTAAATATAACATATTATATAATATAATTTAACATAAATTTAACTCTTTTTACTAGGAATGGAAAGAGAATAAATTCAATGTTATGGTAAAAACCAATATTTCTAATAATGGTTTCATTGCATTTTGAAAACTATTTTCAAATATATTTCTCCAAATTATAAAAAATTAATTTTAAAAAATTAATTCCTAATTTTTAATTATCATTTCAACATTTTATTAACAGTCATATTTCATTTTCTATAATTCTAAATAGTAACCATATTAAAACGATGTCAATTTGGTAATGGTTAAAAGGTTTAATGGGGTGTCAAAAATAAGAGATAAACCTTAAAATAATATATAAAATTATATAAGATAAGTTGTATATGTTTTTTTAAACCCAAAAATATATCATGTTATAATTGTTTTGGGTTTTGTGCTACTTTCACTTGAACATTGATTTATTTTATTTTAATATCTTATGTATTTACAAGAGTAAAACTCCTCTCATTTTTAGAATAATGTATTATCCCCCTCAATAATTAACATATTTTAAGTCATATATCTTAGATAATACTTAAATAATTACCTTAATAACTTCTTTCCCCATTTCCTATATCATCTTGTCATTTAAGAAGGAAATCCTTTGAGGGGTTAAGTTTTAATCAAAATGAGGTTCCCCAAGGAAGTGGTAAATGTCTTTTCCAATCTATTTAGGATTCATTCTTCATTAATATCCTATAAATATTAAATAAAAATATTAAAATTAATATATCATTATCATTATTATAAATAAATGATTTCATGTTAATGATAAATTCTTTGAGACCTACATTCCATTCTATGAGAAATGATAATGATGTTGGTGCGTAAATGCGGACTACCACCACCACAAAGTGATGTGAATTGTTTTTTATATCCTCTACACATGGATGGCCATATGGATTCATTTAATGAATATATATATTATTTACGATATTATTATTATTATTTAAATATATATAATTATATATTTTCATTAGTTTCATTCATTAGAAAATAAAAACATCAATCATGTGTACATACAGACCACCGTCTCCATGATGCAATATAATTCATTACGTTTGCCAATTTTTTTGAATAATTATAAAATTGTTTATATTTAATAGACATGATAATTATAACATGAATTAGATATTTTTTATGATTAAACCATGGAAAAATTTCATGGATCAAAACTATTTTAACTAAACAAGAATGGAAAATGAATACATTTTCACCCAAATTTTGATTCTAATGAAAAAAATTTAATAAATGGATGATTATAAATTATAAATATATAATATAATATATTATAAGAATTACTATGTTTTGGTGAATATTAATAATAAATAAAAAATTATTATACAGGAATATAAGAGTGTGAATGGAGTATGGTGGGACCTGAGGTAAGGTTTCAGGTTATAATCTCATTGTTAATCAGGATTGTATGTTCTTTAATATCTTTTGGGTAAATTATATTTTATTTTTTACTTATACCCTTATATTTTCATATACATTTATGATTTATTAGCCCCTGATTTTTTCATTCATTATCCTCTCATTATAACTCAAAATAATCAAGAAACATTTTTTAAGAAAATATTACATTATATACCCTCATTTGTCAGGGAAATTTTTCTTCAAAGTAAATATTTTCTAAAAAAATCATAGAATTATATTTTATATTAACCAAAAATTGTTTAAATTTATCTTCAACTATATTTTACATTCAAGTATATTTTTTTACAAATTAATTTTTACAGTATTTTCTAAATAGACTATTTGTGACTTTTTACAAAAGCGTGGAAGGTATTTTTTTTAACGTTTACTGAATGAATGGATTTTTTTCTATCATGAATGTTATATTATATAAATATTAATTTAATTGATTCCGGTGTTATTTTAAAATAAATTCTTTTTCTTAATTTTCAAGAATCATTTAGTTTATATTGATAACAAAAGAAACTGATATTTTACCAATTTTCAAAGAAATGGTGAAATTATCATTTAAATGTATTTTTATCAATGTAAGGATATTTTAATGTTTCTTAGTCTACACTAGGTATATGATCAAATTATACTATTTATTTTCTTTTTTTGGATCAATTTTTATTATGTGATGGGGACATATTTATAAAACCCATTTCATTCTCATACGTTAAGCTATGATGGAATGATGAAGGTTTCTATGATCTTATGGAAACAATATATGTGGTTATTCATTTTGTAGTGGGTGGGTCAATAAAATAACTCAAATTAATTGGGTAATAATTTATATATCAAGAAAATATATGAAATAGGATGGGGATTTAACCCATTTCAATGATGAAATGTGGTTGCGGAGTGAACCCAATCCATTATGGAACATTGTCCACTCTGTGATGATGGTCTTGGAAGTTATTTGTGTCTAATGAAATTATTTTATGATATTATGATTGTGAAAAAAAATTACATGGTGTCATTTATTCTTATCATAAGCTCATATGGATCATGATTGAATAATGATGATTTCCCACTCTTATAAATCATGTCTTTTTAAATGAAAAGGCTTTATGACATGACCCGTGATTTTTGATCCATGACTACTTGGGTATGAATATTTAATGTTTTGATCATGATTTCATGAAAATATGATTATATTATTCCTATAAATTATCATTAATTAATACCTCATATCTTTACCCTTATTGAGTATCTGATTTCACCCTTTATTTTGTTTCCATTTTTCCCAGGTTATAAAGAACGGTATTAAGTCGCATATGTCCAAGAACGGTAATATGAGATAAAAAATTTGGTGAAGATTTTCAAGATCTTTCATGAAATAATTTGATTATGTTTCCAGTCTAAAAATACATTATAACATTATGGTCCTAATGTGTGAATTATTCTTAAATTTATTGAATATTCATCCAAAAAATACAGTATTTTTTTATGATATGTTCAGGTCACATCAAGAAGTGCACCAATATATATTCAAACATAGACATATTCCATATAAAAATTATTCTAAATATAATTTAAATATTATATAATTCCTAAGAAATCACTTAATAAAATTACATTCAATTTATTCTAGAAAATCTAATTGGAAATTTTATCGAACACCTTATGTTCATGGTTTCCAGAAAAAAATAGGTTTTTAGGATTTAAATATCTGAATTAAAATTTTAATTCAATATAATCTTTGGTAATTCTAAATATACCTATAGTAATATAGAATATAGAAATCATAAAATTTATATTTCAAGTAAACCCCTATATTAAAATATGAATCACTCAAGGTTCGATCGATCAAGGAAAATACATGGATACATATACCAAATTTGGATTAAACAAATTCTGATGATGTTATTCCACCACAAAAGGAAATAGAATCCCTTATATGAGGATTTAGAAGCCTAAAATAAAAAAAACTCACAAATTAAAATTTATTTAACATAAAAACATAGTGTAAATCACAATTTGGAAGAAATAATTATTACAATGAGGTAAGGAAAAAATGGATGAGACGATGGGAAGTGATCATGGTAGAACTAGAGAAATAATCATGTTTCTATATTTATGCCACAAATCAGTGGAGTAGAAACCATGGGAGATTAATGGATCGAGGCTGACATGTATTGGGGAGAATTGAATTATTTTACCTAAAAATTATACCCAAATGTTTTTTAAAAAAACGTTTAAAACCTCTATGTGTAGTCTTCATGGGATGGGTTCCGATGTAGGTTTCTACTGAAACATACTACAACTTTTGATGTATATTTATAATTAAACATTAGTATTTTTCATGACCATGAATGGGACACATGAAACATGATGCCTTTTTGGGAACCCATTCAAGGTTACCCATGAAAAGGATGTACACTAGTACAGGTTACCCATAAAGCCTACCCACCCATGTTTTCTACACATGAAAATAGAAAAAAAATATAAACATTCCTAAAACATCTAAATTTTCCCCCAAAAATATCTCATTTTTAAAAAACCGTATTTACAAGAATCATAATTAATTCCAAATATTAAACATTAAGACTAGGATAGGAAAATTCCTCTTACCAAAAAACATTCATCCCCTAGAATGTTCAGTATAAATTAAAAAGAAAAAATATATACCATTAAAAGTAATTTCAAATTAATGAAAATAATAATTGGAATATAATAGAATTATTTATTAAAACTTCATAAAAGGGTGGGGGTTCTGCCCACTATTAATACTTTTACATAATGTAAATAATTAATAATAACTCAAATACGTGGCTAATAAATATAAATCTAATGATAATATATAATTATAAAAAAATAAATTCTATGAAATATAATGACCCAGGATACATAATATCACATAATCTAACAACACTAAAAAATAAGACATTCATTAGAAATATAATCACATTTCAATACATAATACATTTGAAATCCAAAGTAATGTAATTGAACTAGTGAATTTAAATTGGTTTCCCTTGAAAGTCATCGATAAATTCATTTGAATATTTATCACTCATTTCAAAACCAAACGTGAAAATTTTATTATCCCTAATAAAAATCATGGAAAATTCCCCAAAAAGTATAATAATAAAATATAATAGTTACAATCATTTTATAAATCACAAATACACCATAGAAAACAAATTGTGAAATTGAAATGCATAGAAAACATTAATGATTTTTAATACCCCTAGAAATATAATTTTTATATAATCAAATAAAAATAAAATTTAAATCTCTAGAATAAATTTTTTTAGGTATAATTTCCAATATTAGAAAATTTATTTATGTGTATTCCAATCACCATATTGTATTTTAAAAAATAAAAAAAATCAAAAAAAAATATAATCATATTATAAAAATAAAAACAAGGATGAGTATTTTAATATTAAAACACTAAAATATTTTAGTAATCTATACACCAACAATTGTACTTAAAAATCATTAAATATTTGATTAAAATGGTAAAATAAAATTAAATGTTTTTATTCTCAGATTTATTAATTATTTGAAAAACTAAAAGAACATTTTAGAAATTATAACTTTAGGAAATGTTAATATCATATTATAATATGCATAAAGTTTAATTTATTTAATAAAAACATGAATATAAAAATTGGAGAAATTAATTAAAACCTAAAAATAGTACACATTCAAAAATTATAATTCAAACACAGTAATCCAAAAAATGAAATGGTCACCCCTTCACAATTTGGTTTCCACTAAAATAACTCATTTAACTATACCTATAAAAATAATTTAATGCTTAATAAATTTATAT
The DNA here is from genome assembly GCA_963277665.1 of Viscum album. Lineage (NCBI taxonomy): Eukaryota > Viridiplantae > Streptophyta > Magnoliopsida > Santalales > Viscaceae > Viscum > Viscum album. The sequence goes on from OY728156.1 coordinate 1,669,141,995, forward strand.
AAGCTCTACTAAATTTTATAACATCCTAACATAATATATAAGTTTACCAATTAAACCAATAATTATAAAATAAAAATAAATTTAAAAATCACACATAAGGAAAGCCCATTTTAACTAACAGAGGTGTGACACTCGTAGGGTCACTAGAAATAATCTTTTATGTTTTATTAATTAATTCATTTATTATTGGATTTCCTGAGATATTTTTCTTAAAAAATATATTTTTGGGGAAATAGGCCCTAGAACACAGTCAGTGCACGGTTATGAGTAACAATGTGGTTCGATGTGTGAGATGAGGGTTTGGGTGATAGTGTGGTTTTTTATGGTTTCTAAACAGTAGGTCCAATAGTATAAATTTTTCATTAAACCATGTGATTTTTTTGAGATAGTGTCTTCTATGTGGTTAGTGCATAGTTTTCCCTACTATGCATCCAAACTGTATGGGATCTCCAACACCTTCAAAAATTAGTGTTTTACCTTTTTACCCTTGAAATATTTTAACATAAATCCACCCATTTTCCACCCCATTTACATGAATATCCTTCTCTTTATCTTGGATCTAACCTTCCTTCATTCTCTTAGTAATTTTTCCTTAGACATCGGTGGTTTTTTCTTCATGTATGCTTTTTTATTCTTTATTTCTTCTTTCTCCACAATTGTTCTCCCTTTTAACATCAATTTTCTTGCAGTTATGAAACCATATCATGGTTTTTTGATATATTTAGTCATATGGATGACGATTTTATGTTTTATCATGGTGGTTTAGGTGTGTGAGGACTCCACATACCTGATTCTTGTGGATTATATTGAATGAAACATGTTTGTATTTGATTTTGAGGTTGAAGTGCCTACTTTGGTTTTCTTTTCCATGTATTACCTTTGATTCATGATATCTTTTGGTTTTTTCACTAAATTTATTTAAATTGTTTTTATAATGATTTTATATATAATATGGTTATGATTTATGAAATGATTTTGAAATTTCAGGGTCTAAAATTCCTTTTCTAATGATGTTGGGATAATTTTTTTAAAGTGTTTAATAAAATGCCTCAATGATGATTTGTGATTATAAATATATTTATAAAGTGGTTTTGGAAATTTTTTTACCTTATATTTTTTTCTTGGTTAATTATGATAATATATGTTTTATGTAATTATAATTTTTCATTCTATATGTGTTTTGAAATGTGTGGCGTGTGGGACACCATGGGTGTGTGAATAACATAAATATATGAATCTTTTCCCTACTTTTTTTACTAGAGTGGGATTTATACATAAAGAACTAAGGTATTACTTAAATAAGATGCTTCTCAAGTAACCTAGATAACCCTTTGAATGAATTTTTCCCAGTTTTGTTGAGTGTGACCATGGAATATAGAGACTATAGAACACTAAGAGAGCATACAAACTTGTTTTAGAAGCTTATTCTTCTAGAAAATCAAGTTTTATACTATACCACACTAGATCCCATTATTTAAATCCCATGATGAATATTATGTGTTACTTTATTTATTTTTATTCCCTAATGATTATTCCTATAATACCCTTTGTTAGATATATTCCATTGTTTTTTATTATACTTATTAGAATGATTATTCCAAGTTTGGATGAGTGGAGTATATCGATTCCATGTGGAATCACTTGTTTTTTTTTGGATCCTTTATTTTTCATATTTCTAAAACATGGTATGATTTGAGGAAAAACCAAAAGTCTATCAATAAAATATTTTGAATGTGAAATGATTTTGAATATATATTTCAAAATAGAGTGACAGTATTTCATAGAGAAAGGCCTTATGTAGATTCATATTGGTATCCTAATAGGCCATTTAATCACACCCTACATATTCCATTAAGTTTATGATAACATTTTTTTAAAAAGAATATTTAAATTTAAGGGAACTCTATCATTCGGTGGATCTTCTTGAATGTCATAATCTATGGTTATTTTGAGATGGTGGTGGCTATTATCTCATAGATTTAATCTTGTGTAATGAATTTTAGGATTCAATATCATTTGGGATATAATGTATCATCCAATTTTCACATATAATTTTTTTTATATTTTAACTATATTGACCTGTGGATATCATATATAAGTCTATTTTATATTTTTTAAATTATGTTCGTTATAATACCTTCTTTCAATTAATATTTTTACAAACTATTTAGATATATTAATCTATTTATTCCACATATTTGATGTAATGGATATTCAATTTATGTATAGATCATGTATATTTTTTAAGGATTAATCAATTACCAAATGTTTATGTATAATACCCTAGTTCTTGTTACTAACCTTTAGCAATCAGGAATGTACTTTGAGCCTTGTGATTGGGTGGTACGATTATGATCCACGTCTACTGAGGTTACTTTATTACAAAATTGTATTAATTACCAATTATTATTTGAGTTTCAGTGGTAAATAGAAGATAGTTCCATTAGGGATCGATTGGTAGATATGAAATACTTCCAACTAACTCTCTTTCACGCCAAACATCATGTTTCCATTGGTGATCAGGAGTGTGGTTTTAAATTTTAACCCATATTATTGTTTTTTGATGAGGTTTGATGTGAATCATCATTTATTATGGGTTTTAGAACTAAAATCATAATCATCTTTTACAAATTATGAGTTTTAGGGTGAAGAAGGGGAGGAATGTAGAGGTGCATGGTTTAGCTGCACAGTTAGTAGTAACCATGTGAAGCTCATGTGGCTAGGTGTTTAATTGTTCCTATTATATTTCACATTGTTATTGCATAGATTTTCAAAAAATATTAGACAGACCATACACAGTGGAAAAATTTTAAAATATGGATGTTTAATCACCTTCTTCATTTAGAAATGTTTTTGTCATCTTTGATTGTTTTTTAGTTTCATTATGAAATGTTTTTTGGGTTTTTCTATATTAATTGAGATTAAATTATGTATTGTATTTGTTTATGTATCTATTTTTTAGACCATTACTCATTTAAAATCCTCATTTATGTGAAGGGGTGGTGTTGCATAGAATATTTTATTAGAGAACCCTCCAGTTGATCCTTCTTTATAGGAATTAATGATTCTCACTATTTAACCCTTATGACATGAGGGTGAAATAGGTTATAAATGCATAGATTAAAATTCTTATGAGTTAACCAAATAGAACCCAATGGTTTTTCATAGTGATAAAGGGACCCGGGAGCTAGAGGAATTGAATGAAGAGAGATAGGATATCTTTATCTTCTTGAAACCCCCTGATAGAATTAAATTTGGCTTCTCCACTTACATGTTGGAATGAAAATATTAAAAATGGAGGGAATCTATACTGAAAGTGAAGTTGAATATGGGTCCCACATAGACTACATTCAAAATATCTTTCAATCTATACTTCTATCCTAAGACATAGAGGGTGGTGAAGGCCTATGATTAAATGACTATATAGAAAGTATATTGTTTTTAGATAGTGTATACTACTCAGTTTTTTGGGTGGGTTCATTTTTTCTCTTGATATCATCACGAATGACTAATTTAAGGATATAGATTTTGAAATGGGTCACAAGTACAATATATGTTGAATGATTATTATATTTTTTATATTAACTTTTGCTGAGCTGGTAGAAAAGGTGGTGATAGAAGTAGACAAGTCTAAGAAAATGAGTCTCAGTTGGGTTTATTCCACAGTACGTGATATCAATATATCATCATCTTTATATAATGGGAAGTGGGATAGGCCTTATCAGAGTAGTGGAAGAGGTATTTAAGACGTATAAGGTTAGGTTTCAGTGACTTTATTAGGGTGGAAGATGGTGACTAGTTATCATTGTGGGATATCTAGCCAAAAAAGTCCTAAATTCTTAGAGGCTTTGAGGTCATTCCACCATTGATATCATTTGCGTAAACTCTAATAATTCTCCAAGATTCCCCCACAAGAGAGTTCAGTAAGTTTTACTTTATCATTAGGTTCAAAGGATCAGTCTGATGCCTATATGTGGTGGTATCTCACAGTCATGCTAAAGAGGAATATCATTTATCAATAAAGTCTTATAGTAGGAAATAATTTGGATATCTTTATGTGATTTAGTTGGAACCAAATGACAATGAATTCTAGCCATGCCACTATGAGAGGTGTGGTGTTTATTTCATCCTTCATGGATTTTAATTAATTGGATATAGTTTATTCAAATTAATTTATCTCATTAAACTTTCTTTATTCATTTTATAGTGGAGAAAATTTGTTCTTATTTTTTTTCAATATAATAACCCCATTTGGAAGGAAAAAAAAGAATGTTTTGAAGTACTCGAAGTGTCTTATTTTAGTAACTGATATAGAATTAGTGTGGGAATTACATTTTTTAGACTCGAATGTTTTCAATATCATTATTTTCATGGATTTGATTATTATTTTCCAATATAAAATTGATTACTAACATCATAGGGTCTAGTTTGGATGTCTTGATGGGATCAATCCCATCATCTAATATGAGTGGGACCCAAGGTCAGGGAGGTTCAGAAACATTGTTATGGATATATGATAGGTTTTATTCTTGTTATTAATGGTGTCCCATGATTATTTTGAGAATGGTGTAGTTTCAGCATTCCACTTCGGTTGGATTGGAACCCAGAGGTGTTTCGAGATATTTTGATGGGTTACATCCATAGTATGAGGCTGAGTTCACTATTTAATTGATGCATGGGGTGATCCTTATTTCTTTACCATTATAACATATGGATCTAGATAAGTTAAATTAGTTATTGTTTTTATTATATGACATTTATTGAAATGTATTTATTTATCTAAGCATGTCATTATGATAATTGACATTTCTTTTTGCAATAATGGATTATAAGAGTCTCCGACATTGCATAAATTATCAGAATTAATATCAGGTGATCATTAAAAATAAATAGTTTTTACTTAAAATTGATGGTCTCTTTTCTCAAACCTGATGATCCTGGGAGTTTTCATAACAGAAAAATGGTTGGGGTACCCCCTGTTGAGTTTTTAGGGGTAGGACATTCCAAATACCAATACTATGAGTAGGCATAATAACATTGAGTATTTAGTTATTGTTTCTATTTAAAAATGATCCGTTAATTTTTCTGACTTTGATGAGCTAGATCATTAATTTATTTCTACAATCCTTGTTAGTCATGTTCATTGATGATATATTGATGTACTGAAAGATATAGAGTGAATATAGACACTATCTAGATATTTTTTTAGGACTATTGATTGTGAATCATTTGTATTCTATGATTTACAAATGTTACTTATGGATCTGGGATGTAATGTTTTTGGGGAGTGTGATTTTTAAGAAATGGATTTCAGTGGACCCTAATATGATATAAGCAGTCATGTATTGTGAGAGACACAAGAACATGTTTGAGATAATGATATTCTAGGGCTATGGTGTGTATTACAGAAACTCTATTTGATAATTCTCAATGATACATATTCCCTTGAAAATTTTTACTCAGAAAGGTTTGTTGTTTTAGTGGAGTGAAAAGTTTAAAATATATATTATAGAGGTGTAGGTCTGTTTGACATTAAATCTTGTTTTGATTATTCTTGATCCAAGGAAATGTTATTAATTATTTCTTATTTCCTCTTGTGTGTTGTTGGGGTATATGCTAATGAAATATGATAAAATGGTGGAATATAGTTATAAATTGTGACACCCACATAATAGGAATTAACACACACCCAAAATAGAGTTAATAGTTGTGATGAATCTATTAAAAATAGTGATTCATTTACTATTTGGGGAGTGGTTTATATTTTAATCATAACCTATGAGACTCAATTATATCGTTCCGTAGAAGTACTTAACCTCCAAATAGATACACTAGGTGGGATATCATTATACCTTTTATTTCAATTTATCATCTTCCCCTAAAGATGGGAACATTGTAATTGATGCCTTAAGTATGAATTTAACAATTTGGGAAGATAAATAATCTGTAGAGGATCATTTTTTGATGTTTTTTTTATAACGTGATAATGGAAGTTTTGGATGATGTAGAATGTGGGTTCTTCACCAATGTTTTTCTCACACCCTATTTTGTTTATTGTATTATATGTGATGAGGAATATGACCCTAAAATCTAGTATATTAGAATAGTTTAAAATGTGGGAAGACCTCAAGTTATCGGTCTTAGTATCTAGATAGTTTCTTTTTCTTTAAGAAGTGGTTGTTTTTTATTTTAACCTTATTATAGGAGGTGATGTATGAGGAAAATTATTCTTATTGGTTCATTCACCCTAGGAATACCAAAAAAATATAATTTTAGATCACGGTATCTATGTCCCAAGATGACATGGTCTGTAGCTAATTTTCTTATCCTATTGTTATACCTACCATTGGATCCAAGAAAAGTATCAAAGGACATCCATGTTTCATTAGCCCCTTCCCATACCAGTATGGAAGTGGGATTAGATCTATAAGGACTTTTTTATTAGTCTTACTTGTACTCCCATGGAAAAATAATTTATTTGGGTGATTATAGATCTGTCGACTATGTTAAAAAACATTTTTCCCATTATATTATCAGCGAAGGTAGAGGAACTAAAGCACATGGATAATAGAGGGGTTATTAGGATTCATATAGTTCCCTCAAAAATATTTCTTAAATAGGATTAACTTTTTAATAATCAGTTTTTGAAGGGTATCTATGAAGTAATTGGAACCTACATAACTTTGAGCATAATTTTTCATCCATATATGGATGGTCAAAATGAGTGATTCATCCCGATTCATGAGGATATGATTATTTCATGAATTCTTGACTTTATTTGTTCATGGTAAAGGAATCATTCATTAATTGAGTTTTCATAGACTAATAGTTATGGGGAATTAATCAACACATATCCTTTTAAGGTGTTGTATGAGAGACCATTTTGGTCCCCATTATGTCAGTCTATATTAGGTGAGCATTCCTTTTTGGGAATAATCCTCATAAAAGACATAAAGAAGAAAGCATGTGTTATTCAAAAGAGGTTAATGATAGATTAGAGTCACCAAAAATCATATACATATATTCATTATCACTCATTAGATTTTGAGTTTTGTGTTCAGGTTTTTATTCGTTTATCTGTTAGACTCGGACATCATCACTAGGGAAAGATGGAAAAGTTAACACTGCATTTTATGGGGACATTTCAGATTGTGGATAATATTCAGAATGTATTTTATTGGTTTCAATATCCAACATGGATTACCATAATTCATGATGAATTCCATGTATCCAAATTTAGGGACTATATCTTAGAACCATCTCATATAATAGATTGGGAGCACATGGAGGTGGATCCTCTATCAACACTATTTTATAGAAACCTTTTTATATCCGGTAAAATATGAATGAAGCTCTTAATAATAAATCAATCCCATTATTTTGTGCTCTTTGGCAGTACAATGGTGATATCTTTGAGATGTGGGAGTTGAAATATTTTATAAGAGAGTAGTGGACTCATCTATTTTTTTTATTTGAATCCTTATTGAACTTCATGGGGAGAAAGTGACATGATTTGGATAATTTTGACACCCCCAATTCACTTGTACAAATTATTTTGAGTTCTATTTATTCACTTATTTATTCTAGGATTTATAGGGAGTTAGAGGGAAAAACCCAAAAATTTAGAGAAACAAGCCCTATAAAATGGTGACCACATCATTATGAGTAACTATGTGGTTAACAATAAAATAAAATTGTTTTGGGGATAGAGTGGTTTTTAATGATTTATGCATGGTCAGTCCAACCATATAGATGTGTCTATTAACAATATAAATTTTTTGGGGAGATAGGGTCTCATATACGGTTGTAAAAAAATCATAACCATATGGAAAAACTATGTATGTTTTCCATATCATTAAAAATTGGTTTTTTTTAATTTTAACCCTTTATGGGTTTTAATCAAAATCCACCCCACATTCTCCCCCATTTTCATTAATATCCAACCCTTGTCTTGGATCTCTTCTTCCTTTAATCACATGGTTATTTCTTATTAGATCTTGGAGTTTTTTCTTTAGGTAAGCTTGTTTCTTCTGGATTTCATATTTCTCTACCCTTATTCCCCCCTTTTCTTCCATTTTTATGGATTTGTGAAAGAAATAATTCCATTTAGATAAATTTATGGTTTTGGAGGGTGTATTTATATTTTTTCTTGGTTTTTTGGGTGTGTGATAGCTCCTCCTACTTGATTCTTTAGGGGTTTTTTATGGTGGAGAGTTTTGATTAGTTTTCAAGATATGTATATCTACATAGTATTTATTTTCCATGGGTTAAAATCTATTTAGGATTTATGTTTGTTCATTTCATTATATTTTCATTTAAATTGTGTTTATAATTATGTTATATACATGTTTTTTATGATTTAAAAAATATATTAGAAATTTGATAACATAAAATAGCATTTCAAAAGGTGGTGGTTAAAATATATGTTATCTTTTTTATAAAATTCTTCATGGGTGATGTATAGTTTCAAATTGGTATCTAATTGGGTTTTCAATTTTTTTACCTTTTTTTTATGCTTGGTTAATTATAGGAATATAGTTTTTATGAAATTGTAATTTATAAGGATTTATGTTCTTATAAATGAGTATCGCATGGGAGACATTGGGTGTGCATGTGAAAAAATTTAAGTATAAGCCTATGTCATGAACTAGATTAGTATTTCTACGCATTTGTACCAAAGGATCATTTAGAGATTATGTTGCACAAGGTACTGAGACAACCCTTTGAATGAACCTATCACAAATACACTAAGATATATCATGGAATATAAGTCTTAAGGAGAGACCAAAAAGCTTCCAAATCTCTTATACATTCTTAGGTAGCTAGAAAACCATGTCTTACACCATGTCATGCCATATCAAATTTGTTAGATCCAATGATTCATATATTTATTCCAAATTTTATTTAAATTACATTATTATTTTTATTAAAATTCAATTTATTAGGTATATAGTATTATTTGTGCATATACATATGATCAAGATTATCTTTTAATTTGGTGATTATAGTATGTTCATTCAATGTGGCTTCACATAATTTTTATTGAAACTTTCTTATTAAAGTTTTTGAAATGTGGTTTGTTTTGAGAAAAAACTAATATGGTTTCAATAAAATATTTCCAAGGTTAAATGGTTTAGAAAATTGATTTAAAACTAGAGTTATTAGTTTGAATATAGAAAGTCCTTAAATAGATTATTGGCGGTATCTTTCAAATAATTTTCCTCACTCCCTGGATAAGCCTTTGGCAATATATAGATATTATTTTGAAGGATATAGGTAAAGGTGACGGTATCATTCTGTTTTGTGTCTCTTCATAATAATGTTTGTGGTTAGTTTAAGATAATGAAGATAATGGGCTCATGAAGGTTAATTTATGTGTATTATGTTGGGATTTTTTATCATTTGAAATTTTATGTATTGGAAACTTTTCCCTTTTCACTGTTCTCATCTTTTTTCTATATTCACTTATGGATTTTAGGAGTATGTATTGTTTATAAATTTTGGAATGATGTTGTTAGTAATATCTAATTTTTGTTAATTATAATATATACAATGTTTGGATATATTTATATATTGACATTTTTTATTTGATAGCATGGATGTTAAATTCATGAATGGTGATGCTAGTTTTTCATGGGTGAAACTATTACCCAAAGGTATTTATAATACAATGGAGGTAGTCTTCATCCCATGGAAATCAGGAATCAACTCCAATAATTATAGAGGATTAATGCAGTGATGTATTAGGTCAACCCAGGTTGGTTTGTTACAAGAGGTAATATAAAATCAAAAAATAAATAAAAATTTTGTACAAATTTATTTTCTCATTTAGTAAAAAACTTACATAATTTTAAAATTTTCCAATTCTAAATCACTTCCATCACAAATTAAAATCCAATATTTTATTACATTTGTATCTTCGAATTGAAACCCACCAGTAATACCACTTTTCATTATAGATAATTTATAGATGGTTTAATATCATATTCCATTCATGATTAAATTTCAAAACAGCCTTTTTGAAATCCATTATTTATTTGTCAAATATATATTTAATAAAGTAAAACCACCATCACAAGAAACTATATCAACGATATTGAAAAAATATCCTTTTTATTAAAATAATTTATAATAGAAACTATAAAATAAATTTCCATACATTATTCTATGTACATTGTAACATACTTTTAAAACAAATAATAATTCTCCCTTTATCAAAATTACATTTAACCAATTGATTCATTTAAAATATTCTTCTAAATTAATAAATATACCTTGAAAAAATCACTTACATGTTCAAAATAATAAAAATAATCTTCAATAATAATTTAAATAAAAATATTTTCCAAAAAAAATAACAAAACATTCTAGATTCTATATTGTAAATAAGAAAATAAATGTATTATATTTATAAAAAACTATTCTGTACACATAAAATTAGATGGAGAAATAATTGAATTAATTAAAATATTTAGGGGATGTAATATAATACAAAACCACACATTCCCCCAGATTTATGGCCCATTTCCATAGTCTACATCCTATACACACCACCCATACAAATTGCAGGAGGCACTTCCAACCATCTTCCTAATTGAAATTATAAATAAATGGAATAATAAAATAAACTTGAAAAAAATAATATATCATTTACATATAATGATAATGAAAGGATAATAATGATAAATATTTTCCAGATAGTTACCCATGGAATACCTCTTCAGTTTTAAGGAAAATACCTCATTTCTATCTCAAATTTTCAATTAACATCAAAAAAAACCATGTCATAATACAATTTTTTCAGGAATAGACTCAGGTTAACCTAAAGACTCTCTCATTTTTCCCTTAAAAATACTAGAGGGTAATTCCCTTTGATGTGATATACCTTCACTTCCATATCCAATGCTAACAAGTATTCTTTACATACTTGTTTTGAAACTAACTACAGCGACCCAAAAATATCCTTCTATAATTATAATATCAACAAAAAATTATGATTCACTTACACACCCAAAATCATTTAGGTTTAGAGTTTTAGATAGATATTAAAAACCTTTAACTAATGAAACTAGTATCTTTGCCATAAAATTTTCATTTTTTCACTAAACCTAGGACTCATTTTTTACCAATTGTTCTTCAACATCCCCCAAAAACTTATTCACACATAACATCCATCTAGAAATTTCATATATAATACTCTTTTTTATAACTAAGGTAACTTAAAAATTAATAGGGTTGAGGTCAAACAATCAATAAGGGATAGAATAGAAAATTATGACATGGAATAAACAAGTAATGAATAATATAGAAGTAATTGATAATAATAATAAATCTAATATAAATGATAATATAATCATATGATTTGTCCATTGATAACAAAACAATATTTATAATCACATGGATAATAATAACTGATTTCCTAGTGATGGAATACATATTTCTAGACATCATAAAGATAGAGTAAAGTATTAATTACATGACATTATACATAGTTGGGTAAGTTATACACCAAATATAAATGTTATATTATCTCATTAGACCTACTAATGTATCGAGGGGATATATAATTATTCAAACCACCCATCAATAATTATGTCCAACGAATTCCTTATATAAACAAATGAATAAAAATAAATTAAATATCCAATATGACTTACTAATAATTAAGAATCGATACTGAAATTTAATGTACATTGAAATTTAGTTTTTCCCCATTCAATAAATTAAATATAATTTTGGTCAGAACCCTTCAAATTGACACATTATATTTAATGGTTATAAATATAGATCAACACTAAAAAAACAATATGTACATGTATTTTTGAAATAATATATAATATATCTAAGAAATTATTAAATATGAACATTAAATGGAAATAAATTTAAGAGATATATATAGAGTGATAGATATTATAAATCACAAAAACAAGTTTATATATTAAAAATAAACTTTTAAATATATTTAGAGGGAAATAAATTAAGCATAATCCCAAAGAACATAAAACTTTTGGATACTTTAGTGGAAATATAAGAGAAATAATAAAAATAAACTTCATAATGATTCTGTAATGTTTTTGAAAAAACAAACTCATAATTCAATTATAAAAATACATTTCATGGGTAGGAAATGTAACATTGAAACTGTGATTTAAAATGAATTAAAAAACATTGAATCCATGAATGGATTTGAATTTAAAAATATAAAAATTATATTGGAAGAAAAAAAATATGCATAAGTATAATAAAATAACTTTATTGATTTTTGTAAACCATTAACTATTATGTTAAAACAAAAAAAATAATGAAACAATGGGAATAGTATTTTATTTTAACCACCATGGAAATTCGAATAGGTATCTATATGAGTAAAACATTTAATAAAGGGTGCTCATATAGTAAATGGAAAAAAATGAGATCTTTTTTACACTTCTCTAAAGAATTTAAAAAATGGATTTTATGATGAAAATAAAAATATTTCATTAAAAATTGTTTAGGAAATTAAATTATAATGAAAAATGACCTTGAATGATAATTTAAGTATATATAATTAAAATCTTAGACCCTTATAATTAATATAGATATGTAAGAGAAGTATTATTGATTGTAAAGAAGAGATATGCTCAAGTCCATTTAAAAAAACATAATTGAATTGTGAACCAAGTTTGGTGAGATGTTAGGAAGATATAGAGACCTTGGAAAATTATGTTGGAATAAAATATTCTAAAATCATATAGTGGAATAAATCAAACATAAAATCATGAAGTTCAATAATTAAGTAAAACCCTAACGAAAGTAAATTAATTTAACAACAATCATTACGGTGTATTTAATGAATCAAATGAAAATTAATATATAGATATTAAATTAAATTTAAAATATTATAAATAACACATTATTTAATTTAAAATAATTCAATATGGTATTATTTACACTATATAAATATAAATTGGTGCATAATAAGAAACTTGTTGTAAGAAATTAAAATTGATACAAAGAAACCTTACCTTAAGATATGAATCACTTAGTGTGTGCATCTAGACTCATGAATAAAGAGATTATAATTATTAAATATAGTATTATTAACCTTTTTCATGTGCATTTAATTTTTACATTTTATTTATTATCATATGTAATACATTTATTTTATATTTCTTTCTATCATCAGCTACTTGGGGTTGTTCTATCAATTTCTAAAAAAACTATTTCAATATGTTGACCATGGCCAAAGGAGTTATAGAATATGATAACTATCTTTATAATTTTAAATATATATTTTCTTTATAATTATAGTAGAAAAAATGTATATTTTTATACAATTTTTCAAAGTAAATTTATATTAAAAAAGTCTCTAGGTATGTTCATTTTTTCTATTAAATTTATAATCGTGATTTATTATTTAATTTTTTAATAAAATTCCAAATTTTTCCTTCGATAATCTCAATCATGTCCTAAATATCATATTTATTCCATAAATCAATTTTTTTAACTATCCATGTGAGGAATTAATGAAAATTGAAATACATTTTTCATGTAGGTTGTAATCCTACCATAACATTGGTGAAGTTTTAATTTTATAATAAATGAGAGAGTGGTTGATAATGGTTATTAGAAAAAAAAAATATTTAATTATACTAATTCTTTCTCTTTAATTTTATTAGTATGGAAAAAATATATTTGGCAGAGGGGAAAGAATAATGAAACTTATAATAAATCAGTTAAAATAATTACCTCTTCCTTTGATATCCACACTTGGAACACTCCTTAAGCCTCTATAGGTTGGTATTTTTGTCAGATAAGAACCTCGAGGATATTTTGAAGAGGGAAACTAAATTTGTTTTTTTAATATGGTCAATATAGTAATCCATATCTGTGAGGATATGTGTGGAGGTCAAGGGGTACATTTATATGGGAGAAGTGTGGTATTTTTATAAATATTAATTTCAAAATATAAAAACATATTCATTGTTAAATTAAATTAAATCAAAAATTTATAATTAGATATAAAATGATAAGTTATGGAAGATTAATCCCTTATACACTAATTTAGAGATGATGTTTTAGGAACTTTTGAGACTTTTCCACTTCATTTAACACATTTACCTCAATTTTACCTTTACCATGGTGACTAATTTTCACCATGGTGAAATATTTTTATGCCCTAAAAAGAATATGAAATTATTAGCTAATTTTGAAATAAATATTACAAAGAAAATCCATTTTACATGATACAATTTATAAAAGTAATTAAAATTAATTTTAATATAGCAAGACATGATATGGAAAAAATATATTTAGATAAATGTATTTTTAACCATAATGTGAATTTATTCTTATTACTTATCAAGTAAAATTAAATAAATTAGTATTTGAAAATATAATTTTATCATATATTTCCCCTACATATTCATTATTTTTGTCCAAATATTTTTATCACTTATCTATAAATAAAATTTATAATTTTTTGGAATAATCTATAGTTTTAGTGTTAAATAGATTAAAAGTTGTTTTTTAAAAAAAAAATTATTAAATTATTTGTATTATTATAATAAATACTATACTAATATTTGGGTTTTATAGTGTTATCATAAGATGTATGGAGATGATTATGTAAGTTTAGTGTCTATTTCAAGAAGTTCATAATTTATTTGATGGATATCTAGAAACATTGTGCTATAGTTGAGAAAAATAGATAATGATATTTTATAATAAAACATTCATAATTGAATTAGTTAATTGAGTAAGAGTTTTCATCTACATAAATTACATTTTGTCAATATGCGTGAAAATTATTCTAGGTTTATGAAATTTTATAAGTTAATAGGATATTTTCATCCACCATATGATATTTTGAGTGCACTATGATTTCTCAAAGGTAACATTTATACTCCAAATACAATGGGCCACACATATGATAGTTCATTTATTAATAAAATAAATAACCTTTTATTAATAAAATTTTCCAAGTGGAGGAGGATAACCTAAATAAGATAATCAATTTTTTGAAACCATGAAAATTTTTAGAAGAATAAAATATTTGATAAATGGTGTTTCTCTAGAAACCTACATGCATCATGATTTACCCTAAAGCTTTGTGGAATCAATATAAGCCTTTATACGACCATTAAAAATATTCTTCAAGGATTATAAAATAAAATCAAATATTGATCATAAATTAAGAGAGGAAGATATTTATTTTTTAGAAGAGAAAAACATGTGAAGATTTGAAGTCACGAGGAAGACAAAAACATTAAAAATTTCAGAATAAAAGATCATAGAGGATTGAAAACAACCAAATATTAAAGAACCCATGGATAATAAAATGAAAACAAACCAACGGATGAAGGAATGAAATTGGGAGTTGGATTACACACTGCTTGTAGATAATACACTATTATTTATCAGTGTTTATGTTTTTTTGTTCTATAATCCCATACCATCTTCATTCATATCTTCTACACTTTGAGTGAAGTGGTAAAACTCTTAATAATTATGGAAGGGAGGATTTTTCCTAGTAGTTCCTGTGACTTCAAACATTATAGGATAAATCTCTATCTTTTTATTAAATTATATTTTTATTTATTATTTTCACTTAATATTAGATGAAATTATATTTTTTTCCAATTATATTTATAAAATATTTCATTCATTGGTAATCTATAATATTCCTCTACTCAACCCATTTATATACATAATGGAATATATTATGTTGGGTGGTGATGTTCCTTGTGATATCATATATGTAAAATCACGGTTGTGGAAATTCTAGGTAAATCGGGTTCTAAAAAACATGATAGGGCCTTGCCTAAGTTAACTAGGAGTAATCAATAATAAAACGTACACACACAAAAAGGTGGTTATAATGAACATGAATTTTATTAATATGTTTATCCTCGAAAAAATATTCAATCAAGGCTGATATGTGATTCAATATTTAAAAATATTATTTAAAAATTAATAAGTTAAAGTTACAACTATCTAATAACAATGATAACATTAAACATGAATTAGAAAAACCAACCTAATTACATTTTCTCATCATGATTTC
Organism: Viscum album; assembly: GCA_963277665.1. Lineage (NCBI taxonomy): Eukaryota > Viridiplantae > Streptophyta > Magnoliopsida > Santalales > Viscaceae > Viscum > Viscum album. The sequence continues at coordinate 1,669,158,040 of OY728156.1, forward strand.
ATTAATATTCTCTAACTAATTCTTTTTTATTTCAAAACCAAAAAATTTATAAATAACCAGTTTTTTAATCAATTTGAAAAAAAAATTAAATTACTACTCCCCAGAGATAACCTAGTGTTACAAATACTGATACATTTAATCATGGAATAAAAATATTTCTGAGATACTCATGATAGGTTGAATGAAAAACATGGAACCATTTCTGGGGTATAAATTCTAAAATATAAATCTTTTATTTTATAACCAAATCTTCAACTAACAATATTTTCTCCAAAGATCTTGAAATAGAATGAACTATTCTATCAAGGCTGATAAATTTGAACAAAAAAAGTGAATTTGAGTACATTTCCTTATTGTAACCCTTTGAGACACCATGTGCCCATTATAGTGACCTGACCCAAGTAAGCCGAAATCAAGTTCTGGCTACCATGACATTGGAATAGGATATAAGGAAATAAATCCTAAAGGACTGGTTAGTTTAGTAGTCTTAGTAAACTAGATACACACATGATTCCCATATTAAAGGTAAATATGGAATGATAAATAAATAAACCCATGTTCCATTTTATAAAATAGATAAGGAAAAATCTATATGGAATGGTAAATAACTAAAAAACATGTCATTTAATCAATATACTAAAAATAAAATGCATCCATAAATTTTTTCAGAGTGAAAATATCATGGATAATAATAACTGAATTCTGAATGAAGGCGGTGCTTAATTATTGGAAGTCATGTATCTGTCATATAAAACCACTACCATCAAGATCATTCACAAGATGGTTTAATCTATAGGTAATAACTCATTTAATTTTATCTTAACTTATTTGTCTCATGATACTTATAGATTCATCTAGGGGCTATATTATACAGGGACCCACCCATAACTTCAGGTCCAAATCATTCTTCATATATTGAATAATTGATTTAATTCATGAATAAAGGTCTCTTAATATCAAATATATATATTTAGTGAATGGTATAGACTTATCAATATTTTACTGTTAAAACAAATAATATTGACATTTAAACACTTTATATATAAATGATGTACGGTTTATGTAATAAACATATCCAAGATAAATGATATGGATAATTAGGGGAAATTTAATGTCTAGTGAATATTTAAAGTGTACTACAAAATTGAATCAATGAAGTGAATGTAAATACTATCCTTGATCAATTTAGGCCCACAAGGTCAAATACCCCGATAGGGGTGAATTAGGGTATGATAGATTAAAAACACTACCTCTTTGGATCTTGTTTCATCGCCAAACAAAACAATATTCTATCTCTTTCCCCTAGAAATATATGAATTGAATTTAAATCATGCACATGAAACATCAATTTTACTTGTATCACCCTCACTAGGATACATCCAAGGAGAATACACCAATAATATTTTGATATACTATATCCCCGAAAAGTAGGTTGTTGTTTACAGTATTTGGAGAAAACTCACTATTCATCCATGTTACGACCAATCATAAAATGAAAGCTCACTACTCTCTCAAATGAAATGTGCTCACTGCTTCTTCATAAGATTCACTAATAGTATAACAACTTTTAGGTCCCTTAATTATCACAAATTAATTTATCCTCCATTTTATATTGATTCTCTATTGATGTTACACTTTCTCCTACTGATGAATACAACTTTACCGCAGGTGTACTGGGAAACAACCAAATTTCTCACAACCCTACAATGACTTGCAAGAAAATTTAAGGATGGCACACAAGTATAACCTATCCAATTACATGACACTCCATTTTCAACCTCAAAACTTGTAAAACCCACACACATTCACACCCAAACTAATATTGGCGCATAACTACCAATTGGAGAACAACTTCTAGGTAATTTTATATTGGCTCGCCCAAACCACATGTATGAACGAAGCTCAAATTTTTTATAATTTTTGAGATTATAATAAAATTAATAGGGGTATACATCTATTTAAAAGCATCTTTTCCACCCTTATCACTGCAAAAAACTTTCCTCTAGGTGCGCTTGTCCATTTACTCAAGCCTCTATCACCCTAATCACCTTGTACAAACAACTCCAAAACATTTGTGGCCTTCTTTCCTTTAACATAATTTGATGTTATAACCTTGAAAAACATATCATGCAAAAATTTACAATCCCCCAAGACTCTGGTGATCAAGTCCTTTTTCCAAAAATAATTTTCTAAATTTTCTATTTTTGAGGGCCAAAAATTTTGCAGACATTGGAAAATGGCCCTACCATATATCTGTTCTTTTGGTACCACCTAAAAAACGTCAATTGCATTTTTATGGTTCTTTGTAAACATAGGTTTTCAAAAATATCTCTATAACTCGAAAACTCACCATGGAAACACTCTTTGTTAACAATCAAACCTGCTTTCTTGACAAACACAATCATCCCAAAAATGCTTCAATGTCTCCTTGAGGTATTTTTTCCCAAAAATATACCTATTTGGGTTTGTTGAAAACACTTTCATAAATTGCTACCTATTGTATCTTCATCCATATTATTCAACCATTCACTTCATGTGATTTAGATTGAAATCAAATATTTACACAACACATACTCTAATCCCACATGATCAATGCTCGTAGTGAGAAACAAGAGTTGTATGAAAATTTCATCATCGAGTCACTTCATTGCGAACATCAAATATTGAATCCATATAACTAATTTCATCACGACCCTCATTTTTTGTGATATGTACTCTTTGATCGATCTCTTCTAGAATCTTTATATTTAATTATCCCCCTATCTTGTTGCTCCCCCAAGATCAATGCTCTACCAATGAGCTTCTCCTCGTGTCTTGAAAAAGACAATTTCTCCCCCTTGAAAAGTCACACTTTCTCCCCATTTGTCAAAAAACACAAAGGTCACTCCTTTGTGGTCTGAAAAAAAGTAAAGGAAATAGATCAATACATTAGTAAAAAGACATCATACCTCAAGGAGAGAGGTTCCCATATCCAAAACAAGTAAGTTGTGATTAAGACCTTCTACTACCAAGACATCACACGTCTCATTTATTTTCCCCTAAACTTATCCTTTCCTTGGCCATTTATCTTTAAACCTCTATCATTTCCAAATTTGACAACACCGTCTTTGTCATATTTTATTCCAATTATAATATACATATTTAAGGTCATATTGGATGTGAAAATGCTATCAAGGATCCATACACTAGATCGATCTAATGCCTTAAGGGAAATTTACACAAAAACTGCCTTCTCATATCTCTTCTTCGTGATCCATGTTTTTGACCTCACACTTAGTATAAATTGGAAATATTGATCTTATTCAGAGTATGATGGACCAAATTTATCCTGCAGAGCTGCAAATCAATTTTTCATTTTCAGATCACCTTTTGATTCTTTGATTTGTTTCATGTGACCTATTTGGTCCTTCTTTGGAACATTCCTCTGTATAGTTGATGTACTATATCTAGCCATGTTCCCAAATCCTCTACACCAAAAACAAAGTACCTAAAAATATGTTCTAGAGTACCATTATCTGTTTGGATGCCTCTACTATTTTTTTCCCTTCGGTGTCTCTTGGCTAAGAACACCATTTTGTGAGTGTCCCATCCCTCCAAAACAACATCACCTGATGAAAGGTGAATTCGTATGCGTATTTTCTGCACCACTATATGTCCCTTGGGTTCTTTGAATCTTTTAATTATCCTTCGTACCCAAATCAACCTTTAATACTAAAATGGGTGCTTGCAGTGTGACTTCAGCATTCACAACTTTTTGTTTTCGTTCTAGCCCCACAATATACATAACATCTGGACATGATTGTTTCTATTTTCTACAGGACCTTTATGCTCCACTTTTAACTACTTGTACTTCTAAATGATTTTATTTCCCAATATCATATTTGGAGTCATGATTTTTTCTTGAACCTTTACTTTTCATCACATACCTACTACTTCATCTTCATTTTCTTTGATACGTTTGATTTAATCCATCCTATTGTTAGTAAAACTAAATATTTCACTCTTTTGTTCCTCAATTTTGATCTTATAATCAATATCCTTTTCCAAAATATCTAATGTTGAAGACTTATGATTTTTAATTTATTTCACTAGTTTAGACTTATATTCTTCTAGATACCATATATAGAGTTTGGCATCATGAACCACTTTTTTGTATTTCTTTGTTTCGGCTCTCCAAACATATATCTCCTCAAGAGATTATTTTAATTAAGCCTCCATATAGACTCTTCCATAAACTTCTTCTTCATCACTTTCACTCTCTTCCCTTTTCTGGGTGCTTCCTACAACTACCAGTATAAACTTTTCTCCATGATATTTTCAATCCTCTATTTCTCGAACCCCTTTAACCTCAAATTCATCTAAAATATCACATTCTTGTGAAAGAATATTCTTTTTCATAAATAAATTTTTCTTTTATTATTTATTTCCTTTCACATAGGTCAAAGGCTTATTCCTTGGAATCTCAACTTCACATCATCATCTTCTTAGAACATTTTTGAGAACCTTTCCACAATATGACCAACCTTTCCACATCAGAAACTCATTAATGGATGTTTCCTGTTGAACATTCATTTTCGTCCTCGCATATTTGAAGAAAGGAATAAAATCACCTTGTTTGTCTCTTCTTCTTCTTTAGAATATTCAATGATGAGTTTCTTCAGGTTTTTGAATGATTCCTCCTTAGATTTTCCCTTTTTCACGGTATTGTTATCATCATTCCGCATTTCATATTATACAAGGGTACTATGAAAGTTATCCGGTGTCAGTTCTTTCGGATCTTAATCCTTCAATACTAAAACTTTTGTATTGAATCGTGTTGGATGTTTCCTCAAGATATGCTTCCCAATAATTATATATTCAATGACTTCCCCAAGATCTCTCTTTTCTTCCACTAAAAATTTTACCCTGTCAAATAATGCATCAAAAGTCTCATTCGGGTTTATTATTAGATCTTCAAACTGTTTCCACTGTACATTCATCTTTTTCTCTCTAACCTTTGAATCTATTCCAAATATATTCAATAGATTTTCCCACATATCATGTGATGTTTTTAATGAAATCACTTTCATATAGATTTCATTGGATACCCCCACCCCCAAGTCATTTATTCTATTGGTGTCAGCATCCAATTTTTTATTTCAACTTCTGATAAAGCACCACTATTGAAATTGGAGGAAATACCATGCATATCTAATATAAACACATCCATCCCCAAAGATCAGTAGTAGTGTTACATATTATTATTCCATAATGGAAAATTATTACCGTCAAATATCAGAAACCCTTTTTTATTAATGATCTCCATTAAGAGAGAAACAGGGATATTAACCCTTGGATTTGATAGAAATTTTTAGGCCCACTAGGTCAAATACCCTAATAGGGGGGGTGAATCGGGGTATGATAGATTAAAACCACTACCTCTTTCAATATTGTTTCATCTCTAAACAAAACACTATTTTCTCTCTTTCCCACAGCAATATATGAACTGAATTTCAATCATGCACAAAACAAATGAATTTAACTTGAGCACCATCACTAGGCTACATATAAGGAGCATACATCGACAATGTGTTAATGTACCAAATACACTAAAAGAGTACTAATGTTTACAATTTTTAGAGTGAACTCATATTCCCTACTAGTTTACAACCAATAACAAAATGAAAGCTCACTTGTCTCTCGACTAAAGTGTGCTCACTACTTCTTTAAATGATCCAATAATGATTTAAATACTTTTAGGTCCCTTCATTATCACAAATGAATGCATCCTCCACAATATACAGATGATCTGTTGATTTTCAACATTCATATGCTAGTGAATACAACTTTACTGTAGGTGTAGAAGGTAAGTACAAACTTTCACACAACCCTTGGATAACATGTGCTCTACATTATTCACGGAATGAATGTTTCACCTAAAAACATTTGTAAAACTCCCTTATCAACCTCAAAACATGGGTTACTCACACCCTTTTATGCCCAAACCAATATTGGCACACAACTATCAATTGGAACATAAATTATAAGTAATTCTATACTTGCACGTCCAAACCACTTTCCTGATTAGATATCTAATTTTCTTTATGTTTTGATATTATAATAAAACGAGGAAGCGATATCCATCTATTTATAGGAATTTTTTCACCTTCATCATCGCGTACAACTGTCCTCTATGCGCACTAGTCCATCATCCCAAGCCTCTATTTTCTTAGTCACCTAGCATGACTAACTCCAAAACATGTGTGTACATATTTAATTTTCCATATTTTGATGTTCTAATCTTGAAAAAAATATGGTGTGAAACTTTCAAAGCCTCCAAGGCACTGCCAAATAATTTTTTTCCACTAAAACACTTTTCTACATTTGCAGATTCTAAGGCCTGAAATTTTAGAAAACACTGGAAAATGGAACCACTTTATATATACTCTTGTTATACCACATCCAGATCATATATTCTTCTTTCATGGTTATTTATACAAATAGGTTGTCAATAATATCTCTATAACTCAACAAATCATCATGGAAACCCTATTTGTCAATAAACAAATCCTCTTTTCAACAAACACAATCAAACCAAAAATGATTTAATGTTTCCTTGACGTATTTTTTCCAAACAGATCAAAATAATCATAAAAAAATAATAAAAATAATAAGTATGGTATCAATACAATATATACCCTTTTCTGTAATAATAACGGTTATTTTCGTTGATGAACTTAAAATATGTTTAAAAACATTCTTGAGAAAAATATCTTTTTCGTTTTGAAAATCATTTTAAAAATAAATGTATTTGAAAATAACTTTTCAAAGAAATCATTAAAAATATATTTTAAAACTTTTAAAGGAAATTTCAAATAATTGATAGTGGGGAATTTTATATGAGGTAAAAAAGAACATTCCTTTTTCATTGTAAATAGTTTAGGAAAGCGTCATGTTTTATAAAGTGACATGAAAAATCCTTTTGAAAACATTTTTCAAAAAGATAAAGTGGGTAAAAATTCATTTTAATAAATAACTTTTAAATGTTTCATAAAAATAAATTAAAAACATTTTTATAAAACATGGTTTTGTAAGAAATCATATTTCGGACCATTAAGAGAAATGAAGTCGTATTTTATTAAATGTTGAATATAATCATTTTAAGTACTTAAGAGTGGGAAAAGGTAATTTTACTTGAAAATAATCATGATTAACTAGATGATAACAAAAATAAATGGTTTATAAATCAATGATCGAATAATTTCCTTCAATGTAAATTCAATTGTAAATAATATTTAATAAAATGAGATTGTCAAGTAAACCCTTACAAAGATCATAACGTTCAAATGAGAATCAAAAAATGAATCAATTGTGTGTATCAAATGTAAATACACAATATATAAGTTTAAAACAACATAATATAATAAAATTAGCATTATATATATAATATTATAATATTAATGATAATTAGGAAGTAATATAACTCAACAAAAAGAAATAGAGTTATGTAATTCTTTACAACTTTGTATCTTTTAATTCAAAAAAAATACGTGAAATAATTCAAATTGAAACATAAAATACAATTATCAATGAATTATTCTAGATATTACATGTAAATGGGTAGTATATACACCATATAAATGTAATTAGATGCATAACATTACAATATGTCTAAATAAAATGAAATTGAGACGAAATCCATTACCTCGCACTTTCTTTTTGGTCATACTTGATTTAGCCACAAGTATAGTGGTTTTAAAAATATTATTAACTTAAAAAATAAGCATATTAATATTTATGATATCATTTGTAATCCCCTTATAATAATTTATAACATTTTCATTAAAAATAATTTATTGTTTTAATCATTGCAGGTGTTAATTGCCTTATTTTTAGAGTATGTTTTGACTTTTTATTTTTTTTTTTGTTCCTTTTACATTGATCATGATTTCATAATATTAATAATTTAATCAATTATTCAAAAATAAAATATATTTACTATATATTTATTTATTATAATCTTTAAATTTTAGTGATAGTAAATGGAATGCACTATTCATGGAGATGGTTGGTCATATGTACGCATTAAGGCTACTTCCATTTGCTTGTCATACCATAATAAAAAAATTAAATGATATATATTTAAATTATTATTTTAGTATAATTTCTATTTCATATATATCACATATATTCATTAAAATAATCATTAATACATTCCATGTAAAGCATTAATGAATCACTTCGCTTCGTGAGGCGGTAGTCCATCATACACATGAATGGCATTATTGTACTCCCACAAAATGGAAAGTATGAAGGTGTGTGTGGTATAATAATTAAATAATACTAATAAGATTATAAAAAAATATATAAATATATATATTATAAAATATAAATACATCATTATTCCAAACCCTGAAAGGTTGTAATTGAAGAATGAACGACATCGGTTTGTATGGCGGTTGTCCATCGTACACATAAACAATGATTGTGTATCCCATTTGATTAAATTGTGTAATGATATAGGTTTTAAAATTATCATAGAAACATATTGGTATATTTACGATAAATATTTTATTATATAATAAATATATAAAAATAATTAAATTAGGTTGATAATAAATAAAACAAAATCGTTTGTTCATGGATGTAACCTCTTATTCGGGTTGCTCCTGCTAGTTTAAACCAAATGCATTCCATGGTTGGATTGTTGTCCAAATTAAGGATTCTTGGATGAGGGTAGGGAAGTTTATAAGTAATTTTGAAATTGTTTATTCAATCCAAATGGCTTTATAGGTGTGAATAACTGAGGGTGGTGAGTGCTCTTTTATAATGGAGGATGAGTGGTATTCTTGTTAATACAAAAAACTTAAACACTAATGGAAGGTCTCCCTTACATCATGTGATCTCAATAATGAAAAATGTTCGATAAACTGTTTTATATGGTTTAAATATGGCTATAAAATGGGGTTTTTATATGTTTTCAGTTCATTTATCCACTTAAAATTAAAGTTTAACCACTAGGTAAACTCATTTTTACCTCAATCCATATAATTATTTAAAATTACCTTTTCTAATATTTTTGGTAAAAAAATAATTTTACCTTAATAGAAATTATAAATTATTCTATTTCCATATATTGAATCTATTTTTTATATCAGAATAAATTAATTGTAATAAATTAATTTAAAATTTATCCTGCATAAGGGATGTGAAAGCGAGGTTTTAATGTGGAAATGTTTAAAAGTTTATTACGTTTTTATATCTAAATTAAGTATAAAAATTATTATAATGACCAAAATTGGAATAATAAATTTATAATTAAACTAATTTTATATCTAAACTGTAGGTTTCGGGCGCAGCAAAAGTGCGTTGGTGATTTACCCAACTTTAATTTTAATGTTAAACAATGTTCAATCCGAGATCCTTCACAATATAAAATGCTGAATCTTCTGAATAGAATGAAGAATGAAAAGAAAATACGAGTCCTGAAAACCTTGAATAGGATCATCATATGTTGATTATAATTAATTTAATTAATGCATAAGAATTACCTCGTTGGAATTATTTCTTCGTTGATGTGTCCGGTCACGATTCGGTGATCCATCGTTGTGTCATAGAATCCACATGTAGGATTCCTCTAGCGGTGATCCACACGTGTGTCACGTATCTCTGGACGTCGCCGAAGGGATCTCTATGTGCTAGCGCGGAAGAACCTTCGCTTGCAATATCTGCCTTCGACTACCTTGATCTGGTGGAGGATCTTGCTCTCGTAACTTAAGGGCATTCTTGGTGGAAAGGTAATTCTCTCTTTGGCTTGAGAGTATTTCCAAATCTGTTGTGCACAACAATGGCTCTCTAAAAAGTTGGGGTTGCAAGGATATTTATAATAATGTTTGAGGTTAATAGAGTTATGACAATAAATAAACACATTACGCATTTTATTTATTTCATTAAATCTTATTGAAAACCCCCATGTTGAATTGTTAATTCCTTGACATGCACCCATGCTGATTATAATCAATATCATTTAATAAAACAATATTAAATCCTCAAAATCACAACTGAAAAAACTACATGGCGTGTAATAATTAATACATGGAATGTACTTTTATTTTCCATTTTTCTCCACCACATTTATTGGAACTTGATTAATGACTATTTATTTGTTAAATAAATTTAACTATATTACTCACTGATAAATATATTATTTCATCCACAATATATTCTCTCGAATACCTAGTGTCAAAATAAATGTGATCAGACATCTTTAAATAATTATTAAACCACAGTCGGGAATAATATTTATTTAACTTGTTAAATTAATATTTAACTGAGATACATGGACACACTTAGTGTGTGACCCTCTAGGCCTCTTTCTCAGTGGCATTAGGTTGAGTCTGCCTAAATTCCAAGGTTAGCATCTAGCAACATGCCAAGGCACCCATAGAGAAATAAGTTAACGCCGCAATGATGTGTCACCTCCTACGAATGCCTACCGTGTAATATAATCCATTTGTCTCGATATCTCTAATCAAGCGGGTTGCATGCTAGTTCCATCAACGCATGTGCTTAATTATTATTTATTTGACTTCCTGGAATTGAACTTTCCCATACCTTACCATGGCCATGGATTTATTTAGGCTATATCAATTCCATCAAAGGTCCTGAGATTTCTACTTCCATTATGGAACGGAAGGGACAAATCCTCTCTCGCATTATCTATTAATGCGGTATTACTCGTGACGCACCCAACGTATCCTACCTCGCTGCGAACAGTGTGTCATCACAGTTTTCGTCAATACATCGAAGTGCTTGAGTTGTAATACCCATTAATAATAATCTTATAGTCTAAGGATCAATACACATGTCCGTAGATAGGAACATCAAATGACACTATGAAATGTGCATTTCCTACTGGCGGGTCTCGTTCTCATAATATCCTCCCAGATATTACCAAGGGCACACACCATGAGAAGGTGCCTCAATTTTTTATGAGTCCTCACCCCTAATGACCTGTATTATTTGTGTCCCTCAAATAATATCATCCGCCCATAGAATATACATTCAAGAACAGTGTTATGGCACTTCTAGGTTCTCATCGTAGCAGGGATCCTCTACGACCCTTTAATGAAACAGTTGTCCTTAGGAAATTATCACATGACATGTCACGCAGAAGAACAATAAAGATGTGATAAGGCTTTTATTTAATGAATAAATTACAAAGTTGTTAATTCTAGACCACCAACTCCAACAGACTCCCACTTCGACTAGAGCCAACTTCTAACAACCTTTAACCCGCTATCTCTCACATGATATTCATGATTCTGCTGAGATAGGCCTTTAGTCATGGGTTCCTCCATGTTCTCTTCCGTGGACACTCTGCATACTGTAACTTCACCCCATTGATAGAAATCCCTCAAGAGGTGATACATCCAGAGTATGTGCTTTGTCCGTTGAGGTTACCTTGGTTCTTTTGCAAGATCCACCTCTACAGTATTCTCACAATACAATGTAATGGGATCTTTACTACTAGGCACCACATAAAGCTCCTGGACAAAGTTCTGAATCTAGATGGCTTCCTTGGCTGCATGAGAAGCCGCTATATACTCGGACTCCGCTGTAGAATCGGCGACAACTGGCTTCTTTGAACTCTTCCAGCTCACAGATCCTCCATTGAGACAGAAAATATATCCAGATTGCGACTTCAGATCATTCTGATCTGTTTGAAAACCAGCATTAGCATACCCTCTAATGACAAGCTCATTGTCTCCTCCATACACCAGGAACATATCCTTAGTTATTTTCAGATACTTAAGGATAGTCTTAACAGCAGTCCAATGTTGTTCTCCTAGATCTGCTTGATATCTTCCTACCATGATCAGTGCATAGGCAACATCAAGCCTAGTACATAACATGGCATACATGAAGGATCCTATAGCTGAAGAGTATGGGATCTTGCTCATCCTATCCTTCTATTGTTGTGTCTGGGGACACATTTTCTTAGAAATATGTAATCCATGTGACACTGGAACTAATCCCCTCTTAGATTTTTCCATACTAAATCTCTTTAGTATCTGGTCAATGTATGTATCCTGACATAGTCCAAGAAGCCTCTTGGATCTGTCACAAATGATCTTGATCCCTAAAATGTAGGCTGCTTCTCCTAAATCCTTTATGGAGAAACACTTTTTCAACTAGTCCTTAACTGACTCTAAGGCTGGTATGTCGTTTCTAATAAGAAATATGTCATCAACATATACCACTAGGATGACGACTGCATTCCCATTAAACCTCTTATAAACAGATGGCTCACATTCGTTCTTAATGAAACAAAATTCCTTTATGGATTCATCAAATCGAATGTTTCATGACTTGGATACTTTCTTCACTCCATAAATGGATTTCTGTAACTTGCAAACCCACTTGGCTTCACCTGGTGTCACAAACCCTTCTGGTTGTGTCATATAGACATCTTCCTGAAGGTACCCATTAAGGAATGCTGTTTCAACATCCATCTGCCAAATCTTGTAGTCATGGTAAGCTGCTATGGAAAGTATGATTCTTATGGATTTAAAGATGGAAACTAGCGAGAAGGTTTCATCATAGTCAATTCCTTGACGTTGTCTGAATTCTTTAGCCACTATCCTTGCTTTATAGGTGCTAACTTCACCTTCCATGCCCAACTTTCTTTTGAATACCCATTTGCATCCAACAGGCTTTACATCAACTGGCTCATCGACCAGAACCCAAACATGGTTCTGATACATGGAATCCATCTCAGAATTCATAGCTTCTAGACATCTTGCAACTTTTGAGATTTCTACTTCTTCATTGTTGGATATAGGTTCATCATTGTCCAACAATAATGATTCACCATCCTCGGTGACTAGGAAACAAAATCTCTCTGGTTCCCTTACCTCTCTTGAGCTCCTATGCAGTACTTGTGTTTCTAGAACCTCTTCCATGGGGACCTGTGGAACTTGTTCCTATACCAACTCCTATGTATCTTGAGCATCAACTTCGTCGAGGTCAATCTTTCTCCCACTATCCTTCTTGAGGATGTTCTCCCTCTCAAGAAAGACGGCTTTTCTGGAGACAGTCACTTTCTTGTCTTGAGGGTTATATAGGTAATATCCTTTCGTTTCCTTGGGGTATCCTATAAAGATACACTTTGTGCCTCGGGGTGCTAGTTTGTTGCCTGATAAGGCCTTAACAAATGCCTCACATCCCCATACATGTGTGTGCGACAAAGTGGGTTTCCTTCCATTACATAACTCAGATGGAATTCCATTTACCGCCTTAGTTGGTACTCGGTTTAATGTACATGCTGCTGTTTGTAATGCATATCCCCAAATGGATAATGGAAGATCTGCATGACTCATCATCGACCTCACCATGTCCAAAAAGGTGTGGTTCCTCCTTTCAATAACACCATTCCACTGTGGTGTATAAGGAGGAGTGAGCTGAGATAGAATCCCAGACTCCCGTAGAAGATCGATGAACTCTTGGTTCAGATATTCTCCACCTCGATCTGATCGAAGATTCTTTATCTTCTTACCAAGCTGATTCTCTACTTCATTCTTGAATTCCTTAAATTTCTCTAAGGACTCTGACTTATACCTCATTAAGTAGACATAGCCATATCTACTCAAATCATCAGTAAAAGTAATGAAGTAAAAATATCCACCTCTAGCTTCTATTGGAAATAGTCCACACACATCTATGTGTACCAATCCTAGAAGATCGGTGGCCCTTTTACGTTGTCCACCAAAAGGCGGCTTGGTCATTTTCCCTTCTAAACAAGTGTGACATCTATCAAGTGGTTTTAGCTCAGTAGACTCTAAATAGCCATCTTGATAGAGATTTTTCAAATGCTTATCATTCACATGACCAAGGTGGTGATGCAATAACTGGGTGATGTATGAGTCATGTGAGTTTGTTTCATTATCGATTTCCAACACTTTGTTTTCGTAATTCAATACATACAAACCATTATTTAAATGTGCCATACCATAACATACGCTGTTATTATAAAAGAGACAACCCTTATTTCTAAATTTGAAAACAAATCCATCCATATCCGTACAAGATATAGAAATTATGTTCTTGGTAACACTAGGCATATAATAACAGTTATGTAAAACCAAAATCATCCCAATCGGCAATGAGAGGTGGTAGTTGCCAATAGCCAATGCAGACAGCCTTGCGCCATTGGCAGCTCAAAGATCCACCTCTCCTCTGCGATCTTTATAAATCTACTTGGTTCCTACATTTGAATATAGATGTGAGCCCCACAAGATGTATCTAATACACAATGTGTAGAAATAGAATGATCGCACTCGATAACAAACACACCTTTAGCATCCTCATGTTTCTGGGTGCAGTTTCTCTTCCAGTGGCCCTGCTTGCCACATGCAAAACACACTGCCTCCCGTTCCTTGCCCTGCCTCTAGATATTCTCCTTCTTGGAGGGATGGTGCTTGGGGGCTTCAGAATGTTTATAAGTATTTGGCCCCTTTGTCTTGTTCATCCTTTTCTTGTTCACCATAAGGACCACTTGTTTGTCATTCCCCATGTCCTTATCTACTTGGAAAATCAAGGTCAGAAGCTCTGATAGACTCTTCTCATTGCTTCTCATGTTATAGTTGACAATGAATCTAGATAAGGTCTTGCACAGTGATGATAGGATGAGATCTGTACGCAACTCATCTGGAAATTTAATCCCTAAGATGTCCAGGCGGTCAATGTACCCAATAAGCTTGACTACATGAGGCCCAACTAGTGTATACTCTCCATGATTCGTGGTAAACAAAGCATTGGAGATCTCATACCTCTCCTGTCTCGCCTTCTATTAGTAGAGATATTTAAGGTGAGACATCATTCTATAGGCGTCCATGTTTTCATGTTGCTTCAAGAGCTCATTAGACATGGCCGATAGCATGAAACACTGGACATATATGGAATCATCCATGTGTTTCATGTAGAGAGATAATTCCTCATCACTAGCCTCTTTCCTAGGCACAACTGGAATAGGCTCTTCCAGCACATATAATTTCCTTTCGTGGCGAAGGACGACGCATAAACGCCTCTACCACTCTTGGAAATTGGTGCTGGTGAGAAGGTTTTATTTTTCATGTATGGTGTGAAATGATATGTTTGAAGTCATTTTCTTGTCGTTTCTACAAATTAAGATGAGCAAAGGTTTAGTACTTCATTACGAAAATTGAGATAAATAAATAAATTATTACTTATTAGTCTCCCACTATTTTATCGAAATCCAATAGCCTTCACCATTGACTTTGGAATATTCTGTTGCGTGAATATTCTAGTGTCAAGGATCCATATTGCCCTTCGCATTACCCCAACTAGGGTTTGTCAAGAATCTTGAAGGGTTTTAGGTAGGCATTCCAAATGCCAACTGCATTAACTCGCAGCTCCTTGATCTGCTGAGTGGACTCCCCAATCCTGAAATCTTTTTGGATTTCCTCAACCTTTGCCTCTTGGTCACACCAAGTCCTGATATGGATGTCAACCCTTGATGCGAACCAAGTCAAGTAAACCCAAAACCTTGAATTTGAATTCCCTGATATTTGAAAGCACCCCAACTAAGGTTGGTCAAGCACTTTGAACTATGGTTCGATTCTAACCAAGATTATGGAAGGCTATGCCGACTTAATATTTATTTTGAGGGATTTTATCCTTATACGTAAATTTCCATTTTATTATCTTTGATTTCATGCTTGTTAATATTAAGTGGGATATACTTAAGTGATTAACCATGTCTAAGATAATATTTACGTATAAGCTGGTTTTATTTTAGTTTTATCTTGCATGCTCGTTTAATTCATTAATTGTGTGATCGTGAAAACACACCCACAATAAATAAACCATGCAACTGCCATAAATAAAATAAACTGGACGATCATCAACTTTTCTATTGGTTAGTTTATCTAGCGGTTGATAAACTAACCCAAGACCTAGGGGAGAAACACCATGAACCTTTCGGGTTCGTGTTTACAGTTTTCCACCTGTCCACCTATGTATCTCCTTGGATTGGTTTCACCATGGCTCCTGACTTGAGCCGCCTCCACTAGCTTGGGAGCTCCATCCATTACATATGCATTTATCTCACACGCAAGTGAGGGGTAAAATGGGTTTTTACATTAAATAATCCTTGGGCGCACAGGCCCTACATATTAATGAGGAGATGGCTCGCAGGCCAACAAATTTAATTTAAATAAATAAATTAAAAGAAACCATTCAAATACAATGTTCTCGGTCTAGCTCATTAGCATCCACACATGCAATGATATTTACGCATAAATAAAAACTAGCATTCAATTATTTAATCATTCTTGTTTAAGATAAATCACGCTTGAATCAATTAATTATCTTTAATTAATCAATCCTTTTTTCTTAAATCCCTTTTCTGATTTTCCTTGAGATTCTCATCCATCATAATTTTAAACAAATGAATTCATTTAAAATTATCCTTGTACATAACTTGTACCTTGGAGGAAACCTGGTGAATTCCCATTTATTAGGTAGATGTTAAATTAAACACATATATATAAAACACCTATCACGTTTCATGCGTCATCTTTATGCCTGCACCATGGTATACGTCTCAAGGGTTTGTATAATATAATAATAAATTTTAAAAAATCTTCTTAATTTGGTTGGGTACCCGGCATGTAGTTCTGACTACACGGCGTATACATTTCTTCACCGTTCATCTGAATTACATGCCCGGGGACAGGGCGTGTTAATGTACTTCGGAAATTTTCGGAGTACATGGCGTGTACAGTGGGACACACGCCGTTTAGTTTCCGCATTAAACAGTTTCCAGCCGGGCAGGTCGTGTACGGAGTACACGACCCAACCCTAACCCGAAGGGACTACACGCCGTGTTCATTGGACCACACGGCATGTATTCCAGAAACCGTGTGCCACCTATTTCTTGTCAACACACGGTGTCTTAAATTCTTAGAAAAAATCCAATACATGGCCTGATTTTGCAGATCAATCAATGAATTGAACCTAGACTACACAGCGTGTACTTCCGAATACATGCTATGTATTCTGGTGTTATACGGCCAGAAACGTTTGGCTCCTCCGAATGAATTCCTCTATTTTATTTTTATCAAAATTAAAAGCAAAATTTGTTTCTGTGAGGGGAACGAGAAACGAGGGAGGAGGAATATATCTTGATATTCATATTTCTAGAACGATTAAACATGAATTGAAATAACTAAATTATTAAATGCGTTAATTACCAACGAAAAAAAATAATTATAATCAACGATATGACCCGCTCTGATACCACTTGTAGGTGCTGGGCACAGCGGAAGCGCGTTGGTGATTTACCCAACTATAATTTTACCATTAAACAACGTTCAATCCAAGATCCGTCACGATATAAAACGCTAAATCTTCATAATAGAACGAAGAACGAAAAGAATAGAAGAGTCCTGGAACCCTTGATGTGGATCGTCATATGTTGATTATAATTAATTTAAAAATGCGTAAGAATTACCTCGTTGGAATTCTTTCTTCGTTGATGTGTCCGGTCATGATTCGGTGATCTTTCGTTGCGTCGTTGAATCCAAGTGTAGGATTCCTCTATCAGGGATCCAAACGTGTGTCACGTATCTCCGGACATCGCCGAAAGGATCTCTGGGTGCTAGTGTGGATGAACCTTCACTTGCGATGTCTGCCTTGGACCACCTTGATCCGGTGGAGGATCTTGCTCTCGTAACTTGAGGGAATTCTTGGTGGAAAGGGAATTCTCTTTTTGGCTTGAGAGTATTTCCAAATTTGTTGTGGACAACAATGGATCTCTAAAATGTTGGGGTTGCGAGGATATTTATTATCATGTTTTAGGTTAATAGAGTTATGATAATAAATAAATGCATTACGTGTTTTATTTATTTCATTAACTCTTATTTAAAACCCACATGTCGAATTATTAATTCCTTTACATGCACCCACGCTGATTATAATAAATATCATTTAATAAAACAATATTAAATCCTAAAAATCCCAACTGGAAAAACAACACGGCGTTTAATAATTAATACATGGAATGTACTTTTATTTTCCATTTTTCTCCACCACATTTATTAGACCTTGAGTAATGACTATTTATTTCTGAAATAAATTTAACTACATTACTCGCTAATAAATATATTATTTCGTCCATAATATATTCTCTCGAATAACTAGTATCAAAATAAATGCGATCAGACATCCTTAAATAATTATTAAACCACAGTCAGGAATAATATTTATTTAACTTGTTAAATTGATATTTAACTGAGATACATGGACATACTTAGTGTGTGACCCTCTAGGCCTCTTTCTTAGTGGCACTAGGCTGAGCCTGCCTAAAGTCCAAGGTTTGTGTCTAGAAACATGCCAAGGCACCCATAGAGAAAGAAGTTAACGCCGCAATAATGTGTCACCTTCTATGAATGCTTACAGTGTAATATAATCCCTTTGTCTCGATATCTCCAATCAAGCGAGTTTCATGCTAGTGCCATCAACCCATGTGCTTGATTATTCTTTCTTTGACTTCCTGGAATTGAACATTCCCATACCTTACCATGGCCATGGATTTATTTAGGCTATATCAATTCCATCAAAGGGCCTGAGATATCTACTTCCGTTATGGAATGGAAGGGAAAAATCCTTTCTCGCATTATCTATTAATATGGTATTACTTGTGACGCACCCAACATATCCTACCTCGCTGCAAACAGTGTGTCATCAATGTTTTCGTCAATACATCTAAGTGCGTGAGTGGTAATACCCATTAATAATAATATTAATGTCTAAGGATCAATACACACATCCGTAGATAGGAACATCCAATGACACTATGAAATGTGGATTTCCTACTTGCGGGTCTCGTTCTCATAATATCCTCCTTGATATTACCATGGGCGCACACCATGAGAAGGTACCTCAAAGTTTTTTGAGTCCTCACCCCTAATGACCTGTATTATTTGTGTCCCTAAAATAATATCATTTCTCCATAGAACATACATTCAATAACAGTGTTATGGAACTTCCGGGTTCTCATCATAGTAGGGATCTACTACGACCCTTTAATGCAACAGCTGTCCTTAAGAAATTATCACAAGACATGTCACGCAGAAGAATAATCAAGATGTGATAAGGCTTTTATTTAATTAATAATGTACAAATTAGTTGGTTATAAGCCACCAACTCCAACAAAAACCAATTTAAAATAAAATTTATCATTATAAATTATTTAGTCGAAAATTCAATTTTCAATGAAAATTCTGTATTTTTCACTATACATCAAAAAATGGAACTTCTCATAACAACGTCAAAAATTAACCCTAAGATAATTTTGACATTAATTTTACAAAAATTAAGTTTATTAAGTCAAATAAAATTTATAAAATTTCAAATTTATGTTTTAAAACAAGTTACCCATTAAAATGTGGTGAAACATCTTTTAGAAAAATAATGTTTTTATATGTAAAATTGGATTTTTTCTTCTCCTATGGCTATAAAATGTTTTTGATTAATTAAAAATAATTTTTTTGAATATATAATATATATATTTCATTAATACCATTCACTAATAGTAATTAATTTATTTCTTTGAGATAAATTTCCTTTGGCCACATAAAGATTATTTTTTATTAAAACATTTCATTTATATTCAATTGGTTTTTTAATTCATTTATAATTAATTGGTAACCAATGAATTAAACCATATATTTTTATAATTTATTTAATACTATATGTAACCATAAATTTAATTGATAGTTTATATCTTATTCTATTAAATAATAAAATATTAATTATATAGTATTTTTTACTAAAACTCGATCTTGTGTGTAATGAAAAATATCAACGGAACTCATTGTTTCATAAAACGAAAGATAACATGGAATTGCATGAATTAAAAGATATATAATAGAATTAATTTATTTAAAATATTAAATATATCATAAGTTATTAGGAAGTTATATTCATTTCTATGCTTGGTTTTGCGTGTCATGCACGATACCAAATATTATGTTATTATTTTGAACTTTTGGGGTGTTAAATTCTCACCACATTAAAAAAAATTACAATTTTAACTTGATCTTGTTAATAAATGTTTAGATATTTTTTAAATTACTTTGTTGAAATACTACACCATGATAAGCATTGGTAAAAAATCATCTAGAAAAGATAGAATGGGATGTACCAAGGTTATATAAATCAACATATAACTAGGTTTCTAAGTATGAGAACATTAGTGGAAAGAGAATATATGGACATGGATGAAAATCATAAATATTTATAGAGAGTTATTATGGTAATTGATCATAAAAAACTGAATTATCAATGGAAGTTATAGGGTCTCAAAACCATAAATCTGTAATGATTTAAAATGTCATAATTTCAAAAAAAATAAAGTTATTAGGATAAAATTTTATTTCAAGATAATTTTCTTAATGTTGAGTAATTAATTTATATCCTAATAATATAATAAAGTATACCTACTTGATAAATATCCATAAACATAATTGTACCCCTTGATTTTTCTTTTATCAACTTCAAATTCATCAATTACTTTAAAAAATAAATAACCAAAAATGATTATATTTATTCCTCAAGCATTAAAATTAATTTTTTATAGATCATAATATATATAAAAGAGTAGAAAATATTTTCTCATATATCTACATATTTTTAAAAACTATTATTGTTAATAAATTAATATCTAAACCAAAAAAATAATACTACTGGTTCATTGTTAATATTTATTCATCAAATTTTTTAAGTAAAAACAATGATATATTAATTATGAAATTATATAAGATAGTGGTTGGAATTAAACCCTTTTCATCATTAATTTGTGTGTTCAAGCCCTATAGCCTTTTCAAATACGTTGGGATCTCATCCATCATATTTTTTGATCTTTTTATAAGCTATATCATAATAATTTTATAAATAAATATGATGGACACCCATGAAATTTAATCATTAAATAAACTTTTTTACATGGGTTTCCAAAACAATTTATTTTTTCACAAGGTCTAATAATATTATTTTTCTATTATTATAATGTCATTAATGATCATATTAATCTTAAAGGATGTAAATAACTTTAAACTTATGTATATAAAATGTAAAATAATTATTCCTCAAATAATTTTTCCACTAATATATATATATATATATATATTATCACTAAATTTCTCTCAAAATTCCCTTAATCTTTGCAGACTCTCGTTACAAAAAATGTAAAATTAGTTGTTTAAGAAATTTAAAACATGATCAATATTAACTCACTAACTCATGATGGTATGAAATACTATTAAATTAATAGACACATATGTTCTACTAAATTTTTTAAAAATAAATCTACACATGTTTCAGGATTCTGAAAACAAAAATACCATTAGTAAAAATACTTCAACAATTTAATTTTTTGAATCCCAATACATAAATACTTTATCATTTTTATTTTACATTTTCCATTCCTTGGTGGATGGTTTAACCTAGGACATTAAATTCCATCATATATTTAAATAATTCAGAGTGGTTTGTAAATAAAATGTGAATTTTTATAAGAATATCTTTCTAGAGTGTCAAACCAGGTGCACAGTGTGGCCAATTCTCATATAACATGTTATGCTCGAATCAAGCCCAACGTTCCCTTTTGGGTGTTATTACCACTGGGTACATCTATTTTAGAACTACGTCTACTTGTAGTATTCATATAGGTATGGATCTCAATGAGAGCTAAATAATCTCAATCATACCAAAAATTTAGGATGTTCTTATACATTTATCCTAAAATTCTATCATAGGGTTATGTTCCCAAATCTATGTTTTCCAAAATCTAGTTTTTAAGGTTTCTAATAAACTTTCTTTGATATAAACTATAGATACCCAACCGTAGTAATCCCATATTTGGTGTCTAGTAACATTAAATTGGATTATTAATAAATTATACACATCTTGAATGATTGATTAGTTTTATTGTCTTGGTAAACTAGTAACAGATTAGATTCTCATATTTCATATGAATACACAAAATTAAAGCATAGTTTTTTTTCTTTTCTCTTTAAAGAATAACATTATTACATTTACTGTATACCTACATATCTATCATGTTAAACCTCATGGAATCCTAGGGAATGGAATCAAAATAAGGTTGAGCTCAAATTATTGTTAAGGGTTAAGTACAGTGGAATATATCATTAATCAATAATGAATAATCAATATGGAAACATAAAAAAACACACATTCCATTTAAATGACTGTATAAGGCATAATAAATATGGAAATAGAAATAATCGAACACCCAAGAAATTTAGTAAATAAAATTTGAATAAAATGAATCCATATATTTTTTTCATAGTGGAAATATCATGGATATTAATTACTCAATCCTGAATACATGTAATGGATAATTATTAAAGGTCATGTATCTGGAATATGAAACCAATACCATCAAGATCTTTCATAATATGGTTTGATATAAAATTAATAACCCATTTAATGATAACTTAACCAATTTGTATGATAATACCTACCAATGAATTAAGGGGACATATTATATTAGGCCACACCAATCACTTTATGTCCAAATCAATACCCTTATATTGAATAATCAATTTGATTCATGAGTCGATGTTCCTTGACATAAAATATTCATATTGAGTGAAAGTTACTGATTTTTCAATATTTATCGAATCCTTAAAACCACTTTAAATGTGAAATTCTAAACATATAAATGAGATATGGTTTAAGAATTAAACAAATCCATGAAAAATGTTCTGGATAATTGGGGGAAATTTAATGTCTATTTATTATTATAATGTGGCTATAAAAATGAATAAAGGAAGTGATTTTTAATACTATACATAGTGAAAATAATAATAAACCATCTAGATAAAGAATAAGGATGTTATCAATACAAAGTATACCCATTTTATTAAGAATAAGGGTTGTTGTTGAAGATTAACTAAAAATATATTTAAAATAATTCTTGAGGAAAATTTAATTTTGATGTTGAAAAAAAGTTCATTGAAAATAAATTTTAAAATCACTTTATTTAAAAATATATTTTTAAAATTTCAAAGGAATCTTCTAATAACTAATGTTTGGTAATTCCATACGAGTTAAAAATAACATTCCTATTTCAATTTAAAAATATTAGAAAAGTGTCTTCTTTTGGAATGAGACAAGAATATTAATTTGTAAAAGTTTTTAAAAGAAGAAATGGGAAATTTTATTTTTAATAAATCTATTTAATAGGTTAAGGAAAATATTTATAATAAAAATTGGATATCATGGTTTGGAAAGAAAATGGATTTCCAATCTAAAATAGAAATGAAGTCGAATTTTATTAAAAAATTATAAGACATATTGAAATACCAAAGAGTGTAAAAAAGGTAATTTAACTTGAAAATATATATTTAATAACTAGAGGAGAATAAAATTAAATGGTTTATTAAAAAATTAGAAAATAATTTTTTGAAGGTAAATTCAACTGTAATCAATCTTAAATAAAATGGGATTGTGAAGTAACCCATTACAAAGTTTCTAATGTTGAAGTGAGAATCAACTAATGAATATATTAAGTGTATCAACTATAAATCAACAAAAAATAATTTTAAATAAAACAAAATATAATAAAATAAACATTCTACTCATAATCTAATAATATTAACAATAATGTTCAACTAATATAACCTAATAAAAAAATTTGGTTGAGTAATTATTTACCACTTGGTAACATTTAATTCAAATACCAATATATTAAATAATTAAAATTGAAACTTTAAATACAATTAATAATTAATTATTCATGATATTAGATTTCATGGGGAATTAGATACACCATATATATGTAATTAGGTGCATAACATTACAATATGACTTAATAAAATGAAATTGAGATGGAATATCTTACCTCACAATTTTCTTTAGGTCATACTTACTTTAACATTATGTAAAATTATTTTAAAGGTGTTATAAACTTGTACCAAAACCATATTAATATTTATTAAATCACATATCCATTTATAACTTATTATAACTCGTTCATTAATAATCTTTCATTATTCTCAATTTTTGAGTGATAATTTCCATGTTTTTTAGTATGTTTTTACTTTTTATTTTTTTGGTACTTTTACGTAGATAATTATTTCATAATATCAACAATGTATACCATGATTTAAATTACATATATATTCATTATATATATTTATTTATAATAATCAATAAAATTTAGTGATTGGAAATTAAATACATTATTCATTGAGATGGTAGATCGTACGTTTTCATGAACAGTGCTTCTGTTTTCTTTTCATATCAAAATAATGAGAAGTACATGATATATAATTATATTATTATTCTATTATAATTTTTATTTCATATACATTACATTTTTTATTAAGAAAATCTTTAATACCTTCAATGTATAGTGTGAATGAAACACATCGCTTCGCAGGGCGGTAGTGCTCCGTACACATGAACGATGTTTTTGCATTCCCACAAAATGGAAAGTATGAAATTGTGTTTGATATAATATTTAAAGAATAATAATAACATTTTAAATATAATATATATCATTTATTATCTATAAATCCTCCATTATTACAAACCATGAAAGGTGGTCATGGAATAACAATGACATCGGTTCGTGAGGCGGTAATCCACCATACACATGAATGAAGATAGTGTATCTCATTTGATGGAAGTTTGTAACTTTTTAGTTCATAACCATATCATAAAAACATATAATTTTATTAAATAAAATAGTGTTTTTATATATTCTTGATATAAAAATAATTGAAGTGGTTTGGTGAAGAAATAAAACAAAAACATTTGTTGATGAACGTTACCTCGTATTCGAGTATTTCTTTTTGGTTTCCACCAAAGGAATTATTTGGTTGGTTTTATTCCAAAATTAAATATTATAGGATGAAGGTATGTAATTTTTGAATTGATATGGTAGGTCTTATTTGATCCAAATTTCTTCATAGGTGTGAATGTGTGAGTGGGTGAGTGTGCTTTTATCATGGAGGAGGAGTGGCATTCCTATTAATACCAAACATTAAACACTGTTGTGCGATATGTTTTACATAATTAACCTAAAAGAATGATACCCTTACTATAAAATAGGTTATATGGTTGAACTATGTCCAGTAAATCGCTTTTGGACTATTTTATAGGTTATTTTCCCCCTTAAGAAAAATGTTTAACCGCTAAGTAAACTATTTTTTACATTAATCGATGTAATTAATTTTAATTGATTTCATTAATATTTTTTATCCATAAATAAGTATACCATAATATTAATTAAAAATTATTTTGACTCTAAATATTCAATCCTTTTGAATAAATTAAAATAACAAAATGGGTCATAAACTAATTTAAAAATATTCCCTCAGAAAGGACAAAAAATGGTTTTCTAAAGTGAAAATGTTCAAAAGATCACTATGATTTTATATCTAAATTAAATATATAAGTTATTAAAATGAAATAAATTGATTTAATAGGTGTATAATTCATCTATTTTTACTTTAAAACAAATTTAAAATATAATTTAACATTAATAATTTTTTAGATGAAAAGTTATTTTTCAATTAAAATTTAGCATTTTTTACTATTTATAATAATGAAACTCCTCATAAATTTTAAAATCAAGCTTCTTATGTCAAAAACATTTATAAAAATGTCAAAATTTTATTTTTAAACAAGTTCTTCATTAAAAAGAGTAAAAAATTCCTTGGAAAAAAT
Organism: Viscum album; assembly: GCA_963277665.1. NCBI lineage: Eukaryota > Viridiplantae > Streptophyta > Magnoliopsida > Santalales > Viscaceae > Viscum > Viscum album. Next base: position 1,669,183,804 of record OY728156.1, read on the forward strand.
ATAAATTTTTATGCGTAAAATTGGATTTGTTATTATCTTATACCTATTAAAACCATTTGATTAATTTAAAAAAAATGTACTGAATATATAATATTAAACATTAACTTATATAATTAACTATATTAATTAATTTAATTCATTAAAATATATTGGCATTGGGTGTATAAAAATAGTTTTTTATAAAAACATTTCACTTATATTCAATTGGTTTTTATATTCATTTCTAATTAATTGGTAACCAATGAGTTAAACCATAAATTTTCATTATTTAGTAAATCTTATTCATAACTATCATTTTAAAGCCTTGGTTATATATTATAATATTTTTTTAGTTTTTTCTTTCTTGGGAACTGGTCCCCACAAAAAAATGTCTTATAATATTAAATAAAAATATTTTACTAATATATTTTTGTTCGGTAAAACTCAGTCTTGTGTGGAACGCAAGATATAGAAAAAACGCATTATTTCATATGATGAAATATAACACATTATCATGTTCATTGAAAGTAATATAATAGATGTAATTTATTTAAAATAGTAAATATATCATAAATTTGTTGAGCAGTGATATTCTGTTCTACGCTTGGTGTTGCGTGTCAAACTCGATATCGAATATGATGTTCATATTTTGAACTTCTTGGTTGTTATATTCTCCCCACTTTATATAAATTTCATCCTCAAAATTTAAACATGATCTCGGTTATAAATGGTCTGATATATAAATATTAATTTTTTGAAATCGCACATCATAAGAAGTGTTGGTAAAACATCCTCATGAAAAGAGAGAATGCTAAGTACCAAGGTCATATGGAATTAAAAATAACATGGTATCCAAGTAAAAGAACATCAATTAAAATTGAATTTATGTACATAAGGGAAAATAATGAAATATTTGTTGATAGTGATAGGGGTCATTGATCATAAAAAACTTAATGATCAATGGAAATTTGAGGGGCTAAAAACCATAAAATTGTGATGACTTAGAAGACCATCATTTTATCTAAAATGATTGTATTAGGATAAGATTTTATTTCAATATCATTTTCATAATGTTGAGTAATTATTCTACAACATAAGAACATAAAAAAATATAATTTCTTGATATATTTCTATAATAATAATTTCATCCTTTGGTTGTGCTTCGATCAATTTCTAATTCATCTATTAAATTAAGAAATGAATATCCAAAAATGATTTTTTTATTCTCAAAGCATTAAAATTTACATTTAACAGATCGTAAGATCAATAAAATAGTGAAAATTATATTTTCCTTTCCCTATATATTTTTTCAAAAACAATATGGTTAATACATTAATCTATAAATAAAAAATTAATACTAAAAGTTCATCATTATTAATTATTCATCAAATTGTTTAACTAAAAACAATTATATATTAACCAGGACATTACAAGGGTTAGTGGTTGGATTCAAACCCTTATTTTCCTTCGGATGTGGGTTCAAGCCCTACAGATTTTCTAGATACATTTTGTTGTCACCTGGTTTACAGGTTGTCCTTTTTCTAAAAAGTATCAATATAATTCTAAAAATAAATATATTATAAATACATAAAATTTATTCTTTAAATAACTATTTTACTAGGGTTTCCAATACAACTTATTTTTTCACAAAATATAATAATCTTATTCTTTTATTTTTCTCGATGCTATTAATTATTATATTAACATTAAAGTCTATCATACCATTATAATTATCTATATAAAATGTAATGGAATTATTCCCCCAAATAATTTTTCCTCTATAATATATATACTTTCACATAATTTCTCCCAAAATGTTCTTAATCTTTGTAAACACTTATTACAAAAAATCTCAAAATATGTGTTTAATACATTGAACTAATGATAAATCATAAAACACTAATTTATTTTGGTATCCATAAATCTTATATTAATTAATACAAGTGTGCTTCTATAATTTTAACATAACACACAGTCATGATTCATATAACTATAATACCATTGGAAAAAATACGTCTAAAATTTAAATATTTAATACCATTACGTAAATACTTAAATAATTTTATTTCCACATAGGTCCTTCCTTTTTCTAGGGTTTAACCTAGTTCATTCATTATCATCATCTAGTTAAATCCTTCGTAATGTTTTGTAAATAAAATTTGAATTATCCTAAGAATATCCCTTAAGAGTCTCAAAATAGATGTGCATTAAAGAAAGTTGTTGTGTACTAGCTTACACTCGAGTCATGCCCAATGTTCCCTTTTAGAAGTTATTACCCATAGGTACATCTGTGCTGAAACCACATCCACTTTTAGTATCCTAACAATTATGTATCACAAAGAAAACTACATGATCTCGATCTTACCAATACATAGGATGTTCTTCTACACTTATAGAAAAATTATATCATAGGGTTATGTTCCCTAATCCATTTTTTCCTTAATCTAGTTTCATGGTTTCTACTAAACTTCCTTTCATACAAATTGTACTGAACCAACACTCGTAATCCTGGAGTAGGTCCTTCTTCCATTACATTGGAATTAGATACAAAGAAACACATCATGAAGGACTTATAGGTTTTATAGTCTTAGTAAAAGAGACACACACATGATTCCACACTACATTAGAATACAAAAAATTAAAATATAATTATTTTATTTTCCTTTTTGTGAATAAATTTGTGCCATCTAGTGTATCCCGATATATTAGTTTTAATAAGCCTTATGGAATTCTAGAAAATGGAAAAAACGTGGGTGGGATAAAATTATTTATAAGGTTTAAGTACAACATAAACTATCATGAATCAATAATGAATAATAAACATGGAAAGTTAAATAACTAAACACACCTTCCATTTAAATCCTTGGATAAGTCATAATCAATGTAAAAAAGCTAAATAAAAAAACACACATGTAATTTATTTAATAATATTGTAATGAAATTCTTCCAGAGATTTTTTTCATCATGATAGAATCATGGATAACAATAACTGAATTCTAAATAAATCCAATTCAGAATTGCTGGATGTCATATATCTAACACATGAAACCACTACCATCAAAACGTTTCGCAAGATGATTATATAAAAAATTAATAACCCAATTAATTATAGCATAACTAATTTATCTCTTGATACCTACCAATGCACTGAGGGGATATATTATACTGGTCCCCACCCATTACTTCAAGTCCAAAGCATTCCTCATATATTAAATTATCGATTTAATTTATGAATCAATGGGTCATAACATAAAATTTCTTTATCAAGTGAAGGATACAAATTCATAAAATAATTTCCGAGTTAATCAAATAACTTTCAAATTAAAAAAACATATATATTTATGAGATAAAGATTTAGAAATAAACATATCTATGATAAATGATATGGAAAATTTGGGGAAATTTAATGTCTAGTGAATATTTCAAAGGGACTACAAAAATAAATCAAGTAAGTGAATTTCAATATTATACCTGGTCAAAATAATCATAAAAATTATAAAGAAATAATAAGTATGGTATCTATAAAAATTATACCCTTTGGATTAATAATAAGGGTTTTTTTTGTTGATGAACTAAAAATATCCTTAAATCTTTCTGAAGAACATATACTCTTAATTTTGAAAAAAAAAATCTTTGGAAAAAAAATTAAGAAACAATGTTCTCAAAAGATATATTTTAAATTTCTAAGGAAACTTCAAATAATAAATAGTGGATAATTCCATATAAGGTAAATATAACATTCATTTTTCATTTGAAACTGGTTAGTAAAGTTCTTTATTTCAGAAATAAACATGAAGATTCCTTTGATAAAGATCTAGAAAAATAAAAATGGATAAAAATTTACTTTAATAAATCATTTTTAAGAGGTTAGTAAATACATTTTAAGAAAAAGAAATTTTTAAGATAATTTATTTTCTATCAAAAAGATAAATGAATTTGGATTTTATAAAAATCATTTTATAAAATATTATAAGTACCAAATAGTGGAAAAATATTAATTTTACTTGAAAATAATCATTAATAAATATAGAGTATAAAAATTAAAGGTTTTATTAATAAATGAGAAAATAATTTCCTTCAATGGAAATTCAAGTGTAAAGAATCTTGAATATAATGATATTGTGATGCAAACCCTTACAGTGATCATAACGTTGAAGTTAGAATTAACCAATGAATTAATTATGTGTATAAACATTAAATACACATAAAATAAGTTTAAATACAATATAATATGGTCAAAAAACATTATAAAAATAATATTATAATATTTTTGACATTTCAGAAGTAATATAACCCAATGAAAATAAATTGAGTTGTGTGATTATTTACCACTTGGTAACTTTTAATTCAAATCCCAATATATGAAATAATTATAATTTAAATATTAAATACTATTAAAAATTAATCATTCATGATATTTCAGGTAAATGGGTACTATATACACCATATAAAAGTAATTATGTGAATAACATTACAATATGCCTCACTGAAATGAAATTGAGTTGGAATCCCTTACTGTATGCTTTCCTTTTGGTGATAATTTATTTAACCTCGTTTATAGTGGTTCTAAACATGTTATTAACATATAATATAACAATATTAATTTTTATTATATCATATGTAATACCTTTATAACTTATTATAGCTAGTTCATTAATAATCATTCATTATTTTCATCATTTCACTTGTTAATTACCTTGTTTTTCATGCATGTTTTGACTTGTAATTTTTTCCTTTAAATTTGATCATGATTTCATCATATAAGGACTATAAAATGATATAAATATCACATATATTCATTATATAAGTATTTAAATTAATCCATAAATATAGTGATAAGAAATGGAATGCACCATTCAGGGAAATGATAGCTCATATGTACGCATGAACACTACTTCCTTTTTCTTGTCATATTTGATGAAAGAAAAGTAAATGCTATATATGTATATTATAATTATTGTTTCATTTTTATTTCAAATAAATACCATGTTTTTATTAAAACTATCTTTAATACATTCCATGTAAAGAGTAAATGAATCACATCATTTCACAAGGCTGTAGTTCATAGTACACATGAACAGCGTTATTATATTCTTGAAAAAATAAAACATTGAAGTTGAATGTGATATAATAATTAAATAATAATAATAACATTATAAATATCATATATATCATATATAAACTATAATACATCATTATTCCCAACATTTAAAGGTGCTAATGGAACAATGAACAACATCTTTTTGTGAGGCGGTAGCCCTCCATACACACGAATGATGATTGTGTATCCCAAATAGATGGAAGTGTATGATGTTTTAGGTCATACCCTTATCAAAAAAAATTATAAATATATTAAATATAATTATTTTATTATATATTCATTATATAAAAAATTAGTGGTTTTGAGGAAGTAATAAAACAAAAATTTTCATTGATGCAAGCTGCCTCTTTTTTAGGTATCTTTTTTTCTTTTGCTCCAGAGGTCTTAATTGGTTGGATTTATACCAAAATTAAGGTTTCTAGTATGTGTGCAGTGTATTTTAGAAGTGATATTGTAATGGTTTGTTTGAAACAAATGGAATCAGTTGAGTTAATAAGTGAGGGGGTTGATTTTCATTTTATAGTGCAGGATGAGTGGAATTCTTGTAAATACCAAAAAGTAAACACTATTGGGAGGTATCCCTTAAATCATGTGCCTCCAATAATATACCATGTTCTATAAAAGTTGTGAAATAGTCTAAATATGGTGACAAAATGGTTTTATTACAAATTTATATGTCATTTTCCCCAATAATATTATAGTTTAACCGTTAAGTAAACTCCTTTTTACCTTAATCATTATGTTTAATTTTAATTTCTTTCACTAATATTTTTGTGAAAAAACTAAGTTAAACATTCTAGAAATTATAAATTATTATGATTTATAATATAGAATCCATTTTTCCAAATTCATATCATATAATTGGCATAAATTAATTTAAAATTAATCCTGCTGACGGGATGGGAAAGCGCATTTTTAAAGTGAAAATGTTCATAATTTCACTAAGTTTTTTATTATATGTTAAATATTAAAATGATTTAAATTACATAAATTGGATTAATATATGTATTATTGATATAATATTGCATTAAATCTAATTTTAAATATGATTTACAATTATAATTTATCTAGAAAAAAAAACTCTTATTTCCATTAAAATTATTTATTTTTCATTATTCATTAAAAAATGAAACTTCTCAAAAAAATAAAAAAATCACACTTAGATAATTATGACATTAAAATTTCAAAAATTGTGTTTATTATTTTAAATTGAATTAAAAAATGTCTAAAAATTTAGTTTTGAAACAAGTTCCCCATTAAAAGACAGCAAAACTGCCTTTAAAAAAATACAGTTTTTATGTGTAAAATTAGATATGTTATTATCTTATGACTGTCTAATATATTTGATTGATGTAAAAAAAATAATTGAACATATATTATATTAATTTCGTTAATATCATTCACTATTAGTAATTAATTTAATTTATTAAAATAAATTTCCTTTGGGTGCATAAAAATAGTTTTTTATAAAATAATTTCAATGTTATTCAATTGGTTTTTATAATCATTTATTATAAATTAGTAACCAATGAATTCAGAAATATATTTTTATAAGTTATTATATCCTATTAATAACCAAAAATTTAACTACTAGGTTATTCATTATTATATTAAATAATAATATTTTAATAATATATTGTTAGTTGTTAAAACTTGGTCTTGTATATAATGAAAACTATATAAGAAACTTATTATTGTGTGGGATGAAAGATAACTTAGTATTGAATGAATTTTAAGCCATAGAATAGATAAAATTTATTTAAAATATTATATATATCATAAATTCTCTATAGTTTATATTCCATTATATGCTTTTTTGTGTTTCATACGCGCAACAAATTATGATGTTCATATTTGGAACTTTCAGGGAGTTACACTCACTATAATCCAAATAGCATGACCTGAAATCCTTTTCAAACCTTAAGGGAATTTTATGTAACTCATTTTATTAATTCGACTACAAAATTATATTTCTTCCTTATAAAATAACATTGTTCTAAAAAAAACCTAATTAATTTTATTTCAAAATTACATGGATTTGCAAGTGAATACACAAACAAATACATCAAGTAATTCAACATAGTGTGATCATTTATGAAGTCTCTAAGAGTGGATAATGAAAATTTTTAGTGTAGTATGTTCCCCTTATCAGTTGAGTAGCATCCAATGAATGTCTCCATTATTGTAACAATCACTTTCATAGTGTTTCCATGGTCACAAACACTCTATGATGTAAATAATGATTTTATTTAAGTCGATTCCACTTTTTATATTGAATATCATATGACAAAATCAAGTAAAAACTGAATTATCTTTTTTATTGACCTAATTAAATTTGAATATTTTTTTCAAGTATCGTTTCATGTATTAAATTAATCAAATGAATTTCAAATATGCACAAAAGATCTATGAAAGAATCTAGAAGGCCAATGTGGCATTCTACAACCTACAGGCAACACTATATTTCTGGTGCAATATCCCAATCTGTGGTAGACCAATATCTTTCTATTGAAAATTATTGACCATCCAGTGATGGTAGGTCGTTCTTAAGAAGAATTGTCACAACTACCAGATAGATGGTGGAATCTAGAGGCCCGTTAGGGGTGTCATTCCACGATTTTATAGGATTCATTTTTATAGCCAAAAAAACTCCTACATGGATCTTAATTACTTGGATCTACCTATAAAATCCTGAACACTATAAAATACATTAAATATAGGACTAGGTAGTTTGGGATAATTTTGAAAAACCACAATTAATGATCCTATGAAAAAACACTCTGATTAAATCAAGATGCTAAATATTTATCATTCTCAGAGACCTCCTATCAAAGATTTATTCTTCTTTTCAAAATATAAAATTTTATCACATTTATATATATATATATATATATATATATGTCCATCTTGGAATTAATACCCTTAATTATAGGGGTATTTAATATAGGACTTGAAAATTATTTTCACAAATAAAGTCTCTCTATTCATACCCCATCTTATAGAGGTGCTCACAACCACAAGTGATGGATGTGTGATCACAACCAGAAATGTTAGGGATATTCATTAGTGGGTTTCTTTTAACAATCACGAAAGGGAAAGGGAAGTGGTTATTGGGATTCTATAAAAACCAAGGTATGGGTTTATTGGGTTTCTATTAAAACCAAAGGATGTGGATCTTGGAATTCTGTTAAAACCATAGGGAAGTTAGTTCTTGGGTTTTAATTAAAACCAAGGGAAGCTGGTTAATGTCTTTCCATTATGACTATGAAAAGTTCTTAATAACACGTATATCTTTAAATTATGGATGGATCTATAGGGTCATGTCATGTATTATTTATGATGTTACTATCAAGAATTATTCTCCCTATTTTTGTATTTCCATGTTGCTTCATCTAAGACATGATACACATAAAGTGTATTAATTTGATACATAGATTCTCTATTATGCCTAAATTATGAATTAACACCAGTATTATCTTAAATATAGATCTAACTTATTTCTTTATTGTTTGATCTTATCTAAATATTTTTATTTCAAAATTTTCAATATCATTTATCACTTTAATTTCTTAAATCCAATACACCACACTCTTATTATTTCCACTCCACCAACAATTAGTTTTAAAGGAGATATTTATATTTTTTCCAAAAATATCTATTTTCAAAAATTGATTTTAGTGTTCATAATCCTAACTAATATCAAAGTTTGATTTTAAAATGGAATCATATTTTTAAATTTTTCATGCAGGACATTCCTTAGGAAAAGATCTATTCTTTAAAGTTTCTAATTTTCTTATTTGAAAATTTACATGTCTAATTTTATTAATAGAATATGATATCATTTTTGGAAAACATTTATGCATGGTTATACTCATAAAATTGAATTTGAATATAAATGGACCCCTCAATATATTTTTTGTCTTAATCTTAATGACAAATCCATGAAAACTCAACACTATGGGCTTGACCACAATGAATTTAATCACAATTTTTCTTGAATAACTACTCATGAAATCTAGAAAATCCCATAAGTCCCACACAAATATATAAATAATGATAATGAAACTAGACTGAATATTTTTACATAAGAATTTAAATTTTTATGTGAACTCAAATAAATATATTAGTAATATATTTATTAAGTTTATTATAATTTTCAATTCTAGAAATTATCTCAATGTGGATTTATCTATACAAATTATTATAATGAAAATCCTTTGAGTTTTTTCAAGATTATAGGTTCCTGAAGTGATAGTGATACAATCAGAAAATGATATTATAAATATTCTACTCGAAGAACTCTTCATCTCCCTTATGACATACAAAATTATGATGATGATACTAGTAGATAAAAAATTGAAGGATATAAAAGAATCCAAAAGAAAATTTTCTTTCAAATAAATAAAATATAATGGTTCATTGAAAATTTAATTTTATAATCAATTAAAATAGGAATTCATGATAAGTATATTGAACAAGATGGATAAAAAAGATGGAATCAACCTGAAAATCCAAAATGAAAAATAAAATTGATATTCTCCATGTAATTTATTTGGTTGCACAATGAATAGTTCCAATAAGGTGGATTGTCCTGTGAAAAAAATTATATGGAAACGTATAAAGATAAAATTATCTCAAATAATCAAAATTTATTTCTAGTGAGGATTTTCTTTCAATATATGAATCAAGTGAATAAACTATTAAATACCTCACAGCTCATATCAAGGTAGTTGAAGAGATTTTTTATCACTCTCCTCTTCATTGATGTTCATCCTCTGATTACTTGTCTTCTTTTTGCTCTTCAAATCCAGAAAATGAGGTTGGAATTTTTTTTCAGGAACCCATTTCCATATATGAGTATCTTTCAAAGAAATATAAACATATTCATAATGGAAAAAATGAGCATCATAATGAAAAATATCTTATTTCAAAAGAAAAATCTGATTTTTATTTAAAATTCAAATATTAATAGGATATTGACGTTTTAAAATATGAAATCAAGGATCTCAAAATTTCTCTTTAAAAATTCATTGAAGGTAAAAAAATGTAAAATTTTCCTTATTTATAAATGTGTTAAAATCAATAATCTTGTTTTTTTCAAATAATTGAATCTCTTCAAAAATTGTAAAGGGTTTTTTTCAAAATAATTTTTTTCTATTATTATCATAGATTAATAAACTTTTTTTATGAATGTTATTGTAACAAATTATAGATATGGTATACCAAAATGTATTCATATTTATTCTTCAATTTGTTGAATAAATTATTATTCAAAAAAATTGGGATTGTAACACCCCATGGTTTTGAAAATAAATATAGAATGCAATTTTATAATCTTTCTATTAAACACAACTTTTCCTCTTCTACATTTTGAATTTTGAAAAATGGTCATCTAGAGTTGTGTTCAGTAAGTCATTTGGAGTTCGATAGAACAACCTTGATTTTTGGTGAATAGTAACATACTCTTATGAATAGTAATATGAATAGTAATATAACCCTTATGAACAGTAAATAATGATTTTATTTTATTTTTTTAATGTATTAAGATGATGAGATATAAATTAATTTTCCAATGTCACATAAAACTAATTATACCTCTAAGATTGTTATTTTTCGAATTAACTATGAATTTATTTAAAAATTAAATTAATAATATTTAGAAAATTATTTTTGAAAAATGGAGTTCACTTCTGAATTACCCACGTAAAAAATGGTAGGGGTGAATTTTTGGGATTTTTTTGAAATTCATAAATTTTTTAGGAATAGTGAAATACAATAAAATACCGTATATACAAATAATCAGTTAAATACACTATTTATGACTTCATAAGTGATTTAAGGCCACATGGTTTGAACTCACATGCACTTATTATAATTACGGGTCACATGAATCAACACTATTGGTTGTCTTGAGGGGTATTATAAAATAATGATTTAGGTATTCAAAATTTACAACTCTCCTCCACTATAAAAACCCCTCAACAATCCTTCTTCTCTTCACTCATATAAGCCCTGATGCTCTTAAAAGTTCTACCCAATTTCCATTACCTAGTCTCTCCCCACGTCCCATAAGCTTCTGGTCTTTCAAAAAGACCATAACCCCTTCCTTTAAGGAGATTCTCATTGAGGTTATTTCAAGAGTTAAAGCACCCTTCTTTTTCATTTGGTTTCATTTAAATTTATCTTCTTTTGATATCCTCTCTTCACCTCATCTATCCAAATGATCCGGATAACTCTAGTATCATATATTTAATGTAATTATATAATGTTATTTGAAGAACCATCATAAATATTATTACTCCCTCCCTTTTATTTTTGTAAACGAAATCAACATCCATGAGGATCCAATTTATAGCCTTCGTGGACGACGAAGTTTTATTCTTATATTTCTTCTTCATTACTGGTCAGGAAACCATATTTATGGTCGAACCAGACTATAATATATATATTATAACATAATTAATATTCAGGAACCATAATATGTACATATAATTATGTTATATGACAAAACTTGTTCATAATAATCAAAATACCGCGGAATAATCGATGTGGTTTTCATCTAATGATTTATCCTCATTATCTGTAACCAAATGATTGAAATTTCCATTATCAATTATTTATGATCATAAATAATATATAATTCCAATACTATAGATTTATAACCATTACACATGAACTCCATTACTTAAAAATAAGTGAACCAACTATGAAAATAAAGAAAACAAACACACCAAAACAACGAAATTTAATATAATAACATAGAAATAAGGGTATAAAGAAACTAAACAGAATTATGATAAACTAAATACATGTCTAATAGGTTCATAAATAAGTTATTAATAATTATAATTTCATATTCCCTTAGCTTAAGTTCAAGAGAGGAACACGTTTTGAGTTAAGGTAAGGGTTTTTCCACCCGAACATCCATTTTCATTCAGATTACTTTAATTATCTAATTAACTCAATAAAATTATTATGTATTGTTAAGTACTCAACATATATTTTATGTGAGTATTATATATTTGTTTAAAAACCATATCCTTTTATTATTTTATGGATAGTTACTTGTTTTAGAAGGAACTTTCAAAATTGATTTCAAAATACAAGCCCGATTCAAGGGAATATCTCAACATCTTACGTATTTTCAAGGGAAATATCTAATATGTTATTGGAAACCATTATATTTATAAAAAAACTATTATTATGAAAATAATATCTTACTTCAATTATGGTTTTATACAAATATTTTTCCAAAAGAACTCTTCTTTTCAAAATAAGAGTATTTATCTCAAGATTGCTTAATGATCTTATAAGAGTATTTTTGTTTGATTCAACACTCTCGTTGTTTCTTTTTTATTATTGGGATAAATAATTAATGAATTAATCTACCATATTTTATTTAATGGTTTATGACTAAGCCTATTTTGGATGATCTATCCTAAAACCATTCAACGTATTACTCGAAATGGATAGTGTTTTATGTTTAATGATTAGGGAAAGATAGTTACATTTCATATGATAGTTTCAATATGAATGTATATGTTGTTTATGTTTATCCCCATTCATATTAGGAATTCATTGGACTTATTATGTGATCGGTGGGTACCAGTATATCCCCTTGATGCATTGGTAGGCATGAGACAAATAGATGTGGAATTCGTGAGGCCTTTCCCAATGTGTTATATGGATTTTAGCTGAGGCCTTAATCATTAGACATCTTGGATGAGGCCTTGAAAAAAAAATCAGAATGTCTAGAATATGCACTTTCCTCATTATGAAGGTAATAATAGAAATTTCATGTGGTTATTTGACTAGTATAATACCCATTATTATGTTTTATTATGGCATTATTTTCTCATCCCATATTCCCGCCATAATGCGTTCAAGTTTTTTGTTAAACGCATGTGTTTTCAATTATGCGTCATATATTAGGTTTATTATATCTTCTGCTATATTGCTTACTCTTATTGAGTGTTTGAGCTCACCCATTTCTTATGTTTCATTTTTTCCAGGATATGAAGTAGTAAATTATAAATTACATGCAAGCATAATCTAAGAGGCATGGATGTTTCTAATAGAATAAATTAGTGTTAAATATCATTTCTGAATGTAATGTTAAATTTATTTATGTATCTTGTTTCCAATAATACTAAACTACATGGTCCTTCAGGATGCATATTCCTTGTTTGAATTCCAATGTAATCAAATAAGTCACCGGCTCAGGGCAACAGGGGTTTGGTACTTACAGGGATCCAAAATCATTATTATCAAAACTTAGTGGACCCATGATTATTTCCCCATCTTAATGTTTATTAGCTCACACTCTTGGGACCTCAAGGTTACCAAAAAAGAAACTTTATTTTGAAATTCTCTTAAAGGGATATACCACTGAGATTCCCTGATTTATCCTTTGGTGACTTCTCAATAAAAATTTGATTCAACCATTGAAATTATTAATCAACTCTTTCCATCTTAAGATAATTATTTAATGATCCAATTGAAGGGGAGCCTAGATATTTTCTTTTATAGAGATATTTGGATATGAACATTAATTAATATGGGGAAAAATTTCTATCTTTTTAGTTTTAGTTCCCCCTTAAGCATATTCTCTGGATATCTCATCTCTTAATCTCATGACTGTTATTTATTTATTAAAAATTATACATAACATTTTAAATCTTTTTATTGTTTTTTTATTTTCAATTTATTTATTTATCTTAAATTTTTTTAGTAGTAATATTTATTATTATTTTTCAATTTTTTAACAACTTTTCAATTTTATATTAGTTTTCATTTTCCAAAATTATTTTTCAAAATATTATCAAAATTTTTAAATTAATTATATTTATTTTATTATTTTTATTTAATTTAGTTCCTTTTTCTTTTTAAGATGGTATGAACCCTAATGATTCTATATGTTTTATATAAGGGAGTCATTTTAATGATCATTTCCCCAAAACTTATTTATCGTAAAATTTTTGTAATATTTTATTTTAATTATACACATATTTTATATTGAAAAATGTTATGTTAAAATCATATTTTAAGTATTTATCTTGTCGAATTATTTTTTCTATTTCATATCAAGTAATTTCATTACTTTTCTCATCCTCGTTTTCTTTATGATAACCACAAAGGGATAATTTTTAGGTGTTTTGTTTCACAAAGAGGGAGAGGTATTAGTTATTGGTGATTATGGGTCAAAGGGGGAATAATATATTTTATTTCAGAATGGGTGACATTTATTTTTTATGGAGAAATTTATCTATCAATTAATACTTTTTGAATAGATTCTTTTCTAACTTATACCTTTTTAAATATCTTTTGTTTTCTCTTAATGATTTTATGCATCTTATTGTGAATTTTCAAAACCGTAATTCTGAATTTATAGATTAATTTCACATATCTTGTTTCACTCGTGATTTAAACTAGACATAACTTTTTATGTTATGTGTTTATGATCATCAAAAATGAGTATATTCTGGTATTTATCTCTCTCTCTCTCTAATGGTGTTTTCATAATTATAAACACTCTCATGTGTATCTAATAACTTTTTTATGCGAGTTCCATTGTTTATATTTAATATCAAGTTATGGAATCATGTTAGTATTCAACTATCATATAGAATTATTTGAGTTTCATTGATTATTTTCATTACATATAATTGTATGTGTTAAAGTAATCAAGGGAATTTGAATGCTCTATAGATAACTAATAAAGGAAGCTATAAGGATAAGGTTGTGTTCTTCAACTAGAAGGTTGCAATGTCAATGTTGTGCAGTGCCACAAGATTATTGGTGGAATGGGAAGAAACATCATAAGATCTAGGAAACCAGTAGCCAGCCGATATGAGATCACTAACCTACCAGTAGAGGTAGGATGTGCCCAGGTATGTTCATTGAGCCTATCATCTAGCTTGTGGCATTAGAATACAATTAATTGGAACCAATAATAAATCTTAAAATGAGAATTTATGATGGTTAATAAATCTACTAAATGGTTTTTAATGAAATCCATGAACCTTACATAACCCCAACACCCTAAAAGGAAATAAATAGAGGAAGTGGCATGCATATATCACATTATCTAAACCATAATAAATGATCATCTTCAACAAATCTCTATTTGAATAAATATTTTTAATCTATATCATTCTTTATGACCTTCTATAAAATGGTAATTCCTCTTTTCCAAGTCTAAAGGTCTCTCAAATTTTCTCTATCTCGATCTCTTATATGTTATCCTTCTTTTTACAGTGATATAATACCATCATTGTAAAATAATTTCATTAATAAAATCCCTCTATTCTATCCCCATCCTCTAAAGATGATCACAACCATAAGTGAGGGTCATGTGATTGACTCACACCTATCATGAGGTATAGAAAAATCAATTTTATAATATTTTTTCAAGTATAGCACAGTGGCTGACCAGACTCATCTTACTTGAGGGGATTCTCAGTTTGTTCAATAAATTAATCTAATCCATATATAATAATTTTTTATTTCTATTATTTTATAAATACAATGATAAACATTTTGTTTTTTTATTATTTAATGAAATGACATGAAATAGAAAAATTTATACATATAATAAGATGCAATGCTAAATAGAATGAGTTAATAGAGAAATAACTTGGTCTTATTTTTTCTTTGGGTTCAATAATTATTCTCAATTATTTATTTAAGATTAGTTTTATCATCTAAACATTAATTCTTATAATTAATTACTATTTTTTATTTAAAAATTATGAAATCTTGAATGACTTAAGAATTTTCAATTCCACCTTCTCCTATAATCAAGGATGATAACACACCTTGGTCAAGTGTTTTAAATATTCTATGACCCTACCCAATCAGATGTCATTTAATCCTATGATTGGACCAACTCTATCGTGTGAATAGTTAATCAAATGTGGAGTGGGAAAATAATTAATACCAAATAATAGAAATACATTTATCTTCATCCCATAGGGGAAATTTTACATACCCCTTCATGCCACTCATATATAATAAAAAAATAAAATAAATTTTAAGAAGAATTTGAGAACAACTTGAACTCCCTAGGTCCAAGCCTCAAGCCATCCCCCCATTATCTAGAGTAAGAGATCACAATAGTGGAAAGATGGAGGAGAAGAGAAGAAAGGGAAAAAATACAAAAAAGAAGAGTGGGAATAAAACAAAAATATGAATGGGGGTGACCGAGATATAATAAATATAAATAAGAAGAATAATTTAAAATAATGGAATAAAATAAATAAAATTAAACATAATAAGAAATATTTATAATAAATAAATAATTTTAATATAGGAGGAGGAGATGAAATAAAAAATAAGAAAAGAATAAGAAAAATATTTTTGGGTGGGTGGTGGAGAACTTAAGGAAAACATGCATGAATTTCTATTAATTTAAGAAAAAAATTGAATTTACAATTAAAAATAAAACTAAAAAATAAAAAATATAAAGAAAAATATAAGAGAAGATCAGAACAATATGGTACATAGGCCTTATAAGCCTCCTCCCTTATAGTGTCTTCCCTTATTAGTGGGTGTTGACCCCACTTGTAGTAGCCTTAGGTATCTTTTTATAAGAAAGTCATATAATATCAAATCCCTACTTAAATGATGTTTAAGAATTCTTCATATCTTTAATATTTGAAGATATTAAATTTCCACAGGACCCATGTGGTGAAAATTTGTAAACACCTATATATCATATGTTATTAGGATTTTTATAATGGATGAGATCAATTCTAGGAAGCCTTTTGGATCTTTCATGGGATTTTTGACTCATTCCATGTATATATTTAGGGTCCCTTGGAGGATGATGCAGTGGTATGGTGGAACAGAAGTCGCAATGGGTGGCCTCCTCTTCCACTTCCTTTGAAGTGGTTAGAGAAACCTTCAAAAAAGGCTTTATATAGGTCGTAACAATGTTCAGATGTGATCTCGAGTCATCCTAAGTGGTGAAAGTGGAGGAGAACTCGATCTCAAGCTTCATGGGTCATGGAAATGGTGTTTCTCGGTGAAGGAGTGGTGGATGGAGTGGATAAATGTGGTGGTGATTAGTAGAGGAAGCTAGATTAGGGTGTCAGAGGTGAGGTGATGCATGATCGAGCTGAATGACTGTGTTTATGTAAAAATATGAAAAAAAATGCGAATAAATAATTTCCCATAGAGAATATAACTATGGGTGACCACCTTAATATATTTTAAGGTTCATCCTTTGACTAATTTTGGTGTTCTAATAGGGACAAAGGACACATACCACTGCCGTAAGACTGCCCCTTCCCCAGCAAGTCTCTCCTACCAACGTTGCATGAAGTTCCCCATGCACCGCCGGTTGGTTCTTGGGTAAGATATTAACCTGTGGGATTTGACAACCAGTGGTCCACCTATGCATGGTCTTAATTCCCTGTGTATAGACCCTTGTTGTTAGGCGACCATCCGCTTTGGTTGTTTAAGGATGGCCAACTCTCCTTGAGCTAGCTAAGTGGACTGTCATCATTGATTTGAAGGCTACCTTGGCAGGAATTTTTTTTGTTAAACTCTAGAAATAGAATTTAAAAATTCCAAACATATAGTAAAAAATTTAACATATGGAATAATTAAATTCCAATATTTAAAAATAAAATATTTCCATTTATTTCAAACCACTTTCATTCTATTTTTATAATTTATAATTAACATACTAAAACATCAAAATCCATGGTCATATTGATGAAAAATACACATAAAATCATTGGAAATTGTTTAACCTTATACACAAAATATTATTCTGTCAATACCGCCACACATAAACCATTATTTTCCTTAAGCATAAAATCTCAACATGGAATTTAGAGTACCAATGTTACCAATATTCAAATTCTAAAGTAGTAAAATCAAAATAATTGCAATGTCAAATAAAATTATTAAATTTTGTATAAAATATCAATTTAATTTCCAATTTTTTAAGGAAAATATCAATTCAATTATTCTACTTTCTCACTTTTAAAAATTATGGATCTTATTCTTTCATCCATTCAAGATCTTTGATTCATTATTTTTAAACATGCCAGGTCATGATTTACCGCACTATTGAATCTTTTCACTCATATATCATGATAAAATTCAAGTGGAGTAACTCGGCAATTATGAGAACAATCTCCTAATCTATAGTCTTTTAAAGGAATTACTTTCCTATACTTTTTAAATAAAAAATACACATGAAATCAGGAGGACTTTTTCAATCAAGGTTCAAATGAAACTGAGGTTTAAGTTTGGTAGAAATTGATGTTTAAAAATTAAGTATCAAGTATAGGGATTACTTATTAAGTAATTCATGAAATCAAAAACAAGAGTTCGATGAAATTGTCCCTTGAAATTTGTAACAACTACCACTTCCCGTGCTCAAAGTAAAGGTCATGATAAAAATATTTCTTAATGAATGATTTGTTCTCCCTCTTGAAATTTTATATAATTTTAAAATCTTGTTTTTTATTTTTCAAAGAACCTTATTTTTTTAAAAGTACTTTTTTTAATAAATCTAAAATCTACCACCTAACCACATATGATAAAAATCATATGCCTAGTAATGGTGATTTTTGGTGTTCCTAAATCTTAACCCAATTTTTCATTTATTTTGTTATATTTTTTTAATTTTCACTTTTTTTCAAGAGGGGGAAAATAATAACTAGTATAGTGAACATATACCTTTCTCATTACCCATATTTATCTCCCCACACAACTTCCTTACAATGAAATTAATCTCCTCCCCCATGACTCCCTGAATTCTGGCACTTCAACTTTAAAATATCATGCAATTTATAAGAGTAGGGTGGGAAAGGGAAAAAAGAAACTTGAAACATAGATCATTCATAACACGGTTATTCATGGATTTTATGGTTTAAAAAATTATTTATGCAAAATAAGTATTTTAAGGGTAAAATATTATAAAAATATTCCTCAATCATTTTAAATGTGTTTTTCATAGTCATAGCTTTGATAAGATTAAATGTAGGTTATGGTTGATGACATATCCCCATATCACTTAACAAATATGCTCATGATTAAATAGTAAGTACTTGGTCTAGATATCCTCTTGATAATTTTAATTATAACATTAGAAAATTACACAATTCATGATTGATAATAACAAACCAAATCATAGGAATTTCATAAATTCAACATGGGAAAAATGATTTGAAAACTGCATTTACATGAATCAACTAACTCCATCAAATCATGAGTCCCCATTTTAATATCCATGATTCACATTAGTCATCCAATTATGTATTTTACTCATTCAATATTGTTAACATTGAAATATAAATCATGATATCATAATATTCCTAATAAAATCATGTCTCTTAATTAAGTCGAGTAAAACATTAATTCAAGTATGGGAATGAAATTTCTAGTTAAAATATCCAAAAATGTTATTGAATAAAAAATGTAGAGATTTTTTACATAAATAATAAAATTGAACATCATTTACCATGAAGCTTATTCCTTCTTGGTTTTTTGGGGCTATATTGTTCCATCATGATTCTATAAAATAAAATTACACAATTAATCACAAGGATCATTTATTTTAATCTCAAAAAGATAAGAAGTTGTGGGTTTCAGGCCTTAATAATCCTAAAAATTAAATTTAGATATAAATCCATAGAAGTAAAATAGAAGGGATAAGTCTTGGTATGATCCCTAAAGTAGGCATTGAAATTTTAAAACCCCTAGAGGATATTACTAGTTATTATCTAGCATCTTATAAAGGATGGATTTTCTTTTATTTGAACCACCACATGTTGCTTTTACTAGCTTCTTCTTCTTCCTTCTTAGTGAGGAATGATCTATGGAAGGAGTATAACAAATTCATCCCCTTTACAATTAATTAGAGCTTATATAGAGATGGTATGATGAATTATGGATCATCCTCTTCCTTGGTTTCAACATGTGAAACCTATTCCTTCTTGTCTACTGTTGGCTCAACAAGGGATGCATGATTTGAATTTCTAAAGGGAATGTGAACAAGTATTTTTACTTGAATAAAATTTTAATTTTAATTTTTATTATATAATTTCTCCATTTATATATCAATATCCTTTTTCATGGTTTCCTCAGGCGCAGTAACTAAGACTTCCTCATAGGGTTCCTCAAATGTATTTTCATCAATCTTAAAGTGCTTTATGGGTTCCTCAATAGGTGCAGGTCTAGTTTCATCATTTACTCTAAGGTATGGAAATAATTTCCAAAATATAAAAATTTATAACAACAAGAAGTGATAATCGAATCGTATTGAATAATATTATTATAATAATTTAAAATAATATCATCACCTTTAGTTGTTTCTAGTTTAATCACTACCTCAGTGGTGAGTTCCTCTTGATTTAACACCCTGAAATTATAAAGTAAGAACTTTATATTTGATAGCATGTATGACACGTGACACCAATCATGTAAGTGGATACAATACCCTAATATTTTAAAATATATTTTCTATTTTAAATATATTATATATATTATATATATTATATATATTTCAATGCATGTAACACCATGTTAGTGTGTGTTACATGCAAGAGAAACCTTCTACTATGGCTTGTGTTCCACGCAAAACCATGTTTTACCGATCAATAATATATTATTAAAATATTATTATTTAGTATAATAATAAGATATAAACTAGCCATTATGAATAGTATTAATAGACTAAAGAAAATATATGGTTAACACAGCTAATTCATTTGTTAAAAATTAATTATAAATGAGTATAATAACCAATTGAATATAAAGGGAATATTTTTATAGAAAACTATTTTTATGCTCAAAAAGTTATTTCGGCTTAATAAATTAAGTTAATTTTAATTAGTTCATGATATTAATTTAATATATATATTATATACTCAATATAATATTTTTATATTAATCTAATATATATGATAAGCATAATATAAAGACAAACCAATTTTTTTCATCAAATACTATATTTTTATTAAAACATTTTTACCAAATTTTAATGGAGATCCCATTTTAAATCCAATTTTTCACCCTTTTATAAATTTTATATTTCAATATAAACGTAATATTTTTATTAAAAACATAAAAAATAGTTTCAGATGAATTTTTGGTATTTTTCTGTGAAGATTCATTTTTTAATGAATAATGAAAAAATACTAAATTTTGGTACAAAAATCCTTTTTCATCTGATTTTTTTATAATGATAAATTATGTTTTATATATGTTTTAAAGATTAATTAGATATTTTTTTAATCAATTAATCTAATTTAGTTTTTAATAATAAATTTCACTTTGAAATTGACTATTAAAGCATTGAAAACTTTTGGACATTTTTACCTTAAAACCCCATATTATCATCTCGTTTACAGAGTAAATTTAAATTAATTTCTACCACTTCTTTGATTGGAATTTGTAAAAAATTATTCCATATTTGGAAAAAGAATTATTTATATTTTATAATAAGTTCAAATTTGTTTTTAATCAAAACTATTAGTAAAAGTAATTCAAATTAACAAAAATTATTATAGTAAAACTAAACTTAATAAAGGACTAAACCATTAACATAAGTGACCAAATGATTGATAAACCTGTAAAACCCCCATTGAATATAAACCATTCAGAAATTAAAATTCCATTATTGAGTTTTCATTGTTTTTTAATACTTTTTAGGTAAAAACATGGGTACACCCAACTTATTTTCAAAAATACCAAGTGAGTGCTTTTCCTACCTTATAATTGGAAACCACCTCTCCCTGTTCCTCACACATCTAAAACCACTTATTTTCAGCCAATTTTAAACCATATATCTTCAAAAAATCTGACCCTAAACCTTTAATAATTCTTTCAAAAATAAATCCTTTAATGAAAGCTTTTTGGTACCAACTAAAAGAAGTTACCTGATTAAGAGGTAACGTCTTCTCTCATGATCTCTAGTTTCATTTCCACTCTCCGCCCCTCCCAAATATATATATTCCATTTTTATATAAAAAATAATATCCTTAATATACTAGTATTTTTTTATGTAAATGGTTATACCTACACTTACACACACCTCCATAAAATGGATAACGAACATGTTGTCTCTGTATACGATGATCTACTACCTCACGAAATGATAATTGTTTATTTTTCTTTTACCACATCTCATGGTGGAAGTTAGGATGAAAACACTATATATATATATATATATATATATATATCTGTGTGTGTGTGTTATATGATATTTATAATGTCTTTATTCTTCTGTACTTTTATTTGAAACATACCTTTATTCTTTCCATCTTTTCTAAATATGATAATTTTTTTGAGGAAGTGTGGACTACTTCCCCTCAAAGCGATATGACTTGTTCATTCCATACATTGAACGTATAAAGAGTGTTCCTAATAAACCTATGTAATATATATACAATATATATGATATTGGAATTATAATATATATATAATTTATTTTTCACTCTTTTAATACAACAAATAAATGAAAGTATCATTCATGCGTATGCACGGCCTACCGTCTCCATGAACGGAGTACTTAATTTCTAATAAAAAAATATAATGGACTAATTTTAGGAAATATATACTGAATATATATGATAATTAATTCATTTTTTAAATTCTATAATTGATTAATTAATCATCTAATTAAGAGTAACAATAAGTAACAAATAAAAACATACTTGAGAAAACTAGGCAATTAACAACCAAAATAGATAAAATAATGAAAGCCTGTTAACAGAAGGGTAATAAAATATTGTCAAAAGTTGATATATGATATTATAAATATGAATATGATTCTTTTATATGTTATTAACATATTTGAAACCACCATAAATGAGTATAAGTACCACAAAAAAATTAATGTTAAGGTAAGGGATTTTGTCTCAATTTATATTCCATTGAGACTTATTTATTATTATACACCAATTCACTTTTATTTGGTGTATTTAAGGAAATTTAACTTTTTATATCATGAATCTCCTTACCCTAATGATATTATAAGTTTCATTTAGTATTATTCCTACATAGGTTTTATGTTTTAAATGTTTCAATGTGGTGTGAGACCCATTGGAATGTTTAAAATGTCATGTCCCCCAATACTGTTTTCATGATATTTCAATGCTATTTCAATTCATTAATTTCAAAATGCTTATTATTACTTAGATTCCACTTGAGAATTAGTAATAAATTTGTATCTTTTATTCAATGCGGATATTTTGATAACGCGTATTGTTCATGAATATAAGGAATTCATTTGATTGGTATGACCAGGGTGGGGCTCGGTTATTGATAGCCCCTAGATGCATATATAGTCTCATGACATGAAATAGTTAGAAAAAATAGAATGGTTTTTACCTGATAGATAAACCATTTTGTGAAAGTTCTTGATGGTACTAGTTCCATATACCTCAGAAATATAGCATCCAATAATTAAGAATTCCCATCATTTATTTTTAGTTATTATTCATCCATGTAATTTTTCATCAACATATCTACTGATACAAATAATAATCATTTCATTGATTAATTGGACTGTGTATCAATTTCATACCTTTCCATATTTATTTTTCCTTATCTATTTATTTTAATGGTATGTGTTATCATTTATTTAGCCTTCTATGTTAATTTATTCTCACTGATTCATTATTGATTTCACTTTATTAACCCTTACTGAGAATTTCATCTCACCCTTATTATGTTTCCTTTTCCCATGTTATGAAGAATAAATATTTGAATAAACATTCAAGGATGTAGTTTATTTCATTTTATTATTTATAATTATTTTATTTTCTGTTTCTCAATGTATTATTAGTATCATTTATGTAATCTATAATTCTAAGAATGGTAAACTAATCGATCCATTGATATTTTATTACTTGTAATCATGCCAATGTAATAAAATAATACACCGAATCCTAGATTCTAGGGTTGGGGAATTACAGTTTCTATCAGAGGAAGTTTAGTAGTAACCTTGGAAAATAGATTTAGAATACTTAAATTAGGGATCACAACACTAAGATAGAATTGAGAAAGATTATAGGACATACTAAAATTTTAGTAAGGTAGATATTATATGGGTATTTCAAGATATACAACCTTGTCTTGATACTACAAGTGGGCATGGTTCTGGATTAGATTTATCTAGTAGTAATAACTCTGAAAAGTCATTCTGAGCCTGAATCAAGGTAACCTAGTGCATGACAACAAGTTTTAATGTGAACCTAGTTCGAAAATCATGGGGGATACGCTTAGGATAGTTCACATTTTATATATCTATTATTATGAAGGATTTAAAATTAAAGATTCACCCAAATTAACCAAATTTTATAATTCTAGGATTTACGATGCATAAATTTATGTCATGTGTTATACAATATTTAGATCTATACAAAGTTCATAACCTTATAAACTAATCTAGTATGTGCCATTATTTTTAAATGGTTCCTAGTAGAAGGATTGTGAACCTCACCAATGCATGTGATCCAAAGAGTAAGAGGGGTAAAATCAATTATAAACTTAAGACAATATTTCAAAGTGAATTAGTATCCAAAAAATTCTCATCATATGAGGACATAGTGGAATATGACAATTATATGGATAAATAATTATCCAATTCCTATGTCTTTGGAGGTATCCGAGATAAGAAGAATCAATCTAAGAACCATGAAAAAGGTAATGGGTCAAACAAGATGAAGGGAGAGAAGTATTTTCTACCATGTGATAATTATGTTAATAAACACTTTGGTAATTTAATGGAGGTAATGGGAGTTCCTAATATGTGTGTGGAAAAAGGACACCAAGTTTTTGATTTCAAGGGTAAGAAAAAGGTTTCCAATGTACAATGCTTCAAGTGCAATGAGATAGGACACTATACAAATCAATGTCCCAAGCATTAATGGAATATATCCCAAACTATTATATTAGATAGTGGTGAATTTATGATACTTCCACTAATAAAGAGGAATGATTTAAATTATTATTCAAAAATTATGTCATTTAAATATTATATCTATGATGTACTAGTTATAAGAATTATTGAATATATGAGAATTGTACTGCATTACTTTTTCATTAAGTATTTCAGATCATATATTGAATGGTACCAAGAAAGTTATTCATTAGAAAGTAAAACATTTTTAGGGAAATAAAAATCTTAATATGTTCTTAATATTGAGATAATGATTAATAAATGATTGATTTTCACAAGTGATAACTACATTAGAACTGATTAATGTCTTCTTGATAAGTATTATATTCTATCATTGATAGAGTTTACAACACTTTTTTATTTACAGAATATATCCAATAACATGTGTATTTCTTAAGTAATAAGGATTAATTCATGTTTCCAATGTGGTTTAATGGTAATTTCAGTTATTATCATATTTTCATAGGATACATAATGTAGTTATTCACATGCTGGAATGTGAAAATTTTGAGATGTTTTGTATTCATTAAAGGATAAGGATAATTTCATATTGGAAATTTTGTTACGTTATTTATAATTTGTTGGATTGTAATCTTTTGGAAAAGTTAAACATTTATGAAATAGTGTAAGTCAATCCTTGGAAAATGTATTATACATTGTTATATTACTTCACCATATGCTGCAACATATTCTACGAAAAGAAATAGAAATATTCAAAGGAATAACCAAAGGATAAGATTGCTTTTATGAAATATGAAAGGTATTTTCACTAATATAGAGTGAAATAATTACTCAAATATAGGAAAAATGATCTTAAAACCAAAATTCATATCTTAGTTCCTTTGTTCCTAATAAATCAAATGGACACTTAGATAATCATGGATTTATGGCCTTATGATTATTTAATATATCCTAACCATGTTTTCAAGTTCTCTCCATCATAACTTGATTTTTATATTTTACTTCCACATCCATCTTTATATTTTCCACCTATGTTCTCCTACAATGGATCTGAGTTACATGACCATTGTACTTTCCTTTCTCTATTATTAAGAAGATGTGATATTAACCCTTTTTACAATATGGGTCTATCAAAAATATTTTATTTTAAAATATTAGTCCCTAGATTACTAAGATCAAGTTTAAATTATAAGGAAGTAATTAATTTAAGGTGTAGAGAATTTAGCACCCAGAAATTCTAAAGTAAGAACCGTATATTTGATAGCATGCATGACATGCGACACCAAGCACGTTATGGAATATAATACACTAATATTTTGAAATATATTTTCTATTTTAAATATATTCTCTATATTCTATGTATTTTAATTAATGAAACACAAACTTAGCATAAGTTACACATAAGAGTAACATTTTTCTATGTCTTGTGTTGCACACATGACCATGTTTTATCGAAAAATGATATATTTTTAAAACATTTTTACTTAGTATAATAAGATATAAACTTGCTGTTATGAATAGTATTAACTAGAAAATGAAAATATATATTCTAAAAAAATAATTAATTAGTTACAGAATAATTAGAAATTATTTTAAAAATCAATTGAATATAAAAGGGAGTATTTTTATAGAAAACTATTTTTATGATCAAAATGTTGTTTTACCCTAATAAATTAAATTAATTATAATTATTGATTGATATTAATGTTATATATATATATATATTCATTATTATATTTTTTATTTTAATCCTATATATTTTATAATCATAAGATAAGAACAAACCCAATTTTTTCACAAAATACTATATTTTTATTAATGAATTTTTACTACCTTTTAATGGAGAACCCATTTTAAATACAATTTTTTAACCTTTTATAAATTTAATACTTTAAAATAATCTTTATTTTTGGACTATAAATACAAAAAATTTATTAGGGTGAATTTTGATATTTTATGTGAAGATTCCTTTTTTAATGAATAGTTAAAATGATGAAATTTAGTTCAAAACTACTTTTTCATATGATTTATTAATAATTTTAAATTATTTTTTGTATTCTTTTGAAGGTTTAATTAGATAATATTTATCCTTTAATCCAATTTAGGTTATTTGAATCAATTTCACTTTGAAATTTCCTATTAAAACATAGAATACTTTTGGATGTTTTTTCCTTAAAAACCATATAATCATCCCGTGTGCGGGATTAAATTTAAATTAATTTCATCCACTAGTATTATTGTAATTTGGAAAAATGGATTCCATATTTTTAGAAAGAATAATTTGTAATTTCTAATATGGTAAATTTTTTTGAAAAAAAATATTAGTGCATGTAATTCAAATTAATTACAATTATTAATGTAAAATTAAGCTTAATAAAGGACTAAACCTTTAACTATAGGGCCCAAATGACGTATCAGCCCGTAAAAACCCCATTGGATGGACATAATTCGCTCATTAAAATTCCATTATTGAGTCTTTTTGTTTTTAAGCCTTTTTTAGTTAAAAACATGGGTACACCTGACAACTTTTCAAAAATACCAAGTGAGTCATTTTCCTCCCTTATAAAAGGCCACCACCCCTCCTCATTAATCACACCTATCAAACCAATTAGTTTTGGCAAAGATATGAAAATATAGCTTCCTGAAATCCATATCCTATAACTTTAATCCTTTAGTTGGGTAGATATCCTTCCATGGAAGCCTTTCAGTACAAACCAATATATGTTACCCGATTAAGAGGTAGCGTCTTCTCTCGCTCCATCTAGTTTCATTGCCTTCATCCACCACCTGAAATCGTTTTATTCTATTATTATATAAAAAAATAAATTTATAAATATAGTAGGTTGATTTTATGTATATTTTCCAACATAAACTTACACAACCCTTTATCTAATGGATAATGAACATATTTTTTCTGTGTATGTAGACATATTGCCTCACGAAATGATGATGGTTTATTCTTCTTTAGTGCCTCTCATGGTGGACATTATGATGTAAAATATATTTATATATGTTATAAATTATATTTATAATGTCTTTATTCTTTTTTAATTTTTATTTGAAACATAGCTTTATTCATTCCATCTTGTATAAATATGATAATTTCGTTTGAGGAAGTGTGGACAACCGCCCCCTCAAGGCAATACGACTCATTCATGCCACACATGAAATGTATGAAGGATTGTTTTGATAAACCTATATAACTTATATAATAAACATATTTTATTGGAATAATAATATAAATATGTATCATTTATTTTTCATTCTTTTTATACAATAAATAACTGAAAGTAGTGTTCATGTGTATATATGACCTATCATCTCCGTGAACGGTGCACTTCATTTCTAATCTCAAAATATTATATAAAAATATAAATAAGTATATAAATAATATATATATGATAATTAAGTCATGGTTTTCATCCTATAGATGACGAAATAATTATCTAATTAATATGAACAATAAGTAAGAAGTCAAAACATAATTGAGAAAACTAGGTTATTAACACCTGAAATAGTTAAAATAATGAAAGTGTGTAAAAAAAAGGGTAATAAAAATTTTTAATAAGTTAACATATGATATTATAAGCATGAGTATGGTTATTTTATAAATTATTAAGATATTTTAGAACACTTTATAGGAGTATAAATACCACACAAGAAAATGAATGTTAAGGTAAGGAATTTCTTCTCATTTTACATTCTATTTAGACTTATTTGTTATTATGCACCGATTCAATTTTATTTGGTGTATTTAATAAATATTAATATTTTATATCATGAATATCCTTACCCTTCTGATATTATAGGTTTCATTTAGTATTATTTCCTCATGGGGTTTATCATTAAATTTTTTAATGTGTTATGGTACACATTGGAATGTTTAAAAAGTCATTTCTCTTAAGATTTTTGTATGACCTTTCAATGTTATTTCCATTCATTATTGTCAAAAAACCTTTTTTTGTTTATCTTACATTGGGGAATTATTCATAAATTCGTATCTTTTATTCAGTATAGATATTTTGATAAGGCACATAATTTATGAATATGAGTAATTCTTTGGATTGGTATGACATGGGTGGGGCCCGGTTATAGATAACCCTCAATTCATCAGTTGTCTCATGAGATAAAATAGTTTTCCAACATATATGGGTTTTTACTTAATAGGTAAACCATATTTTGAAAAGTATTGATGGTACTAGTTCCATGTACCTACGATACATGGTGTCCAATAATTAAGCATTTCCCTCATTTAGTTTCAATTATTATTTATTCATGATATTTTACATCGACATATTTATGGATATATTTAATTATCATTTCATTGATTAAATGACATCTGTTTCAATTTCTTACCTTTATATATTGAATTTTACTTATCCAGTTATTTGAATTGGATATGTTATCAGTTATTTACCTTTCCATGTTAATTTATTCTGATTGATTCATTATTTCTTCTGATTTATTTACTCTCACTGAGAATTTGATCCTGCCCATATTATGTTTCCTATTCTTAGGTTATGAAGAAGAAATATTTTAATAAGTGTTCATGGATTTAGTTTATTTCATTTTATTATGTGTCATTCTTGTATTTTTTATTTCACAATGTATTATGTGTATCAAAAATGTAATCTGGATTTCTAAGACAACTAATATTGATTAGTCCATTGGGATTTTATTCCTTTTAATAATTCTAATGTAATAAAATAATACACCATATTTGAGTTTTGAGTGTCTAGGAATTACACTTGAAGTTGGGTATTAATGGATAAAGAAGGGTAGTCAGGATCCTCCACCATTTCCTCAAATTACACCACTTTGATGGTGTCTTCCATCACAGGTTCTATATATTCCTTTTTTTAAGTCATTGGGAGATCAAGTAGATCCTCACATTTATTCGAAATTCATCTAGATCTTGTTGATCTCCAATATTCATCTTAGTAGGTAGGTCTTCCTCTTCATGGATCCATTCCAACTCATCATGGTCCTCTTGGATATAGTTATTCAAATTGTTAGGTTATGGATACTCATAAATCTTGGCCTCATGTTCATGGATGTCCTTAGAAAAATTTGAAAGGACCTGTGGATCTTATTCTATTTTAGGATTAGGGTGCTCAAGGGAGAAATTGAAGTTATCAGTTATCCGATCCATTTTTTCTTTCAGATGCTTTACCTTATCTTATAAATTTTTAATATCATATTTGATTTTGTGTTTAGACACTTCTCCATGAAATTTCTCGGGGGGGGGGGGGGGGACTTCTTAAAAATTCCTGGTATAAAACAAGGATTTTCTTTATTGTTTCTTGGCCACATCAGATACATGTTGAAAGAACCACTACGAAGTTTCCTAGGAACCTTGTTCAATGTTCATGTTCTGACCACCTGGATTTACACAAGAAAACAAGTGAAAGTTGTTTGGGGATAGTTAAAATGGGAAGGATGACATAAAATGTTCAAGGTAGAACCCAAAGAGAACATTTCTCTAAGAACTCTATCCATAAGATGCCACAAAAGTTGACTAATCCTTTGATAAGCCAAGAATTAAGCGAGAACACAAGGTTTGCAAGAAACAAAAACTATAATGAAATTACCTTAATTCATGATGTTCCAAGAGTACAACGGGTGGCCATTTATAGCCAAGTATTGCTACAATTTTATAACACCTAGTTTCATCAAGTCAAAAAGCCTAAATGACACTTTTGACAATTTTTGGCCCATGCTCATGACTTTATGAGACAAGTAGCACAACATTTAGGAAAATTAAAGACAAGTAGCCCACCACCTTTTTACTTTGAATATTATATGTGATATGTAATTTAATACTAGTAGCACCACTTGGGTTGGATTTTTAAAATCATGTTTGGGCCTTAATTAATGTAATTATATTACCAGATGCTTCCCCTAGTAAAGTGTGATGTACATCCTCTTGGAATTCATGATTAACCCATTCACGTCCACCTCCATTATCTTGGTCTACTCCCTTATCATTAGGATATCAATTCCTCATAACTGGTCTTGTGAAATCATGCGTCTTCCTCCCTCATTGTCAAGTTCACCTTCAACCCCTCGATGGCCATTTATGCCATGATCCACATCATATACTCCTTTCTAAAAAGGGTTTTTCCTCATCAAGTCCTTATTCACCCCCTTGATGGACATTTGTGTTATGATCCTCATCATCTTCTACCTCCTCAAATGGATTAATCCTCAAATATAAAAATTCAAAGGGAGAAAGATCATAAACATTAAAGGTGGCACTAACATTTCCATACCCATCAGATAACTCAATGTTGTAGGAATTATCATTGATCATATCTATGACTTGGAATGGACCATCTCCTCAAGGATGAAGTTTTTATTTTCATTGCTCTAGGAACCTCTCCTTCCTTAAGTTTACCCACACCCATTCTCTATTTCGAAACACTAGTTTACACCAACTTTTATTGGCATGTTTCTCCACTTGTTCATTATTCCACTCAATATTGGCAATTACATTTTCATGAAACTCCTGAAAAAAAATACTTTTTCATCTTAAATATTTGAAATAGTAATATTTAAAAGTATCAAGTGGATTTAATGGATTAAAACCATACAAAACATCAAATGGTGAAGCATTAGTTGTGGAGTGAACCAATCGATTATAAAAAAATTCAATGTGAGGAAAGAATCTTTCCCAATGATTCAAATTTTTTCTAAGGATAACACACAAAAATTTGGAAAGTCTTATATTGATCACCTGAGTTTTTCCATGTTTTGAGGGTGTGCAGTGTTGGAGAAGAAAATTTTGGTTCTAATGTTGTTATAGAATTTCCTCCAAAAGTGACTATGTAATTTGACATCTCTATAACTCACAATTATCATTGGTAATCCATGAAACCTAAACATTTCCCAGAAAAACATATCAGTGATATGAGTTTCATCATTTCTTTTAGAAAAATCAAGAAAATAAGACATTTTACTAATCCTTTCCACCACCAAAAAAGATTTTTTCCTTCCCTAATTGTGATCTTGGTAGGCCGAGCACAAAATACATTGAAATGCCAACCCAAAGATAAGAAGCAATGGGTAAAGGGTTGTATAATACAAGTGGAATCACTTTTTCTTTTTATTGTTTACACAAATTACAATTTCCACAAACACTAACGATATCCCTAACCATGTGAGGCCAATAAAAATTTTCACTCAACAAGGCTAAAGTTTTCTCAACAACAAAAATTCCCAATTAATACACTACTATGAGTTTCTCTAATGAAAAATTCATGCATGGAAAAATATAGTACACAAAATTTATTTCTTTGAAAAATAAATCCACTATGTTTGTAAAAATCACTTTTCCCATGTTTTTCACACAGCATCCAAATTTCAAAAAAAAATCAGCATCATTCTCATACATGATTTTAAATATTTCAAAAATAGTATTTTAGCATGCATATAAGTGATAAAAGAGTATCTCCATGAAAAATAATCAATGAAAAACAATTTTTTTCCTTGTTTAACCTTAATGACATATGGATATATTTCAACGAATTGAAGACATCATGCTTGTCACATATTCAAGTTTCCTTGTAACATTAGGAATTTTAGGCTTTCATGATCCAAATGAATAACAAATAACCTTGGCCATAGGTAATGTTTCCAATTTTCTAATGTTCTTTTGAGGGTATATAATTCCTTATCATAGGTAGAGAAGTTCAATACAGCCTCATTAATCACCTCACTAATATAAGAAATACGCTTAGAGTTTTGCATCAAATAGTCCCAATTCATATTCCAGAGTCATCACATTCAACCTCAACTATCTTAGAAATGTTAGGTACAATTGAGAGTGAAAAATTATTCAGCTTACATTTTAGTGTGGAGAAGTCATCTTATTGGTATTTTCCCCACTTGAAGCACACTCTTTATTAAACCAAATCATTCAATGGTACTGCGGTGTTTGAAAATTCCCTCCAGAACCTTCAGTAAAAAATCACAAATCCATGGAAGCTACTAGCCTCATTGACATAATTTAGTGTTTTCCTATCCCGAATCGCCTTTACCTTCTCTTCATCAATGCTTATTACATCATATCCTACCTAAATAACCAAGGAAAACAACTGAATTTAAACAAAATGTATATTTTATAAGTTTTAAAACAACCTATGTTTTCTAAGATTCTTGGAAACATGTTTCAAATTTTCATGATCTTATTAAATTCTCTTAGAATAAATAAGGATATCATCAAAATAAATAACAACAAATTTCCCAATGAACAGATAGAAAACATGATTCATTAAATTCATGAATGTACTTGAGGAATAAATTATACCAAAAGGCATAATTTTCCATTCATATAAACCAAAATTAGTTTTAAATATGGTTTTCCATTCATCTCCCTCTTTCATTAAAATTTAATGGTATCCACTCCTTAGGTCAATTTTTGTAAACAAGCTTGCATTATGGATTTCATCAATCATATCACCCAAAAGAGGAATTGCATAGAGATACTTTACCATGATTTTTTTAATAGCTCAAAAATCAACACACATTATCCACATTCCATATTCTTTTGGGATAAGAATTACTAGCATCACACAAGGACTCAAGCTCTCCCGAGAAAATCTCATCCTTATTAATTCTTCCACTTATCATTGGATTTATCATGTCTCCTCTGAATTAGCCTGATAAGTCAGTCGATTGAGAAGTGTTTCTATAGGTATGATGTTGATATGGTGCTCAATACCCTATAAGGGAGGTAATCCATTAGAAATTCCCTCTGGAAACACATCACAAAATTCCTGTAAAAGAGACACAACACTATAAGGAATTGATGGATTAAGGGAGTTAGTAGTAAAACATTCTCCCTTTCATAGAATCCTGAGATTTTCCTCCCCTTATAAAGATCTTTTTATCTCCCTTTTTTCTTAAAATAAACTCACTTTTCCCTAAACACTTTTTTTCACACTTATTTTCACTTTTGTTTTCAACTATTTTATTTCCCTTATTTTTTTGATGTCACTCATCACTCCTTTTTCAATCTTAGTTTTTTTACTCTTCTCATTTTCTCTATTTTTTATCTCTTTTATTTTCTTCTCCTCTCATAATCTCTCTTAATCTTCAATTGGTCTTCATAATCTTGAAAAATACTCAATGGTGTAAGAATAATCATCTTACCATTTTAATTTAAAGAACAAAAGTTGGTGTCTACATCATGTGTGACCCCCTAATGAAATTTCCATGGGCTACCTAATATAATATAAATAGAATAAATGGGAACAACATTTCACATAACCTTATCTTCATATTTCTCAATAGAATATGTAAATTTCTCTAGCTTAGTCACTTTGACATGCCCATTATTTTTAAACTATTAAAATATATAAGTCCTAAGATGTCTAGTCGTAGTTAATCCTAATTTATCAACCATAAAACAACTTTATATGTTTGTACAACTATCCCCATCAGTAATAATAATACATAACTTATCTTTGATTAGGCATCTAGTATGAAAAATATTCTACATTTTCTCTTCATCATGTTCTCCTTCGGTTTGATCACTCAAAGCAAGCCTTTACACAAGAATTTCTCCATGTATAGGGCTCTCTACTTCTATATCTGATAAATCATCAAGTTGTGACATTTCATCTTCACTTGAGCTAGAACCAAGAACATCTCCATCTTCTAAAATAAGTGTGGTCCTCTTTTTTATGTATTTTGAGGAAAAATATTAAACTCCTTTGCATTTAAATCATTTGATATCACATGATTTAGAAACAACCATACCCTCTGTTTTACCTTTGGATTACAGAAATAAGGGTTTTGGATTAGTCACCTCCTTTGTATCAATTTTTTGATCCCTCATAATCTCTTGTGGTTTGGAATCCTAGAACATTAAAAAATATTTAGAGTAATTATAATAATATTTTGGCTACATCCTTCTTGTCTTTAATTGCCTCTCCACATTAGTATTCGTGTGAAGTATATCCTCTATGTCTAAGTAGTGTTTCATGTACATTGTGTATCGAATTTCATGGTTAAGGCCTTTCACAAACCTTTCAATTGTGGCCTCTCACTTCTAATAAATATTATCCGAAATATTTATAATCTCAATATCTTTGTTATACTCCTCAACACTGATGGCCTCTTGTTCCAAACCCTAAAACATGAGGAAAAAATCATGATAATAGTGACTAGAAATTAACATCTTATGCATTACCACATTTATCTCATCCCAAGTGCAGATGGTTCTTTCTCCAATTCATCATTGACTCACTTATATTTTATCCAACCAAATACTCACATAGTTGGTGAATTCCAGAACCAAAAAATTCACTTTGTTTTCCTCTGAATTGGTATGACAACCAAAATTATGTTTGACCTTTTTCCCCATTATAAATATGTTTCAAGATCATTCTTAGCTTAGAATGAAGGGATCCTCAACTTTACTCCTCCAAGTCCATTAGCATACCTCCATAGTGGTTGATTTCTATGAATTGGTGACTCATGAAAATTGGAAAACTCATAGTCTTCTTCAAAAACATACCTACTTGGTAGTGCTCTAGAATTTTAATGGGGTTGTAATTCATCCATACATGGATTAAACCTTGGGGATTGTTCTTGTACATCCCTCATGAACAACTTAATGTTCTCTTAATTGGTCTTACTCACATCCTCTATTTAGGAATCCTATGAGAAAAATTGAAGAGAAATGAAAATATAACTCACACACTCCCTCAAGTGTTTACACTAATTAAATAATATGTTCACTCATGTTTCACTCAAATTGGATTTTTAACAACTTGTAAAATTCTTGTCTTTTACCACTCAACTTGCTTCTTAGAGATTTCTTACCCAATTTGAAAAAATCTAAAGGATAATTGAAATGTTTAAATCCTAAACAATAATTTAAAGATAAAATTTATAATGGATTAAAGAGGAAAAATATGTTAAGGGGGAAAATAGATGATGAAAATTGATAATGAGATGTAAAATTCAAGATGTTTCAATTTTTAGCCTTTAATTTTCTTTTGTTTTTTGATTTTTGGGATCTTTTTTTAAAAAAAATATAGCATAAAAAATATGAATTTTCAATATATAAATGTTGGAAAAGAAATAATTTTCAACATCAAATAGAATCAAAGTGATATTTTCATGGATTTTAAATTGTAGAAATCATCACCAAATTTGAACCTGCTTTATCTCACAATTTATAGATTATATTTCAATTATTCCAAATGTAGATTAAATAAGGGATTATTAACTAAAATAATGATATACTATACTTATAAAATGACAAATAAATGGCATCTATATGTTAAGTAGAAAATAGACCAGAATTGATGTTGGATCAAATCGGATAGAAATGAAGAAGGAAGAAGAGATAAGAATTAAATAACCAAACTTCCTACAAATTCCTCTGATATTAAATTATATAAAATAAAATCCCCACAAGTAATTTCCCTAGGAACGTTTTTAAATGTTATCATGTTGATCACTCGGATCATTACATGAAAACAAGTTAAATTGGTGTGCATATAGTGAAAATGAGAAGGATGAGAGAAAATGGTCAAGGTATAACCCAAAGAGAACTTTTCTCTAATAACTCTATACACAAGGTGCCACAAGGGATGAACAAACCTATGATAAGTCTTGAATTAAGAAATAACACAAAGGTTTTAAGAAAAACATACCATAATAACATTACCATCATTCGTGATGTTCTAAGATTACAAGGGGTGTCTGTTTATATCCAAAGATTGTTACAAAAGTCAAACACCTAGTTTCCTCAATTCAAAAAGACTAAATGAAACTTCTGAAAAAAAAATCACTTGCTCGTGACTTTATGAGACAAGTATAACCCCCTTTTGGAAAAGTAAATACAAGTATACCACCACCTTTTGACTTTGAAGATTCCATGATATATGATATTGAAAATACATTGCCCCACTTCGGTAGGATTCTTATAAGAAATTTTGGGACATAATTAATGCAATTAGAGGCTTGAATGATTCCCTAAAGAAAGTGTATTGGGCTGCCTCTTGGAATTCCATGATAAACCCATTTAAGGAATCTTTGATTCTCTTGGTCCTCTCCCTTGTTATTATGCCAAAAATTCCTCGCAATGGGTCTTGGGTAATCATGGTCCTTCTTCCCTCCTCATTATGTCCACCATCAACCCCTCGATGACCAATTGTGCCATGATCCTCATCAATTTCTCGATAATATTCTTGGTAGTGGTCCTAGAATTTAGTTATCTCTCTATAAAATCATCCAACCATTGGTTTGTTGAGGGTCCATTTAAGATCTTGGATGAGGTACTTGAATTGTTACTCTATGATAATTTTTCTTCTAACTCCCAGGATCGGTGTAGCTCATATGGAAACATTGTCAAATGTAGATCATGTTTATTCAAATTTGGTTTCCTGCAACATTGAGTATTTATTTGATTAAGAATAATAATCATTTGAATGCATAATTGGAGAATAATTGTTTTGTTTTTTGATTTTCTAAGTCAACAAAAACTAATGAAAATGTGAAAATAGAATATTTTAATTGAACTACTAATTATCTCTCGATAAACTGTGTTATTTTTTATGCACACCAATCAAGGGGTGTGGAAAAAGAAAAATTATAAAGTTTTTTCCAGTACAGCACAATGGCTAACCATGGTCATCTCACGTGAGGATCTTCTTAGTTTTTTCACTCACTTAATCTAATTATCCTTGAATAGTTTTTTATTATTATTATTTTATGAAGATAATGATAAATCTTTGGTTTTTTGATTATTTAATAAAATAACATGGAATATGATAATTTATACTTATACTAAAATTCAATTCTAAACAGAATGATTTAACAAAGAAAAAACATGGTTTTAGGTTTGGTTTTTTGTTCCATTGTTATTTTCCTTTATTTTTTTAAATATATTTCGATAATATGAACATGATATCTAATGATTAATTACTATTATTTTTATTTAGAAATTTTGAACTATCAAATGGATTAAGAACTCTCAATTCCATTTCCTCCTATAATCAAGGTGGATGACACACCTTGTTTGAGGGTGTTCCATCTTCCAGGACACCACTCAATCAAATTTTGTTTCATCAATTGATTGGATTAACTATATCATGTGAATAGTTAATAAAATAGACTGTGGGAAAATAATTTAATTAAAAGAATAGAAATATTTTTAGTTTTATTCCATGGGGTAGATTCACTACACACATGAATTCCACTGATTTATTCTACAAAAATGAAACAAACATTAAGAAGAATTCAATAACACCTTGACTCCCTCAAAACAATACTCGTGTCATCCTCCCATTATCATGAGTAAGAGATTCCAATGAAGGAAATAAGGAGAAGTGAAGAAAATAAAAAAAAATATTAAAGCAATAATGAGAATAATATAAAAGGATGAATGGGGTGAGAGAGAAAAAGAAATAGGGGGAGAAGAAGAATAATATAAAATAATAAAAGTAAATAAAAGAAATTAAAAAGAATAGGAATTATTTATAATGTAAATATATTATAATTTTAAAATAAGAATATAAGATGAAACTATAATAATATGAATAAAAATAAAAGAATAAGAAAAATAATTTGCAGTGGGTGGTGAAGAATATAAAGAAAACATATATTAATTGCTATTAATTTTAGAAACAAAAATTGAAATTATAATTAAAAATAAAACTAAATAAAAATAAAAATATAAATGAAAATAAAAGAGAATATAGAATCAGTATGGCACATTGGAATCTTCATCCTCCTCCCTTATGGTGTATCCCCCCCTTAGTGGGTGTTGACCCCTCTTATGGCAGTAAGGGTATCTTATTATAGGTAAGGAATACAGGCTCAACTCCCTCCCTCCATGATATTAAGAATTCCCCATATCTTTAAATTTTAAAAATATTAAATTTCTATGAGACTTGTGTGGTTTGAATTTGGAAATACCCACATATCATGGGTTATTGAGATTTATAGCATTTATGAGATCCATACTTAGAAACATTTGGATTTTTTCATGGGATGTGTGGCTCATTCCATGCATGGAGACAAGGGGACTTAGAGAACTCGGTAGTGGCATGGTGGGATAGATGCATTAGTGGTCATCCTCCTCTTAATCCAAAATTCAATGTGGCTAGAGGAAGATTCAAAAAAGGATTCATGTAGGTCGAAATAGGGTAATTATATGATCCCAATCCATCATGTGTGGTGACATTAGACTAAAAATCAATCTTGAGATCCATAAGTTATGAAAATGGTGATTACCTATAATATAGTGGTGGCCAGATAGGATGAATGAATAAATAAGAAATGGAGAAAGGTGGAGCTATTTGTATGAGGTGAGGTGAGGAGCAATTGAGCTGAACGATGGATTCTATATAAAATATGAATAGTAACTTGAATAAATTTCATCCCACGTCAACTCGAATAGTGGGTGTCTTCTTCTACATAACTCGAGGCACAACCTATGACTACTAGTGGAGTTGAAATGGGGTTGGAGGACCCTCACATCCACTGTGGGACCACCCCATCCCTAATGAGTCTCTCTTCCTAGCACCTCACAGAGTTGCCCATGCATTGCTGCTTGGTTCTTGGAAAATCTATGCACTTGTGGGGTTTGACCACTCATGGGCCACTTATTCTTGGGCTCAATACCTTGGGTGGACCCCCTTGCGGTCGAGCGACCTTCTTTATTGGTTGTTCATGGCTGTCTGGATCACCTTGAACTGGTTAAGTGGAGTTCCTGCCTTGGTAGGACTATTTTCTATTAAAATCATAAAAGGAATGTAAAAATTCAAAACACATAGTAAAAAATTCAATATAGAACATAAGAAAATTCCAAGATAAAAAAATCAACCATTTCTATTTATTTCAAACATCATTCATTATATTTTCATAATTTCCTGTTAATTTAATGAAATATTTAAAACCATGGAAATTGGGTTTAAAAATACACATAAGATCATTGAATGTTTTTAAAAAATAATTCCCCAATTATGAGCCACAAAGTGATAACAACTAGAGAAGTAATGGGATTCATTAGTGGGTTTTTTATACTGACATCGAAAATTCATAAGAAGTGGTTCCTAGGTTTCTATTATAAAAAAGGGTTGTTGTTCTTGGGTTATTGTTAAAAACATGGGAATTTATTCTTGGGATTCTATTAAAACCAATGCAACATTATTCTTTAGTTTCCATTAAATCTAAGGGAATTTGGTTCTTGGATTTATGTTAAAACAAAAGGATGTACTTAATAAGACATGAATCTCTAATTGAGGGGTGGAGACATAGGGTCACCTCATGTCTTATTACCAAAATCTTTATCAAATATTATTCTCTTTTGATTTATATTTCTACATTACAGTATCCAAAAAAAGATTCACATAGTGTTCATAAATTTGATATTTCATCTTTCTAAAATACATAAAATAATAATTATATTTAATATTGTCTTACATATTGATCGAATTTATCGCTTTATGATTCTGTAATATTGAAATAATTTTAATATAATTTTTTTGTTTGTATTTATTACTTCAATTATTTAAACTCAATCCCCCCTCAATCCATTTACACTCTTCCAATATGTAAGACCTACAAACTAGTGAGATCTATGATTTGAAAGATTAGAAATGTTTTTATATAAAATATTTTTTCAAACCTATAGGATCAAAAAAATAAACAAATTTATATATTAAACTATGAAAACATTTAGAGAATCTCTCAATGAGAACTAAGAGTGGTTTAGGAAAATATTTTACTAGTTTCAATAATAACCTAGATAGGTCCACCATTACTTGTTCATATTATAAAAAACACAACAAGATAATTATAACAAACATAAAATATTCAATATATAGAGGATCACTTGAAGACAAATTTCTCGAATAATCCTAGGTAATCACTGAATATAACACTAAAAACTGACAATAACATGGCCCAAGATGTACCCACCTAAGATTTATCAATATGGTATTAAATTTTGATCCATCGACTTTGTTGGAATCAAGACGTGAAGTGATAACTAGATTTGGTAGATTAATATACTTGATAAAAAAATTGAACAACAAACACCAGCCATGGTATGTGGTTTATGTTCATCCCCTACCCATTTCACTGACTAGTGTTTAGAATTATAGTTTATGAATATTTTTACTATATCCTTCTATATAATTATGTTTCCAAAAAATCAAGGATAGAAAACTTCTAAGTCCCATCAAGATTTTGATACAAGTAGAACCTTATAATGACCAAACCAATTCATGTCGTTATTTTAAATGAATGTCATAATTTAAACATTACAACTTTGAATAATTCCGCACATATCTGATAAACATTTAGTTGATATTTATTAAGTTCTAGTTAAATAAGAAACATGCTTTGAAAAACAAGTGAATGTTTCTCAATAATCAAACACCTCAAGATCCCCTTATATATATCTCATAATTCATACTTATATTCATAATATATGGATTGGAAACACAAGAATAAGGTGATCACAAATAATGAGTAAGGGAAAACTTATCACAATTTCATAAAGGGATAAATCAGAAGAATTTGAGAAAACATGATTATAAAAGACATAGAATGATAAGAGTTATCCAAAAATCATTAACAAAGGACATGTAATCTCAAAATAAAAAAAATCATACCATTAAATAATGGTGTGAGATAATAATTGAAACATAATATAATGAAATTATATCATTTGATCATGGTATCAAAAATTTGTGGGAATATCATAAAACATGAAATTATAAACATATGTTAAGGATCACTTCCAAGACTATCAAAATAGAAAAAGTCCCATGGTGGATTAGGATCACTCCTCATTCCCATAAACATAGTGGCTAGAGTCCCATTTTGGATATGGTTTACTCACTATTCTAATAAACATATTTGAAAAAAGCCCCATGGTGGATTGAGTTCACTCCACTTTCCCAAAAACATAGTATAAAGAGTCCCATATTAGATTGGGTTCACTCCCCCATTTACTTTTATATTATCTAATAAGATTTATAACTTTACCCAATTCACTGGGGGATATTTAATTTTGGTCCCACCTATCACATAATATAGTCTTTTTAGGTAGAATTCTCGTGCACCATACATGGTACATCATTAAATGAAAATTTAACAAAATGCATTAGAGGGATATATAGTTTCAGGAACACATTTAACGTAATTAAATTCATAATATGTACAATTATTCATATTCCAAAAGTAGAAAAGAAATGATATATAAATCATAAGCATAAAAACCTATGATAAAGAAGTGGGTTTTATAATATCACCTCAAAGTATATTTTAAGGTTATAACATACGATTTCTCAAGAAAATGTGTAATTAAATGGTTTTGTATATTAATATTTTAAAAATTAAATATATTATTTGAAAATTGAGTTCCAATATTATAAAAAAATATAAATACAATGGAGAAGTAATAATATAAATGAACCTCATAGTTGAGCATTTTTGAAATGATCAAAGCATAATTTAAGGAATAAAAGGGATTGTTGTTTTCCTTTAAAATTAAATTGATCCAAGAGGGTTATCCATTAAATAATTCATATTTTTTTAAATATATTAAAGGATAAAAACATTTTATAATGGTTACAATTTTTATAAAATAAAAATTCATAATGTTTGATTAATCTAGGTTTACTCAGAAGCGAGAATTTAGAAGAGAATATAAAACATTTATCATCCCCAAAAGAAAGGTAATGAGAAATTGATATATATATATATATAAGGAATATATATAATATAAAAGAAATAAAAAATTAGAAAATTTAATGAAAAATGGGGAAAATAATGATAAAATGTTACTCAAAATTAATGAGGGTGGTGTGAAAGATATATTTTATGTTTAAAATTACCTTTATTAAAGTCTCAGTTCATAAAAAACTAAAATAAGAACATTATTATTGGAAATATGAGAAGGTAAAAATGAATTTCAATGAGGTAAATCATTATTATTATTCCATTTAAAATGATAAAATTTGTGGGATGGGAAATTATAGAGAATGATGGGAAACTATCATTAAAGGGGATGGTAATTATTCTCAGCTATAATATACTTTTTAATAAAGAAATTCATCAAGGTAAAATATTTTGAATTTCAAAAATCATTTTCCGCAAAGTGGAAGATAAAGTACCTTGATATTAAATATTATACTAGAAGTAACCAATCATAAATTTACAATGTTCAAGATAAAAAAAATAACTCACGGATATGGGTTTTGAGTTTTACAAAACCCATACAACGTCGTAGTCTTTTGAATTTAAAATCAATGGGAGCTAGAACATGAGATTGATTTTTAAATTCTCTGGATTCAAAAAATGTCATATAAAAAAATTCCATTATACAAAACCAAAAAATGACACCTATGGTGAAAAATGATTCATATGTCAATGAAATAAAATTTACATAAAAAACCTTTACCTTGGGTCCTGATTCATCAACGCATGCACCTGATATCCTCTCAATTTGGATGTTCACCCATGGGTGACTCATTAAGTCTCCTTATAATAGTATTTTGAGAATAATAATAATTCTAGTAAGTGTGTAAGCAGTTAAATTTATACCAAGGTAGAGTTTTGTTTGAGCTATATCAT
Source organism: Viscum album (assembly GCA_963277665.1). NCBI lineage: Eukaryota > Viridiplantae > Streptophyta > Magnoliopsida > Santalales > Viscaceae > Viscum > Viscum album. The sequence continues at coordinate 1,669,227,375 of OY728156.1, forward strand.
TGAAATGATTGGAGAAGTGGAGAGAATGTGAGCTCCTTTTATCAGTAAATATAGTTGAATTTTTATGAAATATCTATAATTTTAAATAATTAAATTAAAATATTCATGGATAAAGGATATAATAAAGGTAAATAATGTATTAGAGAATATACAATACTAATACACCCTCTATAATTAATTATCCCACATGTTTTTAACATGTTTTAGCCTTTTTTTCAAGGTCATCCCCCTTTTATTCTAATTTACCTTTATTATGGTAACTCTATTTTTACCATGGGTAATTAATTTTAATTATCAAGATTATAATTTAAATTATTTCCAAATTTTAATATGATAATTTCAAATATGATAATAATTATATATTGTAAAATTTATGAGGGTTATAGAAATTAATTTTAATAGTGCTATGCATAAGGCATAAAACCATTTTTTAAGTTAATTTTATGCTTATAATTTTTTTTGGGATATGATTATCAATATTTTTTATTTTTATAAAAAATATTGGTTTATTATAAAAAAGAAATATTTTGTTCCTTTCAAATAACACCAAAAAATTTTACCAAAAAAATATTTCAATTGAATCATATGTCAAATTAAATTATTTATTAGAACTATTTATTATTTATATTCAGAAAATATAAGTATATGTTTTCTATTTTAAACCTAATACTATAAAATTCATAAATATAATTCTATAAAAATAATTTCAATTTTTTATAAATGTAAATTGAAATATTATCTTCTGAAAATGTCATATAAATAATAGTTTTGGTAAAATGATATATTTCCCTATTTACCTTAAAAATCAACTATTTTAGAAAAAATTGGAAAATTTAATTAAAGACAATATTGTTATTATATGTAAAAAAGTGATGTTAATTTAGTCAGATACAAACTATAAAATTTATAAATTTATCCATTAAATGAAATGAAAATATATAAAGGAAAACTAGTTTCATTAAAAAATGCCCAATTATAACATTAGTAGTTCATAATACAATTTTGTATGCATTTATAATGGATTAAAATATTTTTTTATTTACTAGAGGTTTTATTATCCATATATTATTTTTATTTATATTCATATCATATGTATGGGATCATTTTACTTCAGTGTTGCGTGCAAAACAAACTATCGACATTGTGCTTATTTAAAGAAAAAATGTAGACTAAAATCATTAGGAATTACATTCTCCCCTCATGAATAATTTACATCATTTCATTTTCATTTTCTCTCATTGTTGAAATTAATGATAGTCTTATTAATATAGTCATGACTCAATATATATATCTTTTAATGAAATATATATCTTACTAAATTGGGTAATAATTAGATAATCAAATTTTACCTATTAATTTACATATATTAAATCCATTTACGAAAATTATTCTTCTATTTTTTTGATGTATTCATAGTTGGTTCTTATGATATGCCTTTAAAATTGAAGGTCTCTAGGTAATCCAATTCTGTAGTAACTTTTTAAAGTTTACAAGATTATAAAGATAGCTACATGAGTCGATACAATGCATCATAAGGCTTATCAAATCTAAGAATTATTTTTCCCATTCACAAAGGAGAGAACCAGGTCAAAATAGATTTGGGAGATAATGCATAGTGAAAAATTATTGTGGGATTTTAACATAAAGTTATGAAATAAAATTTTGTGCTTATTTTCGATAAAATCATAGGATATGATTTGGCATGAGTATTTTAAATAATGGTTTGGATTTAGTATACTCAAAAAAAATTCTAATAATATTAAAACATACATTTCTCAGTGGTTGTAATCTATTATGATAGAATAAAAGATTATAAGGCACTTTTCTGATCATTCCATAATAATAATTTTATAAATTATGATACATTATTATCAAATATTAGTAATTTGGGACATTTTATTTCTAAAAATATGATCAAATGTTTATAAATATCTATCATGATATAGAATTATTGAATATAATTTGGGTAAATTTTAAACATTTTTCCATATTGGAAAATTGTTAAAAATGTTTTTGAAATATTTTGGGTAAGATTAATCAATGAGTATTACAATAAAATCCTCTTGAAAAGAATGGAGGGTTATGTGAAACTTCCACCCATATATGTCATGGGTGATATATCATCTTTACCTTTTATTACATTAATATTACATCATTTCAAATATAAACAACATAATAGTATTACAAAAAGAGAATGCAAAGGTTTATTGTCTTGGGAAAACTAGGACCGTAAGAAACAATTACAATATCAAGCTTAAACATTTATTTAATTTCCTATTCTCTAGCTTCTTATTGGCACTTGTCCTATCCTTAGTACATGTAGCCACCTGAGGATATACATAAAAATGGGTGAGATAAAATCTTAGTAAGAGGATAGATAAGAATAATATAGCATGGGGTGAGCATAATCATTACATAGGCAAAAGATCATGAACATGATAGGAGCATAAATAAAAGACTTAAAATGTGTCAATGCCTAAGAATGAAACATCATGTCTTAGTGGTTAACTACCAAACATATTGTGAACCAAGATAGCATCTTGTTCACACATAATTTCACATTTACTCATGAGATTCATCACTTTACCCAATTCATTGTAGCGCTATAAAATTATGGGAGCACCCGTCACTTTGAAACATTCATATTGCGCTATATAATTCGGGGCGCATCCGTCACATCATAATATTATCATTATCATGCCTTCCATAAAGAACATATACCAATAATGAACATAACTAACCCATGGGGAGGAATGTGTTTCATCTCATAAGAATAAATTCCTAAGATTTGGGTTCCCAAAAGAAATAGGGAGCAACATACTTTATACAAGAACCATCAACCATGAATGAGAGGTTAAAGTTGAGTTCTTAAAAGAAGAGTTCTTTTGGAAAACATTTGTATTGACATAAACTTCATTAGAAAACATTTAAATCCAGGAAAACGAAATAAAATGATTAAAAAATGATCTTTATGGAGTGACCATATAAAAAATGGAGTGAAAGAGGTAGAACCCGAAGGACGAAAGTTGGGTTTGAGAATTTCCCCTTACCTTGTATCTGAATGCTTTGTTCTCTTTAATGTCCTGTATAATGAAATTATATCAATTAATTAGAAATCCGGAACCATTTTTACATTAATATAGTTCATTATGGATTCATTATGTGATTTTATGTTCCTTTGGATGAGTTATAGAGTTTAAAAACATTATTCAGGAATGTTTGTTTTAATGGTTTTCTTGAGTGGTTCACTTGTATTCTTAAATTGAAGTTTGGGTAGAACATGGGTAAACATACAGAACTGATATTACATGTTATTAATGAGATTACAGGAGTTTTAATGATCTTATAATGAATCATATAATATCCATGTGGATGAATCATTAGATAATAATTAAATGATGATTGTTTGGATTAATTTGGGCGGTTTTTCGATCACAACGAACTTGTTTAAATTTATCACTTTGTAATATAGCCATAAGTTATTTCCAGAACATTAAATAGGAAATAATACATAAAAAATATTTTTTTCAACCATAATAATGTTTTAATGACCATATCTGAAGGTATAAATGTATGAAGAAAACATGTCGTTCTTTAATGTGATAAATTAACACCTCACGAACAACGTTCTCTTTAATAAAATAAAAGGAAGAGGGAATATGGGTTGGATGATATAATATCTCATTAGCATCATAAAATTATATAATATGTATAATAATGGAGTTAAAATACCATTTCGATGATGATAGGTGAGGAGAGCTCAAGAAATGAACTTGAACTTGAAAGGAAATTAAAGGAGAAGAGGTAGAGAAATTACCTCTTAAATCCTCCTCTTGAGATCCTCCTTAAAGAAGCTAAGCTTGTTCTTTTGATGAGACCATCAGCTATTGGACGTGGGAGAGGGGTTATGAAATATGTTTGGGCATAGTTTATAGAAGTATTGGAGCCTGAGAGGTGTGAGTAAATGTGGGTGTGAAGGGTGGTTTTTATAGTGGAGGGGAGAGGGGTTTCCTTAATATAAAATTCATTAGTTTATTAATATTGCCTAAGAAAAGGAATAGTGAGTCTTTAATGACCAGTAATAGTACTTTTATCATTTGATTCTAAACCAAGTGGTCTTACATCAGCATAACATCACACATGAAACTATAATTAGCTTATTTAGCTTATTTTTGTAAATTACGGTATTTCACTATTCATCAAAAATTCAAGTATTTCAGAAAAATCCCCAAAATTTACCCCAAACATTTTTTTACTTGTCGAATTCAAAAATGAAGTCCATTTTTAAAAAACAATTTTCTAAATATTTTTAATTTAATAATTCATTAAAATCATAATTTACTTAAAAAACAGTTTTTAAAAAATAAAACTGATTTTTTAGTGCTTTCAGAAATTACGTAGGGTCTTATAAAATTATATAAAAACTATAAGACATTGATTAAATAATTAATGAATAAATTTTAAGAAAATAAATTTTCTTTTAAGTTAATTAATTAATTATAATTATTTATTTATGACTTACAAAATACCAAAACGTTTACTAAGGTCAAATTGTAACTTTCTAAGATGTCTAAATTTTATTTAATTATTCATGGGTAATGTTACTATTATCTTGGATGATTTAATATTCATAAGATTCATAGTACTATTCATAAGGGTATGCTACTATTCACAAGGGTACGCTACTATTCACTAAAAATTATTTTTGTTTCATTAGACTCCAAAAATATTCTTGAACACAACCGTGTATGTTGAATTTTAAAAATTCAAAACAGAAAAGTGAGAAACTTATGTTTAAAGGTCACTTAGCACTTAGTTGTTCTTTATGATGTGTTTTCATGTGATTTTATGACATATTTATAAGAATGGAATTTCCATTGAAAAACTTTGGCCTGTTACATTCTTCCCCCCTTAAGAAATTTCACCCCCAAAATTTCACATTACACAAACAGGTGAGGGTGTTTCTCCTTCATTGCCTCTTCTAGTTCACAAGTTGCTTCCTCAAACTTATGGTTCCTCCACAAAACTTTGACAAGATGGGTTGCCTATTTGCGTAGAACCTTATCTCTTCGATCCAGAATCTTTACTGGATGCTCCTCATAGGATAGATCATCTTCCAGATGCACCACCTCTGAGTTTAGTACATGTGAGAGGTCTGGTATATACTTCCTCAGTAGTTGTACATGAAACACATAATGAACTTGAGCCATATTTGGAGGAAGTGAAATACAATAGGCCAGAGCTCCTATGTAGTCAAAGATCACAAAGGGGCCAATATAACTAGGTCTTAGCTTCCCTTTCTTCCCAAATCACATGAATCTCTTCCATGGAGATATTTGAAGGTAGAATTTATCTCCAACATCGAACTCCAAGCCCCTTCAACGGTTGTCATATAGATCTTTTTCCAACTTTGAGATTCTTTGATGTGTTTCTGGATGACATGAACCTTCACCATCATCTCTTGAACAAGATCGGGTCCAAGTAGCTTTCTTTCTCCAACTTCATCCCAACAGGTTGGAGTTCTACATAGATTTCCATAAAGAGCCTCATATAGATCCATCTGAATACTCAAGTGGATGCTATTGTTGTATGAGAACCCAACCCATGGGATATTCCGATCCCAACCACCCTTTAATTCAATAGAGTAGGCTCTTATAATATCTTCAAGTGTCTAAATAGTCCTTTCAGACTGGCCATCATTTTGGGGGTGATAGGCCGTGATGAAATTTAATTCAGTACTCAAAGCATGTTGAAGGCTCCTCCAGAATTTAGATGTGAACTTTGGATCACGGTTAGGGACAATTTAGAGTGGAACACCGTGCAGTCTCACAACTTCCTTCACATATATCATTGAGCGTTTTTCAAGCGAGAGATCTTCCTGAATAGCGAGAAAATGGGTAGTCTTGGTTAGTCGGTCAACCACAACCCATATCACATTTTTTTCCCTTTGACGTCTTTGGGAGACCCATCACAAAGTCCATAGAAACATTTTCCCATTTCCACATGGGTATAGGCAATGGCTGCATCATACCTTTGAAATTTTGTTGCTCAACTTTAACTTTTTGACATACCAAGCACCTTGATATATATTCCGCAATCTCCGTCTTCATGTTATCCAACCAAAAGTATTCTTGGAGATCACGATACATCTTGGTACTCCCATGATGGATAGAGAAAGTTGAGCTATGTGAATTATCCAATAGCTCCTTCTTTATCCCAGGTGTTGAAGGCACACAAATATGTGTTCCAAACCGAATCACACCATCATCATCGATATGGAACTCTTGCAGCTTCCCTTACTTTACTGCATTCACCCTCCTTTGTATCTCCACATCATCCCTTTGTGATTCCTTAATCTTCTCCTGGATGGATGGTTCCGAAATCATTTGTGCAAGGTAGGATATATCCCCTGCCCTTATGATTTCCAAATCCATCCTTTGTGTATCTAAGATGATATGGTCTTTCTCAATCCGTAACATGGATAGAGTAGCGGGTTCTTTTCTTCTTAGAGCATCAGCTACCTTGTTCACCTTTCCAGGATGATAGTGAATAGAGCAATCATAATCCTTGATTAGCACTATCCATCTCCTTTGACTAATTTTGAGATCCTTTTGAGTGAATATATACATTAGGCTCTTGTGGTCGGTGTACATGTCACACTTCTCACCATAAAGGTAGTGCCTCCAGATTTTCAAGGCAAAAATCATGGATGCTAGCTCTAGATCATGCTTTAGGTAGTTCTTCTCATGGTTCTTCAACTTTCGTGAGGCATAGGATATCAAATTGTCATTTTTCATGAGTTCACAACCCAAGCCTTTATTTGAAGCATCACTGTATATCACAAAACTTTCTCCCATTTTTGGTAGTGTGAGTACAGGTGTAGTGATCATCCATATATTTATCTCTTTGAAGCTTCCCTCACATTCTTTCATCCAGAAATACTTTACCCATTTCCTTGTTAATGTAGATATCAGGATTGACAATCATGAGAATTTTCTAATAAACGTTGTTAGTACCCACCTAATACAATAAATATTTGGATTTTTGTGACACAAGAGGGCCTGTGCCATTCCTCAATCGCCTTTGTTTTTGAAGGATCCATAGAAATTTCCTCACTTGTGATCACATGTCCCAAGAACATGACTTTCTTCATATAAAAGTCACACTTGTTGAACATGGTGTACAACTTCTCCTTTCTCAATGTTGCCAACACAAGTCTTAGATGTTCTTCATGTTCCTCCTTTATCTTGGAGTAGATAAGAATATCATCAATAAACACTACCAAAAAATTTTCAAGGTAATGTCTAAAGACAGTATTCATCAAATACATGAAGATTTCAGGGGAATTAGTAAGTCCGAAGGGCATCACCAAAAACCCATAGTGCCTATACCTTGTACAGAAGGCAGTTTTTTGAATAACTTCCTTCTTCACCTTTACCTGATGATATCCAGAATGACGATCCACCTTTGAAAGTATTGATCTTCTCTTAACTAATCAAACAAGTCATCAATCCTTGGGAGAGGATACTTGTTCTTTATGGTGATCTTGTTGAGTTCCCAATAATCAATACATATCCGCATTGTTCCATCCTTCTTCTTCACAAAGAGCACTGGTGCACGCCTAGGTGATGCACTAGGACATATGAACCCTTTGTCCCGATGCTCTGGCATCTTCTTCATTTACTCCTCCAGTTCGATAGGAGCCATCCTATAGGGACACTTCGAGATAAAATTAGGTCCAGGTAAGAGTTCAATTGATAACTCTACCTCACAATCTAGGGGAATTCCGGGTAACTCTTCTGGAAATACATCACTATATACCCTCATGATGGGAATTTCCTCAAGGTTGGCACTTTCCTTAAACTCATCCATTCAAGTGCGGTATGCTTCTTCATATAGAATCAACACCCACACCATTGAAGGATTTTTCAAAGGAGATTCATGATCTTCCTTGCATTTGTAGAGGAGGATGGGATGGTTCAGAATATGAAAAGGTATTTCCTTTTCCCGACAGGTTATATATGCTATATATAATGAGAGCTAATCCATTCCCATAATAGCGTCGAATTATACCAAGGGAAGTATTACGATATTCTCTGGAAGAATCTTCCCACATACTCCTACAGGAGAAGAGTCAAACACTTGGGTTGCAATGATTGCACCACTTTGTGTTTTTACAGATATCTCTACTTCCAGGTTTGGGGGCTTCGATTATATAGTTCTAGCAAACCTGCAAGATATAAAAGAATGATTAGAACCAGAATCAAATATTACTTTTTCCATTCTTGATTGAAAAGTAAGTGTACCTTTTATGACTTCATTATCATGCTCTACCTCTGTAGTAGTGATGGAATAATCCTTCCATTTTTTCTTTGGCTTTGGTGGCTGCCGACAATGATTACCCTCGAGAACTCGAGGTTTAGTGCACTGGTTTTCATAGTGACATATCTACCTATAGTTGTAGAATTGAACCATGACTGGTTCCCTCCTTTATTCGGCTACATTATCCTTCCTTTTTGTGTCTTTTTTAAACTCTTGAGCATGGTGTCCTTCTTTCCCACACTTTAAGCACTTCCCCATCCCTTTGAAGCAGTCACCATGGTGCAACTTCCCACATTTTTGGCATGTGGGTCATTGAGTTTTCTGCCCACCTTTATCATTAGATCCACTAGCTAGAAACTCTATCTTTCATTTCTTATCCCATAGCCATGGGACCATTCTCCAAATTCCATCTCAACTTTGAGAGAAATTCGAACAACTTTTTTATAACTCCCAAAGTCTCTAATTGAAAAAGCCTTTAGAAGTTGTGTTTTTAATCCACTAAAGAATCTATCATTTTTGCTATCATTTTTTATAACAAAACCCAAAGCGTACCTTGCAAGCCTTGTGAAATTCACTTCATAGGTTGTGACAAATTCTCCTACTATTTTCTTAAGCTCTATTAACTCTCTCTCTGTCTTCATGCAAAGATTTTGTGGGAAGTACTTATTAAGAAACATTATCTTAAAGTCTTACCATTCCATATCTTTAATTTCCCCCCTTGGCTTGGTGTTCTTAATCAAATACCACCATTGATCGGCTTCTCCATCTAGACAATAAACTGTTAGGGTCACCTTCTCCGTCTCAAAATAGTGAAGAACATAAAATATCTTCTCCATGGAGTTGACCCACCATTCCGCAACTAGTGGATCGGAAGATCCACTAAACATCGGTGGTTGTTTCCGCATAAAACATTTGATAGCCAGTTTCTCCCTATTTGGTGAAGGAGGAAATTCCCCATTATTATGGTTATTGTTCGTAATCTGTGTTAATTGGGTAAGCATCGCCACGAAGTTCTGAACTCCACCTCCCAAATCATTGGGGATGTCTTTCGGGAAATCGTTGCATTGGACCTCGCACGAGTTATTGGCCTGATTTCTCCTGCTTCCCACCATTTTCTAAAATTGGAATGGATAGAACAAAACATAAGTAAACAAGTCATGAAGAACACATACATTTAAAAAATTTATACCAAAAAGAATAACATATGGGATCCCTATGTAAATATTCTTGTGTTCATATTTGTACTTACTCTCGTGATAGAGGTTTTCTCTAGGGTTTACTAATCCTAATTCCCAAATTAACAAAACATTTCCTCGGATACCAACTATAGCATCCATGCCTTTTAATACATTACTATTACATCATTTCAAAGATAAACAACAAAATAGTATTACACCTAGAGGATCCAAAGGTTTAGTGTCTTGGGAAAACTTGGACCGTACAAAACAATTACAATATAATGCTTAAACATTTATTTAATTACTTCTTCTCTAGTTTCTTATTGGCACTTGTCCTCTCCTTTGTACATGTAGCCACCTGAGGATATACATAAAAAGGGGTGATCTAAAAGACCAGTAAGAGGATAGATAATAAAAATATATCATGGGGTGAGCATAATCATGACATACGCAAAATATCATAAACATGAGAGGAGCATAAATAAAGGACTTGAAATGTGGCAATGCATAAAAATAAAACATCATGTCTTAGTGGTTAACTACCACACATACTTTTGAACCAAGATAGTATCATGTTCACACATCATTTCACATTTACTCATAAGATTCAACAATTTATCCAATGCATTAGAGTTCTATATAATTTCGGGTGCACCTATCACTTTGAAACATTCATATAGTGCTATATAATTCCGGTCGCACCCATCGCATCATAATATTATCATTATCATGCATTCCAGATAGAACATATATCAATAATTAAAATAACTAATCCATGTTAAGGAATGGTTTTCATCTCATAAGAATACATTCATATGATTTGGGTTCCCAAAAGAAATAGGGAACAACATACTTGATACAAGAACCATAAACCATGAATGAGAGGTAAAAGTTGAGTTCTTAAAAGCTGAGTTCTTTTGGAAAACATTTGGATTGACATTAAATTCATTATAAAACATTTATATCCTAGTAAAGGAAATAAAATTATGAAAAAATGATCTTTAAGGAGTGACCATATCAAAAATGGAGTGAAAGAGGTAGAACCCGAAGGATGAAAGTTGGGTTTGAGAATTTCCCCTTACCTTGTATCCAAATGCTTCCTTCTCTTTAATGTCCTGTATAATGACATTATATTCATTTATTATAAATAGATAACCATTTGTACATTAATATGGTTAATTATGTTTTCATTAAGTGATTTTATGTGCCTTTGGATGAGTTATAGAGTTTAAAAACATTATTCGGGAATGTTTGTTTTTATGGTTTTCTTGAGTGTTTCACTTGTATTCTTAAATTGATGTTTGGGTAGAACATGGGTAAACATAAAGAAATTATTTTAATTTTTATTAATGATATTAAATAATTTTTAATGATCTTATAATGAATCATATTATATCCATGTGGATGAATCATTATATAGGAATTAAATGATGATTGTTTTGGTTAATTTGGGCGGTTTTCGATCACAACGAACCTGTTTTAATTTATCACCTAGTAATATGGCAGAAGTTATTTCCAGAACATTAAATTGGACATAATACATATAAAATATAATTTTTCGACCATAATAATGGTTTCATGAACATATATGAAGGTATAAATGGAAGAATAAAACATGTCATTCTTAAAGGTGATAAATTAACACCTCACGGGAAATGTTCTCTTTAATAAAATAAAAGGAAGAGGGAAAATGGGTTGTATGATATAATATTCCATTAGAATCATAAAATTATTGTATATGTATAATAATGGAGTTACAATACCATTTTTATTAAGATAGGTGGAGAGATATAAAGAAATGAACTTGAACATGAAAGGAAATTAAAGGAGAAGACGGAGAGAAATTACCTCTTAAATCCTCCTCTTGAGATCCACCTTAAAAAAACTAATCATGGACTTTTTATGAGACCAGAAGCTCTTGGACTTGGGAAAGAGGAAAGGGAAGATGTTTTGGTAGAGTTTAGTGATGTCTTGGAGCTTGCGAGGTGTGAAGAAATGAGGGTGTGTAGGGTGGTTTTTATAGTGGAGGGGAGAGGGGTTTCCTTAATATAAAATTCATTAGTTTATTAATATTACCTAATACAATGAATAGTGAGTCTTGAATGACCAGGAATAGTAATTTTATCATGTGATCCCAAACCAAGTGGGATTAAATCAGCAGAATATCACACATGACTCTATAATTATCTTATTTAGCTTATTTTTGTAAATTACGGTATTTCACTATTCATCAAAAATTCAGGTATTTCATAAAAATCCGAAAAATGTACCCCAACCATTTTTTGATGTGTAGAATCCAAAAATGAAGTCTATTTTTCAGAAATAATTTTCTAAATATTATTTATTTAATATTTAATTAAAATCATAATTTACATAAAAACAGTTTTTAAAAATTAAAACTAATTTTATAGTGCTTTCAGAAATTACGTAGGGTCTTATAAAATTATCTAAAAACTATAATACATTGACTCAATAATTTATGAAACATTTTAAGAAAATAAATTTTCTTTTAAATTAATTAATTAATTATAAATAATTATTTATGACTTACAAAATACCAAAACGTTTACTAAGGTCAAATGGTCACTTTCTAAGATGTCTAAATTTTATTAAATTATTCATGGGTAAGGTTACTCTTATGTTGGATGATTTACTATTCATAAGGGTCATAATACTATTCCTAAGGGTATGTTACTATTCACAAGGGTACCCTACTATTCACTGAAAATTATTTTTGTTTCATTAGACTCCAAAAATCTTCTTGAACACAACCGTGTATGTCAAATTTTCGAAATTCAAAACACAAAAGTGACAAACATATGTTTAAAGGTCTCATAGCACTTAGTAGTTCATTATGTTTTGTCTTCATGTGATTTTATGACATATTTATAAGAAGGGAATTTCCTTTGAAAAACTTTGGGCTATTAAAGGTGAGTTTTACTTTCTCTACAAAAATATCGTGATCCACTTTAATAGTAGTGATTACATGTTCTCATCCTTGTTCACTAAGACTAGGGAGTTGTTAATTCTCAGAATCCTTATCAGTTATCAAATTATGGAATTGACATTGATAATTCACATGTTACCCACATTTATCTAGTAGTTTTAACTTCATATGAAATTTATTTCACTCTATTATATTAACAAATATATTTATTTTTTTACAGTAATTTTTTCCCTATGTTTTCTTTTTATATATATAAAACATATTTGAGTTCTATTGAAACATTCCTTTGGTTTCCAATTCCAATATTTTTACGCAAAGTTAAATGAATCTTATTTACAACATTATCTTCATCACCTAAAGATACCTATGAATCCATCCTTATATTATTTGGAATGTTTAGAAAGTAAATTATGTTCATATTATTAATCTTATTTCATGATATATTATTTGAGATAATCAAAATATTTATAAATCCATCTATTATCCCATTAGGTTCTTTATTGGAAAAATCATTGCATTGTCCATGTCATCCATTGTTAATTTGGTTTCTTAGGGATTAATCCTTTATTAAGTGCCAAATATGTTAACATTTATGATTAATAATTAAAACCATAGGATAATTATCATAAACTATCTCATGAAAAACACAACCTTAAAATATCTTACTCTTTGAAACCATCACAATTTCATAATTTAGCCTAAACTACTCAAAACTCAACATAGGTTTAATTAGGTTGGGTTCTATCATACACCTTAACCTAATAAATCATTCATAATGGAGTTTAAATTAAACTTTATTGGCCTTGGAATATACCCTAGGAGTGTCATACTAGTTGTTTAGTGGGGAATATTTTTTATTCATCAGGTGACAACTGAGTTGATACTAATTTCACCCTATTCCAGGTTAGTAACCTTAAGCACATCTATGAAAGAGCCTGTAACAACTTGTAGTTTCCATTTAAGGATGTTATTTCATGTAAAAATACACAATAATAACTTTACCAAAAATTTTATGATGTTATAATATATGTATACTTATCCCTTATACTTATACTTATGGTTTTCACTAATATTATCTAATCCTAATCACTAATATAACTATAATAATCCTAAAAAAATAATTAAATACAAATATTATACAAACTATAGTGACCCTAGAAAAAAATGTCATTATTTTTCGTGATTACCATAATTTAAACATTATATCCCACAATTATTTCACACACCTAGAAAGACCTTTTGTTAGGTTATTTGATGAACAAATACATATGAAAGTTATTTTAAAAAAAATTGTAAACATTTATCCATAATTGTCTCTTCTAAACCCCTTTTAAAATTATTTAATCCTAAAATTTTATTTATGTGGTGTAGGGAAACATAAGAAAGGGGTGATCTCAAATGAATAGTAAGAGAAAAGTTATCAACATATTATCGAGGGTAAGATTATAAGTATATAAGAAATCATGATAAGGGAGAGATTTATTATTATAAATTACAAGGAATAATAAGATTTGTCTATAAATCATGAAGGAAGGACGTCTTATCTCAAGTGAAAAATCAAATACAATGAAATAGTAGTGGAATGTAATAATGGAAACATGGATAAGGAAATGATTTCATAAGATCAAATAATCATAAATATGTGTCAATAACATAAAAAATACATTATAAGCATAAGTCAAGGCACACTATTATGACTATCATAGTGTAAAAAGTTTCATTATTTACTGCCTTAACATACCATTCCAATAAAAATAGTAGATAGGGTATCATGGTTGATTTATTTTACTCCCAAATACTATTATCATTGTGGATAGTGTCCCAGGGTTGATTGGGTTTACTTTTTAATCTAATAACATAATGGATAAGGTCACATGGTGGACTATGATTACTCCCTCTTCCTATAAATATAGTTGATAGTGTCTTATGGTAGATTATTTACACTCCTCTTTACTTTTCATATTATATATAGAGATATAAATCCATACCCAAATAATTAGAGGGATATATAATTCTAGTCCAACCTTTACATAACATCACATCTATGGGATAATAACCACTGCACAATACATGGTATATCATGAGATGAAAACAATACCCAATTCATTATAGGGTTAAATAATTTGAGGCCCAACCACCACACAATGAAAATCAAAATATATAAATTCCTACATTTTTCACAAGAGTAAATGAAACCATAGATAAATAATAAGCATGATAAAACACATGAAAAATTAGGGGTTTTCATAATGGTGTCTCAAAACCTAACCGAAGGTTATATAATAAGTATTCCAAAGAGATAGTAGATTTAAATAACTTTTTATGTATATATTTTAATTAAGAAACATTGGTGGTTAATATTGAATTTTAATGTAATAAAATTCATGATAAGGGTCAAGGAGAAGTAAGAATAGAAATGAATTGCATATTTGATGCTTTTTGATATGAGTGAATGATCATTTATGGAAGAAATAGACTATTATTTTCCGTTAACCTATAATTAACCTTGAGGGTTTTCAATGAAAAAATTGGTTTTCTTAGAATCAATTCCTGGTTAAAAACATTATATAGAGGGATCACATTCTATAAAATAATATATTATACATTTATCTTAAATTGGGTTTACTTAAAATTGGAAATTTAGAAGGTAACTTAAAATATATATTTTCCCAAACAAAAAGTAAATGAAAACCTTATATATATGTAGGTATTATATATAAATAATATAGAATAAATTCAGGAATTTAATATTTAGGGAAAAGGGGTAAAAATAAAAGAGAACACCTATCTCAAACATAATGAGGGTGGTAGGGAAGATCCCTTTTATGTTTTAAAATACCTTGGTTGAAATCTCACATCATAAAAAATGATAAAAAACATTATTTTCAAAAGATGATAAAGAAAAAATGAAAGTCACATGAGATAAAACATAATTAAGCTTCTAATTAACAAGGTGAATATTTGTGAGAAGAAAAATTATTGGCAAGAAGGTAAAACCATCACTAGATATGATGGTCATTATTCTCAGAAATGATATACTTTTGATGAACAAATTCATCATGGTAAAATCATTGAATTTAAATATTCATTTTCTATAAAGTGTAGGTGAAAGTTTAATGAAATAAAATATTTTAGTAGAATCAACCAATAATAGAAATAAAATTTAAATATTAAATATAATAATTCAGGGAAAGGGAGTTTGAGTCAAATAAAACCCTTACAGTATTATAGTCTTTTGGAATAAAAATTAATGGATAGTAGAACATGGGAAGGATTTTTAAATAACCTAGATTTCATTTATGGTATATAAAAAATAAATATATGCCAAATAAATACACTAAAAAAAGATATAAGTGGTTAGTATGATTTATATCTTAATGAAAAAAATTGAGATAAAAAACTCTTTAAAGTAATTTCTGATTTGTTCTGTGCATACAGCTATAGTCTTGCCCATTTTAAAGTTCTTATTTAGGTGAATCCAAAAGTCTTTATATAATGGTATTTTGGGAATACCAAGACATCTATTATGTGAATAGGGATGTTTTTTAAGACTAATTTTTATTTTTGGTTAATTTATACTATTGGAATGAGTGGATAATTGTAAAGGAGGAGATCTACTTTTATAAGTAAGGAGAGTATTATTTTTCTAAAATAGCCTTACTTTAACATAATGTCCATAAATTAACAAGGTAAAACTCTAAAATCATGATCAATAATGGATTGGGGAAGATAAACTGTTGATTTATCCTACCCCATCAATTATCAGAGATATTTTTGACATGTTTTTTCCAGATTCACAAGGTTAAACCCCATTTTACCCTAATTTACCCTTACCATAGTAACTCCATGTTTAAACATGGTGACTAATTTTAATGAAAAAAATGAAATTAAAACTAAAATTATTATATAATTTAAAAATTATTATTTTATATATGAAGATTAATTTATAAAATATAATTTTAAAGGGTTAGAGTAATCAAATTTTAGTGTACTCACACATAATGCTTCAACCCTTTTTTAAATAGTTATATTTTATATTAGAATTTTTATGTGGGTTAAGATTCTGAATTTATTTTATTTTCAAGGAAAAATATAATTATAAACCATAGAATGTTTTTATGGCATAAATGAAAAAAAACTCAAATTTAACAAAAATAATATTTAATTTAAAAAACTGACCTACAATCTTTTTTTACTAATTATAATTTATTTTTAAAAGTGTTAATAATATTTTTTATAAGTTATAAATAATATTTTAAAATGAAAACTTATATTTCTATAAATACATATTTAATTTTTCATAAATTTTTAAGCTAATATTATCTTAAAAAATGTAATAAAATTTTATTTTTTTTGTATAAATAGTACTTTTTCTTATGTAACTTAAATATAAAATATTTTATAAAATCAATATAAAGAAGAATAAATTAAAGAAGAAAACGATGAGGTTATCCCAACGAGGAAAATACTATAGAAACACCTCCATAAAAATTAGATGGAGAGGAACAATCTTTCACTACCATTCCCATTAAGGATAACCCCATTTAAATAGATTCAAGATGAATAACATCAAAGATAAATTTTGGAACCTTTAAAGAAAGTTGATATCAACATAACAATTCATGAATCATTAAAAATATCCCCCTAAAATGAATGATTTCTCAAATAACAATACACAAAAGAAAGAGACTTTAAGGGAATGAAATGAACTATTTTGTATTTAGTGTGTTCAATTTAATTACACCTCAACTCCCAACAAAATATTAAGATACAATGACATTTTATTTCCCATACACCATGGTTCCACAAATTAATCAAAATAATTTTTTAATTTATATTATTATATAAATATTATTTCTTACCCCGTGTACTTCTATGTAGATAAGAGAATTTATTCCCCCAAGAGCAGTGGTGATTATTACAAATACATCCACCATTTTTCAACTAAGAGTTTTAGAATTTTTGTCGGTTGGATCTCAAGACCTAGATTTAAAATTTTAAT
Organism: Viscum album; assembly: GCA_963277665.1. Classification (NCBI taxonomy): domain Eukaryota; kingdom Viridiplantae; phylum Streptophyta; class Magnoliopsida; order Santalales; family Viscaceae; genus Viscum; species Viscum album. The sequence goes on from OY728156.1 coordinate 1,669,244,824, forward strand.
TATATTCATTAAATAAGGAGTTTGATAAATCTCCAAGACACTAACCCATAATTATTATAGAACATTTATAAATAAATATAATAAAATCATTAGTAACCTAAAATAAGATTCATTTTGATGTTTGGAAACAAAAAAAAATCCACTTTAACATCATTCAATCCACTAGTAACTCATTAAAATGACTTTTAATTCTTGAAATTTCCCACATTAAAGTGGTTTATTGTAATAAATATCATGTTTTTTTTAAGAAATAATAGCTATTTTGATACACATAATCATATATTTAATGGGTTTGATTTTTTATTTAACAATGAGGTAGTTTATGTTTCATCTTGCATGTAATATTTTCATGTCATGGAAGTAACGAAACCTGATTAAATTTTATCTTAAGAGAAACCAAAAAATTTGGAATTAAATCCACTACCCATTTATCATATATATATATATACCTAATGGAAAAAAATAAAAACAATCATTGATCAGTTCTAATAATTATTACACAACCTAATAACATAAATTGATTAAAAAATTTGCCAAAAATGTATAATAAATCAGTTAAATTTTAGGTGATATTCTTGGAATTAATACCTAATATTTGTTCATAGTATTTTTCTTGAATAAAATTTCATACCAATTAGAAACCCCCAAATGAGGATAAATACCACCATGATCGATTTTTTGGAAAATGATATTTGAAATTTTATATATCCTAACATAGTCTACCATATTTCATATGAACAATGTTTTAACCCCATTCATGTAGTTCTAAATAAAATAGAAGTAGCCACTATGATGAATTATAAAAGTGAGTTAGTCCCTATGACAATTTAGAGTATTAGTATATTCTATATATACTAAAGGAAGCTAAATCAGGTCATAATTAAATATCATTTCCTCATCTCATTCATCAACCAAAATCTTTATCAATTAGAAATAATGACTCAATGCTATTTTCTAGATAGCGTCTCTAGATATTTTCAACTACCCATTTCTCAATATGACTAAATAATAACACCTTTACTCATTCTTTTACCTCACTTTATTATAAGATGATATCATGTATATTGTGTAATGACCTAGGTAAATTTCATAGGTACATGGTAATTATTTTTTCTGATCATATTGAAGAATACCTAGAGGGTTTTTGGATAATTTTATTCTTTTTTATTCTTTTTTTGAGTATTTCAAGAAAATTGTATTAAATTTATTAAAAAAATTTAAAAAAACATTGTTAATAATTGTGAAAAGTATCATTTTATACTAGAAAGAATAATTTTCTCTGGACATTTCATTTAATAAAAATACATTAAGGTAGAAAAATCATGAATTGAAGTGATAAGTTTTATTCCTTATGATACCTATATGAAACATGTTAGAACTTTTCCTCGAGATAACAGTTTTTAAAGAAGGTTTATAATTTAATTTAGTAATATTTTTTATCCCCTTTCCAAATGTATTGGAAATATTATAATTTTTATTTTGATATCATTTTCAGGGACACTTTTTATGATTTAAAAATGGGATTAATCTTACCACCAGTGTTGAAATCACCAGAATAGGAGAAACCTTTCTAGTTAATCTATGCTTATTCTCAACATTCTATTGGAGTACACCTATCCTAAAGAATTGAGTCCAGACATCAAATCATTTCCAATGCTTCAAAAACCTTATATTCTTTCCCATTAAACTACATAACCATAGAAAAATAATTTCTTATGGTCATATTCAATTTATAAAAATTTAGATTCATTTTCTAGGAATGAATTTGACATTATTTTCTAGTCATATTATACTAAAGTACTTGATGATGAAGGATGAGGACAATCCATGACTATCTAGATTGATATTAAAACATCAATAATTCAATTTTGAAATCAAATATAAGAAGAAAACTAAGAATAAAGTGGTTTAACACCACATAAAGATACCCAACATAGTTGAAGTTGATATTATAGGCCATAAACTCATAAATAACTACATTATATGAAAACAATTATACTCAATTGAAGTACAAGTGACTTTCTATACTTATATGGTTAAATATTTAGCAACTTCCTAGGTATCAACTCTCTTAAATCCCTCATATAATCCAAGAATTTAACCGGAAAAAAAATTACATTTTAGAAGATCTGTACATAAGTAATGTCTAAAATGATTGATTGATTAATAAAATTAAAAACATGTAAAATAATTTTTTTGAATATTTTCATAGTCTTGATTTTGGTAGAATTTTTGGTCCCTTACAATAATTTAAGAAATTTATAGACTTTGGAAATTGTTGGTACACTTTATTTAAAAAGCCACATGAATTTTTCAAGTATTGTGGTCAATGTCAATTCATTGGAATTATCTAAGAGAAATAAAATATTGCCCAAAAACCACTTAGTTTTTATAATTCTTTTAATGACTGGGATTCGATTTCAGGGGACCCTTTCCCATTTAATTTGTTAATTCATATATCCTTTTTATGTGAATTATATTTTCATATGGGTGGAACCCATGATAACTAGAACTAATGAATCTAATTTTTATGTGATTTTATCAGAAATAATATCTTTTATGCGTTTTCAAGATCGAAGATATGTCATTAGTGATCAATAGACCCACTTTTTCAATCCATTCATGAAGGATTAGATTAGATGTTATAGAGTACATTATAAGACATAGATACTCTATCATCCATATAAAAATGGGTATTTTAAACATTAAAATATATAAATAAATGTAATATTAGATATAACTACTGATAAATAAGAAATTATAATGAAAATTTTTAAAAAATCCTTATAGTCTTATCAGATACCATACAGAACCCATATTGGAATTAGTACATATAAAATGGTTTTGGGAAAGATATGTCACCACCCTTTGGAGTAAGAAATCAAGGTTTATTAGGATATAAGAGATATTAATTTGGACTAAAAAGATGTAGTTGAAGAGAGAAAAATGAATCAATGAGAATTCGATGAAATTAGAAGAAAATATTTTGATAATTCTATAATTAAGAAACAGAGGACAATATTCTATCTCTAAAAGATCATTAATCCAATATATTTCAATCTCGAAGACCAATTGTAATAATATAACTCAAGAATCTAGATAATATAAGGTATAAATTATTCGATATATGAAGTTCCATTTATAGTTAATAATTCATATCCCATTAGTTCTGTGTTGATCAAAAAAGAAGGAAACAAAACCCATTCACTGTTAATGGGAATAGGACAATAATATTCCATTGAAACTTTCCCCAAAAAAAAATAATGGATGATATTTCAATCCTACACCCTATATATCACTGAAAACCATTTGGTTTTATATTTACCTTACATATGTTTGATTGAGTTGATTCTATTCAAAATCATTTTAACATTATATGTCATTTGGAATTCGTTGAGGATGCTACTACATTGATATGTGGGTGAGGTGACCATTTTAGATTGGGAAATTCATTTTTTTCCTTAAATTTTTTATGTTTTTTTATGACTATATTTTGATTTTAACTATTTTTTAAACCTATTGTGGTTAATTTTAATTCCTATATAAATATTGAACCTATTAAAATATTAATTAAATAATTTTAAAAATTTACTAGCCATTGATAAAACATGAAATTAAATTGTTTTAAAATTCTATGTGAGGGAAATTCATGAAAATCGCACTGATCATCTTATATTTTATTCCACAAAATATTGTTCTTAATTTGTAATCAATTACCTAATATTTTTTTAATTTTATTTTGTAATATTTCTCACTAATTTCTCTTCACTAAGAGAAAAAATAATAAATTGAATATCTAGAAATTGCTGAGTAATCTAGTCCATATATAGGATAATTTGACGAATTATTTGTTATACATAATTGTAGTATTATTTTGGTATTAAAACCCTATTTTAAATATGAATTACTTTTTAACCCTCTAAGAATTTTAATCCATTTTCCCTTAAAATCCATGAATGGGATTTTTATAAAGAAAAATTATAATAAAATAATTCTTATATACCTTTCTATATAATTATATACAAGATCTAATTTGGATTCAAGTGTGGGGGAAGAGATAATGCAATATGTGACAACCATATTTATAGAATTTATTTGGACTGATGATATATGTAATGAGTATTTTCATGATATTGATTTATGAGAACAATTAGGTAGGAGAGTAAGGAAAGATAGCCTAAATATCATCTAAATTTAGGCAAATAATTTCACCACTATTTGAAGTAATAATTTCTTCTCTTCCCCACTAAAAACTAGAATCTATACATTAATTATGGAACAAAAAATAAAGAATCAGATAATAAATCATTTTGATCCAATACCAAAAATGAAGAAATGGGTATAAAAAATCTAATTAATATTTAATTACTTTACATAAGACTAGCTAAGAAACTACATATGAGTTCAGGGAAATATTAGAGCTGTTGTTTTCTTACATGGTCAATTTGAAGGAGGGTTTTAATCTAATGAAGAAATTTTATAAAATACATCAAAAGGAATGAAACTTATTTCTAATCTTTGTAAAATAGGCCTCACACACAAATTAAGAATTTAAAATCCCTTTATAACTTTAAAAGGAAGTTCAATGGAAAATAATAAATGTTAATAAAATATATTCAAGGAAACAAAGAGAGTATTTTCATGATGCTAATAAAATAAAAAATGTGTGTACTTTCATTAATAATTCTGGAGGGTAGAGTTTTATTAGATGGAAAGTAAGAGAAGAGAAAATCCATTCATGATGGAAACTGAAAATAATGTATTGATATTCAACATAGAGATGATCCTTCTATATTTTTTATGGAATTTTCTCATAACAAATCACCAACCATAAATCTTTAGAAAAGTCCTATAAATACAGAATTATAATTGAATATAAATGAATTGTTGGGAGTATATGAATAAATTCTTCAAGCCTATGATGACCCTTACATGAACTTTGAATGAGTGTAACTTTGGTTGAAATTTATATTTGAGTGTTGATTGAAATATTTTCAGAAAGGTAGGTATACGTGTAAATGAGAAGATAAATGAAATTGAAATTAAATAACTATATTTAATGAATAAAGTGGAATTAAGATTTCTATGAAGGCCTGAAAACATGAGGACCATGGTGTTAGAAAGGGAACTCACATCGAATTATGATTGAATTTTTATTTTAATCTTTTAAAAGCTCACTTACAATTGATTATAAGGTTTACATGTGGGGGAATTGGAAGAGACAAAATATTAACATATTTCACATTGATATTTATGATTTATATCCAACCATTTTGTTTAATTCTTGTCTAAATATCAAATTTATTTGATTTTTTAATAATAAATAGTGTAAGTGATAAATGGATTAAATACTATTTTTTAATTGTTTATTTAATCTTTTTAATTATTATAATAAATCTTACAATTAAATTTGAGTGTTTTGATATTATTAATGTTTGTCCAAAGGTGATCTTGGAAGATAAGATTTTCTTTTGAGAAGTCCAAAGTTTATTATAAGAATGTCTAGAAATACTATGCTACAGTATAGATAAATGTGTAATAAAATTTCCATACCCTGCCTATATCAAATAATTAATGAGACTTATAATATATTTCATATGTGTATATGAAATTTTTTTCTCACATATAACAATTATTCTACATATCCAAAATTTGAGAAGGTTGTTCGATATTTTGATCCACCATATGATATTTAGATTCTGTATAGATTTTTTAGAGGAAAAATTTCATAAGTTGAAGAAATTGGGCCTCTCATATGATATTTCTATCTACAGGATAATTCTCTTATATATAAGAGAATTTTCCATGAAAATTACCACATAGAATAATTTTCATTAAGAAATACTATGAATTTTTATAAGAAGAACAGATCTGATAAAAAAAATTTGTTGTAAACTCCTATATGGATCAAGATTTATGATGAGGATTTGGGGTTGGCACATCGGTCTTCATGAAATCATTCAATTCATGGATCATAAAATGAAACAAATATCATGATCATGAGTTAAGGTATGAAGCTATGAATTCTTAGTAATATTGGATCATGTAATGATTTTAAATCTCAAAGGGGGTGGAAAATTTCAAAAATTAAAAATAAAATATATCATAGATATAGACATGTCCAAAAAATAAGGAAACAAAGGATCAAAAAAGAGTTTGTGGTCCAATGAAAAATTGGTGTGGTGAAGGGTTTCCTTGTGGACTACTCATGAAGAACCTAATTTTTCTGCTTACTATTTTAGTTTTATTTTATACTTTATATAATTTTTTAATATTTATAATTCCTTATTCGTCTATTTTACCCTTATAATTGATTGTTAAACTTTATGTGGTTTGGGAAGGGAGTATTTCCTTCTATAATTCTTCAATTTTTAAATTTAAATTGATAAATCTACCTCTTTGGTTAATTGATTTCAGTATTTAGTAGTAGTTCTAAAAATGAGATGAAATTTTATATTATTCTAGTTATTTTTTTCAATAATACATTATTCCAGGATCTATAATTTTCCCCCACTTAGTCATGATATATAAATTAACGAATAGATCAAGTTGGGAGGTGATGTTCCCTGAGATAGATTATTTATGGAATAGGGAATATGGATATTCTTAGTGGATTAGAAGCCAAAATAAATAATTAACTCATTCCAATGTTAACTAGGAGTGATTTAATACACCACTTATACACATATGAATCATATCAACCACACGTTATTTTTTTATTATGTTTAACCATGAAAAAAAATCAACTAAGGGTTATCCATGAATTAATTATATAACCTCAGATTCACTAGTTAAAAATAGGAAGGTCCAACTATCTAAAGACTAGGATATTATTTCACTAATATTACCAAACCTGACCTGGTCACCTTTTCTTATCTATTTTTAAATTTTTTTATAAATTATTCCACTTGTTTTAAAAATAAAATATTCTCAAATAAACCACTATTTTTAATCAAAGTGACAATATATTTTAGATCACTCCTCTTTAGAGAAAATATATTGTTTCCACTACTACTATATTTAATCTAGGAATAACATGATTTTTGACACACCCATGACAGGTAGCGTCAAGTGTTGATTTTTTTTGTTCATATATATTATCAATATATTTTTATTTAATTTATTATTCAAAAGTTGTAAATTTATTTTATTAATACAGAAACATATAATATCTTGATAAATACTACTCTATAAAAAAATATTCATTTTAACACTATATGATTTTAATCACTTCCCATTAATTATATACTTTTTAACCATTATATTTCTTTAATTAATTGGAATTTTACCAAATAAAATTATTCTTAAAAAAATATCCACTAAATATTTTTGGTTAGCTTTTTATTTACTTGAGGTTCTACTTTTACTGTAATTTTATTTATGATATTTCACATTTTATTCACTTAATTCATTACTATTTTTTAAAAAAAATATAGCATGATTTGTTTTACTTCAATGTTTCATGTGATATCAATTATTCAAAATAATATTTATTTAAAGGAAATCACATACTAAAATCATTGTATGTTATATTCCAACCCAATTAAAAATATTATAGTATCTAAAAAAAATTTGTCTCTCAAATGAAATTGAAGACGATTTTCTTAATATAGTCTTAACTCTTAAAAATGTATTTAATCCCATCATAATATTCTAAAAAGATCTTGAAAAAAAACTAAGAACATCCCTTAGTATTTTCAAACCAGTTGTGCAGTTTGGCCCTTTTGTTTTTCTCTAAATGAATATTAAGTTAATACCCAAACAAACTTTTTTAAAGTTGTTATACATAGGTGCATCTATTCCAAAGCCTACATCAACATTTTTATATCCAGAAGGGGATTTAATTACTATAAAAAACAAATTATTTAATTTATGAAAAATCAATGATGTTTTCCTATATTTATATTTATCTCAAGGGGTTCTACTGATGTATAATTATCCTATTCCTATAAAATAATTAAACCAATATCATTATTTATATATTATAAACCAAAATTTTTTAGAAATATAAACTTCTATAATTCAAAATATTTATTATTCACTAACAAAATTAATTGCATTCCATCAATATATAACTTAATAATATATATTCCCAAAAATATATCAATAATTTTTCAAAATAACCTTACTTTTCATAACACAAAATTAAATACCATCCTTAGGTGACACATTTTCCTTTTTCAGGTAATCTTCCTAAAACATAATCTATTTCTCTAAAAAATATTATTAATTGACTAAAAATATAGTCACATAATATCACAAAAATGTTATTTATTCATTTGAATTTATGATAAACTATATACACAGTAACCCATGATGGTATCCTCAACTAAAAAATTTTACTCAACTGATAAGATCCAACCATGTAATGTTTTCTAAATGCTACCTTGATTTGAACTTTAATGCTTCGGAATCTCACTCTTGGATATGATTCTAACAACATTTTCTTTAAATACCATGTTTGAAACAAACTGAAGTAACCCAAACTTAATCATCCATAATTTGAATTTCAACAAAAAATATTCATTCCCAAACACACTGAAGACCTTTTGGGTTTATATTTTTAAGGAGGCAGAAAAAAACCATTACCTTACAAAACCCATAAAATGGGTATTTACTCCACTAAACCATAGAATCCTTAATAATAATAAATATTTAAAATATTCCAAAAAAATACAAACATGATTTTCGCATAAATGATTTTTGGTATGAAATACTATTTTGGCTTCATATTCTATGTCTTGTCGATAGTATCTACTATTTTAGTGTTTAATATCTTATTAGGAGTTATAACACTAATGTTTTTACAACTCACATTATAAAAATTTCATTCATGTCGTGAATGGATATAATAGTGATATTGAGTTAATGTAATTATAGATTATGGAATTAACTAACTATTCTATCCATGAACCTGTTGAGTACTAGGGATTCACTATGTGAATCTCTGTTTCATGTCATGAAACTATTGGGCCTACTTTTAAAAATGGTTTCCCCTATTTTAGTTTTTTGTAAATTTACCCTATTGTTGTCTCCTTTTTCTAGTAGCTATACTTTCTGATATTCTCCTTTAATGACCTCTTCTCTTCTTCACTGTTGGTTCTATTTTGGTGGTAATTCTCCCTATAGTTTCATGGATCCTCATTATATTTGGTTTCTCTAAACTTCTATTTACTTCTACCCTACTCTCATGTGTTACCCATTCCCCATATATCCATAGAAGCCCACGGTTTGTGGTATTTAGACTTATTGATGAGTATTGGAGGTTTAGATGATTATATTGTCTCTTAAGTGATTAATATCCTATAATCTTTTTGGTTTTATTCGGTTTTAATTAGTTTAAAGTGCTTAAAGTAGGCGGTTTCATTAAAAGGATTTATCAGATGAATCTTCCTTATTCGATTGTTTTAAAATATATTTTAAGTTGTTTCAACTCATGGTTTTAATCTATTGAAATCTATTTTTAATGTTTAAAATTAGTTGAACCGTAAAATAGATTCTAGGAATCTTAATTCCTAGTTTTGGGGTTATTTGTATCACTTTTATAAAGCTATATTTTGATTGATGAAACATCCATTTTAAATGATTTTAATTCTCATAATGGTGCCTTCTAAAGAGGGGGGAAACCCCATGGGAGCTAGTTTATTTTTTGTGTAGTAATAGAAAAGAAATAGACTAGGTATGGTTAGCATACCTAACATTTGATACATTATAACTACTCTAACAAAACATTGGTATGGTTGGGAGACACATATTGGTGATCTCTAATCCCTAGGATCCAGTTTTTTGGGATATGTGTGTATAGTTGGTTATTCTGACTTGGTAATTTAAAGTGTTAGGGACCTAGCTATCCTTGACCTAACATACTTTGGAGTTTCCAACCACAATTAAAAATTTATTTAGTTTTATCTTGGTTATATTTTCATGATTTGGAAATGGTTTGTATATATAAATGTTCTTTAAACTATAATATAATGATTTATTTCTATGAATTTTTTTAAAATATAAAAATATGTTTTAATGAATTTATTTTAAAACTATTCCAAAGTGGTTTATATACTTATTTTATATAAAAATATTAAAAAAGTCTTCTACATGTTTTATACTTCTTTAACAAGAATAATCGGTTTATTCAATAAAGTCTTCTTTTATAACACTATGTGGGACCATACTGTGCATTTGAGGTCCAAACCTATAAACAATAAATTGGTGTTTATATGTATTATTATGTCGGATATAGGAAATTTAAGGGAAATTCTTAGAGTAATTTTTTCTCACAATAGTATATTTTGAGAAATGGTGGTTAAACAGTGGGATTTTGACCCACCTGCCTGGTAGATATTTTTTAAAGGATTTTTTCTTATTTTCATTATACTTGTACTAATACTTGTATTTTTATTGTGGTAATTTTATATTTTGTGGATTTATATCATGTTCTATCATGTTGTGTTGCATACAAGTTTATACTTTTTATTTATGTTTTGTCTTGGTATGTTCTTTATTTACCTTCTTCTTAATAGGTATAAGTTTTAGGTTATTATTTGAAACATCATTCAAAAATGTGATTCATCAATTCTTAGGTGCTTTTTATCAGTTGGTGGGGATCATGAACTCCCTTGAGGCCTTTTATAGGCTAGCTTGGGTGTCCTATTTTGGGATTACCAAGTATGGTAGGTGAAAAAATGTTATCAAATGTGGTTTTAAGTCTAGTTTATTTATGATGACACGGTTGAAATAACTTATGACTATTGAGACTTGAGAGGTTGGATGTGAGTGAGTTCCTAGACAACTCTCATTATAGAAAGCCCTGGGTTTCTATGGAATTTCCATGAATGTGTTTTACTGAGTCCTACTTTCATTTAATTTAATAATTTCTTAAGTATATTTCTTTATTTGATTATTTTCACTCATTCTATAGTTTTTAATAGTATCATTCCCCCTAGAAGACTTTTATTGAATCCTCAAAAGGGTGTTGCAAAATAAGATATTCTAGAGAAATAATTTTTTTAATAGAGATCTTGTGAAGGATTTAGCGCATGTGGTCCATCATATTTACCAAGATATTCTCTATTTTATTTTCAAGCTAGAGATGTAGATCTAGGGAATTATGAGGACACAAATCATGGCCAATATTTTCTCCCCCGGATTCTGACATCATTCTAGAGGAAGAGTGATTCTTAGGATATGAATGACTTGATAGGGAAATTTAAAGGATATTTGACTTATTTAAGTTTATGGATTATTTTATCGTGATGTATAATGTATTTAAACTTGAAGGACCTAGTCAAAAGTTTTGTGATTCATTGATTATATCAAAGAAATATATGGGTTTGGAATAGAAGGGATTTAAATCCATATATACCTAGAATTTCTACCCATAAATGATTGTTTTATATATGTAAATAGAGTTTCTTCCTCTTTAGTAAGGTGATAAGACAATAATGGAGTACACCAATCATTTTTCCGAACATTCACGTTTCCCACAAGAGGTGTTATTGAATGAAAAGTTAAAGTATTCAAGGATTTACATGGGATAGTAGCATGATATATATTCTCAGGTACTCAGGCTAAAAATTTCCACTTATACTGAGGTTATTGATTAGGAACTAATGAAATAGATTAATCAGGATATAAAATGAGGATTCATTGGGATTTCTACCACATATTGAGATAGTTACAGTTTCCTTGATATAATTAATATGAAAATGTAATGAGGTTATTAGTGGAAGTGCTAGTGTCTCCCAGAAATATACTCATCATATTATCTCTACAGTGTCTAGAATACGAACTCTAACATGGTAAAAGTGAGCCACGATAGGGCTTACAAAACCTGAATTCTTCTATGAACTGAAAATTTTCCTTTCTTGTGGATGTTTGGTTCGTCTGTAATGCTTCTATCAAGAAATAACTTCCTAGTGAATTGGTTTAGGATATTCAAAACCAAGATTGTTAATGGTTCCATTAGATACATTCAAGGAAGTGTGTTTTTATCTACAAGATTGTGGGTTCAAGGCTAACTCTTCTTCTCGGGTGAAGTAGTTTCATGTAGGAGAAGATTTTCCAGTATAGATCATGGTGGGGGGGCTTTCACTATTATAGGTATTATTTTACTTACATTACTTATAGTAACCTATATGATAATAGTTTTTTTCACACTTTTATATCAAAAATCCATATTAATTTGAACAATTTCACTATGAAAATCCTGGAATATGTTATAGAGAAAGATACACCTCTCTAAAATAATAGGGATAGGGGTTTATGATTCCCCTAATGCGCCTTTTCTATACTTTTAGTCGAGTTATATTGAGACATAAGATCTTGATATGGATATCTTTTATTTTTTTATTTGGATTAAATATATGGTCTCTCATAGATCTCATATTAGTTTTTATCATTAGCTATTGACTTTTAATACACGTGATGGGAACTCTCATGTGTTTCAAATAGAATGGGATCTAAGGTCTATTAAATTAGGACCTTCTCTTCTAAAACTCAGTAAATTGATATCCTTATTTTTAGTTGATATTGATTAGGAAATCATGAGTTGTGAACTTCTTCTATTGGTTAATGGGTTTTAGTAGTTCTTTTAAAATAACTTTCTTGGTCTACCTATATAAAAAGAACTATAGTTCTCAATTGAATTAATACTAGGGTCCTGGTTAAAATACATACCTTCTCATTATATGGGATCATTAAAATTGAACCAGATAATGATTCAGTTGGACTATTTGGAATCCACGGGCTTCACTAATCTGGGCGTATCACTGTCGTCTACCCTTTTCTCTTTACCAGGAATTCTAATGGAACATTCCATTTATATGTTGATTATGACAAGATCCACTAGGTTATGATTAATAATAAATACCTTTTCCCCGTACTGATGATTTTTTTTAAGAATTAAATTGGAATTGGTGGTTATACAAGAATGATCATGGATCTGGAAACAACATATTCATGACTAAGGATTAAATGTTTCCAAATACAACCTTCAAGAGTTTGTATAGTAATTTTGAGTATCTTATAATTACATTTTGATTGACAAAAACACTTTTAGTTTTTAAATATCTGATGAACAGGATATTTTACCAGTTCCATGTTTCCTATATTGGTATTCATTAATGATGTCATTTTTTATTCAAGAAATAATAAAGAGCATGAGATTTATCTAAGAACGATTTTAGAAACCTTGAAATATCACTTCCTTTATGCTAACCTATCAAAGATTCACTTCTAGATCGGAGAAGTTAACATATTTAAACATATTTTCACAGAATATAGAATTTTAGTTGAACCTAAAAATGTGAATATTTCCATATCATGGGAAGATCCAAGAATTTTTTTTAATATTCATAGCTTCTTGAGTCTAGAAGGTTAATACGAGTTGTTTGAAAAGGATTTCCTAAATCTATCATCTTCATTTATATTTCTAACAAGTAATTGTCACATGTTATAAAAAAACATCCTATAATCTATACGAAGATGTCCAAATTGATTAAGACAATCAAATTCTTTAGGATTGGATCCATTAATGCATCCTGAAATTTATAGGTTCTTACACATGTCATTTGGGACTAATAAAATTTGTTTACAAAAAATAGTTTCCATCCATCTGTTCTAATAGAGACCTTTGAATAATTGTATAGATGGCCATAAAAATCATCACATCTTTATCTAAGTTTAGTAAAGACACTTTTTGGGATGAGTATAATTTAGGAGATAATTACTATGATCTAATTTATTCATCACTAGTTAGTGATAGATCAGTGTAGTTATAAATATTTTTCCTATCATGAGTGTAGTACTTGAAATTTTTGGTTTTAGGTAGGATATTCATGAATTTGTTTCCTCAATCGGGTCACCAAAAGCTTGGGAATAAAGTGAAATTATCTATTAGAAAAGTGGTTCCTTTAGAGATAGTCAAGAAGATTAGAATGGTGTCATGTCCTTTGGCATTAACACCTTAGTTAACTATGATTCATGATATGTTACATGTGTATAGTGACCCAAACTAAACATGAATAAATAATACATTGATTTCATGTTTTAGATCATACATCTCAAAAATGGTCTCAAAACCCATGGACCTAAAGAAATAGTGTCTTATATAATAGACATAAAAATATTATTTTATGACACTTGTTGAAATTTTTGAATAATTTTTCTCCTCTAGACCCTATTATAGGGAACTCATATGATATAATTTTATTCATAAATTGGGGAATTAAATCATAATAAAAGGGTGGTCTTAAATGATAAAAAAGGTTAACTTACTAATAGTACATAAAGGTGAGGTCATAAACATGTAAGAATACATGAATTTTATGAATTATCTAAATATAAATGAAAATAAATAAATAGTAGTTTCTATAAAAATAAAATATAGTAATATCATATTATTTGATCAAAATATTTCCATGGAATAAGAAAAAAACATGAAGAATAAAACATGAGAAATTGAATGTAGAAATAAAAGTGGAAAAATCATAAACATAGGATCTCTTATCTTTGTGAACCTATAAACACACAAACTTGTTCACACATAAAGTTTTGTGTAGATCTAAACACCGTCACACTCTCCCATTGTTGACTCAGCCACTTTCTAACCTATTCAGATAAAAAATTATGATTAGAGTTACTCATAATCACACTCACCATTTTTGAACCTTGTACTCAATACTTCTCACATAACAGATCTATATTATGAGATATAAGACTTTACCCAATGGATTGGAGGGATATATAGTTCCCACCCATCACATAATCCAAACATATGTGTTCCAATTGAAAACAATATCCATATAATAAAATAACCTAAGGAAAGAAAATGGGGTATCAAGATATATCCCATTATATAGATATTATGTATAGAAAATTGGATTCATAACATTTCTAGTATTTCATTAAATAATCCATAAAAAGAAATAGGTTTCATAAAACATATTCAAAGCAACAGCAATGGTTATCTAGAGAAACAAGGTCAATAGAATCATTAAATCATATCCCTAATATTAAAAGGATGTTAAAATGAATGAAAAAAATATAAAACTAAATTGGTATCATAAAACCATATAAAGTATAATCAAGATCATAATTTAGTAATTGTTAACACACTTTCAGTTATAGTGGGAAATAGATGAAAGACATTAAGAAAAAATCAATTTTTCAAAATCCCTTTAAATTTGTTTATAAAATGGAGTAATAAATCATTTTAAAAACAATATTCTTATATTTTTCAATGATACCTTTTGAAAACATTACTTTTAAAATATTTAATTTTTAATATATAGAATAAAATAAAATAAAATATCTAAAAAAATAATATCATTAAAATCATTTTAAATTGATTATAAAAAAGAATTATAAAATCATTTTCGAAAACACTTTTTAAAAGTTTTATATAATTATTTCTAAACTAAAATATTTGAAATATATAGTAGTATAATCTTGAAAATAAACAATTATTGTAATGAAATATGGTTTGGAAGATGAATGTTATGTGCTTAAAAACCCTGTAAATATCCAAAAATAATTTTGTTGAAAACCCAAATCATTAAAGAGTTTAATAAAAGATTTAATTTATAATAATTTCAAATGAGTATAGAGATAAAAAATAATTATATTTCTATCCATTTAGAAGAATATTGGTGGGATGAAAATATTGACATGGTGTCAAAAGATGTAATTGAAAAGTAAGGGGTTATTCTTTGAAAACTCACATCTTAAGAAAAAGAATCCATAATTGAAGATGGAATTGATATATAAAATAATTTAATTAGAAAATAAATATTAATTATGACATAATATAATCATAGTGGATATTTCCAAAAAAACTTTAATAGTAATGTCCAATAAAGAGGAGTATACATCAATGAAAGGAAATTGAGTTATCAAAAACCCTTAAGACTTTAGTAATTTTTTCATAAAATTACATTTTAAGAATGAAAATCATTTGACTCTATAAATACCATGTATTTTCCTAAAACATATTCATGTGAAGTATATACATGTTAGAAAAAATAAATTGGTTCATAAAATTTAAACATGTCACAATGAAGATAAATTGATATAAAACAACACTTACAGGTTAAGACTATTCCAATAAAAAAATTTATTGAGAGAGAGATTGAATCTAGTTTTAAAATAATAGTAATTTGGATAATTTTGAATATAATAAATCCAATAAGTATTAAACAGATCATTTAAATGAAATTAGGTATATGAAATAAAATGTTTCTCGAAAAAGGAAAATTTGAGACGAAAACCTTACCGTGTTCAAGATTTGTTCTGCTAACGTGCTTAACATCCTGAACAATCTAATTATGTTTATTATATACCATATTTATAACCTTATCCTTATATATTAAATTTTATAGTGAACATTTATTATAGCATTCTATTTATTTGTTATACTTTTTTCTTATGTTTCTATAAAACTTGACTTAATGTCAGCTTATTTTGGTAATTTTAGTGATCAATGATGATATTTCAATAATTAGATAAATACCTCATATTAACATTAAATAAATAAAAAAAATTAAATTCTTATTAAATTATAATAATATTAGTATTTATGTTCCCATAGTCATGAATTATAATGTTTTCTACCATTTATTCAAGTAGGTGGTTAAAACAACTCAAACATTAACACACTAAATCTTGATGGGTGAGTGTGGTTAAGGGAGTATGTAATATCATTATAATAGAATAATAATTTGATAATTTATATGTTCTTAATTTTCTATATATTATTTTAATTTGTTTTCATAAGTAAAGAAATACAAGATGAAAAAAACCTTACTCTCTGGAAGCAGTAGTTCGCACAACTCAAGGATAACATTCTTTTTTTCTAAGGAGATGGAAGGGAATAAATAATTATTTATATATTAATATAATTACATTTAACTATTATAATTATATTTATTTCATTATATTATCAATATTAGATATTATTTTGGAAGGAGCATAGTAATTGAAATACTAAGATAAAATAATACTCACATCATAATCTAAAGTTTTATATTAAACAATTCCTCGGAGATGAAGGCCATAATAAAAATAGAGGTGAGAAGAGGCTTATAGAGGTGGGATATGGTTATGGGAGGATAAAAATTTCATAGTTTTAAGGATAAATTCAAACGGAATTTGAGTCTTGAAGGGGTGAGGATGTTACTCTTTTAATGTAATGTTAATATTCAATGGTAAATGGATAAAAATTGGAAAAAGATGATTTTAAAGTGTGTGTGTGGGAGGAATCTAACCTAAAAAGTAATTTTGATACAAACATTATTTTTTAGGGTTTTTCATTTTAATTTTTAACTTTTTACCTAAATTACTTTTACCTTGATCGTGAATTTTTAAAAATAATAACTAATTTTCATGATAAAAATTAAGATTGATCCTTTGACCTAATTAAATACCTCTATATAAAAATTTAAAAATAAATTTATCAAATAAAATTTCTAATGGTGTGAATATTTATTATTAAAATAAGCATGCTTAATCTCATAAAATAATTTTTAATAATAGTTGGTTTTTCGGATTATAACTCATGTGTAAACCATAGTAATTTAAATTATCATTTACCAGGAAATTAATTGGTTAATTGGAAAACAATTAATAGGTATGAATCTTTTAGGGATGTTAAAAACATAATATAACAATGAAAAAACATGATCTAAAGAAAAAAATAAAAATAGTATCTGTTAACAATTTAAATTTAAATTTTCTTCTAAAAATGTTGGGTATAAGATTTATAATCTCATTAATATATTAAAATAAATCAACTTATTAATTAATATTATATTTTATCTCTTAATTTTTTTTATTATATTTTCTAATAATATAATCATAAAAATTATAAGTATCATAAAAACTACATTTTTTTACAAAAACAAACCTTTTCCTAAAAAACACTAAAATACATAATAAACAAATTTTGATATATGGAATTAAAAAAATAATTTTACTTTATAAAAGTTTATTCCTCTAATTTTCTAAATTTAGTTTTTAAAACAAAATACATAATATAAAGAAAATTCATTTTATTTAAATTAATCTTTTTTAGTATTATCTTGTATTAAATATCTATCTTCTTGCAAAAATAAAATTTAATGGATTAACATTTTATTATTTTTTATATATTTATTAATAATTCTAATCTAATATTTTTTGTTTTTTAATTTGGTCTTAGAATGTAACTTTAGTTATCGAACATGACATCAGTTTTTACAATGTCTAAAATTTTGGTTTGTTGTATTCCACCCCCTTAAATAAATTATTCGCTCACAATTGAAATTATTTATTACTATTGAAGATATCTATAGAAATTATCAATAAATATGTAACTTATAATGATATATTTATCCTATAATATTTGGCTAGATAAATATACTTATATTTTACTCAAATAAAATTATACAATCATATTATAACACCCTGACCCGAGTTTCCTAGAACTGGGGCATTATTTATTACATTGTAATGATCGCAAGAAAGTCAAATCCTGAAGGATTGATCGGTTTCGTAGGCTTGGAAAAATTAGATACAAACATAAATTTTTTACATTACGTCATGAAATGAAAGATAACATAAAAACTCCTTCGAAAACATTCTAATTTCCTTTCCTCATCCCTAAAAGTTATTCATAATGTATTTCTTAGAATCCGGGGGAAAATGAAACATAGGAATGGGGTTATATCAGATTCTCAGTAAGGGTAAATAATTCAGCTTAAGTTATCATAAATAAGCATAAACTTTTAATGAAATATGTATAATAAAAATATCATCTTTTTAAACATATACATTAACATAGTATGGAAAGAATAAATAAAACATTACCATATAATCATGCACATATATATTCTACCAGTTTAATAATCACATGTAATAACTATCCTTATAAAGACAGAATACATAATGAAAACATCTTAAACACACCATCAAGGCTTTGGCCAAGACACCATACAAAATTGGCTAAGACATTAGCCAAAACCTAAACATAATTGTCGCATGAGATCTATCGATGCATTAGAGGCCTATAGAGGGCCATGCCCGACACTAGAAAAGTCCAATGCATTTCTCTTATGAAATAAGTAAAACATAACCAACATAAAAATTCATATTAATACAAGAAAAAGAAATGGGAGTACTTAATCAATAAGATATGAATGGTATCAAAATAGAACATCCATATTCAAACATGTCATAAACCTTGAATACAATATAGAATATTGTATCATAATATATTAACCTTAATTAGGCATAAAATCCAATAAAGGATATTGAAATAGATGAAAGTGATCTAACAAAATCATTAAAACTCTTTTAGAAATATTACTTTTTAATTTGAAATAATTTAAAAGCATGTGTAATTATAGAAGATAAAACTTCCTTTAAAAATAACCTAGTTATATTGTATGTGAATCTTCAAAATGTTAAGATGTCATGACGGCGGAAAATATCCACTCACGTCGTATAAGTTAAAAAACATTCATTCCTTAATTTGTCAAAAAAATTATATAGTACCTCATTTGGAAAATGACAGAAAGATTACTTTCAAAACAATTTATATAAATTTAAATATAGGTAAAAATGACTCTAAACAATATTCTAAGAATAGAAATATTTTTTTGAAATACATGTGTAAGAAAATGGATTGGGATGATAAATATGTCCTAATATATACTTATGTATAAACAATCTCATATCATAATTAGATTGTGAAATTAACCCTTACCTAATACTTTCCTTTAGTATAGGGTGTGTTAAAATCATTTATAATGGTTAAAGATTGTTACTAATTTATAGCAGTATTATATACATATTCATCACATCATATATGATCCTCTTATCTTGTTTTGTTAATAATATTTTAGTATTACCATTATTTTGAATGCTAACAGCTTTGTTTTCTTATGCACGTTTTGTTAAGTAAGTCTTGTTTCTTATGAATAGGATATATTTTATTCAAATACATAATGATATTAAGTTAATAAATATTATATTCCCATATCTTATGATATTTTTAATCATTCTTGAATGGTTATTGTGGATCATTAATCTCATCGCATCGTGGAGACGATAGGCCGTACAAACACACGAGCACCGATATCATTCCTTTAATGGTTAAATGAAATGAAACTGGATGGTATATTAATTATAAATAATAATAATAATGTCATATTCATTATTAATTTCTATTATACTCATCATTATACCCATCCAAATAAAATAATGTTGAATAACAAATTACACCACGACGTGGAGATGGTAAGCCCTATGTATGCACGCATGGTGATATTATTATTCATAAGATGGATAAAATGATGAATATTGTTGTCCCATGATTATAATAACATCTAGGTATATGTAGGATACTTTATTTATTACTTTTTTATTGAAGCAACAAAGAAATAGGAAGTAGAATAAGAAAATAACTGTGAAAGAATAGATAAAATGCTTACCTCTTCATTGGGTGTCTTCTTTCAATTTTCACAAAAAGACATCATAAGTTGGTTTTCTAACCAATGGGTGGCCTATCGGATGAATTTAGGGAATTTGGGAGCATATGTGGGATGGTTTTGTCAGATTCAAATGTCTTTGGCAGAGTGAATTAAAGATAAAGAGAAGGTCCCTTTTATAAAAGATGCTAGGGTCACTTTAGGAAAATCTTGAAATATTCATTTATTAAAAATTTATTTTAGGTTTCTAATAGCATAAAAGTTATTTATTTTGAGGATATGATGAGTATGGTTCTAAATAATTTCAAAAAATAGGTTTTATACAATATTAGGTTCCAAATGTAACCTTATATTTTGTCTTTAACCATTAGTTAAATAAGTTAACTCTTACGATGTCTTCTTCTATGTTTATACAATATGGTTAATATAGTTACTATAAAAATTAAAATAAAACCCAAATTGGATCATTAATGATATTTTTAATACTATTTAAGTTGTTTGGACTAATATTATATCTTCATGACTATTATATCATTTAATAAAATAGTTTTTGTTTTAATAAATCAGTTATGTCAATTTTGACACTTGTTAGTAATTGATTTTTTTTAAGTCATAACAACATGATTCCTTAAAAAAAATTAAATAATACCTAAAAGGTAAATGATATCCAAAACATATGTGTATTGAATAAAAAATATCAAATTACATATATTTTAATATTTATAATACCATTTATTTCATTCATTCATTAATAAGGTAATCCCTACATCATTATTGTGTCATAATTAAATTTATTTATTTTATGTACAAAAATTATAAATAAAATACTATAACTTAGGAAATATTTTTATATTTCTAATGAATATTTATATTTAAAGATATTTTTTATATAACCCTACATCATAATTGTTTTAGTAAAGAGATACATGTTTATGTTATATTTCTTTTTACTTTAGATTAATTATTATAACATCTCATTATCACACACAAGTGGCTCTAAAAGGCCAAATGTACATCCCAAGTGTTATTTGGTCGCCTATAACTCATCCAATATTATTAGGACACATTTTATGGTATTTTTAAATAATTATAATATTATTTTTACCTTTATTCTCCGAATTTACCCTTTAACCGTGGTAAATAAAAAAATTACTAAAGTTATTATTCATAACTCCCAAAAATAAAAGGGACTTAATTAAATAATATTTACCTTATGATTTAAAATATGGGATAAATTTTTAAAAATTCAAAACACAGAAGTTTCGTTAATTTATTTAAAATTAATCCATGTTGTCAAAATGAGAAAACGAGTTTTTAAAAGTAAAAACCATCAAAAGATTAATATGTGTTTATATCAAATTTCAATGTAAAATTACTTATAATGAATTTAATTGTATTAAATGATAAAAAAATTAATCTAATTATACTTTAAAACCAACCAAAAGGATAATATAATAATAAAAATAAATTATATTAAGAAACAATTTTGAATTAAAATGCATTATTTTTCACTATTCATTAAAATGTGAATGTTATCAAAAAAATATCAAAAATAAACTTTTTTGTCCCAATTATAAATTGAAATTTCATTTTTTCAAATTTTTAATATAAAAGTTCATAATATTGGATTTAAAAATGGTTCTCCATTAAAATGAGAAAAAAGTGTATTTTTTGAAAAATACTTCTGTTATCTGAAAAGTTGAATTTTTCCTTATCTTATGTCTAATAAACCCATAATATGAATGTTAAAATCATATGGGATATATAAAATTCAAAATTTGGATATTAATATTCATAAACACTTTTTAAACAGCTTGTTTGATAGGTCGTGGTGCGCTCGAACTTTGTGTTGCGTGTAGCGCAAGATATTTAATTATTTAAAAAGTAGTGTATCATGGAAGTTTGGGGTGTTACATTATTCCATCCATCAAATAATATCATCCTAAAAATTTCTATAATTTCACTACATAAAAAGATTCAGGTGGTTCTTCATCATAATTTCTTTAGGTTCCCACATTACCTCTTCTATTTTATGGTTTCTCCAAATAACTTTTACCAGACGAGTTATCCAGTTTCCCAGTAATTGTTCTCTAGTATCAAGAATATTTATGGGATCTTTACAATAAGATAGATCAAGTTCTAGTAATTTTTATTCATAGGTGAGTACATGTGTTGGGTCTGGCATGTATTTCATTAGCAATGATATGTGGAACACATCATCGACTTTGGATGGACTTAGCAGCATTTCCAAACAATAAGCTATAACTCCAATTCGTTATAGAATTTAAAAAGGTCCAATGTACTAGGTATTTAATTTATCCTTCTTAACGAATAGTATAACAACCTTCCATATAAATACCTTCAAGAAAATATAATCTCCTACTTGAAATTCTAAATCATTACTTCGGTAATCAGCATAGATCTTTTTCCTACTTTTATCTATTTTGATATGGGTTTGGATAATCTTCACGTTCTCTATTGTTTCTTCAATAAGTTCTAGACCTACGATTTTTCTTTCACTAATATCATCCCAACAAGTTGGTGTACGACATCTATTTCCATATAATTCTTCATATGGTTCCATCTGAATACTTGAATGGAAGAAATTGTTATTTGAAAATTATACTAGTGGTAAATACTAATACAACACAACTTGAATGTCAAGTGAGAAATATCTCAAAATGTTTTATAAAGTTTTAATTGCTCATTCTGATTGTCCATCAGTTTGATGGTGGTATGCAGTGCTCAAATGATGTTCATTATCTAGGTATTTTTAAAGACATTTCTAGAATCGTTATGTGAAATAGGGATCACAATTAGAAACTCTTGATAGAGGTACACCATGAAGTCTTATAACATTATTAATATATAGACTTTCCAAATGTTTAATTTTTAAATCTTCTCTTATAGAAAGAAAATTTTCTGATTTGGTAAGACAATCTACAATAACCCATATCATATATTTTCATCTGGAATCCTTTGGTAGTAATAGGATAAAATCTATCATAATATCATCCCATTTCCACAAATTGATAGGAATGGGTTGCATAACTCCTCTAGGATGTTTTCTTCTAGCCTTCACCTATTGACTAACCAAACATCTTGACACGTAATTAGCAATCTCCCTCTTCATGTTGTCCTTCCAAAAATGATCCTTCAAAACCCTATAAATCTTAGTGCTAGAAGGGTGTATAGAGAAATTAGAGTTATAAGGATCATCCAATAATTACCTTTTTATCTTAGGTATAGTAGGAACACAAATCCTCTTCCAAAATTTTAAAATGACATATTCAAATATGAATTCAATAAATCTCCCATAGTTTGTAGCTTTAATTTTATTATGAAATTACTAATCATCATACTGAAAACTTTTTATCCTTTCTAGTAAATATGGTTTGGAATACGCTTGAAAAATTAGTAATGTTTCACCTTCCATGATAATCCCCATATCCTAATTTATTATATCCAAAAACATAGGATGCTTTTCAACTTTAATTTTGTTCATAACTTCATGGTCCATTTTGATCAAAGAATTCTCTACCTTATCTTTCTTTCCATGATGGTAGTGTATTGTAAAATAATAATCCTTTAGTATCTCAATCCATCTCCTCTGTCTCATGTTTACTTCTTTCTATGATAAAATATGTTTCAAACACTTATGATTAGTATATATATCACTTATTTCTCTATAGAGATATTGTATCCATATCTTTAGGGAAACGATTATTGCAGCTAACTCAATATCATGATTTGTACAATTTTTTTGATTAATTTTTAATTTCCTTGATTCATATACAGTAACCCTATCATTCTGCATTGAGACACAATCAAGTCCTTTCCTTGATACATCACTATAAATAAAAAACCCATCACTTCCTGATGGTAACATAAAAAATAGGAGCATTTAATAATCTTCTCCTAAATTCTTCAAAACATTATATACACTATTTTGTCCAAAAAAAACATCCCCTTTATGTGTGATCTTGGTAAATGGGTTAGCCAATTTGGAAAAATTCTGGATGAAACGCCGATAGTAACTCGCTAAACCAATAAAACTACACACATCAATTATATTCGCTAGAACTATCCATTCTTGGATTTCCTTTGTATTTGAAGGATAAACATAGATTCTATCATTCAATGAAATATGTCTAGGAAAAGAAATTTCTTAGAGACAGAAATTACACTTCTTAAACTTCCCATATAGATCACTTCTTATAAGAGACTTCATAATAATCCATAAATTGTTCTCAAGGTCTCCGTGGATTTTGGAGTATACCAAGATATCATTAATAAATACTATGAAAAAATCCTCACGATATTCCTTAAAAACTTTGTTCATTGGATCCATGAAAACAAAGGGTGTATTAATCAATCCAAAAGGAATTACTATAAATTTTTAACGACCATACCTCATTTGGAATTCTATATTTGGAATATCTTCCTTCATTACAAACAATTGATGATATCTAGAATGAAGGTCAATCTTCAAAAAATATTTAGATCATGGAGTTGATCAAATAAATCATTAATGTGAGGCAAGGGATAATTGTTCTTTTTTCTAATAGCATTTATTTCTCTATAGTCAATGCACATCCTCATTGATACATCTTTTTTATTAATAAAAACAACTAGGGCTTCCCAGGGAGAAACACTAGGGAGAATAAATCCCTTGTGACTCAACTCCTCTAGTTGTTTCTTTATCTATACTAATTCCACATTGACCATTCTATAGGTAGTATTTTATATTAGCCCTTCATTTGGGATTAAATTAATAGAAAACTCAAATTCACGCTCTAGTGTGTGTCCAGGTAAATATTTAGTAAAAGCATCAATATATTCTTTTGCAATAGGTAAATCCTAAATTTTAATATTTCATTCTTTATCCCAAGATATTATTTCATCTTCCTTCCAAATAATTAAATTTATTAAATCTACTAGGGTGGGTTTTGATTAGAATATGGTGGTGATTTTTCTACTATAAAGATAATGGATTTTATATCTTCCTCACAAATCGAAAATTCCTTATTCTTGTAATAGATTTTCACATTATATTTTGATAGCCAATCCAAATCAACAATTATATCAAATTCATCCATAGGTATGATTATAAAATCAGTAGATAATGTATGCTTATATTCCATAATGGGAACCTACAGACACATCTTTGTTGTAATAATGCTTCCCTAAGGGGTTTTGACTGACCACTCCCAACTAAAGGGAATTGGAAATATCTAATTTTTAAAGAAAATGGGAAGATATAAAAGAATGTTAGGATCTGGAATCAAATAAATCATTGCTTAAATTTTAGGAGATGATGAAAGTACCTGCAACCACATAATGATGAACTTAAACCTCATTAGGTGTGATTGCATAAGCCTGGCCTTGATCCATTGGCCTTTTGGTGTATATTTCTTTAAATAATAGGACATTCATGTGCATAGTTTCCCCTCTCCTTGAAATTAAAGAACTGAAAATTACCATATTCTTTCTTACCCATGTAATCACGATCATGGTGGCCTTTTTCTCCACACTTTTAATAGGCTCTTGTCCCTAATAATTTTGTCCTAGGAGATTTATTTCCACATTTATTGTAGGATGGAAAGTAAAACTTTCCCTTAATCTCCTTTACTTTATTTTTTTCTCATAATTCTCAAAATACCTCTTCTTCTTCTTCCTCCCTTTAAATCCATAAGACTTATAGAATTCTTTCTCTACCTTGATGGAATATGAGACTATATCTTCATACGACAAGAATGTTTGGGAGACTAGTGCCCTTCGAAGAAATGGTTTTAACCCATAAAATAATTGATCAATATTACTTCTTGGGTTACATATGAACTCTACAACATATTTTTCTAACCTTGTGAAGTTTTCCTTATACTTTTTTACATTCTCATCCTACATTTTCTGTAGACTCAGAAATTACCTTTCCATATTAGCTCACTATTCATGAGGAAAGTATTTTTCTAGAATAAGTTATTTAAACTTCCTCTGTTCTATATTTGATACTTCTTCATCATCCTTTTTGTTTTGATTTTATGACCACCATTGATCAGCATCTCTTGAGAGATAGTAAACTACCATGACAACTTTTTCCCTACCATTACTCCCCAAAGCAGGAAATATTTTCTCTAAGGAATTTATCCATTACTCAACTACAAATGGATTTTTATTCCCATTGAATCTTAGAGGTTGTTGTCTCATGAAGTGTTCTAACATTGATCCTCCATATTTTGGATCAATGTGCTCCATATGGGTAAATTTTTTATTCATAACCTGAGTGATCTATCCCAGTATGGTTATAAGCATTTCAGCACTAGTTTCATCACCAGTTCCACTATAATTATCTTTTAGAGGAGGTAAATCCCTACATGGATTACCTTCATTGATACGGTTTCCATTCCATTTACTAGGTTACATTTCTAAATAATGGCATACACTATATTAGGTTATGATTCATAAATCATAATTACAGAATAATAAAATACTTAACATAAATTGAAAATTTTATGCATATCAAATATATAATTATAAACATGGTTTCTTTGAATAAATAGTTAATCATAAATCCTTAATAATTGTTTTTAAATAAAATATTAATTATCCTAAGAGTATCCCTTAAGAGTTTCAAACTAGGTGTGTAGTAAGGCATGTTGTCATGTACCAGGTTACCCTGAGTCAAGCCTAGAACACCTTTTTGGAGTTTTCACCCCAAGGTACATCTGTGCCAGAACCACATCCACTTGTAGTATCTATACAGGGATGTATTTTCTAGGAATTCCCACATAATATATACATTACCTAAATTTTAGGATGGTCTTTTATACTTATCCTTATATTCTATCTTAGGGTATTGTTCCCTAATCAATGTTTTTATAAATCTTATTTCCAAGGTTTGTACTAAACTTCCTCTAATACCAACTATAATTCCCCAACCCTAGTTCCCTGTAGCTAGTTAATTATTTATTACATTCTCATGATCACCAGAAGTTCAAATTCCAAAGGATTGATTGGTTTCGTAGCCTTGGAAAAACTAGATACAAACATAATTTTTTTACATTACATCTTTAAATGTAACAAAACATAAAAAAGGCCATTGAAAACATTCATACTATCTTTCATTATCCCTATAAGTCATTCATAATGTACATCTTCGCATTCTGGGGAAAATGAAACATAATAATGGGTTGAGCTCAGATGCTCAATATGGGTAAAAGAATTCAGCAAAAGCTATCATAAATAAACATTAAATTTTATGGAAAGATATATAATAAAAAATCATCCTTTTAAAGATAAACTTGAACTTAATATGAAAAGAATAAATCAAACATTACCAAATAAAAATTAACATGGATATTCTACTAATCTAATAATAACATATAATAACTAACCTTATAAAGATATAATACATAATGTGGTACATCTTAAACACACCGTCAAGCATTCGGCCAAGACACCATACATAATTGGGTAAGACATTAGCCAAAACACAAACATAATTGTCTCATGAGACCAAATGATTCATCAAGGGGTTATAGAAGACCCCTCTAAACACTTACAAATTCCAATGAATTCCTCTTAAAAATGGGTAAAATGCAACCAACATAAACATTATTATTAGAACCATCATATGAAATTTCAACACTTGAGCCATAAGCTATGAATAATATCAAAATAACACATCCACAGTCAAACATATCATAAAACATTCAATAAAATATATAATATTTTAAAACAATATAATAACCTTAATTACGTATAAAACCAACAAAGGATTTTGACATAGATGAAAGTTGTCTAAAAAAATCATTAAAACTCTTTAAGAAATATCCCTTTTTTACTTTGAAATCTTTTGAAAGCATGTATAATTATAGAATAAAGCATTTCCTTTCAAAATTAACTAGACATATTATAATAGAATCTTCAAAATTTTTAGGTGTTATAATAGTGGAAAATATCAATTCACACAATATAAGTTAAAAAACATTTTTTTCATTGATTTCTCGAAAAGATCATATATTGCCTCATTTGGAAAATGATAGAAATATTCTTTTCAAAACATTTTATAAAAATTAAAAAATTGGTATAAATGAATTTCCACAATATTATAGGAAAATAAATATAATTTTCAAATACATGTATAACAAAACATGGATATGGATGAAAAATATGTCTGAGTGCATACTTATGTATAAACAATCTTGGGTCATAATGAGATTACGAAATTAACCTTTACCTTGTACATTACCTTAGTAGAGGGTGTGTTAACCTTCTGTATAATGGTTAATGATTTTTAATAAATTATACCAGTACCATATACATATTTATGATATCATATACAATCCTCTTATCTCATTTTGTTAATAATATTTCAGTTTTACCATTATTTCGGGTGTTAGCTACTTTGTTTTCCTATGCATGTTTTTTAATGTATGTAATATTTCTTATGTGACTGATATATTTTATTCAAATCCATAATGATATTAAGTTCATAAATATTATATTTATTTATCATGTGATGTTTATAATAATTTTTTAATGGTCAATGTGGAGAATGAATCTCATCGTGTCATGGAGATGGTAGGTTGGATGTACATACGAGGGACGATATCATTCCTTTATGGTTAAATGATATGGAACAGGATGGTAAATTAATTATCAGCGATAATAATAATTTATTATTAATTATTTATGTCTATTATACTCAATATTATACCTATCCAAATAATGTATTGTTGGAAAAAAATTACACCATGGCATGGAGACAGTAAGTTGTACGTACGCATGCATGGTGATATTATTTTTCATATGATGGATAAAATGATGAATATGGTTATCCCATGATTATAATAACATATCAGTATATGTATGATATTGGATTTATTACTTTATATGGAAACCACATAGAAATATGAAGTAAAAGAAGAAAAGAGCCTTGAAAGAAGAGATAAAACGATTACCTCTTCTTCAGGTGTCTCCTTTTGATTTGCACAAACAGACTCCATAAGTTGGTTTTATTCCCAAAGAGAGTACTCTAGGATGAATTTAGGGAATTTGGGAGCATTAGTGGTGCAGGTTTTTCAGAGCCATATGGATTTGGATTTGTTAATTAAAGGGAAGGACAGGTTCCCTTTTTTAAGAGAGGTGAGGGGAACTTTAGGAAATTCTTGAAATATTAATTTATTAAAAATTTCTTTTTAGTTTATAATAGAACCAAAGTGATTTATTTCAAGGATAAGGTTATGGTGGGTCGATATCCTATAAACCAATAAGTTTAAGACATGTTTAGGTCATAAATTCTACCTTATCTTTTGGATTTAACCCTTAGTTAAATAAATTAACACTAACCATTTCTTCTTGTATTTTTATATAATATGGTTAATATAGTTACTATAAAATATCAATAAAAACTAAAGTGGATAATTAATGAAATTTTTATCACTATAAAAGTTAGTTAATATAATTTTATATTTTTATGACTGTTATTTCATTTAATAAAATTGTTTTTGTTTAAATAACTCATTTATGTCAATTTTGACATTATTTAGTAACAGATTGTTTTAATTCATAAAAACATTATTCCTTAAAAAGATCATAATATCATCCATAAAATATCAATGTTATCCAAAAAATTCTGGTATGTCATTAAAAATATCAAATTATATTTATTTTAATATTTATAATATCATTTATTTCAATCATTCATTAATAAGGTAGTCACTGTATCATTTCTGTGTCACAAATAAATTTATTTATATAATTTCTAAAAATTATAAATAAAATACTATGATTTAGTAAATATTATTTTATTTATAATTACAATTTATTGTTAAGGATATCAGTTTTATAACACCACATTAAAATTGTTTAAGTAAAATGATACATGTTTATGTTATATTTCTCTTTACTTTAAATTAATTATTATAACATGTCGTCATCCTACCCAATTGGCTCCCAAAGGAAAAATGTTCATCTCAAGTGTTTTCCAGATCTACCATAACTCATTAAATAGTATTTAAACATTTTTTATGGTAGTTTAATTTTATTATAATATTATTTTGAACTTTATTCCCGAAATTTACCCTTTAATCGTGGTAATTAAAAATAACTATTGAAGTTACTATTTATCATGACCAAAAATAAAAGGGACATATTTACATAATTTGGAACCTCTCATTCCAAATATGGAATCGATTTTTAAAAATTAAAAACAAATAAGTTTCAGTAATTAATTTAAAATTAATCCCTATTGTCAAAACAAGAAAACCGGTTTTTAAAAGTAAAAACCATCAAAGGAATTATGTGTGTTTATATGAAAATTCAATATGAAATTACCTAAAATTATTTAAATTATATTAAATGATAAAAACTTAATCTAATTATACAATAAAACAAACTAAAATTATAATCTAACAATATAAATAAATTATATTAAAAAGTTGTTTTGAATTAAAATGCAGTATTTTTCGCTATGCATTAAAATATGAATTTTATCAGAAAAACACTAAATATTTATCCTAACTAAATTTTTATGTCCTTATTTTAATGAATAATTTAATTTTGTAAAAGTGAATATATAAAATTTTAAAATATTGGTTTTAAAAATTGTTTTCTATTAAATGGTAGAAAAACTGCACTTTTTTAAAAAATACTTCTATTATCTGAAAATTTAAATTTCTCCTTATATTATGTCTAATAAATTAATAATATGAACGTTAAAATTATATGGGATATATAAAATAAAATATTTGTTTAATATTAATCATAACTACTTTTAAACGTCTTGTTTGATTGGTCGTGGTGCGCTTGTACTAGGTGTTGCGTGTAGTGAAATCTATTGAATTATCTAAAAAGAAGCGTATTGTGGGAGTTTGGGGTGTTACACACATTCCAAGGTAATTAAATGTTCTCATCATATATTTTAAATAACTTTAAATTCACAAAATAACCTACATATCGAAGATATAAAACCATATAAAAATTATAAATTATTCCAAAAATAATTTCAATATCCAATCCTCAAATGGTATTAACCAACAGTATAACAAATCATATACATAGATATATATACAATAATAAAAAAATCAATTAACCTTATAAATATCATGAATAATCTATCAATTACAAGGTTATAAATACTATATTACTTCTTCCAAAACCACTCAAAACTTTATTACAAAAAAATAAAGCATATGTTAAACCAAATATTTATCCATACTCCACCATGTTTTTTTAAATAGTTTACACTAAAAATATGACTGTTACATTAAATAAATCATCATAGTAACAATAATTCTTAATAAATTTTTACAAACTTTTAAAGTAAAGTTGTTGAAGAAAAATCCCTATATTTTTCATATAATCTGCCATTACATTCTAAAGGCTCCAAGATATAACTCACTTGTGAAAATAGATAAAATCATAAACAATTAACTTCTATTAATACTATCCTCACTTAATAAGGAAATAATAGGTGACTTAGTTAATAATTTATGGATGATCCCTTATTTTTTTATAAGAAATAAGGGTTTCTAGAAATGTGCAACATTCGAATTCATTTTTATGATCATGTTTCAACAAAAAAATAAAATCAAAATAGTTATGAAAATAAAAAAACTATGAATATAAACACCTCAATTAAAATATATATTCTCCAAAGAAACCTTTTATTTTAATAAAAATATGATACATTTGTCTCAAATAATGAATCTCTTCATTAAATCCTTGTGTTTTAATGGAAATTTTCCTATTAGGTTATCATCGTCAAATTTATTAATAATAAGTTAAAATACTTTGTAATTGTTTAGAAAGAACATGTGGGATAACCAAATAATATCCCACATAAGAGTCTATCTCAGTGTGTAGTAAGTCCTATTTGTTATACACCAGTTCATTATTGAGTAAATACCCAACACACCCTCTTTAGGGTAATTACCCCTAACTATATATTTTATAGAACCAAATCAACTTTTCAGTATCTGAAAAACGATTAAATTTATCAAACAACCACATATCCTCTATTTTACAAAACAAAATTGACATTCTTTCCTAATCTTAAGTATAAGGATCTAGCCTTAAACATTACATGATGTTGAGTTTTAAGTCAATAATTAATTCTCTTACATTTGAGGATATTTTTAGGTACATAGTTTTAGATAATTAGGTCATAACATATACATAAAAAACCATATAATAAAAATTGGACACTTCTAATCATTATCTACTTTTTCAACCAAATAAATCTTTTAAAACAAAACCTAAATTCATTTCAAGAAAATTCTTCCTGACTTTCAACTTTGACACTTCCTTTCCCTTACCCATCCTTAAATATCTGAAAAAAATTTAAAACATTGGATGAGCACAAAAATCACATTAAAGTACTTAAAAAGAAGAAAAACATTAGTCCAGTGGAAAACATGAAACCCAACAGAAAACCTTTTCTTTTAGGCATAAAATTTTACCCAAAAAGGGTATTATCATTATTTTAAAAAGATTATTTATAATACCTTTTAAAAAAATTATTTCAATGAAAACTAATTATAAATAATTAAAAATTAATTTTGGTACATTTAGAAATCATCTCATAAAACCCTTACAAAACCAACAAAAATTTGAATATCCATATAGCCAATCTGCAATATAGTTCTTCTAAAACAAATACTCATTACCCAAAGCATTAGAGAGTTATCTAGGGGAACCCATAGAATCAGGTATAACGTGATCACCTATAACTATGTAGGAAAACACATTATATATAATTCCCCAGAAAAAAACATGAATAAAATATTTCATGCTTCCACTTTATCATCCTAAAATGTTTTAAAAACTCCTTTAAACTCATATGAAAAATAATTTCAGATATAAAAATACCATTTTCTTTTTAAACCCCATTCTCAATTCCAAAATACCCAAAAAATGGAAAGAGAGAATTTCATTGAAGAAAAAATGAAATATTTAAATGCAATCCATAAATTGTATAATTTTCACAGTGGTGAAAAAAAATTTGTCATCGTATATGTTAAAAATAGAATATTTCTTTTGTTGCTTGACAAAACATTTCATATAAAACACAAAAAATATTTTTTAAATAAAATTTTGAATATAAGGTAAAAAGAGACATAAAATGTAATTTTAAAATCTTTCATTTCCATTTAAAAAGTTTTAAAAAATAATTTTTAAAACATATAATTATAAAAAAATAGTTGGAATGAAAACATTAAAAATTATTTTTTTTAAATAAAAGTCCTTACCACCTTGGAAATATTTGAATCATAAGCCCCATGTAATAATAAAATTAAATAAAACATTAAATACCATTTCTATAGATAAATTAAATATATAACACGTAAAATAGTCTTTATACACACTTTGTAAAGTAATATAGGTGTATAACATCAAAATACGCCACAACGAATGGAAATTGAGATGAAGTCCCTTACCTCAAGTACGATTCATCATGATTGTTCTTTATATTCTTGAATAATAAACCCATTTTAATTATTTTATTGAATAATAAAAAATTTCAAGTTTATTATTCAATTTATTTCACTTATTACCATGTTATATATGATTAATTAATCAATTAGGTTAACACCATATGTTTTGATGATATTCAGCTTATGGGTCAAAATGAATTTGGTAGGCTAACTACGGTCATAGTGGTCAATATTTAAACATCTAAAAAATAATAATAACGAAATAATTATCACATATATATACATCAATTATTTTTTAATACTAATCATGAAATATCATTTTCAGAAATGAAGTACATTAAAATCATAGAGACGGTAGGTTGTAAGAACGCATGACTAACGTTTCAATTTTTCAATGATCATTATCGAAATGAGGTAGGGAATATTTTATCTTTCTATAATGATCATGATATCATGTATACCAAATTAATTTTTAAGTATACTTGTATATATAATCTATGTGGTGTGGTGATAAAAATATATTCACATCGCTTCGTGAAGGTGGTAGTCCACACATACACGAACAACGTTATCCTTTTTCAATGAGAGAAAAAGGGTAAGAAATAAAATGATATATTATGTTTTAAAAATGAAAATATTTATTTGGTGCCATAATTATTTAATTTATATAACACTTATTAATTATATTAACCTTTATTACTTTTTATGTAAATAATTAGTGAATAATAAATCACATCACTTCGTGAGGAGGTAGTCTATTGTACACATGAGCGATGTTATCATATACCCAACAAAATGGAAAGTAAAAAAGTTAATTTGATATTTTAAATCTATAAGTATAAATATGTTATAAATATCATTTATATACTTTACTTATATAATCATAACCAACCATTAGATGTGGTAATGGAGAAAAAAATGACATCGATTCGCATGGTGGTTGTCTGATATACACATGAATAATGATTTCATAAACTAATTGATGGAAGGGGAGAAGGATTCATATTATTAAAGTAAAATAATAATATCCCAGTATATTTATGATATTTAGGTTATTATTCCATAATGATATAAGAATAATTAAAGGTGGTGATAGAATAAATAAAATAAAAATTATCGTTGAAAAACATTACCTCTTCTTCGGGTAAATACTTTTGGTTTTCCTAAAAAGTATTCTTAAGTATGATTTATGATATTAATAAGGTTTATATAATGATATTATGGAATTATTTAATTTATTTATGTCAATCATGGCTTGTAAAAATTTTATTTGAAGGTGTTAATAGGATATTAAAGTGGGTGGCCTTTTATAAGTGAGTTGAGTCGCACACTTGTAATTTTTTAAAATAAAATGGTGTACGCACATATTTCTCATGAAAAAACGGTAAAAAATAAAGTATTAAAAAGTATTAGACATGATAAGGTCAATATATCAATATAAAATATATTTTAGACACGTTTTTAGGTTATTTTAACCCTTATATTTTTATATTAACCCCCCCGGTAAACCCAATTTTACCTTAACTATGGTAATTAATTTTTATTGTTTTCATTATTCATTTTAGTAAAAAGAATAAGTTGAATTTATTAGATAAAATAAATTATTATAATTAAAAATATGAAATAAATTTTACATAATTAAATTCACATAAGTTTAAATATTAAATTTAAAACAAACCCCGCAGATGCGATGAAAAAGAGGGTTCTCAAGGAGTGTATTTTCCAAGAAAAACTATATTTTATACTAACTCTACGACTTATAATAAAAAAATTATGAATATAAATTAATATTTATTTATATATAAAACACAATTTTCATTTAAAAATTAATAATTATATATTATTTTAATTAATTAATATGAAGAACCATTATCCATTTTAAAACAATGTTAAGAAACATCCCATTTTTATACCTGAAAACAGAATTATACTAAAAACCAAAATAAAGTGGATTAAAAATTAATAAAGTGGATTAAATATAATAAATAATACTGATGTTAATTTAAATCATATTAAAACATATTGGGAATTTTTAAATTCTTAAATTATGGAAAATAAATGACTTTTTAAAAAAATCGGTATTTTCCAAATTCACTGAAAAATAAATATTTTCTCAAAAATTCCAAAATTTCATCCTAAGTAAATTTTAATATTCTGATTTTAAAATGTATATTAATATTATAAAATTAAAATTATAATATTTATAAATTTAATTTTAAATAAAACTTTATAATAAAATTTTTTACTTAGAACTATTTCCTATTTTATTTAAAATTTATCTTATTTTTTATGATAAATAGAAATTAGAAAGTGATTTATTCTATCATTACATCGATTGTTATTGTAACATACCTAGTAATTATAGAATAATAATATTTCATATTTATTTATATTTATTAATTATATAGTAATTTTAATTTAAAAATGATGTTATGTCTGATAGTGTACGAGACACACAACAATAGGTTTCTTCAAAATCTTATGTTGCACAGAAGACTGAGTTATATCGAAAAATAATATATTATTAATATTATTATATTAATTTTTAGTTATGTCATATTATTTAGAATTATGTTAATTAATTATATTAACTAAATTATGAATATATGGTTTACAAATTTTTATATAATGATTACTTGTTTAGAAAATAAAAACAAATTGAATGTAAAGGATGTGTTTTTATGAAAAACTATTTAAGTGTAAATAATTGTGTTTATAAAATAACAAAATCACCATTATTGGATTATAATAATGAAATAAAAATTAAATATGATGTATAAAATTCATATTATATGTTTTCTAGACATTATATAATAATAAATACAATTTTACAGATAAAATGAGTGTTTTTCAAAAAATGATCTTTTACATAATTTTGATGGAGAACCCTTTTTAAATATATTTTTTATCACTTTTATATGTTACATTTATAAACTAAACATTTTATTTATAATAAGGACATCAAAATTTACTTCGGTTTAATTTTTTGTGCTTTTCTGATAAAATTAATTTTTTAATAAATAGTGAAAAATGCTGCATTTAAATTCAAAACTACTTTTTTGTATAATTTATTTATATTTTTAGATTATAATTTTATAGGGTTTTAATTTATAATTATATTAATGTTTTATCATTTAATATATTGTAATTCATTTAATAAAATTTCAAATTAAGATTAAATATAAAGACAATGTGAACTTTTAAATGTTTTACTTAAAAAACTCGTTTTCTTGATCCGTCAACGGGATTAGTGTTAAACCTAATTTAACAACTTATGTGAATTGAATTTTGAAAAACTAAAACACATGATTGTAATAAGTATGAAAAATTTTGTTCAATAGGATGAAAATAATTTTTGGTGAATGGAAACTCTAGTATTTTATTTAACACGGTTAAAGGGTAAATCAAGTAAATAAGAGTAAAAATAATATTATAATAATATAAAACTACCCTATAACTTGTCCTAATCTCATTTAATGAGTTGTTTCCGACCCTAACAAAACTTGGGCAGAAATTATGGCCTTTTAAAACCACTTGGGTGTGATTATGACATTAATAATAATTTATTTAAAGTAAAAAAATAAAAATATCATAAACATGTCTCTTATTACTAAATTTTTTTTAATTTGGTGGTATATAAGTGATATCTTAGACAATAAATATTCATTGTAAATATAAAAATATTAAATACATCATGTTGATTTATTAATAATTTTTAATAAATTCGTAATCAAATTTAATTATGACACAATAATGACGCAATAATAGATTTATTAAAGAAAGAATCAAAGGAATGAGAATAATAGTATTAAAATAAATATAATTTTAAATATTTGATGCTAAACAAGAATTTTATAGGTTACTATTACATATTATGAGTCTATTAAAGGGTTTTTCTAGAATTTATATCTCCGTTTGGATTTTATTTAAATTCAATGAAATGAATAGTGTAAAAATTGACATGATTGATATTTTATAAAAATAATAATTTACTAAATTATTTAAAAATAAAATAAATATTTTAAAATCCCAAAGTTAATATTATAAGGTCTAAAATTTCATTAATTGTTTAATTATGGTAAATTTACCCCATATAAGTAAAATTTATAGCCTCTTAATATTTAAAATATTATTGCTACAATTAAAATTAAAATAAAATAATTAATGGTAAAAAAAAGATAATGTTTAAAATAAAATAAATACATATCTAAAAATTATTTTATGAGATTATTTAGAACTATTATAATCTTATATTTCAAATATCATACATTGGTGTAATTTTTATTAAAAAATTAATTTATATTAATTTAATTTTTTAAGAGTTTCCAATGGTGCCCCTCCCCTCTCCTATAAAAAGGTACCAACTCTTCTATAATACTCACACTTAAAAATCCATTTTTTGGAAAAATATCTACCCAAACCCATTCCTAGAATCCCTCCCCACATTATTGAGACCATATTTTAGGTATAACACCCTTCTTAAAGGTGTTTAGTTGTTCTTCAAAGGTGATCAAGCGAATAATATGTATTGTTTTCTTTAAGTATTTCTATTTTATTTCTTCTTTAACTTCTTTAAAATATTATTCTTACAAGATTAAATAATAACTATAATGTCCTAAATATACTGATATTATATTATGTTAATATAGTCACTTCTATTAAATGGGAAAGGAATGAATCGTTCGTGCATACGTTTAAACTATCACCTCCACGAACCAATCTAAATCATTTTCCATAGTCATCTCTCAAGATTGGTTATAATAATGAATTAATGTTCATATGTGATATTAATGACATATTAATAATTATTAGATAATAATATATAAATTATGTTATTACTTTTTATGCACATAAAAATGATAACGCCATTCGTGTGTACATGTGAACTATCACCTCCATGAAGAGATGTGACTCGTTTTTATTCATTATATCACTTTTATGATATATATAATTATATTTAAATTATTATTATGATTTTAATTATATTATTATCATTATTTGAAGATAAGATAATAATTACGTTATTTCCATAAGGGTCAATGAAAAATGGAAATGTTACTCTTGCGTACGTATATCTTATCGTCTCAATGATTATAATGTTATTTA
Organism: Viscum album; assembly: GCA_963277665.1. Lineage (NCBI taxonomy): Eukaryota > Viridiplantae > Streptophyta > Magnoliopsida > Santalales > Viscaceae > Viscum > Viscum album. Next base: position 1,669,283,831 of record OY728156.1, read on the forward strand.
TTTTTCATAAAACAAATGAGTAGTTTGATTTATAAGTATTGTTGATGCATAAAAGTTATTATTATTTCATGAATGTTATTATTTATATGATGGAATTAATGAACACATGTACTAGTGACATCAGAACAAGTTCATTTTCGACTTAAGTATTAAATATCAACAAAACATCTGATATGAACTTAAATAATTATGTAATTTTTTTAAAAAGGTAATAATTGATATAAAATAAATAATAAACTTGAAAAAATTTATTAAGAAATTAATAAATAACCTAAGTTTATTATTCAGTAATAAAAACATTTTTCTTGACGATTCGAACCCACAGTAAAGGATTCATCTCAATCTCCTTTCATTGAGGCATATTTTGATATTATACATGACATTAATTTATACGGTGTATAATAAACCCCTTTTAATTTTAATTTTAGTCAATGTTTTTTAAAATGAATATTTTTCTATGAAGAATTTTACTAAATGATAAATGCAATTATTATTTTTATGTGCACAATGAAAATAACTTTTCCACCACTGTGACTATTATTTTATGTTTAGATTACTCAAAAATTATTAATGTTTTAAAATAAAAATAAATACCATATTCCTTTTTCCTGTATTTTGGTATTGAAAATGGTTTTGATAGGAATTTATTATGTCAATATCTTGAAATGATATCTTTTTATTGCAATGTAGAAATGTTATTTTTTGTTTATACTTGTTTTGTGTGTTATGATTATGTTATGGTTCTTGCGAATTGATTATGTATACATGTGGTAACATGATAAACTGAGGGTGGGTGATCCCATTATATCTCTCCAATGCATTGGGTAATGAGACAGAGTTAAATGATGATATTTCATTTAAGATATTTAGGGAATATATTGTGATGGGTATTCAAAATGTAGCCATGAAGGTTACCACTATCTATCTATGAAAGCTATAATGTAAGATTGATATGTATTCCACAATTAACCTTTATGATTTAAAATTTCTATGAGTTTTTTAAAAATATTATTATTTCATGATTTCTGTTAAAGAGTTTACGTTTTATGGGTGAAAAGTATGATTTCATGGGTTTATAAGTATTCATGGAATAATGTTTTCTTTTCTTATTTTATATTCCTTTACTGAGGTTTTTATGCTAATCCCAAGTTTTTAAAAAAAATCACATGGTATAAAGGCGGTTAAAATATAGGAATAACTAAACATGAATATTATGGAGATTTTATCATGAAAAATTAATATTGTTTTATTTTAAAGAGTATAATTTTGTAATAAAAATGGATAGTGAGTAGAAGTGTCTACTTTATAATATTTGAGTTGTTATGTAATAGTTATGTCATAATTCACTAAAATTATAATTTTGAAAATATACTCAATGTGAATTCTAGATCTAACTCAATATTATGTAATTTTTAAGGTTGGGTCATATATAATTGGTATCAAAGGTCGTTTTAAATAACTTTAGGAGTTAGGATAATATTTAATCGTAAGTTGAAAATTATATATAACCATATTAGAAAGAGTTATAGTTATTTTAGATAAATTGAATGTGTTTGAGATAACCTGAATAAGTATATCTTATTATTTATCTTCCTTATAAGATAATATATAATGATTCTATTGATACACTCACACTAACATTTTTTGATTTAGTAAATGGTTGGATACAGTAGGAACCAAAGTAACATTGGATATGAAGAAAAATGTGGTGGTTCTCTGAATAAGTAACAGAATTAAATAATAGATGAAATGGGAACTATTGTGGTTATTATAAACCAATTATTAGGAGTCATGATTAACCACTTAAACCTTGGTGAGTTTTCTAATTCATCATATATGAGAGAAATGAATCCCTATGGATGTTCAATAAATAATCATAAAGGTTAGTATATTCAATAACATATTGTTGAGGATGTGGAAAGAAACACATGAGAGAATTTTTTAAAGGGATGGGAATTTTTTATAGTGGTGTTAAATAAGGTTATAAAGCCATAACCATCCAACTAAAAACGAAGCATTTAGTTTACTCCAAGAAATTAAAAGAAGTTATTTCTGAGTTATAAATTGAATGTTTTAAATATAGGGAGTATGGTCATTATGAAAATTAATATTCTATGAAGAAGGTTCACAAATGGGATCAGGAGAACCTTACATATGTATGTTTAGAAATACCTAATTCAATTCCAATTAATTATGAGGGAATAGAAAATGACCTATGAAAGGTATGGATTATTTCTTGTCTCGTATTTTTGACATTTGAGACATGATTCATGTTTTTTATTGGAATGAAGTTTTATGGAATAATATGAAAAATCATGGTTAAATGATCATGAAGAATGATAAATGATTAAGATGTATGCATATAATGGATTCAATAGTTATGTCAGATCTATGGATGATGAAATTTTTAAAATTATTAACGCTCTTTTAATGATGGGATTACTTTGGAATAATTTTGTTCTAGTATGTGTAACCCTGAAGTTTGTTATCTGAAAATTTTATTTGATGAAGAATTATCTTTTCTTGTATGGACATAATTTCAAAGTTATGGAAAACCATTGATTTTTATAGGAACTTTTATTTTAGAGGTCATTATGTGTTACTACATTTTGGGATTCAAAATTGAAGGTGTGAGATAAACTCTGAGGATAAAACATGTTATAGTTATTTTTGAGAATTTTATATCAATTTAGGAATGTTATAAAATTATATAATTTAGTAAAATGACAACCTGTAGGAAGGGTGACAACCCATCGTGTCAAACAAGGTTGTGGAAATCTAACCCATAACCAAAGGGAGACAAGGTTTCATTTCCTACCACTGGCCTATGTGAATTCCCTGGTTAGTATGAAATTATTCTTTTTTATTTAAATGATTTGATGGAATAAGAATTAGTTTATTTTAGTAACTTATGTTTTGTCAAATTGATATCCGTGGTATTGTAAAATGATTTGGGTATTGGGTGACAAATATTAATCTATAAGACATTTAATATTTTTTAAACCCTATATATCTAGGTAAATAGAATACTATGGAATTTTATTTCAGGAGTAATGGTTTAATTATTTTTTGGAAGAATCTATTTTTTTATTGTGAAATTAGAGATATTTAGGCTATTTATGGAAATGAGTAACCTATCAGGTAGAATGTGTGATTAGGAAATTAATTTTTGGTATGAGACATTAAGAGTGAATTATGTTATTTGGAGATAAATGTTAAAAGTTATCCTTGAAGACTGTGCAATCAAATCCTTATGAATTTTGGGTTTAAATCATAGTTTAGATTATTTGAGTAATTTTAAGGAAAGTTATTTATTTAATGTTCTATGATATACTTTGCGTATTACTTCTAAATTTTGGAGATTAAAAGTTGTTTTTCATCATTTAAAGGTTTAAATTTTTTTAAATAATTTTAATATCTTATAATAACCATTTTGGTTTTTGTTAATCATTCATGATAGGAGAAATAAATTGTTAATATTTTTTAAAATATTCAATTCTCTAGAAGTTGATTCTAGTGCTTCATGAAAAAAAATCATCTTAAATACTCACCGTTTGTAGAAAAATTTGATTTTATGGTGGAATTTGATTAAAGGATGAAACTCTACTTGTCAATTAAGTGTATTTCTTTATGTTATTATTATAAGCAGTAAAATAATTCCACAAATATATGAAAAGTAACTTAAAACAAAAAAAATTGTGTTTAGTTTTCTTACTATGAAATTAAATATTGTTTAACACATCACAAGTTTGTGGTTTTCTAATTATTAACTTTCTCTTGATCATGTTTTATATCACTCTCCGTCATTACATGATGATTAGTTTTTCTTCCATATCTATATTTTTTTACATGGAATCCTAGTATATTTTATTTTAGGAGGCCTATGTACTTCAGTTTCATTCTTTTAAATTGGAATTTTTATGGACTCGTTATCCAATGTCGTATTTCAATAAAGTAAGTGAAACCTTAGTTACCAAGCTAAAATTTAAAATTAGGTCAATATAATTTTCAAAAGGGAGAAGGATGTAACATCCCTAGAAATTATAGAATATGGATTTTTCATAATTATTAATATTTATGAATTAGATAATAATTTTACATTAATAGAGGCATTATGTCTGATAGCGTACCCGACATGCAATAATAGGTTCCTCTAAAATCTTACTTTGCACACAAGACTGAGTTATTCTAAAAAATAATACACTACTAATATTATTGTTTTAAGTTGTAGTTATCGCATACGGATTATAATGGCGGGAATGAATGGTATTAACTAAATTAAGATAATAGGGTTTCTAAATTTTTATATAATGATTATTTTTTAAGAAAATAAAAACCAATTGAATATAAAAGATGTGTTTTATGAGAAAATATTTACGTGTGAATAATTGTGATTAGAAAATAACAAAATAACTCTTTTAATATTATATTAATGAAATATATATTAAATATGATGTTTAAAATTAATCTTATATGTTTTCTAGACATTATACAACAACAAATACAAATTTACAAATAAACTGAGTGTTTTTCTAAAAATGCAGTTTTAATGCCTTTTGATGGTAAACCCTTTTTAAATCTAGGTTTTTGTCATATTTATATGTTTTATTTGAAAAAATAAACTTTTCATATTTAATAGGGACGTCAAAATTCATTTTGGTTGAATTTTTTTTATTTTTCTGATAAAATTCATTTTTTAATGAATAGTGAAAAATAATGCATTTTAATTCAAAACTACCTTTTTTATGTAATTTATTTATTTTTTTAGATTATCCTTTTAATATTTTAAAGGTATAATTAGATGAAGTTTTTATTAGTTAATCCAATTTTATTCATTGGATTCAATTTCATATTAATATTAAATAGAAAAACAAAGTGACCTTTTGAACATTTTTCATAAAAAACATGTTTTCTTGATCCATCAATGGGATTAGTGTTAAACCTAATTAAACCACTTATGTGAATTGAGTTTTCAAAAACTAACATAAATGGTTGTAATAAGTATAAAAAATTTTATCCAATGGGATCAAACTAATTTTTGGTGAATAATAACTTTAGAATTTTATTTATTACTATTAAAGGATAAATCAGGTAAACAAGGGTAAAAATAATATTATAATAATTTAGAACTAGCCTAACACTTGTCCTAATATGATTGGATTAGTTATGGCCAACCAAAAAAAATACTTGGAAAGAAATTATGGCCTTTGTAATCCACTTGGGTTTGATTATGACATTAAGAATATTTTATTAAAAGTAAAAATAAAAATATATAGTTGGGGCTTGGATTTGTGGTAAGAAAACCATAATACTACATAAAAAATGAGGGATCAAAACCCATTTGTCATAGGTACTATAGTAGTACTGTAGCACACTCTAACTGTAGTGGACTACTCATCGGTGATACTGTAGTGGTGGCGGATGCTATAGTGATGGTGGTACTATAGCAGTATTATAGTAGCCGTGGGTACTATAGAAAATACTATAGCAGTGGTTGTACTATAGTAGATGGGCTAGTACTCATAGAATGGGCTATGGGCCAAAAATGTAATGGCCTTCATACCCACTGGGCTTTTGGGCCAAAAATGTTATGTAATAAAGCGGCCAGTTGGGTGGCTTCTCCCTTGGGAGGTTATGACCTCTCTTTCGGAAATTTGTGTGTGTGGTGTGTGTGTGTGTGTGTGTGTGTCTGTGTGTGTGTGTGTTTAATGTAATTGTACTCTCGAGTACCTAATATATAAAAATAATAATATTATAAACATGTCTCTTATTACTAAAATAATTTTAATATGGTGTTATATAAATGATATCTTTGACTATAAAAAGTCATTAGAAAGATAAAAATGGTACCTAAATCATGGTTATTTATTTAAAATTTATTGGAAATAAATAATTAAATCTAATTAGGACACATTGATGATGCCATGATATATTTATTGAAGGAAGAATCAAAGAAATTAGAATAATAATTTTAAAATAAATATAATTTTAAATATTTGATACTATTCAAAAAATTTCTACATGATTATGACATGTTATAAGTCTATTAAATGTTTGATTAAGTTATATCTCTTTTTGGATTTTATTTAAATTTAATGAAATGAATAGTGTAAAAATTGACATAATTGATATTTTATAAAAATTCTAATTTATTAAATTATTTGAAAATACTAAAAATATTTTAAAATCACAAAGTAACTTTGATAAGGTCTAAAAGTTCATTAAGTTTCCAATTATGGGAAATTGGCCCCATATAAGTAAAATCTATAGCCTCTTAATATTTAAAATTTTGTTATCACCATTAAAATTAAAAGAGAATAATTAAGGGTAAACAGAAAATATAAGGTTTAAAATAAAATAAATACATGTATATAAATTATTGGATGAGATTATTTATGATTATACTCATCGTATCTTCGACATATCTCATGTTGGAGTCATTTGGATTAAAAAATATATTTTCTATTAATTTTACATTTTAAGAGTTTCCAAGGGTGCCCCTCCTATCTCCTATAAAAAGGTACCCGCTCTACTCTAATAATCACACTTAAAGAACCTATAAATAATCCAAGATCTACCCAAACCCTTTTGTATAATCCCTACTCACATTATTAAGGCCTTAGTTTTGATAGAACACCCTTCTTAGAGGTGTTAAGGTGTTCTTCAAAGGTGACCTACTAAAGAATGGGTATAATTTTATTTAAGTATTACTATTTTATTTCTTATTAAACTTCCTTAAAATCTTCTACTTACAAGATTAAATAATAACTCCAATATACTCAATATACTAAGATGTTATTATGTTAATATCATCACTTCCATTAAATGGGAATGGAACTAATTATTCATGTGTGCGTGTGAACTATCACTTCCACGAACTGATCTAATTCAATTTACATATCCATCTCTAATGACTTGTTATAACAAAATAATTAATGTTTATATGTGATATTCATGACATATTAATCATTATAATATAATAATATATCAACTATGTTCTAACATTCCATGCATGTAAAAAATGATAACAACGTTTGTGTGTTCATGTGAACTATCATCTCCACGAAGTGATGTGACTCATTTTAATTCATTATATCATTTTGATGATATATATATGTATATTTAAATAATTATTATTATTTTAATTATATTATTATCATTTTGGAAAGATAAAATAATAATTATCTTATTTCCATAATGATCAATGAAAAATGGAAACGTTACTCATTCGTACGTATGACCTACCGTCTCAATGATTATAACATTATTCATTTTTCATACCATAAATGAATGGTTTTATTTAAAATTATAATTGATGTATAAAATATATTATTATTTAATTAATGTTATTATATAGATGATGGACTTAATTTACACATTGACTATTGAAGTCATAATAAGTTTATTTTCAACTCAAGTACCAAATATCAACAAAACATCTGATATAAACGTAAATAGTTAGGTAATTTTTATAACACAGTAATAAGTTATATAAAAGAAAAAATAAACTTGTAAAATTTACTAAAGAAATTAGAAATTAAACTAAGTTTATTATTCATGAATATAAAGATTGTACATGATGAGTCGGACTCATAGTAAGGGACTTCGTATCAATCTCTTTTCATTGAAGCATATTTTGATATTATACACCACCTTATTTTTTACAGTGTATAATCAACCCATTTGAATTTTATTGTCTCTCAAATGCTTTCAAAACGAATATTTTTATATAAATCATTTTACTAAACTAAAAAATGAATTATTTTTTTACATACGTGACGACAAAGACTTTCACCACCGTGACTATTATTTTTTATTTTGATTCCTCTACAATCTGTAATGTTTTTAAAGAAAAATAAATAACATATTCCATTTTTATGTATTTTTGTATTTAAAATTTATTTGATAAGGGATTTTTTATGTCAAAATCATGAAATGATATCTTGTAATTACAATGTGGAAATTTTATTTTTCTTTTATTCTTGTTCCATGTGTTATGATTATGTTATGGTTCATGGGTATTGTTTATTTATATGGGTGGTTTATGAAAAACTGAGGGCATATGAGATAGTGATAACTCTCCAATTCATTGGGTAATGATATGGAGTTAAATAATAAGGTTTATCTTAAGATATTTATGTAATATTTTGTAATGTGTATTCTAAACATATCCATGAAGGTGAACCCTATGTAGCTTTGAAATCTACAGCGTAATTATGATAGAGATGCCACATGTTACCTTTATGATTTATGATTTATATGAGTTTTTCAGGAATATTATGATTTCATGAGGTATTTCAAAGATATTCTGTTTTATGGGTGAAAAGTATGATTTCATGGGATTATAATTATTCATGAAATAATGTTTTCTTTAATTATTTTATATTCCCTTGCTGAGGTTTTTGTTCAAATCCCATGTTTTTGAAATGTTTTTCATCGGGTATAAGTATGGGTAAAATAAATCATGATTAATTTTAAATAGTTTCATTTTCTAAAAAATGGATAGTGAATAGAAGTGTCTTCTTTGTAATATAGGAGTTGTTATGTAATAGTTATGGCCTAATTCTCTAAAACTCTAAACGTAAAAATATCCTCAGTGTGAATCATTGATCTAACTCAAGATTATGTAATGTTTATGGTTGGTTCCTTATAGTTATATTCATCCCCCTTTTGTAAATTTCATCCTCAAAATTTTATTCACTTATTAAACAAGTTGGGATTTCTTTCCCTCATTGAATTGTCAGGTTCTTATGTTCCCTCTTTAACCATATAGTTTTTTCATAAAACCTTAACCTAGTGAATCACTTTATTATACAACACATTCTCTCAAAAATCAAGAATCTAAACTAGATATTCCTCATAAGAAATATTCTCTTCCAATTAAACTACATTAGGTCTCATAACATGAGATGAATCCATAACATAATTTCTTAACATCAAAATATTAAATATTTTGTGTACCTAAGATAAACTCTAGATTAAATCCTCTCGATAAACAAATAGTCTAACTTTCTCCAGGAAATCATACAGTCCAATGAACTGTGGACTTAGCTTCCCCTTATTACTAAAATTCATAACACTTTTCTATGGAAAAACCTTGTAAAATACATTACCACCTACTATAGAAGAAATATCTTTCCTCTGGTAATCTATATTAATTTTTTGTCTACTCTAAGCCATCTTCATATTTTACTAAATAAAATTCATGTTCTCATCCTTTTCCTCCACCAACTATGGTTCAATCGACTTCATTTATCCTACTTGATCCCAAAAATGGCATCTAAAATCTCTTTTCAAATAATTCCACAAATATTTACATTTGTATACTAGAATGAAAACTATTATTATAAGAAAAATCAATCAAAGATAGATATTGATCCCAAATTCATTATTAATTCATTGAAAAAGAAAAATGTATATCTTCCAAGTACTGAATAGTATTCTCAGACTTTCCATTAGATTTATGTTGAAAATATTTACTAAAATTTAATTCAATTCCAATTGAATTATAATCCCTTTCAAAAAATTAAATCCGAACCTGGGATCATATTCTGATATAATAGAAAGTGGCACTCTATGTAACTTGAATAACTCCTTTAGATACATTCAATAAATATGGCTAAATAAATTATATCTTGAATTGGAAGAAAATGTGAAGAATTAGTTAATTTATCAAAAATAACTCAAATCGCATTATTACCTTGATAAGTTTTTGGAAATCCTTCCATCAAATCCCCTAATATATTTTCCTACTTCCACACCCTCATTGGAAAATGTTAAACCATTCCTTTGGTAATTTTCATTCTAGTTTAACCTACAAAAAATTCAAACACTTAATGTTAAATTCAATAATATATATTTTCACACCATCCCACCAGTAAAACTCTTGAAGGAATATGTACATCTTAGTTATTCCTGGATGAATGGAATATAGAGAACTATGAGATTCACTCAAAAATGTTTTCTTCAATTCAGAATCACAAGGCCCACATAATAATTTTCAAAAACATAGAACACCCTCTTAATCGGTATTAAAAAAACTTACCCTTATTAATGGGTTATATATTTTCCTATAAAGAATGATCATTCTATTGAGATTTATTAATTATTTTTGAAAAAAATAGGCTAAAACCTAAAAAACAGAGGATTTACCTACATCTATAACTTATAGGAAAAAATTTAACAAATCATTAACCAAAAGGTCACATTCCCAATGAAACATGGTTAATATAGCACTATTTTTTCGACTCAAACAATCATCCACATTATTTTATTTTCTAAAATGGTAAAGAATCTTAAAATCATAATCCTTGATCAGTATCATCCATATTTTCTATCTCATGTTCAATTCATTTTTAGTGAATATATACTTCAAACATTTTTTATCATTATATATTTCACACTTTACTGCATACAAATTTTTCCTCCAAATTTTTAAATCAAAAAACCATAGAATCTATTTTCAAATCATGTGTATGGTAAATTAACTCATGAGGCTTCTAATGATGTAAAGAATAAGCAATTTCATGATCATTCTTCATTAAGACACAACCAATTCCTTTTATTGAAACATAATTGTAGATAAAGAATTCTCTATTTCATGAAGGGAGGGCCAAAACTATATTACTCACTAGTATTTTTTTATTTCATTAAAACAATAATCACATTTTTTTCCATATTAATTTAAATTCTTTTCGATTTAACATATTCATTAGTCTAGAAAACTCAAAAAAGTTTTCAACAAACCATCTATAGTAACACAATAATCCAACAAAACTACAATTCTATGTGATATTTGAGGGTATTTCCCATTCATTAATAACATTTTCAGTAGGTTCAATAGTTATTCCAACTTTGGAAAAAATATTTCCATGGAAATAAATTTATTTCAACCAAAATTAACACTTTCTAAGTTTTCCATATAGTTTTTTTTATTTTAAGGTTTTCAAAAAAAATCCTAAGGTGTCTTTCATGTTCTTCCTAACTTTTTGAGTATACCGAAATTTCATCTATAAAAACAACAACATAATTTTCAGAGAACTCGTAAAAAAAATATATTCATAAGGTTCATAAATTAATAAAGTTGATTGGATAATCCAAAAGTCATAATTATAAACTCATAGTACCCATATCTAGTTAGAAATGAACTCTTTGGAATGTCGTCCTCATTTACTTTCAACAAATGGTACATGAACCTCAGTTCAATCTTTAAAAAATATTATTATCCCTAGATCTAAGAAAAAATAATTAATATGAGGCAAAGTATACTTGTTCTTAATATTGATATTATTAAAATATCTATAGTAAATAAAAAGTCTCATCGAACCATATTTCATTTTAACAAACAAAAGTGGAGCACCCCATGGTGAATTACTTAGGAGAATGAAACCTTTACTTAATAACTCCTATAATTTCTTTTTCATTCTAAAATTTCAACTTGATACATTCAATAATGGGATTTAGATATAATCTTATCATTAATAATTAAGTCAATATTAAACTTAACTGCTCGATTATTAATGAAACTATCCAAATCATACAGAAAAACATTCATGTATTCATTCACTACTATCACATCACTAATTAATAATTTTTCATTCATTTCAATAATATGATCTAGGTAACCTTCACTGTCATCTCTAATCATTTTCTCAGCACCTTGTTATGTTTTAAAAGGCATGAAATAATTAAATAAAATAGTATTGGCTCTGTAATCTATCTTAGTATAATAGACAAAAATCCAATCCATACCCAACATGAAATCAAACTCTATTATTGATAGTTCATCCAGATATGCTATAAAGACCATCCCACTTATAACAATATGAAAATTATTGTAATTTTTGGTTTCTATAATACTTCCTCTTAGAGTTTTTACCAAAATTTATATCTTATTTTCATGAGTTTATATTCCCAATTTATATTCAGATTTCTTAGAAATGAAAGAATGTGCAGATTCAATGTCAAAAAATGTACTTGAATAATTAAAATACATAAGTAACATATCGTTAACCACTTCATTTTTTATCCCAATATAAACAATTTTTGTAGAAATATATTTTTCCTCACCCTTCTTCTTCTAATCTTGAGGATCTCTAGCCAAAGTTACTAGCTTTGAGCACACGTCAGCATAATGACCCAAATCCTTGAAACTAAATAACTCACCATTGTATAGCTATCAGTTAACCCTTTATTTGGTTCATTAGGATTCTTTTATTTGCAATAATGAGATATATGGACAAACTTCCCACATCAGTAACTCATCCCTGATTTTATAAGACATTATCCAGGGTTCTTTTTACTACACTTACCCCAACATGTGAAATTCATTTTCTTACCTCTATATTTATTTGTTGTGTGTTTCCCCATCACCTATCATCCGGGCCACTTCATACATTCATCATCACTAGGTACATAAGTGTCAAAAAAATCCCTCTCAAATTTTTTGGCACAATGATTAACTTTATCATAGAATTTATATTCTCATGCATCCAGATATAATTGAGGACTTGGTTTCAATCCTGAGTAAAATCTATTAATTTTAATATCAATGTCCCAAACAAATTAGGTACACACCTGACTAGTCATGTAAAATTTGATTCCTATATACCCATAGAATCTTTATCTTTTTCCCTCAATTCCAATAATTTCATTTCCATTCAGATTCAAGAAACCTCAGGGAGATATTTCTCAAGGGAGATATCCTCAAACATTTCTCATTCCATGGAATAAAGATCATATTTATCTTTAGTATTATTAACCAAATACCACCATTTATCAGCTTCACCTTGAAAGTATTAAATAGTAAGAGTTGCCTTTTGATGTTACGAATATCTCATGACCTCAAATATATTCTATATAGAACTCATCAATAATTTGTCTGCATTAGGGTAATATGATCCACTAAATGACGGGGGATATTACCTCATGAAATGATCCACTATATACATATTCCTTTATAGTATATCAAGTTCCTATATGGCATGTATACCACCAAAATTTATAGCTTGTTTTAACTAATCCATCACTACAAATAATTGTTCTATTACAATTCCAAACATCTTGATATCCTAAATTTGAACTATATTTCCCTGTTGGTTCCTTCCCACTACATCATCCATGTTTTCCCTATGAAAAACCATTCTGAATGGACATATTTTTTATGAAGAAACATGGTAATATTAAAGTGATATATCATTTCATTTTATCTTTAAGGAAAGATATTTCAAGGGCATACTATTAACATTATCCTAACCAATAAAGTTGTCTAAACCATCCTATGATACAAAATATAATGACCTAACATTAAACATTAAATGATCTAAAGTTTTAAGTCAATAATTCATTCTCTTGTATTTTAGGATCTTTTTAAGTTTATGGTTTTTGAGAATTATATCATAACTCATACATAAAAAATAAAACAATAAAAAATTTACACTTTCAATCAGTGTCCATTTTTTCAACCATATAAAACATTTAAAAAAAACATGATTTATTTTCAAGAAAAGTATTCGAGAATTTCAACATGACCTCTTCTTTTCTGTTAAACATACATAAATCCTACAAAAATAATTTTAAAACATGGTATGATTACAAAAAATCATTAAGGTACATAACAAGGAATAGAACCTTTAGGCCAATGAGAAATATGAAATCCCGTGAAAAACCTTTTCTTAAAAACATAACTTTTTACCCAAAAATGGAATTATAATTATTTTAAAAAGGTTATTTATATTTCATTTTTAAAAAATTATTTCCATGAAAAATAATTAGAAACCATATAAAATTCATATAGGTACCTTGGAACATTGTCTCATTGAACACTTACATAACCCGAATAAAAACCTTACAAATTGTAATAACAATACAATAAAATTCCAATATAATTATATTGAGAATTTAATCATTACCCAATACATTGGAGGGATATCTGGGATCACCCACAGTATACACTATAATGGTCTTACCTGATGATATATGGGCACACCCATAGTATATAATTTGCAATAACCAAAACATTAATAAAAAATTTATTCATTCACTATTTCATCATAAATTGTTTGAAAAATTTTTAAACTCATATGAAAATCACTATCGTATATCAAAATACCATTTAGTTTCTAAAACCTCATTTTCAAAACCAAAATACCCAAAATAAGGAAAGAGGGTTTTTTATTCAAAAAAATTAAATCCTATAAAGGAATCCAGAATTCAAATAACCATTGTGTCTATAAAAAATCATTTTTATTATATATGTTAAAAATAGAAAATTCCTTTTGTCATTTTTCAAAATGTTCTGAATAAAACTCATAAAAAGATTAATTTTGAAAAACATTGAATATAGTGTAAAAATAGTAACAAAATGTAACTTATAAATATTATATTTCCATTTAAAAACATTCATAAAATAATTTTAAAAACATGGACATAGGATATCAATAATTGGAAAAAAAAATTAAAAATTATTTTTTAAGAAAATTACATTATCACCTAAGAAATATTCAAATCATAAGTATCATGAAATAATAACATTAAAAAAACTTTAAATACTATGAAAATAAAAAAAATCATCAAATAACATTTCAAAGGGTCTGTATATACTCCTCATAAAATAATATAAGTTCCTAACATCAAAATATTCCTTAATGACAGGAAATTGAGATGAAGTCCCTTAAACAATTTCGATTCACCATTCTCATTATTTATATTCTTAAATAATGAAATTTTGTTAAATATATAATTTCATAAGAACCTTTTATAATTTTATTATTTCATTTATTTTACTTATTACCATGTTTTATATGATTACATAATCAATCAATTTTACGTTAAATGTTTTGATTATATTCGGCTTATGTGTCAAAAATGAATTTGGTAGGTTGAATATGGTCAAAGTGGTCAATATTTAAACATATCTTGAATAATAATCACGAAATAATTATCATATATATACATATTTAAAACTTTTAATACCAATCATGAAAAATGGTTTAGATAAATTATGTATGTTACAATCATGGAGATGGTAGGTCATACATACGCATGAGTAACGTTCCCATTTTTTAATATATTCCTTATTATTTTAGTAAATATACTTATATATATCATCTAGGTGGGGTGGTGCTAAAAAGAGAGTCACATCGCTTCCTGAAGGCAGTAGTCCACACGTACTTGAATGACGTAATCATTTTTCAATAAGTTAAAAGGTAAGAAAGAAATTCATGTATTATATTTTAATAATTATAAATATTTCATCAAAATAATAATTATTTCATTTATATCACATATATTCATTTTATTTTCCCTTATTAGATTATATGTAATGCATTAGTGAAAAACAAATCACATCGCTTCGTGAGGTAGTAGTCTGCCATTTATACGAGTGTAGTTATAGTATCCCCTACGAAGTGGAAATTAGAAAAAATATAATAATTAATAATTAATAAAGAGGTATAATTATGTAATAAATATCATATATATGCTTTATATCCATCATCATACCCAACCGTGAGATGTGGTAATGGAAAAATGACTGGCATTGGTTTACAAGTTTGTAGTTTGTCGTACACATAAATGATAATTTAGTAACCCATTTTATGGAATATAAGAAGGATTTAGGGTATTAAATTATCATAAAAACTTATTAATTATATTTAAGATACTTATTTTATTATATAATCATGGTTTAAGAATAATTTAATTGGGTGTAGGATAAACTAAAATAAAAATTCTCATTGAAGAACATTATTCCTTCTTCGGGTAACTTCTTAGGTTTTAACAAAAAGGATTATTAAGTAGGGTTTATAACCCAAATAATGCTTATATGAATATATTGGGGGAGTAAGAAGTGAGTTTAATGGGTATTTATTGAACCAAATGGATTTTATGTCATGAATAGAAGAGGAGAGTGGGTGGCCTTTTATATTAACCCCTCGATAAACCCATTTTTACCTTAAATGTGGTAATTAGTTTTTACCATTTTCATAATTAATTTTGAAAAAAAATTGCATTGACATTATTAGATAATATAAATTATGATGATTCCAATTATGGAATACATTTTACCTAATTCAATTCACATAATTGTAATAATTAATTTTAAAACAAAACCTGTAGATGTGATGAAAAATTAGGT
This sequence comes from Viscum album, assembly GCA_963277665.1. Classification (NCBI taxonomy): domain Eukaryota; kingdom Viridiplantae; phylum Streptophyta; class Magnoliopsida; order Santalales; family Viscaceae; genus Viscum; species Viscum album. Next base: position 1,669,299,966 of record OY728156.1, read on the forward strand.
TTTCATGAATTTTATTTTTCAAGAAAAATATTATTTGATATTAACTCTTTGAAAAATAATAAAAAATTTATATATTAAATTAATTTTTGTTGATATATATTCTAAAAAATTCATTTAAAACATCCCCCCTTATGATTTATTTTTATTAATTAAAATGGAGAAACGTTAGGCATTTTAAAATAGTTTTCAGAAAAATCACATTTTTAAACCCAAAAACATACTTATACTAGAACCCAATATAATGTTTATTAAAAAGTAATTTATTGTCTCAAAATATTAAAAAATGATATTTATTTTACTTTGAATCATATTAAAAACATATTTGTAAATTTAATGGACTTAAATTATTTAAAATAAATGACTTTTTAAAGAATCGATATTTTTCACTATTCACTGAATAATCAGTTTTTTCTGAAAAATCCTAAAATTTCCACATAAGTAAATTTTGATATAATGATTGAAAAAAATTTATTCATGTTGTAGAATTAAAATTTATAAATTTATAAATTAAAATTTTAAATAAAATCTTATAATAAAATATTTTAGTTAAAACTATTTCTTTTTTTATTTAAAAATTACTTAATATTAATATTTTGATTAAAAATATGAAATTAATTTATTATATAATTATCTAGGTTGTTACATTAATATTATCTATATATTTTTTCACTTTTTTATTATTTACCTAAACCCAAGACATAAAAACTAATCTAAAAAAATAACTAAACCCTGCTTGAATACCAACTATAGAGACCTAACCTAAGAATATATAATTAATATATTAATTCCATATTTTAGATAATAAATCTCACAAATAGTTACAAAACTCTAAGTACCAAAAGGTTTTTTTACTATAAACATAAACCTACTTTTTTTAAAACATGTTGACATCTCCCCATAATCGTGCTCATATAGACCCTCTTCTAGACATCTCATATGATTTTATCTTATTCATACCCTAGGGAATGGAACCATAATAATGGGGTGATATTGAATTCTCGGTAATGGAATAATATCAAAGGGCCATAAATTCTAGGTCATAAACATGTGACAAAACAAGAAAATGAATGATTATATGAAAAAAAAAAGAACATGAATGACTAAGAGTTTTTCGTAAGCATAAAATATAAGAATATAATATCATATGATCAAGCCTTTACTATAGAATAATAAAAAATCATGATTCGTATAACAATATATGTGTAAAATAGAAAATAAAGTGGAACAATAAGAAACATAGTAATTCTTATCATTTTTCACATGGTGACTTGCCCAACTATTCACATGTAAAATTGTAAAAAGAGCTAAATTCCATCATAATCACCCTTTTTTAACCTAACTAATTTCTAACCTATTCACATATAAAATTTTTATTGAATATGATCACCAACACACTCACCCATTGTGAACCTCGCTACTCCCTAACCTGTTTACATAACATTACTATATCATGAGATATAAGCCTTTGACCAATAAATTGGGTGATATATAGGCCACACCCATCATATAATCTATACATACGTGTGCCACTTGAAACCCATCATCATATAATAAATAAACCATGAAATAAAAAATGGGTATCATTACTAATAAAATTATAAATAAAAAATGTAATGAAAATGGGTTTCATAAAATTTCCAAAATTTCATTAAATAACCCATATAAAAGAAGAAAGTTTTATAAAACACCAGTCAAACATTATCATTGGCTATCCTAAGAAAGGATTTGGTTGAACATGTCCAATCATATCTCCAAGATTCAATAGATGTTAACATGGATGAAAAATTCATGATCAAAAGTTATGGATATCATAAAACTATATAATGGATAATCATGAGCATAATTTAGTAATAAATAAAACACTTTTAGGTAGAGTAGAGCATGGAATAAAAAATTAAAACAAAGTAAGGTTTTAAAATACCATTAATTTGTTATAAAATGTTTATTAATAAATTATTTCCAAATAAATTCTATTAATTTTTACAATGAAACCGTTTAAAAAATTATTTTTAAAATATAGAATCATAGATACTGAGAATAAAATGGAATAAGAAATCTAAGAAATATATATCTCTAAGACCATTTTATATTGATTGTAAATATGATTTATAAAATCATTTTCCAAAACACATTATAAAGTCTATAAAGAATGATTTATAAAAAATATTATTTTAAATATATAATAGTATAATCTTGAAAGGAAATAATTCTTTGTAAGTAAATATGGGTAATAATGTGAAAGGTGAGTACATAAACAAAAACATATAAATATATAAATATACTTTTATTAAAAACGTACATAATTTAATTGTTTGATAATAGATCCCTTTAATATGTGCTCTAATGGATTATGAATATCCCAACATCATTATATTTCCAAATATTTAGGTTAATATTGGTCAGAAGAAAATATGGATAGGGAGGAAAAGGACTCATCTAAAAAGATTGGGGTTATTCTTTGCAATCTCACATATTAAGAAAAAAAATCATCATGGAAGAATAAATTGATATAGAACATAATTTACTTAGAAATATATTAAGTATTATGTTATAATATCATCATAGAGAATATTGGAACAAACATTTAATAATAAGTTTCAATAAAGAGTTTAACTTTATGAAAGGAAATTGAGTTACAGAAAACCCTAACAAATTCTATAATTTTTTAATCAAATGTCATTCAAAGATTAAAAAAATGGATCATCAAATAAAATTAATTAATTCATGTATAATTCAAAAATACAGTATTGGGATTTATATTTACACAAGAAACATGAAATTTTTCGTAACACTAAAACATGTCTCAATAAAGAGAAATTGAGATAAAAACCCCTTATGACTTATGAAGAATTCTAATAAAACCCCCTTGAAAGAGATGTATCTTTTAATTTGGATTAAAATACGACAAATAACTATAATCAAGGACATATGTATCCAATAATTAGTATACACACCATTTAAAGGAAATTATGTGGATGAAAGAAAATGTGTCTCAAAGAAACCTTAACCTTGTTCCAGATATGTTCTGTGCAGGTGCTTAACTTCCAAAATAATAATATTAATTTTATTATAGACCATATTATAAACATTATTCATCTATATGTAATTTAATATTGACTATTTATTATCATATTATATTTATTCATTATATTTGTCTTTATTATGTTTTCATGACAATTCAATCAGTGTCTACTTATTTTGGTAACTTCATTGATCGATTATTTTATATTAATAATAAGATAAATACATAATATAACCAAAAAATAATAATTAAATTATTATTAAATTATTAAAATATTATTATTTATGTTCTCACAGTCATCCATGATAGATTTTTATAGCATCAATTCAAGTAGGTGGTTAAACTAACCCATACATGAACACACTATATCCCGATGGGTGAATATGGTTAAGGAAGTATATAATATTTTTATAATAGAAGAATAATGATATTATTTATATTTTTATATTTTTTTAGATCATATTTTTTGTGGTTTTTATAATAAGTTTTTTGTGGTCTTTTTTGATCATATTTTTTATAGTTTTTATATCATTATATGTTTATATTTTTTTAGTGTTCCAAGCCATGTTCATTCTAAGATAAACCCAATGATTTGAGTCAAGGGGGAAAGAACAATTGGAAAATATTTTTTCAATATGTGTGATCTAAATATGCAAGGCAGTGGCCTTTAGATAGTATCACCACATGGTTGGTGAAACATTTTAAAAAACCATGTGGTAAAAACCATGAATCTCTCTTGATCATGTCCAATATCATATGCATTGTTGGTGTAAATTTTTAACAAACTTGCAACTTAACCATGAAATGTGAAGTTATGCTTCGAAAATTGTGTTTTAATATATATTAAGGTGCCATAACACTTATTATTCTTTTATTATTACATGATATCAAACTCTTTTACTCTACTAGGATCCCTAGGTGATTTTATTTGGTTTATAATAAACTTTTTGATGAATAAATGTGTGTTAGAGATCTGTAATCAATGGTATGTCCTCATCATTTCTTATTCTTCTTAGATCAACTCTTATCCTCTCTCTCTCTCTCTCTTAGACATAGATCTAATATATTATAGATAGAACTATTTTCTATTATGTGAATTTTGTTGAGATATTTTTGGAACTATTGAAGTAAATAAGATTCAAGGTCAGATTAAGAGTTGTCATGTTTCATTCCTCTATTTTATTATCTATCATTAGGTGGATCTATTCTCTCTCATTATACTCATTTTAGAACATGAAGAATTTATGTTTAATTTACTTTCCATTTGTTTTTTTTGGAAATATCTCTTGGTTTTAGTATTAATATCCTCGGTTTTAGAATGATTATCAAAAGGTGTTTGATAAAATTCTCTAAATGAAATGGTTTTATAAATGAGATGTTTTGTTTTTATAATTTTATATGTGAACATAGAATACATGGGGGTGTGTGTTCGCATGAATTTATAGTATGGATCCTGGTTGAAATCTCCACTGTTAATAAGGAAAACATGGGGTGGATAGTTTTAAGAAGCTCCACCATCAAAGGGGATCACCAAGTGATGGCTTGATGAAAGGATGACTCAACATTCATGATTATAGGGAGGTACATGTTTTCATGAATAAGTGTGTGTGTGTGTGGGGAATAGAATGATCATTACAAGGGGTAAGAAATTAATATAGAGATTTGTTTATCATTTTAATTAAGTTGTACTTTTTATGGTTTTGATATAAAAATATTTAATTTTTTCACCTCTATTTTTTATAACATTTTATTACATGCTCTTATCATATTGGAATGTGTTTTTAAGTCTTTGGAGAATTTATATTGAGTTTATAATAACACCCCTACATAGGCACATTGGTGCATTTACAGATATCATCTATTGGGATACATGTAATAGAATGTTGTCATGTTTATCTTAAAGTGGACATTGATGTTCTCATCCTCAATGTGGTGTTCAAATCTTGGAGATCTCTCTTGGCGATGTTGTATTAATTTAAAATTAGTTTCATTGTGTTTGGGTGTCTTTTGGTTTCTAATATTGTTCATTGATATATTTTCATTATTGCTTTGATGTTTTTGTCTTTTGTTGGTAAAGTTATTATTACTCATGAATCATGTAGTTTATTTGTTTCTTGTATTTTTTTCTTTAGTTATTATAGTTTCTTAGTGAAAATCACCCACTATGTTTATATTAATCCCTTTTCATTTATTTTCATCCTTCGGTGTCTTGAGGATATCACCTATAGTCAACAGCACTCCGTCTATTCTCAAGATAGTGGGTTAGGGGTAAGATGTTATAGGAAAGGAGTAATTTTTTTTATTTATGTAATAGAATTTCAATGCACTAATGATAATTATTTCATTATATTAATAATTTGATAGATTGTTTATGAAGGATTATAGTATAAAATACTATGAGAAAGAAATAATCACATTAGAATACTATTTTTTCTCCTTGAAAACTCCTTGTACATAAATTCATTATGAAAAATAAAGGTGACCAGAAGATTATGGAGATGGATGAGGGTTCTGGTAGGAGAAAAGTGGTATAGTTTCATGGAGAAATTCTAAGGGAGGTGAGTCTTGAAGTGGTTCAGTTGTTACTATTTTTTTAAGTTAATGGAAGGGTGGTTTTTGAAGTACCCCTTACATTTTCAAATATATAATGTAAATATTAAAAGTTTAAGGGATAAAAAATGGAAAAAAGTGGAGTCTAAAGTTTAGGTGGTTCTAAACTCCTCTCAGCCACTCATTTTTTATAAACTATTGAGTGTTTTAGGTCTTTTTCCTTTTAACTTTTTAACTTTTACTGAATTTATTTTTACCTTGTTAATTATATCTTAACCTTAATAACATATTTTAATGAAAACTAATAATATTGATCCCATGAACTAATTTTATCCATATGATTTAATTTTTAAAAATAATTATATAAAATAAAATTTCTAAGGGTGATAAAATTTCATTTTAAAATCACTATGTTTTATCACATAAAAACAACTTTTAAGAAAAGTTTGTTTTAAAACATAATGTTCATGAGTATTCCATAGTTATTAAAATTATAATTTCAAATGAAATAAATTATATTTATTTTAAAAAAAATTAAATTTATGTGGCTTTCATGGAAATCTAAAAAAGAATCTCACCATGAAAATAGTTTATTTAAAGAAAAGATAGAAAACAGTTTTTAATCGATTAACATTTCAATTTAGTTATAAAAATATTGGCCATGGGATGTATAAGATTATGAATACATGAAAATGAATAATTCTATTTCTTAATTAGATATTTTATCACTTAATCTATTTTTTAATCTTTTTAGAAAAAATTATATTGTCATGAAAATTATATGTTTCATAAAAAAATAAAAATTTCATCAAAAAACCTTATAGAAAGAAATAAATCATCGTAAGTAATTTTTTATGTTAGTAATTAAAAAATTAATTTTATTTTATGAAACTTAAATTCAAAATTTTGTAAATTTAGTTTTTAAAATATAAAACATAATATAAAGAAAATAACTTTTATTGATAATAGCCTTCTTCAATATTAACTTATATGAATTATTTAACATCAGATGGTAATAAAATTTAATGGTTTACCATATTATTATTTATTAAATATTTATTAATAATTCCATTATGCTATTTTTTGGCTTCATTATGATTTTTGTAGCATGTAACCTAATTTATTTAAGATAACATTAGTTTTTATAGGGTCTAAAATTCGGGTTGTCACAATATCTCACAAAATATTATCTAGATTATTCTCACATTATAGATTGTGAATAAATTTATTTTGTTCCATAAGTGTTAGTGGTAAATAAACTTATTTAGTTTTTTTATTACATGAAAAATAACATATGAGAAAAATATTTTCCATTAGTCAGATTGTTATGGAAACACAAGAAATGTTCTCTTAAAGAGTTAGAGACAAAATCATATGTGAGGAAGCCGTGACCTCACATATTTATGAATCAAACCTCATTGAATTGATATTAAAGATAAAAAATAATATGGTGGGGTAATTTTAAAATTTCGGTATTTATTTTAGGTATGAAATTCTAGTTTGGGTTCTTTTATTATCTCTTTTAGATCTGGTGTCCCTTTTTATGTTTTATCACATTGATGAATATGCAACATTATTGAAATAGAAATTCATGGAATGAAAATGTAATTAAAATTGATAATGGTTTATATTGATATCATAATTTTAAGTAACAATATTCCATATTAGGAACCAACTATTCTAATCAAGATCCATGTAGTTCCCTATCTGTATTAATGGGTTTGGATTTCCAGGGGATGTTTGAACATTCAATTAGGGGGAGGATAATTTTAAGAATAGGGGTTCAATAGAGTGTTATGGAGGTTTATACCCCTCAAAAAGGTGTTTTGGGATAATATTGTAGGGTTGGTTGTTGTTTAGGAATATCAATATGGCATCGGAGATAGGTCAGGTAGCTAGGGATGCAGCCTGCAGCCACTGGCCAGTTAGTGGTACTTTTAAGTGGGAAAATTTCAGTTCTTATGCCTTGGGTGTTAGAGGGTAAATAAATCATTTTTAGTTTTTTTATGTCATGTGAACAAGGTTGGATACCCCTCACTTCCCATGGTTCCCAATTAATGTGTTGTGATTTTGGCACAGATTCTTAGTGAATATTGGCATGTTCTTCCATCAGACAGCCTCCCTTCCTCTACATTTATGATCTCTCTAATTTTTGATTCTATAGGATTGTTATTTGAGGGAATATTCTACCAAATAATTCCAAAATCATACCAACATGATGGTTCCACCTAATGTATTAACATTAGGATGTCCCAATAAAATATTTTCACATCATTTTGTTTGATGTATGTCACTGTATGATTTTTTCAATGAATTTAATTTAAATTAAATATTTTTTAATACGGTTGTCATTCCCATTGATAGGTATTAGGCCTATGTTAGTGTCTTAAGATTTTTATAGGCCTTAAGTGGAGGCTTTTTCACACTTTAAGCGAGGTGAAGGTACCTGGTGACTGAATTTCCACTTATCCTTTGTGGTTTAACTTTGTTAATTAGTTTAATGTTATTAATCAATTATTATTTTGATATAGTTAATTAATTTCTGTCATTTAGATATAGGATTTGATTATGGATGTCCTGATCATTATCTATTTATATTATATGGGCTTAGTCATTGGATTGTTGGGATAGGATTTAAAATGAAGAGGCTAAAAATGAGGTCGGTGGTCCCTTCAAATTCAACAATAGACTCACAGAAATTTTTAGTGGTGCATAGTATGTTCATTCCTTCCATTCTGTTCATTGACCTAGTTTTAATTAAATGGTTTTATTTTAGTTACACACTAGTTTTAATACCCTATAAAATAGTCCCTTAAAACTAGTAAATAAAAAACTTTAGGGGTGCCTTGGAAATAGGATCAACCTATGGTTTTCACATGTAAGAAGTTTAGATTTTTCTCAAGGGGTGTTAGCTGAGTGGTACCCATTGGTTGTACCCCTCGCTCTCCATGGGAACTAGCATAGGCTTGAGTCTCGCCAGACTCAGACACTGTATGTATTATGCACAGTGTGATTAAAATCCATTGCATAGTAGTGGAGTGTGGAGCGCACTTGGGCTTGGTCAAGGCCCCCCGTTGGGAGTCGGTGCTAGTAACCCACATTTATCCCTTGGGGTGTTAGTTTAGTGGTACTCGCTAGTTATACCCCTTTCTCTCCATGGGAATAGGCATAAGCTCAAGTCCCGGAAAACTTGGACATTGTGCATATTATGCAGAGGGTGATTCAAAGACATTGCTTAGCTGGGGAGTGTGGAGCACACCTCGGCTTGGTCGGGGCCCCCTGTTGGGAGTCGGTGTTAGCAACCCATATTTTTTAAATTAGCCTCAGCCCATTTGGTGAGGACTCTTAAGTGCATACAGGTGACCTGAGATCAAATCCAAAAAGAGGCACAATTTCTTGGGGGTACTATAGCAGGTATTGTAGCATGCACTATAGCAATACTGTAGCAGGTACCGTAGCAGGAAATGTAGCAGGCACTGTTTGGCACTGTAGCAGCCCGGAATTTACCCTTGTTTTGGCCTTCAGGACACTAATTTGGTCCCTGAGTCCTTTAAGGCCTTCAGTCCACCCACGCATTCAAGCCAGTAAGTCCTTCGGGCCACCTCAAGGCCTTCGAGCCACCTTAAGTGCAAATGAAAACCAGAAAACCACCAAGGAACAAGCTCTATAGGAGGATGTGCAAGGAGCTTTCACCATAGTAGAAGCTACACGGATTACAAGAATGAGAGGGTGTGGCAGCTTCCATCGGGACATGTCTGTGCATGCATGGGATAACCTAGCCGAACAGCTAGGCGAAGCTAGAGTGCCGATTTCACGATGAAGATGCTAGGGAGGAGCAGTTCCAAGTAGTTAGTTTTGGTAGTATGTAATGTTTGATGTCTACAGTCAATGAATTCCTCTAAGTCCTATGGTCTATGTAATACTTACACCTATGGGCCTTATAAGGGTTCCACCTCACCACTTAAAATGTGGATTATCAAAAAAATCAATAAAAAATGAATGCCTTCGGGCCATTAGATAAAGAAGTTTATATTCAAGGAATTGAAATGTGGTATTATATAAATAATAATGTAAAGATATTTTAACAGTTGTATCATCTTTTAAAATGACATAAGAATTGAATTATGAATAAATAGATTATTGGGAAATGGGATTTCTCAATAACACACATTAGTGAGTGAATTTACCATGGAAATTGGACTTGATGAAATTGTATACATTTATTATAAAAATAATTCTTTTCATTTTAATATGGTATTTCTTAAAGTGATGGGTAACTATTTAAATGTAAAAAATAGGACCTTTGTAATTAATTGTACAAAATGAAACTTTTATAATGAATTTTACAAGGAAACTTGATAAAAGATTTTTTAGAAATGGTTATATTTTGAAATGAATTGTTTTATATGAAATGAAAAATTCTATTTGGGGTGCTTTTGTTTTAAAAAAAGTGAATTTATTTCATTTTTCATTGTAAACTAGGGTTGGAAATATCCCTTGGGTGGTGTTGGTTGTACTGGATGGACTAGATGTGAATATGAACCCAATAAGGTTTGGTTTATAGTTAAAACTAGGGTTAACAGGGCCCCTAGGTGGAATTTGGTTGATGTTTAAAACTAGGGTCAATAGGTCTCTCAGGTGGACATTGGTTAATGGTTAAACCTGAGATGAACATATCCCCTAGGTAGATAATGGTTGATGGTTAAACCTGTAACGTCCCAACCCCAGTTGCCCAGAGTCGGTGCATTACTTCGTAACATTGGCATGATCACAAATGATCAAGTCTCGAAAGACCGATTAGTTTAGTAGCCTTGGAAACACTAGATACATTCATAAGTCTTTCATTACATCATAAAGTAAAAAAAACTACAATAACATGGTCTTCATAGTCCACACTCATGTTCCTTTCTGACTAACCCTGCGGGTCATTCATAAAATACTTCTTCACAACCTAGAAAATATTAAAACATTAAAAGGGGTGAGATCAGATGCTCATTAAGGATAACAATATTGCGGAAGATTTCGAAAATAAACATTAACATTTAAGGCAATGTATAACTAAAACAAAAGCCTTTTTAAACATTAACTTCAACATAATGTGGAAAAAATAAAATTAAATAATTCCATTTACTTACTCACATGGATATTCTACTAGTCGAATAATCACATGCAATATCAATAACCACTTTCATAATGATGGAATGCATAATGCCAGACTATCATAACCACGTAGCCAAGGCCTCGTACCAAGACCACAAATAACATTTTTTCAAGGCCTCGTTCCAAGACACTATTTTGTCTCATGAGACCTACCGATGCATCGAGGAGCTGTAGCGGGCTCCACCTGTCACATATTAATTCCAATGCATTCCTCATATGAATAGGTTTAAACATATCATAAACCATAACATAATCGTATCACATAAAACATGCATAAAGGAAACATAACATTTCCACATTTCAATCACAAGATATCAATACAACACATTGATATAATAAAAACACTTTCAAAACCATTTTCAATACCAAAATAAAAGAAAGTTAAAACTTTGTATTTATTTTTCATTAAAAAAAAGTTATGGCTTGTAGAGGAAGCTGAAACACAAATAATGGTCACGACGGCGGAGAAGTCATTGTCTCCGCATACATAAGAAAAAAACATTCCTTTTTCGTTTAGTAAAACTCTTTGTAGAAAAATATTCCTTTTTGAATAAAAGTCAAAGTCAAAGGGGTTTATACACCGTATAAAAGAAAGTTGTGTATAAAACAAAATATGCCTCAATGAAAGGAGATTGAGATGAAGACCCTCAAAAAGATATTTTTTTAAATAAAGTATATCTATTATTAGTATTCACTATAAGTACATATAAATAAAGTACAAATACAAGATAGGACATAATAATATCATGACATAATTTGAAAGTACGAGATTAACCCAAAGAATAGAAATTGGGTTAAGAAGTTCCATTACCTCATGTCCGACTTGACTCGTTCTTTCTTTAACATCCTGAATAATAAACTAAAGTTAATCTCTACTTTCTTAAGAACCTTTTTCAAGTTCATTATTCCTTTTATATCACTTATTACCATGTCATGAACATTATGTAATTATTTAAGTTTATAACGGTTATTTTGTCGATCTTAGGTACTTGAGTCATAAATAAACTTCTTATAATTACACTTTGTTCATGTGGTAATACATCCATTATATACATAATTATATTAATTATTTATATATCATATACATCATATATATCCAGTATATACATTCATTTATAATATTACATAACATTTAGAGGTAAGAAATGAAATGCACCGTTCATGGAGACGGTAAGTCGTACGTACGCATGAACGCTACTTTCATTTCTATTTCATATTTAATGGAATGAAATCATAATTATATAAAGGTATATTGTAATTCTAGTATAATATAATGTATAATACCATTTACTCCATCCTTTATACATACCACATATGGCATTAATGACTCAAATCACTTTGAGGGGGTGGTAGTCCGCACTTACTAAAATGAAAATATCACGTTTACCCATATTGGAAATCATAAAGGTATGACATAAATGAGAAATACAGAAGCATAAGAAAAACATAAACATAATATATATCATATATAAATATAGTGACATCTTAATGGCCACCTTTGAAGGTGTTATATGAGTGTTGAACAAACATCGTTTCGTGAGGAAGAAATTCTCCATCCACAAAAACAGTATGTTCTTTAACCATTAGATGTAGGTGTGTGTAAGTATAGCTCCAATAATTCTTATAACAACATCCTAGTATATTGGGGATACTGGTGTTGTTACAAAAGAATTGAAAAAAAAAATTAAGGGGTTGGAGAAGAAAAATAAAACAAAACAACATTAGAGAAGACATTACCTTAAAATCGGGTAACTCTTTTGATTTGTGCCAAAGGCTTCCTTGGGAAGAATTCTGCCCAAATTGAGGCTTCTAGAAGTAAGGGAGGGAAGTTTAGAGAGTATTTGGGCAGAGTTTTGTCGAGTCAAAAGGCTTTGAAGGTGTGAGTAAGGTGTTAGTGGTGGGGGCCTTTTATAAGAGGAAGAAGGGGCACTCTTGAAAAGATTGAAATGTTACATTATTATGAAATGCTTTTTCAGATTCTAAAGGTCCCACACTTATATATTTCAAGGATAAGGTTATAAGGGTTCTAAATATACTCATCCAATAGGTTTTTGACAAGTTTAAGTCTTAGATTTTACATTATCTTTTCATTTTATTTAAATCATTAATTAATGAGGTAATCGCTGCATCATCATGGTGTCATAAATAATTTAATTTATTTAATGTCTAAAAATTATAAGAAAAATATCATGATGTAGGAAATAGTTTTAGATTTATAATTAATATTTATAGTCAAAAATATGACTTGTATCACCCCATTTAAAAATTGTTTTAGTAAAACAACTCTTGTTTGTGACATTTTTATTTTAACATTAAATAAAAAGTTGTTTATGTCATTTTCCTACCAAAGTGGCTCCATGGGGTCCCCAAGTTGACCCATGGATTGTATTGGTCGGCCATGACACATCCAATAGTGGTAGTACAAGTGTAAAGGTCATTACATATTTTTATAATACTATTTTTTACTAAAATTTCACTAATTACCTTTAATCGCGATTAATTAATCATAAAAGTTACTATTCACCAAAAAATTATTTTAATCCCATTGAACCCCATTTTACTTACTAATGACAACCATGTATGTTGGATTTTTAAAAATCAAATCACAGAAGTGGTAATGTTTCATTTAAACGAAAAATTAATTTTTTAACTACCACTTAGTGGTTTCACTATTCATCAAAAATTGATGTTTTTCAGAACAATGCCAAAATTTCACCCTAAGCTATAATTGATATTCCGAATTCAAAAATGATGTCTATTTTACAAAATTCCAAACATATAATTTGAATTAATTAATTTTATAATTAATTCCCATTGTCACAACAAATAGCATGTTTTTAAGAAACAATATATATCAAAAGATTGACATTTGTTTATGTCCAATTTCAAAGTGAAATTAATTCTAATGAACACCATTGGATAAAATGTTAAAAATATATTCTAATTATACTTCAAAACCACTAAATAGTATAATTTATCACTATAAATTATTTTGATCAAAAAAGTTGTTTTAAGTATTTTTCACTATTCATAAAAAAAATGGAAGTTCTCAGAAAATTACAAAAAATTCAACTTAGGATAATTTCGATATTATGAATACAAAAATGAAGTCCATATTGAAATATAATATTTCCATAATTTTAAAAAGTGGGTATTACTATTCATAACGGCTACTTTGATTAGTCGTGGTGTGTTAGAACTCGAACTTGCGTACAATGCAAGCTATTGCATTATTGAAAGAGAAGTGTATCATGGAAGCTCGGGGTGTTACATTCTCCCCTCCTTTAATAAATTGCGTCCTCGCAATTTGAAAATGTTCTTCGAAAATAAAAGGTTGAAAATAGAAAATACCTTTGTGGAAAACACACATCGGAAATAGGGTTAATAAAAATATAACTTTAAAAGATATAAAGATAAGTACAAAGGTCACCCAAGATAGCCCATACTAGGATTCTATGAAAATATGGATATGGAAGAAAAAAACCATCAAGGTTTGATGGAGAGTTGTAGAAAACAGGATTAGGAGAAAGTTAACCATAAGAAAATCACAAACTTTTGATTGGTTAAACGGTCATTGAATCCCCAATTGGAAAAGTTAACCGACAACATTTTTGTTTTAAGTTACCTTTTATAATGTTGAGGAATTTATTTAGGAGATTTACTAAGAACATACGGGAATATATATACTTGTCATGTAGACTTTCATTCTTTAATAATTTTTTACCACAGACCCATCTTTCACTCCAAATGGTAACAGAACTAAAAAATATTCTATTTATCCTAATTTTATAAGGTTATAAATATTACCACATACCATTTAGATTAGGAAAAATATTTTGTAATAACCAGGGACTTCCTATAGGCTAGTGGTTGGTAATAAAGGCTTGTCGCACTATGGTTGTGGGTTCGATTCCTGTAGCATTGTCCTATGCGACGGGTTATGCCCCACCCTGCAGGTTTTCCTTTTCCTAAAACTATAGAATTATAATATTCCAAAAATAATCTTCAGAAATGTTTTAACCTTAAACAATACTATTGAAAGTTAAACTTAATTCATCCCAACCTTTATAGTTATCCAAAATACCTCTGTCCAGACATTCTCTAAAAGGTATCTTAATTCCAAAATCAATTTATCAGATTCCCCAAACAAAGTAATGTTTCTATTATTGTCACATACAAAAAATATGATTACCTTCATCATATTAAAACCTTAATGAAAAAAAACAAGTACTACAGTACAATCCTTATATATGTCACATTATCCTTATAGCCAGAATATAATCCTTGAGTCCAAAAGCACCAATACATTAATTATTCCACTTCTACTGTAGTAATGGCATAAGATTTTCCTTAATCCCTTGGCCTTTTCTGAGGTATGTTTCCCTGACGCTTAGGACATTCATTTGCATAACGCCCCATTTCCCTACAATTGTAGCATTCAACATTGATAGCCTCTTTATTTCCCTTACAATCACGAGACTAGTGACCTTTTTCTCCACATTTGTAACCAACTCCCATTCCCTTTAGGCAAGTACCAGGGTGATTCTTCCCACAATTATCACATAATGGAAAATCCTTCTTTCCCTTTTTCCTTTTATCTATCTCTTCTTCCACCGTTCTCTTCTTCTCTTTCTTTACTTTGTTGTCATAAGACTAAAAGAATTCCTTTTCTGTCTTGATAGAAAATGAGACTATATCTTCATACGTTGAGAAAGATTGTGATACTAATGCTCGATGGAGAAACGGTTTTAACCCATCAAAGAAATGATTGATCTTACATCTTGGGTTATGTATATAATCTACAGCATGCCTCGCTAACCTTGTAAAGTTGGCCTCATACTTTGCGACATTCTCATCCTCCTTTTGTCTCAGACTCAAAAATTGTCTTTCCATATCAACTCGATGGTCGCGAGGATAGTATTTTTCTAGGAAAAAATCATTGAACTCCCTCCATTCCATATTTGATACTTCATCATCTTCCTTTGTGTTTTGAATCAATGACCACCATTGATCGGCATCTCCAGTGAGGCGGTAGACTGCCATGAAAACCTTCTCCCTTTCGCTACTCCCGAAGGCATGGAATATTTTTTCTAAGGATTTTATCCATTGATCAGCTACTAATTGATTTTTTCCCCCATTAAATGTTGGTGGTTGTTGCCTCATGAAGCAGTCTAACATTGATCCTCCACATTGCGGATCAGGGTGCTCCATACGAGTAAGGTTAATATTCATAACCTGAGTGAGTTGTCCCAGTATGGTAATAAGTTGATCAGCACCAGTTGTATCTCCAGATCCACAATAATTATCTTGAGTAGGAGGGAAATCCCTACATGGAGTGCATGCATTGATACGGTTTCCATTCCTCCCACTAGGCTCCATTTCTAAAAAATGGCATAAACAAGATTAGTTTATGAATAAAAATACATAATTCCATACTTGTAAAATACCTAACATAAATTGAAATATTTTTGGATATAATCCACAATCATAAAAATGTTTTCTTTGAGGAAGTATATACTCATAACCCTTCATAGTGGTTTGTAAAGAAAATGAGAATTATCCTAAGCATATCCCCTAGGAGTGTCGTAACCAAGAGTGCAGCAGGGCCCGTTTTAGTGCACCAGTTCCCATTCGAGTCTAGCTCAAAGCGGTGTTTTAGGATTTTACCCCTAGATAAATCTGTGCCAGAGTCGCCTCTACCTGCTCGTATCCAGACAGGGATGTATTTCTCAGAAAACTCACAAAATCTCTACAACAACAAAATTCTAGGAAGTTATTCTATACTAATCCTCAAAGTCTATCTTTGGGCTATGTGCTATAATCATTGTTTATCCAAATCTAGCTTCCAAGGTTAGTACTAAACTACCTCTGATACCAACTGTAACGCCCTGACCCTGGTTTCCCAAAGTCGGTGCATTACTTCGTAACATTGGCATGATCACAAATGATTAAGTCTCGAAAGACCGATTAGTTTATTAGCCTTGGAAACACTAGATACATTCATAAGTATTTCATTACATCATAAAGTAAAAAAACTACAATAACATGGTCTTCATAGTCCACACTCATATCCCTTTCTGACTAACCCTGCAGGTCATTCATAAAATAATTCTTCACATCCTGGAAAATATTAAAACATTGAAAGGGGTGAGCTCAGATGCTCAGTAAGGATAACCATATTGCCAAAGCTTTCGAAAATAAACATTAACATTTAAGGCAATGTATAACTAAAAAAAGCCTTTTTAATCATTAACTTCAGCATAATATGGCAAAAATAAAATTAAATAATTCCATTTACTTACATGGATATTCTACTAGTCGAATAATCATATGCAATATCAATAACCACTTTCATAATGATGGAATGCATAATGCCAGACTATCATAACCACGTAGCCAAAGCCTCGTGCCAAGACCACAAATAAGATTTTGTCAAGGCCTCGTGACAAGACACTAGTTTGTCTCATGAGACCTACCGAGGCATCGAGGAGTAGTAGCGGGCTCCACCCGTCACTTATTAAGTCCAATGAATTCCTCATATGAATAGGTTTAAACATATCATAAACCATAACATAATCGTATCACATAAAACATGCATAAAGGAAACATAACATTTCCACATTTCAATCACAAGATATCAATACAACACATTGATATAATAAAAACACTTTCAAAACCATTTTCAATACCAAAATAAAATAAAGTTAAAACATTGTATTTATTTTTCATTAAAAAAATTTATGGCTTGTAGAGGAAGCCGAAACAAAAATAATGGTCACGGCGGCGGAGAAGTCATTGTCGTCGCATACGTAAGAACAAAACATTCCTTTTGTCGTTTAGTAAATCTCTTTGTAGAAAAAAATTCCTTTTTGAATAAAAGTCAAAGTCAAAGGGGTTTATACACCGTATAAAAGAAATTTGTGTATAAAACAAAATATGCCTCAATGAAAGGAGATTGAGACGAAGACCCTTACAAAGATTATTTTTTTAAAATAAATTAGATCTATTATGTGTATTCACTATAAGTACACATAAATAAAGTAAAAATACAAGATAGGACATAATAATATCATGACATAATTTGAAAGTAGGAGATTAACCCAAAGAATAGAAATTGGGTTAAGAAGTTCCCTTACCTCGTGTCCGACTTGACTCATTCGTTCTTTAACCTCCTAAACAACAAACTAGAGTTAATCTCTACCTTCTTAAGAACCTTTTTCAAGTTCATTATTACTTTTATATCACTTATTACCATGTCATGAACATTATGTAATTATTTAAGTTTATAATGGTCGTTTTGTCGATCTTATGTACTTGAGTCAAAAATAAACTTCTTATAATTACACATTGTTCTTGTGGTAATATATCCATTATATCCATAATTATATTCATGATTGATATATCATATACATCATATATATCCAGTATATACATTCATTTATAATATTACATAACATTTAGAGGTAAGAAATGAAATGCATCGTTCATGGAGACGGTAAGACGTACGTACGCATGAACGCAACTTTCATTTCTATTTCATATTTAATGGAATGAAATCATAATTATATAAAGCTATATTATAATTCCAGTATAATATAATGTATAATACCATTTACTCCATCCTTTATACATCCCACATATGGCATTAACGATTCAAATCACTTTGAGGGGGCGGTAGTCCGCACTTCCTAAAATGAAAATATCGCGTTTACCCATAATGAAAATCATAATGTTATGACATAAATGAGAAATACAGAAGCATAATAAAAACATAAACATAATATATATCATATATAAATATAGTTACATCTTAATGGCCACCTTTTAAGGTGTTATATGAGTGTTGAACAATCATCGTTTCGTGAGGCAGAAATTCTCCATCCACAGAAACAGTATGTTCTTTAACCATTAGATGTTAGTGTGTATAAGTGTATCTCTAATACTTATTATAACAACATCCTAGTATATTTAGGATACTGGTTTTGTTACAAAATAAATGAATAAAAAGAGTTTAAGGGGTTGGAGAAGAAAAATAAAACAAAACAACATTAGAGAAGACATAACCTTAAAATCGGGTAACTCTTTTGATTTGAGTCAAAGGCTTCCTTGGGAAGAATTATACCAAAATTGAGGCTTCTAGGAGTAAGGGAGAGAAGTTGAGAGAGTATTTGGTCATATTTTGGCCTATCCAGAAGGCTTTGAAGGTGTGAGTAAGGTGGTAGTGGTGGAGGCCTTTTATAAGAGGGGAGAAGGGGCACTCTTGGAAAGATTGAAATGTTACATTATTATGAAATGCTTTTTCGGATTCTAAAGGTCCCACACTTATATATTTCGAGGATAAGGTGATAAGGGTTCGAAATATACTCATCAAATAGGTTTTTGACAAGTTTAAGTCTTATATGTTACATTATCTTTTCATTTTATTTAAATCGTTAATTAATGAGGTAATCGCTGCATCATCATGGTGTCATAAATAATTTAATTTATTTAATGTATAAAAATTATAAAACAAATATCAAGATTTAGGAAATATTTTTAGATTTCTAATTAATATTTATAGTCAAACATATGACTTCTATAACCCCATTTAAAAATTGTTTTAGTAAAACAACTCTTGTTTGTGACATTTTTATTTTAACATTAAATAAAAAGTTATTTATGTCATTTTCCTACCAAAGTGTCTCCATGGGGTCCCCAAGTTGACCCATGGATTATCTTGGTCGTCCATGACACGTCCAATAGTTGTTGGACAAGTGTAAAGGTCATTCCATATTTTTATAATACTATTTTTACCTTAAATTTCACTAATTACCTTTAATCGTGATTAATTAATCTTAAAAGTTACTATTCACCAAAAAATTATTTTAATCCCATTGAACCACATTTTACTTAATAATGAAAATCATGTATGTCGAATTTTTGAAAATCAAATCACAGAAGTTTTAATGTTTCATTTAAATGAAAAATCAGTTTTTTAACTACCACTTAGTGGTTTCACTATTCATCAAAAATTGAAGTTTTTCAGAACAATGCCAAAATTTCACCCTAAGATATAATTGATATTCCGAATTCAAAAATGATGTCTATTTTAAAAAATTCCAAACATATAAGTTGCATTAATTAATTTTATAATTAATTCCCGCAGTCACAACAAATAGCGTGTTTTTAAGAAATAATATGTATCAAAAGATTGACATTTGTTTATGTCCAATTTCAAAGAGAAATTAATTCTAATGAACACCATTGTATAAAATGGTAAAAATATATTCTAATTATACTTTAAAACAACTCAATAGTATAATTTATCACTATAAATTATTTTGATCCAAAAAGTTGTTTTATGTATTTTTCACTATTCATAAAAATGGATGTTCTCAGAAAATTACAAAAAATTCAACATATGATAATTTCGATATTAAGAATACAAAAATGAAGTCCATATTGAAATATAAGATTTCCAAAATTTTAAAAATTGGTTATTACTATTCATAACGGCTACTTTGATTAGTCGTGGTGTGTTAGAACTCGAACTTGCGTACAATGCAAGCTATTGCATTATTGAAAGAGAAGTGTATCGTGGAAGCTCGGGGTGTTACAAAACCTGGGTTGAGACTATCTACTAGGTGAATTCTTGGTCCCTAGGGAATGTTATATTACCCATTTTGGTAGATTAGATGGAATAATAATTTGAATTTCTTAGAGACATAATAGTTCTAGCTGATGTTGGTATGTACTCTTTATTGAGTGAATCTAGCACCTAGGTTTGGTGTTTTCTAATGTTGCTAGTTATAAATATTTTAAATGGTTGTATTTTTTATATTTATATTGATCACTTATTTATAAAATTTTAATGGACTATTTATTTTTGAGACACCATCAGTGGTGGGATACTGAGTTATACTCAAACCCTACTCAGGCCACCATAGCAGTTGGGAACCAATGTCAATGTTACTAGATTTCATGTTAGGTTTAGAGATGGGACATGATTCTTTGTTTTCTCTTAGTTTCTATGATGGAGTTTTGGATTTGGAGCCAGGCCCGAACTCAAAGTTGTTAACCTAGTTTTCTATGTTTATCTTTTATTCTTATGGGTTTTATAGTATGACTACCTAAATTGATTTACAGTAATTTATCTAACAAATGCATATTTTAAATTGATTATTGTTACGAAATTTCTTATATGTTTGTTTTCCATATTATTTGGATGATGTATCCATTTTGTTTTACTCTAATATATGGGTATACTCTTCCTATACTTCCACCATAGACCCACACATCTATTCATCCACCTCTGGCATACATGGTCGTGCACCTGAGGTATTGTAATGTTCCATTAGTATGGGAACTAACCAGTGGTTTGGGGATGTGGTTTGTTACAATTTAGTATCAAGGAATGTTTTTTATGTATTATTATTTGGTAAATATAGACAGGATAAAATGAATGTGTTGGAATATGGTATGTGTAAGAACCCAGTATTTCTTCGAAGTATAGAACCCTTTAATTTCAGTTTAAACCCTCAGTTTCATCCATATAAATGTGCCCTATGGATTAAGAAAGGGTTTGGGAGCATCTTGGGAATGTTAAAATCTCGTAGATCTAAATTTTGGTGGAAAAAACTAATCTGAATAGTTATTATAAACTATGCATCCCAGTCTTCATGGTAAGATAAACCATGAAGGGTGTTTTAGGGCTCCACATAGGGGAACACATGGGTTGTGCATGGTCTGTCTAACCATGCACTATGGCCTGGGCGGGGTGTGTTCTATGGGTAGAGGGGATATATGGTTAGATCACGTTTAGACAAACCTAGTTCCCCCAACCAAGTATCCATTGTCCATGGATAGTAGCTGGCATATGGTTGGAACCCGTTTTGTCCAACCATGTGGACAAGTAATGATCCACTTTAAGATTAGGTGTTTTTACCTTCTCCCCTCTCCCTTTATAACCCCTACTAAATTTTTCTTTACATATCCATTAGAAATAATCCCACATCCCCCTCATTTCTAAGGCATCCTCAAGACTCTTCACCTAAGATTTTAATTATCTTATTTGTCCAACCTCTAAATAAAGATTTTTCTATTACATTATATAGCCAATGGTTAGATACCCACTTCTTTGGCTCCTTTAATCATTATTATTACAGTCGATAGAGTTATTTTGGTGCAAGATCATATATTCTATTTTCAGTTATTTCATTTATTCTTCCATTTTCATTCGATCTAGGCCTATCTAAGTGGAAATATTGGATTATGAATCTACTATAGGCATAAGGTAGGCGGTCTATGAATTTTCCCAAAAAGTCTCACATTTTTATAAAAAAAATTAATTGTGTGAATGTTGATCTCATCAAGAATTTCTTTTAAAATTCTTATTCCTTTAATTTAAATAATTTAACGTTTATTATAAGTCCCTAATAACACATATTAGCATCATTTAAGGTTAAGAACATAATTTTAATGACCCTGTGTTGGGTGTGTTCTTTGTTAAGCCTTTAGTTACCCATATAATAAATATTTGGGACACCGTTCGGGTGTGCTCTACTTGAACATCAATAAGGTAAGTGATTTAAGTTAAATAAATGTATTATAAATTGTGAAATGGAAAGTATATATGTATAGATATCAATGGACCCTTACCTTTGAAACTTTAATTGAAAATTGGTTGTAATTATTTATTTTACCCTTCCACGTACGACTAAAGTAAAAGGAATAAACTTAATGGAAAGGTAATTGGAATGAGTATTACATAACCAAAAATGATTTATGATATACTAAATGTATAAGGTGATTATTTCATATGTACCTTCTATGTATTTATATAAATGGTCAATCATGAGCCATGTAACACCCAAAGATTTTGCAAAATAACTTTTTCCAAATTAATTTAATCATTTCAATATTTTTCATTTCACATGATATTGAATATAGATTTTATTATATGAAAAAAACTATATTTATCTTGTTTAATACACAAAACCAACTTGTCTATCACTAAATGTAACACCGACTTGGCATTCGTTATATGCAACATTGAATTTCTATGAAACATCATTTTATTATTATAATTATTTAAACTAGATAATTATAACCTAGCTGTTAAAAATAGTAATATGAATAGTAATAACTAATTTTCAAATGTTATTTATAATTTTTTTATATAAATAAAACATATTAATAATAAAAAATATAATTTTTGGTAAAGTCTTTATATGTTTAAAAATACTATTTTCTCAAATGAATTTCTTTTCATGTCCTTATGTGAAAGAAAATAAAATTAATGTTAGAAATTTTAAAAATTTAATTTGATAAAATAAACTTAATTTTTTAAGATTGAATATTGAAATTATCTTAGGGGGTATCTTTAGTATTTTTTTGAGAAACTTTTTTTTGGATGAATAGTAAAAAATTTAGAATTTTAATTCAAAACAGTTTTTTCATCGAATTTATTTATATTATTACATTATAATTTTAGTTTGTTTTAAAGTCTCATTATTTCAATTATGCATATATTAATCCAATTTAGGTAATTTTAATATTTTTATATTTAATTTAGATATATAATTTTATTAAACTTTTGAATATTCTCACTTTACAAAACTTGTTTTCTCGCCATGTCTATGGGATTAGAATTAATCTTAATTTTACCACTTTTGTGAATTGAATTTCAAAAAAATGACATACATGGTTGTAAAAATTATGATATTTACATTCTAATTGAATCATTGTAACTTTTATAAATTATGAATAGTAACATTAGGGATTTTTAATTACCACAGTTAAGGGTAAATCGGGTAATTAAATGTAAAAATAATATTATAAATAATGTAAAATTTCCCTAACACTTGTCCTAATTTTATTGGATGAGCTTTTTATAACCAAATAATCCTTATTCCAAGATTATTACATTTTTGATCCACTTTTATGAGAGTAATACATTGATTATATTTTCTTTAAAGAAATGTTAGAAACGTCATACTCATATTTTTAATAACTATAACATTTCTAATATAGGGTTATACAGAAGATAAAATCAATTATAAATAGTAATTTTAAAGATAAAATTATTATATTCCACATGTTAATTTATTTTTAATTTTTTAGTAATAACTAATTACCATTATGGCTTACATAATGATTATGTATTAATTGTTTAATTAATGGAAATATAAAATAAATGTTATTAAAAATGATAAAATAAATACAATTTCATAAAATTAATATCATTAACAAATGTTTTAGATTACTTTTACATATTAGTGATGATTTAGAGGATTTGTTTAATATTTTTTGTATTTTTGATATTTTTTAAAATTAAAATATTGAATAGTGTCAAAATTGACATTAATGGTATTTTAAAATAATTAATATTTTATTGAATGATATAACTTCATAAACATATAAAATTTGTCCAATTGAATGGTATAATGTATACAATGTCATAAATGATCTGTTTATGGTTAGTTTTTAATTTTATAGTAACTCTATTAACTCTTAAAGAGTAAAAACACATGTGATCATAGTAAGAGTTAAAGAGGTTAAATAATGGTTAAAGCTAATTGATACAGATTAAAAAATTGAAAAAACATATATAATTTTCATTGGATGAGATTTTTTTGACCCATCCTCATCCTAGCTTATAAATAAATATATTTGGATCATTTTATAATTGAAAAATAATTTATATTAATTTAATATTTTAATAGCTTCATAAAGTTCCCCTTAACTCAATTATAAAAGGGCACCTCCTACCTCACTTTATCAAACCACATTGAGCTTTCTAACCCATACCAACCTTGTCCAAATAAGATCCCAAATTTCTTCCCTTACTCCTTGAATCTTATCTTTGGGTATAAATCAAACCAAGGAATCCATTTAGTGAAAACCAAATGGAGTTACCCAAAGAAGAGGAGGTTTGAACGTGTACAGACAAATCAAGACTTATGGTAAGGGAATTTCATCTCAATTTTTACTTTCAGTAGATACATACCATAATTTCCAACCACTTATTTTTTTAAAATATATACTAATATATGTAATGTTATATAATTAATTTCATTTAATTAATGTTATTAAAATCTTTAATTGATGTTATTATTTTTAAGGGGTTCATGATTCTAAAGTTACTCAAGTAGTAAGTGGATCTCCAGTCTCACTTTTATTTCCATGATACATATTTAATATTCACCTCTCATTCTTTTTTGGTGTATATTATATATATTAATGTATTCTATGATTCTTATACACAAATTTTTTTGTTTTCACATATCCATTTTATGATATCTTTTTCATGGGTTTTATGGTTCAAAAGTTAATAAATCGGTAATGGATTTCTATCTCGCTTTTATTTTTATGAGAAACATGAATTATACACTACTTTTTTATTCTACGTGGTGTATATACTTCCCATTAATGTTTTTTTATAAGTATTATCTTGAATATTGTGGTATTTTCATATCCATTTACTTTTTTTTCTTTCTTGGGGAATACGATTCTACAGATTATAAAGTGATAAGTATTTATTTTAAAATCTCATAAATATTTGGGATTGTTTTATTTTAAGTATCCATTGGGGAAAATTTATCTTTCATGCCCATGTTTTCTAAAAAAACTCAAAAAAGTTTTTACAGTTCTTCTTGGAGGTTTGAATTCATTTTTAACCATTTTTTATTTTTAATACACTATTTGAAAGGAATCTTTTTTTCATTTTCCAAACAAGGAGCTTTGTGAATTTTTTATGAAAAGTATATAATGAATGTTTGTTTTAACTTATACGGTACGAATGGAATTTTCAATTTTCATAATGCCTTATGTTTTAAAGATTCTTTTATATGCTTACAAGTTTCTTTTCATAGAAATTATTTTCTTTTAAAACGGTGTGGAATTTTAAAAAAGAAAACATTTTCAAAGAAGAAATGATATTTTAATGAAGAATTGTTTTCAAGAGATCTCTCAAAATTATTTCCATCTAATATAAAATTATTTGATGTTAATTATGTTTTATTGGGTATATGATTCAATTCTACCATTCTTATTCTTTCTAGTAATTGTTTATTTTTATTATGTATTGATATTTAGGGAACCCATTTCTTTTACATGGGTTTTGTTATGATTTAATGGTGTTTATGAAACTCATTTCTTTCCATGGGTTATGATATGATGAATGATTTATGTTCTTATGGAAAACATATGTATATTTTTCATTGTGTTATAGGTGGTACCTATATCTCCCTCCAATTCATTGGGTAATGATAAATGTTTTAGGACCTCCAAGGGTACACGGGAAGGAATCCCAATCCCAAAACAAGATGGTACATATGAGTGCATCCCAAGACCGAAACAATACGGTAAATGGGAGGGAATACCAATCCTAAAACAATAAGGTACTCCATAGGTCATCCCGAGATCAAAGTAGGTACACATGTGATTATCCCTGGCCTAACATGTTACAAATGTCTTAGTATATATCATTTAAATAGTTTTTTTATATTCTTAGGTGTCTGCAACAATTCCATTCCTTATTCCTATATTATGATTTCATTGATTATTCTATTTATTTCCTTATAATTAATGTCTTATGAAATCTATATCATTATGATTTAATTCATTTTCATGAACGTTGGTATAGAGTGTATGATCTTCTAATTATCATGATCATGTTATCATACCATTATATTCATTATATGACTATGTATTTCTTTTAATTGTCCTTACGGAGAATTTCATTTCACCTCTATCTTATGTTTCCCTTTCCCAAGTTATGAAGAAATTTTTTTATGTATAATTTCTAAGGGTGAAGATCTCTGTGGAGAAAATTAAATATATTTAACTGAGTTGGAATATTGTCGTTCCAAGTTTCCAAAAGAACTAAACTAATACGATATTTAGGCATCTCTTTCTGTAATGTATTCTATATTCTGCAAAAATGATGTAATGCCTATTTACATTAATATTGGGTAATTATAGTTTTTATTAGAGAAATGGTTTAGTTAACCTTTAGAAAAAATGATGAGAAAACTTTAGTGACATCCCTAGGGAATTTTCTAAGGATATTTCTAGGGATGTCTCTAAGGATAAGTTTAATGATAACGAAAAGTATAGGACATTTTATTGGAATTTTTGTAAAGGATATAGAATGTGGTTTCCCAATATTACATCCCTATCTAAATACTACAAGTGGATGTGTCTCTGGAAAATATGTACCTAGGGGTAACAACTTTGAAAATGTGCATCAGGCCTAACTGGAGCATAACCCGATACAAGACAAAGAGCCTTGTTGGACACCTAGTTGACACTCTTAATGGATATGATTTGGGAATTAAAAAAATCTTCATGAACCATCATGAAGTATTTAAAAAGAAGTTGGATATAAATAACCTAGGATAAACCTAATGTGTCATAGATTAAATATGTTTTCATAATTTAGACATCATATAAGTGTTTTTACTGATTATGTGGTTCCCCACTATGATAACGATTTCTTAATCTATGATCTTTTGTTTTAGTTAATGGATGGAAATAAAAGGAACCACGTTAATCATGATTGAAATGGACAATGTAGTGATTCTCCTCCTGAGAAACCGAATTCTTTGGGAGCAGGAATGAAAAATATTATTGCTATACTCACCCGAATTTCTCAAGTTATGAACCAAGATGGACTCGCAATGATCAAAGAATGGAACAAAATTTTGTTGAGTCCTTCATGAGGAAATGTCTGCCTTCTTTTAGTGGGTCTTTCAATCCACTTATTGCAGAAAAATGGATCAGTACAACTAAAAAAAATATTTTCTATTATCCAATGTTCATTACATGATAAATTCATTCTGGCTATTTATTAGTTAGAAGGTGAAGTGGTTCAAAGGTGGACTCTAATCAATAATATTATATAGCATGATGAAATTGACTCCATGGATTAGGATGAGTTCAATAACTTATTTTTCAGTAATTAATTCCCTCGTATTATTCATAAAAATATGGAAATGGAATTCCTGGAACTTAAAAATACAGATGGTGAATCTATCTGTGCCTATAAAGAAAATTTTCCAAGTCTTGTGAGGTGCTATTTGGGTATTGTCATTGAACCAGATATCAAAATTGATTGATTCTTTGGTGGCCTAGAACCTATTATTCGAAAGGACTTGGATATAATAGACTTTAGTAGCTATGAATAAGTTTTTAGATGTTCTATAAAGGTGGAAATATAGGTTATATTTTTGTCTAAATATCATGGTTTTGAAAAGAAAAGGTAGATATATTTCAAAGGAAAATCTAACGATAGTATAGAAAATAAAATTGGCCTTCCATTATAAACAAATTATGGGAAGAAACACTAAGGTAAATATCTTAAGGGGGATACTAAATTTTTTAAATATGGAAGGAAAGTTCATCAAGTGGATGAATGTAAAATTGATGGGATTGAGTAATCTAATGATGTGAATAATGAGAAATTCCCATAGAATAAACCTCTTGTGATTTAGTGTTTCAATTGCATAGTGTTTGGAAATTATTCTAACAAGTTCCCAAATCCAAGACAAATTTGAATGATAATCCAAAAAAACATTTGAATACAAAGTAAAAAGTGAAATCTTATGATATCATAATGGATGAAGTGAACCAAGATAATTAGGAAATACTTATCCTACCCTCCATAGTTGGTAATTTTATATTTGATTTTATATGAATAATCCCTATGAAAATATTATTGTTTATCCTTTAGTAAGATTTCATGTGATTATATTTCCCTACATGGATTATGAAATTGTACAATCACATTTTATATTCTATCAATGAAAATATGGACCCAGGTTTCCAATGAAAATTTTTTTTGTATAAGATAATATATTATTTATGAAATAAAGGATGAATTATATTTCGGAAGGGTTATAATGTTAATAATTTATGAAAAGTTTAGATTAAACTTCAGATGAAGTTTGTGATATTATATTATTATCTCCCTATATGTTGATTTCTGCATATTAGATAACTTGTGTTAAACTTTTGTTGTGATAATGACAGATGTAATGAATTATCATTCTATTAATGGTTCTCATGATTTGTTAATTCTTAAAAAAATGAAAAATTCACATTTTCTTGTTAGAATGACATTTGAATTGTAAGTTGATAAATGAACAAAAAAAAATATGATATTGTGCTAAAATCAAGTATTTATATCTCACTGTGAAAATTATTAAACCTTAGGAAAGGATCTTAAAATAAGAGGTTATCCTGTTATAATTATTTTATATTATATCAATGACCACTTCCAAGCCTCTTTGGGTTATTTATATGATTGTTAACTTTCTCCTAACCATGTTCTCAATTGCTATTCATCATAACATGATGGTTATATTTCTCTTCCATGTCCAATTTTTCACTTCCCACTTATGTTCTCTTATTTGGAAACCCTGTTATGAGTTACTCTGGGTAACCATTAAGTTTTCCACATTTCTTTTTTAAAAAGAAAGTTTTATTATTAATTTTTTATGTGGGTTTCTATGAAAGGAACTTTTAATAATTAAATCTTTTATAACCTGATGAATTTTTAGGACAAAATTCATTTTAAGGGGGATATAATGTTACACCCCAAGATTTTTTGAAATATTTTTTTTTCAAGTTAATTTAATATTTTTCATATTTTTCATTTCACACAATACTAAATATAGATTTTTTTATATGAAAAATAATATGTTTAACTTTAATTATATGAAACACTAACTTTTCTTGCGCTACATTCAACACTAACATTACGTGTGTTATACGCAACACTGAGTTTCTACGAAACATCATTTTATTGTTATAATTATTTAAGCAAGATGATTATGACCAAGATGTTAAAAAAAGTAATATGAATATTAATAAATACATTTCAAATATTATTTATAATTTTTTTTTATAAATAAATCATAATGATAATGAAGAATATAATTTTTGGGAAAGTCTTTATATGTTTAAAAATATTATTTTCTCAAATAATCTACTTTTCAAGTCCTTTTGTGAAAAAAATTAAAATTATTTTTAGAAAATTTCAGAAATTGAATTTGATAAAATAAAATTAATTTTTGAATTTATAATTTTAAATTTTTATTCGGGTGAATTTTTGGTATTTTTCTAAGAAACATCATTTTTTATGAATAGTGAAAAATATTGAATTTTAATTCAAAACTGCTTTTTCACCTAATTTATTTATATAGTTAAATTATATTTTATGTTGGTTTTAAAGTCACATTATTTCAAATATAAATCTATTAATACAATTTATGTCATTTTAATCTTTTTATATTTAATTTTTATATAAAACATAATGAACATTTGAATATTCTCACATTAAAAAACCAACTTTCTCGCTATGTCTAGGGATTAGCATTAAAATTAATTTTTCTGCTTTGATGAATTGAATTGTGAAAAATAAGCATACATGATTTTAATATGTATGATATTTACTTTCTAATAGGATAGACTAAATTTTGGTAAATTATGAATAGTAAATTTAGAAATTTTTAATTTCCACAGTTAAGGGTAAATCGTGTATTAATGGAAGAAATTATATTATAAATATTATAAAATTACCCTAGCACTTGTCCAAATTTAATTATATGAGTTTTTTACTTCCAAAATTAGACTTGGGATGATATTATTAACTTTATAATCCACTTTTTTGATATTAAGATATTTATATTATTTTATTTAATGAAAAGATAAAAATTTCCTTCTCATATTTTTAATAACTATATCATTTTTAATATTAGGTTATAAATAAGATAAATTCAATTGTGAATATTCATTTTAAAGATAAAATTATTTTCTTCAACGTGATGGTTTATTTTTAATTTTTAACAAGTAAATAATTACCATTATGGCTTACACAATGATGATGTAGTAATTTTTTAATTAATGGAAATGTAAAATGAATGTTATTTAAAATATTAAAAAATATAATTTGATATAATTAATGTCATCCACAAATTTTCATGATGACTTCAACATTTTAGTGATGATTTAAAGTGTTTGTCTCTAATATATCAATTTTTTATCATATTTTTAAAAATTAAAATAATGAATAGTGTCAAAATTGACATTAACGATGTTTTAAAATAATAAATATTTTATTAAATGAAATAAAATTCAAAAAAATATAAAATTAGGCTAAATGATTGAAAATGTGTTTAAATTTTTATGAATGATCCTATTATGTTTCTTTTTATATTTTATAGTAACTTTATTAATCCTTAATGAGTTAAAACATATATTAACATTGTAATAGTTAAACAGGTTAAATAATGGTTAAAACTAAAATATATGGATTAAAAAATAGATAAAACTTATGTAATTATTATTGGATTAGAGTATTTTGACCCATACTCATATTATATTATAAATAAATAACTTTGGATCCTTTTTTAATCGAAAATTAATTTATATTAATTTAATATTTTAAAAGTTTCCTAACACGCCCCTCGCCTCAATTGTAAAAGGCACCTCCACCCTAACTTCCTCCAACCATATTGATCATTCTAGTTCATCGAAACCCTATCCAAATAAGTTACCAAATTACCTTCCTTACTCCTTAAAGCCTCTATTTGGGAAGAAATCCATCCAAGGATTCCATTTGGTGCAAACCAAAAGTATTTTCCCAAAGAAGTGGTGTTTTGAACATGTACAATGAATGTCAATACTTAAGGTAAGGGAATTTAATATCACTTTTTATTTCAGTAAGATACATTCCATATTCACCACTAGATTTTTTTTGTGTTATATATATATTATACTATGACATGTAATATCAATAATTACCATTAATTAATGATATTCGAAGAATTAATTGATGTTATTATTTTTAATGGGTTCACGATACTAAACTTACTCAAATAGAAAGGGGAATTCTAATCTCACTTTTACTTCTACGATACTTCTTCCATATTCACCTTTCGTTCTATTTTGTGGTGTATATAATTCCAATTAATGTATTATATGATTATTATACTTAAATTTATAGGTATTTACATATCCATTTTATGATATATTTTTCATGGGGTTTATGGTTCAAAAGTTTCCAAATTGGTAAAGGATTTATGTCTCACTTTTATTTTTTTGGGACACATGCCTTATACACTTCTTGTTTCTTCTAAGTGGTGTATATACTACCCATGAATGTATTTTATGAGTATTATCCTAAATATTATGGTATTTTCATATCCATATAATTTTATTTATTTAATGCGGCATATGGTTCTACTTATTATAAAGTGGTAAGTATTTATTTCACAATCCAATCAATATTTGGGGTTCTTGCATTTTAAGTCTTCATTGGGGAATATTTATCTTCCATTTTCATTTTTTCTAAAAAACTCAATTTTTTTTACTATTCTCTTATGTAGGTTTAAATTCATTGTTAACCATTTTTGAATTTTAATAAATGTTTTGAAAGGAATATTTTTTTCATTTTCCAAATGAGTTACTTTGTGAATTATTTGGAAAAAGTATGAAAGGAATGTTTGTTTTAACTTATACATCCTGAACATAATTTTCCACCATCATGAAATTTTAATAATTTGAATCTTCTTGTACAAGCTTACAAGTTTATTTTTAAAGAAAATATTTTCTTTTAAAATTTTGTGGAGTTTTAAGAAAAGAAAACATTTTCAAAGAAGAAAGGATATTTTCCTCAAGAATTATTTTCAATAGATATCTAAAAATTATTTTTCATCTAAGATAAAATTATTTGATGATACTTATGTTTTATTTGGGATATTATTCAATGATACAATTCTTTTTATCTCTAGGAATGGTTTATGATTATGATATAATTATTTTTATAAAACCCATTTATTTTTTATGGGTTAGGTTATGATTGAATGACTTTTATATAGCCCATTTCATTCTATGGGTTCTAATATGATGAAGGATTTATTTTCTTATGGCACACATATGTGTGGTTTTCATTATGTTATGGTTGGGACCTATATCTCCCTTCAGTTCATTGGGTAATAATAATAAAATTGAGATTAAAGGGTATATGGGAGATCATCCCAAGCCCAAAATAAGAGGGTACAGTAGAGGGAATACCAAGAACAAAACATGAGGGTACACTGGAGGCCATCCCAAACTCAAAACATAAGTGTACAACTGAGGGCATCCCATGCCCAAATAAAGTACATGGGTGATTATCCCATGCCTGAAATGTTAAAAAGGTCTTGGTAGGAATCCTTAACATAGGGTTTTATATTTTTATGCTTATGCCACAATTCTATGTCTTATTCCTATGCTATGATTTCATGGATTATGATCTTGATTTCCTTAGGATTCATGTATTGTGAATTGAAAATATTTGTCATTTGATTTATCTTCATGATCTTTGGTATGCAGGGTATGATCTTATAATGATCATGGTCAGATTATCATACCCTTATGTTCATGATATGCTTATGAATTTCCTTTAACTACCCTTACTAAGAATTTGAGCTCAACCCTTACTTATGTTTCCCTTCCTTAGGTTATAAAGAAAAGTGTTTATGTATAATTACTATGGGGGAAGATATTTGTGAGAAATATAGAAAAATATTTCACTAATTTAGAAGATTTGTGTTCCATGTTTCCAAAGGCACTAAACTAATATAGTCTTTGGGTGTCAATTTGTGTAATATATTATTTATTCTATAAAAATGATGTAATGAAAATTTTCATTAAGATTAGATCTCAATAATTTAGCCTTTTATTTCTAAGGGAATGCCTTGATCACTCAGAGGTCACCATTAAAATTCATTAATCTGATTGTCATGGGAGATACCCGCTATGGAATCTGATCATTGCCTTATTATGTGAATGCCTCAGTGTTGTACTGATGATTCACCTGAATCTTTTTAGGATATTATAATATCTTGGATACACTCCTTGGATTCAGTTTAATGTATTCAAACATGAGGTTCCATGGATTCTCCCCATTAATCCAGGTTTGGATTAGCCCAAGATTATTTTCTATGAGCTCCATAGGCTAGGTTATAATATTTTAAATTGGAATGTCTTAGTTCTACCCCTTGGATTACACACAAACCTTTATATCTATACAACATGAGTTACTACTATGAGTTTGCTCAACCCCTGAGGTCATGGAATCGTTGGTTATCCTTAGATTATATTTTATATTATTATAATTATTACTCCATGATTAATAGTATCTATTAATTATTAACCCATATCTTATAATTAAATGAATTCATGTTCATAGACCAACTAAGGCTGAATCAGGTATAGTTTATTTATTTTTATATTGATTAAATTTTATATACTTTCACATTGTTATAGTTTATATTCACATAATGGATTTGTATATAAACCATTGGTGGTGGACTACTAAGATTTATCTCACACCATATCTGAGCCACCATTTGTGCCCATGAATATTATATGTTTGTAGGTGTTGGAAAGGGGAAGCATCCCATTTAGAACACCGGAATTATTACTTTAGGATGGGAGATAGTCAGTAGATGACTAATCCAGTTATCATAATTCTTGGATAGTTGTTTTTCTTTTTTATTCTTTTGTATATCATGTATTGTACTATATTCCTTCTACTATGTATACATGTTTTCCCTTTTTTAAGATACATTCCATCATAAATTTTTATATGATACAGTTTATAGCTTTGGATGATTATTTATTTATTTTATACTTATTCTTCATTCGGCTGCCTTATTGATTATTACCATGATTTTGTTATTTAATCATAAATTTTCACTGTTGTGCTTCACTTCGACCTAAGGGAATAGTATCCCTACTGAAAAACCTAGACCCTCTCTGCTAGTTGGAAACCTCTGAAGTATAGGGATGTTTGGTTAAGTCCATGTGGAAATCCAAGCTTGGATACTCAGAAGTCAACCAGGTCTTGGAAGTCACAAAGTGGTATTAAAGGCTTTCTTCCTTTGTCTTATTATTTGGTAAATTTATACATGAGGTTAGAAATGTTTCAGAACTTGGTCATAAGTTTTTCATGGGAGTAGGTAGGCCATGTTCAGTGTAAAAACCATGTTATCAAGGAATAGAAAATTATTGTTCAATATTTCACCTATAATAGTTTATATATTTTCACCATTGGGTGATGCACATGAATTGTGGTATTTTTTAAACTTTATGGATACTCTACCTTGGACTAGTATGGCATGGATAATTATTGAATGCATCATTGTAGGAACCTAGGGATTCACATTCCATGCATATTCCATACCATATAGGTTCATTTTGTTACTTTCATTTCTTATGTAGCATGTGATTTTTCTGTGTGTCTTAGTTGTAATATATTCTTGTTCCACTAATTTCCTCTATACGAAAGAGATATGGGTTGTTTAAAATGTCATAATCAACCTAAATGGTTTTTTCCCATATATATCTATGGTGGAAACTTAAATACCTAATTCTTACCCATGTAAGCTATGCAACACTGTTTGCATGAGCTTGGATTTGGTTGTGAATACATGACTACCAATTTATATTTATAAAGTGTATGAGACTTTATAAATTAAAATGGGTAATTCATTGAACTAATATATTATATTTTACCTATTATATTCTAAGAGAAAATGTAAGGGGTTTGTTACAATTACATGGGTATCGATCATGGTTTATAAATTTATAGGCCTTTACAAACTATGGATGGTAATCCATTTAATTGAAGAATTTATTATGGATAAACTCAATTAAAAATATAAGATATAAAACCTGGTTTATAAATAAAAAATTCTCTAGATAATAGAGAGGCCAAGTATAATGTAATGAGTTTTTTTACTCTTTAACTTTA
Source organism: Viscum album (assembly GCA_963277665.1). NCBI lineage: Eukaryota > Viridiplantae > Streptophyta > Magnoliopsida > Santalales > Viscaceae > Viscum > Viscum album. Next base: position 1,669,335,482 of record OY728156.1, read on the forward strand.
AATTAAACCTACATATATCAAAACCCCTATAACTAAAAAACTTTAACTCCTACCATTACCCATACCTTTATGAGGGTATATGGGGTAGTATGTTGGGTAGTGATATGTTTTCATTTATTCTGATTTTTTTAGGGATCATATCTGCTTTGGTAACTTTTTATGATGTGTGTGTTTGGAATTTGTAGAAATATTAAACCATGGAATCCTCAAGTCATGTGCTAGATGGGGGGGAATGATCATGATCTTGAGAGAGTGGGACCCCTGATCTACCAGTGTTACCTCCAGTAGTGTCACCTACTTCACTACTTATTGTTCCTGAATAAGGAATTGATGCTCAAATTTGAGAGAGTTTCCTATACTTGATGGAGTCTATATAGTGTGATCCACATCCTGCATCTATGATGTCTAATCTTACTCATGATTTCTAGTGGTATAATCCTCCCATATTCTCAAGGGATAACAGCTCTCAGGTTTTTGAGTCATGGATACAAGACATTTTATCTATATTTGAGCATATGAAGACACCTACAGAGAGGGGAGTCAATATCTACACCTACTTACTAGATGATTCATCCAACAGTTGGAGGTATGTGATTACCCAAGCCAGTTATCATTCGGAAATGGTATGGGAAGACATCAAGGCTGCTTTATATGATTATAATTTCCTTGAGATACTAAGAGATGATCAAGCCAGGTTGTTCATGAACCTGGAGTGGGGTGTTATATCCATCACAGACTATTTAGTGTGTTTCACTGAGCTCTGATGCATTTCATCTCTTCTTTCCTATGATGAGCTATCATGAGAAAGATGATTCAAGGATGGGCTTAGGTAATCCATCCATACTCAGGTGAATGTATTCCTACTATCTATTTTTTATGATATTGTGAACCAAACTCCTATCAATAATCTAAAATTAATGTCAGTTGATAGTACAGGGAATAGATAGTCGGTGTAGAGGTAGGGTAGTATTTATTTCAGTAGTAGGAAACATAGTATTGAGTTTTCTCTTAAAAATAGTGGTGGCCTATGTATCTACACTAGTAAATCCATTATTTTCTTTCAGCATGGCCAATAGAGGCATATAAGTACATAGTGCAATAGAGACCCACTATAGTGTCATGTTTTTTGTTGGATTGGTCGTCTTAAAAGGTTTTTAAAGAAAGTTTTTCCTATTTCTAATGGAATAGAACCCACACCTACTCTACCTTCAATAGCTGGAGCAGTGACTCTGAATCTGTTAGGAAGATGGAGTATCATCGGCCAAATAGGCTGAGGATGAGGTCATGGATGAGGTATCCAGACTTCTTATTTTTAATAGTAGTAGATCAAACCTACTCTGGTTCATACAACTATATATTAGTTCCATGGATTAGTCTAGTTATACACATTATAGCAGATACCTGAGAAGCTGAGTGTAGAACCATCTACTGTATGAGGTACAATTCTAGTATCCTCTACTATTGTATCTTCTTTTTTTGATACAGGTTTTCCAAACTCATTTATATTTTTATAGATAGTAGAAATTATTGGGATTGAAATTTAGTATTTATATGGGGTGATGACCCTAGACACACCATTGAGTGTACAGTCAGAGGGTATATTCCAATTCTTGGATTATCCTATTGAGATTGGTTATTATCTCTTATTATGGAATTTATATACCCTCAATATGACATGGTTTAATGTCATACATGGGATGGATTGGATCATGAATTGTCATTCCCACATTGACTGTTATCTCTAAGGGTGACTTTAATGTCACATGATGGTGGTATATATGTACACAAGGGCTAGTGGGACATCTAGTCCAGTCAAACTGGACTAGATCATCATCAGTTGGGAGGAGTGATAGCCTAGATTTTCAACCTTTACTAGGATGATTGTATGATGCATCTAATATATTTTCCTATGGTGGTGGATCATTTTACTGATGTATTCTTGAAAAACATCTCTAGAATACTACTCTAGAGGGAAAATTAATTTATAATTAAGCTCATTCTGATAGAAACTCCAATATTTAACCCTCTATATATGATGTAACATATTCATCTCTAGGTGACCAAGAGATAGTTGGAGGATTTATAATATTAGGATTATATTCAACCCATTACTTATTCTTTGGGTTTTTCTATCCTTTTTTCTAATAATTTTGAGGTAAACCTCCATCTTTTTGTATATTATTGATGGTTAAACTAGCTAACAGTTAAGAATAGGTATTATTTTCCTTGAATAGATGATCTCTTGGGGTGGCTCTAAGGATCTAGAGTTTTCATGAAGATTAACCTGATATCATCCTATCATTAGTTATGATTCAGGCCTTTAGATATACCACATATGGATTTCCAAAATTGATGTAGTTTATATGAGTTTGTGGTTATGTTTTTCAGTCTTAAGAATGTTCCTTCTATTTTCATGGACTTGAGGAATTGGGTTTTCTATTCCTACCTAGGTTTTGTGGACTCCATTTTAATTTATACTCGTACTGGAAGTGACCATGAAAAACATCTAGATATCAGACTGAATACAATGATATTGCATCACTTGTATGTTAAACTAAAAAATTTCCACTTCTAGATCGACAAGGATCGCATATTGGGACATATAATCTAAAATTATGAGTATTAGTTGACACAGATAGGGTGAGTGTTATTGTTTCTTAGGAGCATCACAAGAACATGTTTAATATATAGAGTTTCTTTGAGATGGCCAGTTATTACAGGCATTTTATATAGGACTTCTTATACCTTTTAGAACCTCTATTTGGTCTAACTATAAATTTTTTGAGGTTATTATGGTTTCAAGCATGAGAGAAGGTATTTAATGAGATAAAAGGAAAACTTACTTCAGTATTGATCCTGATTCTTTGAGATCTTATAAGAGGTTATATAGTGTTTTTTAATGCCTATGGAATCAGTCTAGGTGAAATAATAATGTAATAGAATAAATTTGTTGTGTATGGGTCTCTCTATTTGGTACCTCATGAGTGTAATTACCCAAGAATTGACCTTGAGCATATAGAATTTGTTCATTCCTTATGTTGTTAAAGATATTATCTTATGGGATAGCATTTTGTAGTGTTTACCGGACATAAGAGACTAAAAAATATATTAACACACTATAAATTGAATCTTAGGTAGTAAAGATGGGTTGAATACCTTCATTATTTTGACTTTGAGCTTTCTCATATGTCTAGAAAGGGAAATATGGTAGCTAATGTGCTAAGCTATAAATTTTAGGCACAAGACATTCAAGAATATTGTTGTTAATGGAAGATGATGTAACTCTTTTCTAAGATGATTCTATAGTTTCAAGAGAGTCATGAGAATCCTTTTCTTGTAGCCTTTTCAGTTACCTATTCACTCTTTGGTGGGGTTAAGAGAAGGAAGTTCTCATATACATAAGGTTTCGTTCTATGGGAAAGTGTTTTAGGTGAGGACTCACCTCTAGATTGGTTGGTCAATGGAAACAACATCCTACATATACATGGTCATATCTGGGTACTTACAGAAATGAGAGAGGATCTAATGTGAGAATACCATGCATCTCAGTGGGTAGTGCACCCAAGTATCTCCAAGATGTATTGAGATATGACCTACCAGTATTTTTGGCTTGGGATAAATCATTATATCATACGTTTTATCCTTAGTTGTTCTATATGTAAGCATGTGAAGGCAGAACAATAGTGGCATGTAGGATTATTACAACCCTTAATAATACCAAAATGTAAATTTAATGATAGGGAATTGGATTCTATGGCTAGTTTACTGAGGTCACCTCAAGTTAGTGATATGGTTTGGGTAGTAATCAAATGGTTGACAAAGTTAGCTCACTTCCTTCCTATTAGACATATTTATCTATTGATGATATGGGAAGACTATATGTTTATTAGACTATAAAACTACACATGGTTCCTCATACAATCATTTCATATAGGGATTTTCGTTTCATATCAAGGTTCTATAAAGGGTTATAGAAAGATTTAGGATCATAGGTTCTTCTAAGCATATCTTTTCACCCCCAAACTGATGGATAGTTAGAGTCGAAAATACATGTTTTGGAGGACATTCTTAGGGAATGATTCCTTAATTTTGGGGGTACTTGGGAGATATATATACCCCACATCGAGTTTTTATATAATAGTAACTTTCATGAAATAATTCATATGGCTCAATATGAGGCCTTACAAGGTAGTCCAAGTCCTTAACACTTATGCAGGCTAGGGGTAGGGTAGGAAATGCTTCGATGTCCTCATCTCATTTGGGAGACTTCATATAAATTCTAGACGATTCCGAAAGATATGGATACTTTTCATTCTAGATAGAATTAATATAGTGATCAATGTTTATGACCTTTGGTGTTTTAGGTCATAGATTGTGTATTCTTTCAAGTATCACTTAGGTTAAGGCATAGGTGGCTATAAAGGCAAGAGAATTTGTCACCTCATTTCATTAAGAATTTTGAGATCTTAGAGAGTGTCTCCCCTGGACCATGTAAATTAATTATTTTAATTATTTTTTTTCTTTATTTTAATTTTCGGTAGCTTGCTAGTTGATTTTTTTTTTAATGGAAGCCCATTTTATGGTTGCACAGTTATCCCACACTGTTGGGGGTAACCGTGCGGTGCTCTTGCGAGTTCCAAAGTGGTTATGAGTTGTGGACCATGATTTTCACATGGTCTATTAAACCGTACAATAAGAATTTAGCTTAGATCTATAAGTGGGAAGAGCCAGGTGGTGCAGTTTTAGTACGGCTTGCTCAACCATGCATCAGGCCGCAGGTAACCTTTTGAAGACCGCACAGTTTCCCAATCTTTAAAATGAATTAATTAAATTTAATCAAAAATATAACAAGTTGATAGAGAAAAATAAAATAAAAGGGAAATTCCTTATTAATAATAATAATAGTAATAATTTCATTAATAAGAATATTATTACTATTATTTTCATGATGATGATTATTAATATTGAAATTAATATTATTATTATTATTATTATTATCATCGTTATTATTATCATTAAGTTATTATTATTTTTATTATTATTTTATTTATTCTATTTTATTTTGTAACCTTAGGATATCTCCCTCTCTCCTTTTCCCCTCTCTACCTCATGCTTCCCCCTACCCTTCCCATGTACATTACAAACCTTCAGTTCCCCCTTCCTCCTACATGCATGACTTGGCGGTGTCGCCCCTACCTCTAGTTCCCTCTTCCTCTCTGATGTGACCCCCATATGGTGCACTCTTCCACTTTAGTGAGACCCCCCTCTAGTTTTATCCTCCTCATTAGTCCCCTCCCTCGCACAACCCCCTGGTCGCATGAAACCACCTCGGATAAGGCTCTCCAGCGAGCCGCTCCTCCCCTCCGGTGAGCTTCCTTCAGTTTTTTTAGGGGTTTGTTCCTATAATAGAAACCTAATTTTTAGGGTTATGATTGATGTGTTTCTTCTTGAAGTATAGGGTGTGTGGATTGGTCTTCAGGGTGTGTGGATTGGTCTTCAGTGTGTTCTCTCCCTTCTCTGAGTGTTTTTTCATATTCGCACACTGGCAAGGAAGGTGATTCCAGGGTTTCCCCTTTTGAAGAAATATTTTAATGCTTGAATGATTTCAATTAATTTTTTTACATATTTTTCATACCCATGATTTTCATGGTTATCATGTTAGGGTGTTTTTAAAATAGTTGGATTTGTTAAAAATGGGTTTTGAAATGATTCTTGGATTATGATTATGTGTAGGATAAAATGTAAACTGTGATTTGATAAAAAAATTAGGTGTTTTGGATAATTTTTCCCTTGAAAACTTTTTATTAAATTGGTTGAATTGTGGGTTTCCCTTTGTGTGTATGAATCAATGAGTTTTTAAGGAATGGCTCCCATTTATGACGTATTGTTTTAGTTTGTAAGTTTGTGGTGTTTCTTTAAAAATTGGTTTTGGGTGTTTTCATGGACTTTTGGAAATTAACATTGGATTTTGACACATCCATGGATGAAAATAGTGCACACATGGATGGGAAATCAAATGAATATGGTACTTTAAAAATAATGTTTTCCTTTAACATTGTTTTTCTTAAATGTTTTTTTTGGTTTTTTGAATCGTATCTTGGTTCCTTTTTTATTGATTTTATTATAGGGGTATTGTAAATTTAGAGTTTTTGGTAATGTTTATAGAGTGTGTTGGACCTCCCTACAATGGTTTCAAGCTACTAGTGTCAAGAATGCCTACATGTACATGCATAGGGTAAGGCATATATATATTCCGTCTATGTACATATTTCCTCATGGTGAGGGGAATGTGTGAAATTCATCTAGGGTAATTTATATATATATATATATCTGTGTGTGTGTGTGTAAATTCCTTTGTGTGTAAGCGTGAAGGGTTAGTTCGAGGGGTCATCATCCAAAAGTGGTATGTTTGAGGTTGGTTCTCTTTGACTTGCCTTTAAATTTAATAATACATTCATTTCTTTTCTATTGTGCCTTTATTTAATGTTTATTTAGTAATATATGGTTTCTATAATAAATTATTGTTGTGAAATAGAGTGATTTCCCCTTGTATTTGAATTGTATAAAACTATTTTATTAAATGTACCTACCTAGGGTTTATCAAATTTACTGGTTTACCTTTGTGAGTAAATTTTATTTTTTAAAGAATGGATTGGATTATAAATGTGTGTGGGTTGCTCAAATATATTTCTTAAATGGGGTTCCAAATTGTTTTAAAAACTGGAAGTGGTGTTTACGTGATTCTTTGGAAATTGTTTGGTCTGTTTATAGTTCTTTAAGAAATGGTTTATCAGGTGATGGTTGAGCTTGGCCTATTTAGAACATTAAAAATTGTTTCAATGGGAAAATATCCTTGGATGGTCCTCTTGAATTGGTTATGTTCATGTTGTTGGAGGTCCGCCATGTAGGAATCCCTAGTGATCAAATAGTTGAAAGGTAAGGGACTTGTTCCTTGGAGTGAATCGGGGGTGAATTATTGTGTGAGTTGCATATGTGTGATATTTATATATGTGATTTTGATTGGGTTCTTAGTTGATATTAGTTGGCTCACCCCCTTTTTATTCGTGACATGGGAACCTAGCATAGTGATCGAATTTTCAATGAACGATTTCTGCACTAGTTTAGATTATGCATTGGGTAGTGGCCCATATGAGAGGGATATTTTGTTATTATTTATATGGGATTTGTCCCCTTGGTCATGTTAGGTAGGGTGATGATCAATAATTTGTAAATTATGACGTCATAGGTTAGGGCATGACTTCAGGGTGAACAATATGTATAGTATGTTCTAGATTATTCACAAGCTTCTATGTTCTCCCAAGTTTTCTGGAACTTATTTATTTGCAAGGGATTATTGAGATGCATGTGATGGTTGGTTAATCTTGTGATATGTTTTCCATTTCTCATGTTGTATATTTTTTTATCATGTTCCCTTGTGTGGTGTATCTTCTTAATAAAATTTATAGAATGGTTTTATGTTTTTTTGGAAAAAACGTTGGAAAATGTTTTACGTTTCCTTTCTCCCTCTTTAAGTATAAACATCGCCTACTTTAAAATATTAATGTTTGACTCTTGAAAAGAAAATATGGTTATTAATTGAAAAAGGGGAATCTTATGTGATTTTTTTTAAATAGAAAATGTGTTAAAAAAATACTTCTATATATTTTAGTTCAAACATTAAATTGATGAATCTTTAATTTAATGGAAATTAAAATGGGAATAGATTTTTTGGGCATACCTACTGAGTTTTACTACTCACACCTGTATTTTTATCTTTGTTTTTAGATTTGGTTTTTCTTCTTGATCATATTAGGTAACTATAGTGTGATTTTGGTTTGAGGTCGGTGGTGACCCACTTCGAAACTTAGAGTTATTGTAGTTTTATTTTATTTTCTCTTCTAGTTTTCATTTTCTTTGTTTAGTTTTGTGTTTATTTATTTGTCTTTTATTTATGGTTCAAATTGTTCCCAGCTATTTAATTTTGATTCCTGACACTAATAATCAGCTTTTGGGGATCTAGAATACCCTTTGGGCCTTGTCTCGGATCGGATCGGGTGACCATTTCAAGGTTGACCGGGTTAGTTTGTGAAAAATTGGTATTAGAGGAGGCCCTTGTTATTTGGGGTGTCCGGTATATTGATATTACTACTTTTAGGACTTGGGAGACAGGTATGGGAGGTATTCATGAACCCTTTCTCATTTGGAACCTCAAGTTTCCATGGGTAGTTCGAGAATTCAATCTTTTGCCTTTTTTTGGACTGAGGGATGACAACGGAGGTGATATGGTGTCATATTGTGACCCTACATGGAGTAATGACCCATATGGAGTCCAAGTGCATATTTTAAGTCCCTATTAGTGTAGTGAATTACATGGGGAATGTCCCACTACCATGTCACTGAGTTAGGCATAGACGATAGTCCCTCCTTTCTGTAGTTTGGTGTAAGTTGTGTTTTTTCTTGGTTTTGGTTGGTGTATTTACACTTTTGAATATAAAAATAGTGTTGAAATGGAAATTATTATTCCTGATGGATTTAAATTGGTAATGTGGTTTTTAAAATTGAAAGTGATTTGGTTTGAAAATTTGGTGCTTTTTCGGAATTTGTAAGTACATGGCTTGGTGAAATCCATGGTTTCTTTTATGAACATTTGTGCATGTGGGGGTTTATTTGTGGAAAGTGTGTGTTGGTGCATGGGGAAATTTATTTATTTCCCCTATAAGAATTTATTTTTATTGTTCAGTTTTATTTTCATTTATTTTTTTATCTTTTAAAAAGTGAAATGATTTTGTAAATTGAAATTTGGTTTTAATAAGGGTTTTTTGGAATTTGGATGGGTGGCCTTAAAAGAAGGTAGTTTTAAAATTAAATGAAAAGGGTGGATTTTGAATGAAATTTTTTGGGTTGTGTTTGTATTTTTTTGGTTTTTGATCATGTCATTTGGGATCATGATGTTGCTTTTCATTGTACTTTGGTTTGATGTCGGGTTTTTTTATGTGTTGTTCAGAAGATGTCACCCAGAAAGGTTTCCAAGATTTCTTAGGAGTCACACCCAGTTTTTTGGTTATTCTCAAATTTTTCCTATACTTATTGGTGATGGAGATCTGTTAGAGGAATTGAAGTGGATTGAAGAAGTCGATCATGTATTTAGGGTGTTAGGAACTCCCAAAGCTATCAGAGTGAATTCCATTTTGGGTCTATTCAAAGGTCTATCTTTGGTTGAATGAGAGTTTTTCTCCCTATTATCAATGAATTTTTGGATGATGTTGGAATTTTTTAAGTCTGTATTCATCTGTTGTTTCATACCCGAGGAGGTAAAAATGAATAAAAGATAATAACTCATGAGTTATAAATAAGGCTAATAGAAGGTGAAGGCCTACCTTGACCGTTTCAAGTAGCTGGCTTCCTTTTCTCTAGAGGTGGTGTTGCAGGATCTAATGAAGAATCCTCTTTTATTTGGGGTTCAGTTTCCATAGATCAATGAGTGGGTCCTCTATTCTAGGGAACATCATTTCGAGAAGCTGGTGGATGAAGTATTCCTAGCTAAGATGGTTTCCGGAGCGTAGATGGTTGTAAATACGGCGTCTCTTACTAACAATGAAGGTTCCCCATCTGGTGAGAAATGTATGCTAGAGGAACCTGTTTCTGAGGAGTCTCATTTAATGGTTCTAGTTTCTGTTTTTTTTGGGTCATCCTCATGTGTGCCACCCGTATGTCCAGTTTGAGAATTCAAATCCATCATGTCGCATCCCTATGAGGATGTGTCATCATTGTGGTTGTCAAGATCATTTCTAGGAGTTCTGTAAGAATCACCACTCAAAAAAGTATTTTTGATCAAGGGATACTAGTCCCTGACTGTGAGGCAAGAGATGCTTTAGCCATCAGAGCCCCATCCATAGGTCTCCATGTGAATCTCACACACAGTCGAAAGTTTTCATGGGTGCGTGAAACCTTGTCCAAGGTTATTTTTTTAGTATTGGGATGGAAATATCTAAACATTCCTTATTTTATCCTTATGTTATTGTACGTTCATATTTTATATTCTAAAAGTGCATTTATCGTGTTCTATCAAAGGTGTATGTGGATTCTATAATTTCTCATTTTCTTAAGTGGTGTTTAACCTTAGAGTTGATTGATCTCGATTTAGTTTTGATCATTTGGAGATGTTTGTGTTTTGTGGAATTGAGGGGTGGTGTTTCCAATTTTCTATTTGGGTTAAGTTATTCTAATAGGTTTTCCCTAGGTTTGACGATTTTTTTCCCAGGTTGAGAGTTCTAGATTTTAGTATATATCTTTTCTAACTCGTTCTCGGTAAGTTAGATGTTTTTGTTTTGGGAGTTGTAGATCGGTGTGGGAAATTCTTAGTTCTGGTGGTGTCATTATAGGGAGTTCCTTATTCCAGTGCCCTAGTATGTCAGGTTTCCTTATAGTGGTTTTCTATTTAAGTCTCAGGGGTGATGTCACTCTCATATTGAGAAGTTAGGTATGTTAAAGTTGGGAGTTCCCTCATTGGACCCTCCCTAGGGTGGAGTTTTTAGGTTTTAAGTTCTCGTTCTAGTTTAGTTCTTATAGTGGGGTGAACCCCCACATGTCTTCTCTTCATTCTTCTATTGTGGTTTATTCTTAATCAGTTAGGTGTGACTTTTGGAGTGAAAGGTCACCCAGAGGTTCTCGGTTCCTCTCAGTTTTGACTGTGCATGCATTCGAGTTTTGTCTATCTTTGGTCTTGATGACTTTTTGGGGGAAGAAAGTGTCTGTGGTGGGGGAAATCATCACAACCCATCCTTATAAATTAATTATTTTAATTATTTTAATTATTTTAATTATTTTAATTATTTTAATTATTATTAGTCTTCATTTTGAGTTTTGTTAGCTCATGGGTTGAATTTTAAAAAAAATTGGAAGTCTTTTTTATGGTTTCACGGTTGTCCCGCACTATTGGAGATAACCATGAAGGGCTTGTGCGGGTGCCCTGGTGGGTTCATGTTGCGGCACACAATTTTCACATGATTTATTAAACCATGTTACAACCTGAGGATCAGATCTAAAAGTAGGTAAAGTCGGGTGGCGTAGTTTGAGCAGGGCTTTCTCAACCGTGCGTCAGTCCACATGAAACCGTATGCGGACCGTGCAGTTGCCTAGTCTTTAAAATGAATAAATTAAATTAAATTAAAAATAAAAAATCAAGAAAAAAATAAAATAAAAGGGAAATTTCTTAATAATAATAATAATAATAGTTTAATTATTAATAATAATAATATTATTATTATTATTATTATCAGGATAATTACTAATTAAATTGAAATTAATATTATTATTATGATGATAATTATCATTATAATTATCATTAATTTATTTTTACTTTATTTTTTTGAACCCTAGGGTCTCTCCCTTTCCCATATCTCCCTCGTGCTTCCCCTACCCATCCCTTATCCAGTGCAAACAGTTGACGCCCCCTTCCTCCTTTATGTGTGACCTGCAGTGCTGCCCCTACCTTCGGTGCCCTATTCCTATCTAGTGAAACCCCCTCTAGTCACCTCTTCCTCTCTAGCATGACCCCATTCGGGCTCCCTCTTCCTCTCTAGTGCGCCCACCCTCTGGCACCCTCCTCCTCATCTGGCCCCTCATGTAGCCACACTACTCGCGCTCAACCACCCCAGTCGAGTCTCTCTAATGAGCCTCTCTACCCCTATAGTGAGCCTCCAAGTATTTTTAGGGGTTTCAGCCCATAAATAAAAACCTAATACCAAGGATTATGCTTGGTTCATTTTTTTTCCTTGATGTCTAGGCTTTGTGGATTGGTCTTCAGGGTGTGCTCTCCCTTCTCTAAGTGTTTCATCACATTGTCACACCGATAGGGTAGGTGATTCCATGTTTTTCCCTTCCAAATCAATATTTTAATGCTTCAATGATTTCAACTATTTGTTTACATGTTTCACATACTCTTTATTCTCATTGTTAGAATTTTAGGGTGCTTTTAAATTAGTTAGATTTGTTTAAAAAGAGTTTTCAGAGGATTCTTGGATTATGTTTACATGTATCTATGCTACAAGTGTTGGATAAAATGAAAATTTTGTTTCAATAAACAAATTGGGTGTTTCGGATAATGGTTTCCACTGGATACTTTTTAGTAAATTGTTTAAATTGTGGATTTGGCTTCATGTGTGTGAATTGATGACTTCTTAAGGCATAGGACCCATTTATGGCTTATTATTTTAGTTTATAATTATGTGGTGTTTCTTTAAAAATAGGTTTTGGGTGTTTTCATAGACTTTTGAAAAGTACCATTAGATGTTGGCACATTCATGGGTGCACAAAGTGCACACATGGATGTGCATTCAAATGAATATGGTACTTTAAAAATAATGTTTTTCTTTTAACATTGGTTTTCTTAAATGTTTCATTGGATATTGAATCCAATCTTGGTTCCTTTGTTTGGCTTCATTTTATTTTAGGGGTTTTGTGATTTTTGAGTTGTTGATAATGTTTATAGAGTGCCTTAGACCTCACCATGGTGGTTTCGAGTTGCGGGTATTAAGAACATCTACATGTACATGAATAGGGTAAGGCATATATATACATATATATATATCTATATGATCTCTTTGTACATATTCCATCATGGATAGGGGAATATGTGCAATGAATCTAGGGGAATTTATATGTATATGTATAAATGCATGTGCAAGTAAGCGTAAAGGGTTTATTTGAGTGTTCATCATAAAAAACCATCATGTTTGAGGTAGGTTCCCTTTGAATTGCCTTCAAATTTACAAATACATTGACTTCTTTTCTTTTTCACCTTTATTTAATGTATAGTTAGTAATGTATGGTTTTTATGATAAATTCTTATCGTGAAATAGATTAATTTATCCTTGTATATGAATTACATAAAAAAATTTATTAAACATACCTACCATGTGTTTATCAAATTGCATGGTTGGCCTTTGTTAGTAAATTGTGGTTTCTAAAGAATGTATCTGATTGAAAATGTGTGTGGGTTTCTCAAATATATTTATTTAATGGGGTTCTAAATTGTTTTGATATTGGAAGTGTTGTTTATTTGATTATTTTGAAATGGATTGGTGTAAGAGTGGTTCTTTCAGAAATGTATTAGCATGTGTTGGTTGTATGAGGCCCAATTGGCACTTTAAAAATGGTTTAATCATAAAATATACTTGGATGGTCCTATTTCCTTGGTTATGTTCCCATTGGGTTAGGTCCACTATGTAGGACACCCTTGTGATCAAATATCTGAAAGTAATGTGACTTCTTCCTTGGGGTGACTCGGGGGTGACTTATAGTGAGAGTTGCATATGTGTTATATTTATATATGTGCTTATTAATAGATGCTTGGCTGATATTTTTTGTCTCACCCCTTGTTATTCCTGACATGGGAACCTAGCATAGTGAGTGAATTTTCAATGAATGGTTGTTTCACTAGTTTATATCACTCATTGGCTAGTATCCCATACCAGAGGGATATTTTGTTATTATTTATACGGGATTGGGGCCCTCGGTCAGGCCAGGTAGGGAGACGATTGGGAATTTGGGCGTTATGATGTCATCTGTTAGGGCATGCCTTTGGGATGAGTCAAATGTATAGTATGTTATAGATTATTCACAAGATCATAGGTTCTCACATGTTGTCTAGAACTTATTTATCTATGACGGATGATTGAGATGCATGTGCTGGTTGGTTACTCTTGTGTGATGTTTTCCACTGCTCGTGTTGTATGTTTATTGATCGTGTTCCCTTGTGTGGTGTAGATTCTTTCTAAAATTTATAGAATGGTTTTATGTGTTTTTAGAGAATGTTTTGAAAATATTTTACATTTCCTTCCTCCCTTTTTTATAAACATAACCTCCTTCAAAATTATAACATTTCCCTCTTGAAAATGAAATCTGGTTTTAATTGAAAAAGGAAAATGGACCGTGATTTTCCTTAAAGAGAAAATGTGAGAAAAAACATACTTTTACATATTTTAGTTCAAACTTGAAATTGATTAATCATTTATTTAATGGAAATTCAAATGGTAATAGATTTAGTTGGCATTTATACGATGTTTTAATACTCACGCCTATAGTTTTATCTTTATTTTTAACTTTGGTGCTGCTTCTTGCACAGATTCAGCCACCATAGTGCAATGTTGGTTTGAGGTCAGTGGTGAACCACAGGGTCGCATAGAGAGACATGCAGTTTTATTTTCTTTCTAATGATAGTTTTTATTTTCTTTGTACAGTTTTTTATTTATGTATTTGTCCTTTATTTATGGACCAAATCATTCCCACTTATTTAATTCTAATTTCTGGCACTAGTTTCTAGCCCATAGGGATTGGGAACGCCCCTCGGGCCTTGTCACAGATTGGTTCGGGTGACCATTTCAGGGTTGACCTGGGTTGTTTCATTATAGATAGAGTTTGGTTTGTGTCATATTAGTTGTTATTACCTCATAGGTACCATTTTATGAATGATATCTTCCACATTCCACAACTTCACAATTACCATGTCAACCTATATCATAATTTTGGTCCTATGAATGTTGAATTGTATATTGTTTCTTATTTTGAGGATTATCCTATTTTTCATCATTTATCAGAGCATAAAGGATCTCTTAGGTTGGTTTTCCCTTAAATATGGGTGTTGTGGATTCATTACCGTGTATAGGATGATACATGGGAGTGGTATGTTGATTTACATGCTTAGTAGCTAGAGTTATTCTTAGAAAACGTTTTAACACCCTTTAAAGGGAAACTCAGGGATGAGTTCCTTTTGAGGAGGTAAGACTATAAGAACCTGATTTTTATTTGATTTATGGAACCTTTTAACTTTAGTTTGAATATTATCATTCAACCTTATGAATGTTCCCTATGGATTAATGAAGTGTTCGAGTGTGTATAAGACTTGTTTAGAGCCCAATTCTATAGATTTTGGAGGAAACGACTGGGTCTCACTGTTAGTATAAAATATTTGGGGTGATGTAAGTCTTTATATAGGGTATCACATGGACTATGCATGGTTTTTCTAACCATGCACCATAGCCCATGAAGGGTGTGTCCCCTATGAAGAGGGGGACACACTAGTAGAGCATGGTTGGACAAACCATGCTCCCCCAACCATGCGGACACTATCATTAGATAGTATATGGCATACAGTTGCACACGGTTGGGACAACCATGCATCCATACCATGCTCCTCTTTAAAATTGGGAATTTTTACCCTTTTCCCATTCCTCTTTATAACCTCTCTTCTCTTTTTCTTCCCTCCCTCCATCAAACAACAACACACTTCTTCCTCTCATTAAAACATGTTCTAGCATCCTCACCTAGGCTTTAAATAATCTTCTCTAACTAACCTATGAATGAATATCTGTCTATCCCATTCTATATCCAGTAGTAAGATCTTAGTTATGTAGTCTCCTTTCATCATTTGTATTCCTATCGACAATGTTATTTCGGTGCAAGATCATATTCCCTATTTTTTATGGTGTTCTTCTATTATTCTATTTTCATCTAATCTAGTCCAAAATAAGGGTTGATACTAG
This sequence comes from Viscum album, assembly GCA_963277665.1. Taxonomy (NCBI): domain Eukaryota; kingdom Viridiplantae; phylum Streptophyta; class Magnoliopsida; order Santalales; family Viscaceae; genus Viscum; species Viscum album. Next base: position 1,669,351,024 of record OY728156.1, read on the forward strand.
ACGAGGCATCTACTATAGGCATAAGACAGGTGGTCTATGAATTTTTCCTCAAATTTTCACCTTTCTATAAACTTTTTTCATTGTTTGCACACAACTCTCAATGGGAATTTCTACTTAAATTCATATGACTTTAATTTAAATCATCTAAATGATATTCTAAGTACCTAATGACACCTCTTGACATCATTTTAGTTTGATACCTCAATGTTAGCCACCCCAAGTAGGGTTCATTATTCATTATTCCTTTAGTTATCCATATTGTAATTGTTTGGGGCACCATTAGAGTGATCTCTAATTGACCATTAATAAGGAAAGTATTTTGGTTTAAATAAATTTATTATATATTTTTAAAGGAAATTATATGGGTATATATATCACTTGGCCCTTACCATTTAAACTTTAATTGATTGGTTGTATGCCCTAATTTTACCTTGTCAGGTATGATGAAATGTAATGGAATGAGCCTAATGAAAATGTAATTGGAATAAGTATTACATGGAAAAATGAATTATGATATACTAAATTTATAAGGTTTCTATTGCATATGGACCTTTTTCATCTTTATATGAATGGTTATACTTGATCTATACTTGGATTCCAAAGGGAATACTCCGTTCTGATTCATTAATCTAATTACCATCAGAGATACCCACCATAGAATCTAGTCCTTGTCTTATTATTTGAATTCCTCAGTGTTGTACTGATGATTCACCTAACTCTTTATCAGATATTAGAATCTCTTGGATACACTCTATGGATTCATCTTGATGTGTTTGGATAAGAAGTGCCATGTATTCACCCTATTGGGCCCAGTCATTCTTTTCACGGGGTTACTATAGACGAGATCCATGGACTCAATTAGACTCTTTTACAGTGTAATTCCTCTTTTGTTCCCCATGGATTACACTTAGACCCTTATATATAGACTACATGAGTTGCTACTATGAATTGGATCGACCACTGAGTTCAAGTATTCCTTGGTTATCCTTAGATCCTCTTTTATATTATTATCATTATTACTCTTGTATTACTAGTATATCATAATTCTGAAACCATGTCTTATAATTAATTGAGTTCATGTATAAAGACTATCTAAAGATGAAATAGGTATGGGTTATTTATTTTCACACTAATTTACTTTTATATACATGCACACTATTATAGTTTTATTGATAGACTGTATTTGAATATACACCGTTGGTTGTGGCCTACTGATATTTTTTTCACACCCTATACGGGTCGTTGTTGGTACCCAGGAAGATTATATGATCAGAAGTATGGAAAAGAGGAGGTGTCCCGCTTTGGACACCTAACTTCTTTATTTTACATGGGATCTTGTTAGTAGATGACTGGTCCAATGCTCGAGATTCTTAGAGAGTTTTTTCTTTTTTTGAATCTTTTGTATATCATATATTGTATCGTCTTCCAACTACCATGTAAACGAATTTTTTTTTAGATACATTCCATAATATTTTTTATATTTTATAGTCTACATATTTTGATTATTATTTATTTATTTGATACATATTTTTTATTCTTCTTAATTTTTTATTTTTACCATTATTCCATTTTTTTTATTCATCTATTTTCATCATAGTTCTCCACTCTTGCTTGAGGTAATAGTCTCCAAATGGATACACCCTAGATCCTTGCTACTATTTGGCAGCATCTCGCATATGGGTAGGCTCTCTTGAGGACATATGTCAAACTAGGTTTAGTTACTTAGAAGTTAATAGGTTCCAGGACATCACAGTATGGAACTGGTTCCTCAGACCAGCCATGTCACATGGGAGGGAAGTTCAAGTTTTTATGGGTGGGATTAATATTTATGCTCTTAACTTTTATTATTTACTTGATTTCACCATATATGATGCACATTATTTATATGGTTATTAGTTCATGTGAATTTATCTCTTAGAACGGTATAAAAAGAGTGGGTGAGTTCATGAATCATATATAGAATTAAAGATTCACATTTCATTTGATTGATTTGAAGTGATTAATTATATGATTACCTAGACTTCGACATGGTTCGGTAATTTAACATGTCTACAGCCATTTATATAGTTTTTTCTGATAATAGTGTAAGGAAATATCTTACATAACCAATTCCTTAAATGAATAAGTGAAACATTAGGTGACCACTTGTATTGATTTCAATGAGATGTCGGCTAAATAAAATACCAATTAGAACTTAAAGATATTTTTCATATATAAAATTTAATTGATATATTAGTTAAGTGATCCTCCACTATAGAAACTTCAAGTTAATGTAAATGGTTAAAATTAAATTACTAAATGATTTTTCTTGGTTTTTAAATGACTTCAAATAAATAAAATGACAATTAAAACTTATAATGTGTTTTCCATCGTAAATTTTACATGACTTTCATTTTAATTAGTTAGTTTGTTTTGAAAATTCTAGATTTAAAAAAGTAAAATAGTACAATTTTGAATCATATATGTATCTGATGTAGACTTAGTTGTAACCAGTGTGGACCATGTTTGTGGGTATATGGGTTTTTGAGAGAACTAATGTTATGTGATATCCCTATGACTTTGAGGACTTTATGGTGTGGGATTTTTAAGATTTTGAAATGTTTTTATTTTGGTAGATTTGATTGGATTTCTGACCTTTACCATTATGTGGTGTGAAAATATGTAAGATGTATGGTTGAAGCATGACTTGAGACTGGGTATAGTGAATTTGGTTTGAACTAGTGTTTGAGACCCTAGAGTGAATGGTTGTTCCAGGAATGTTTAATGTCATGTGTTTCAGACAAGAGTTGGAACACTACCTGTGAGTTGTGTCCCGTGTGAGACTTGGTTTTATGTGTGGGTTAGGTGGGAAAGCCCAGTAACCTTCCTTCTTTGTGACTCTACGAAACAGATTTAGTGTGTTATGAACATCAAGGGTGACCTATGATAGGGGTTAAACTATCTATAGTAGTTCCCCTAGGTAAATTTGGTAGGGGTGGTTGTTTTTACTTGTGATGTCAGTGAAAAAAATTCATGTTAAGTGGTATAGGCATGTTGGATTCCTTTGGAGTACCAAAAGAAGCACTTATGTATGGGTACCTTCAGTATTAAAACTTTTCTGAGAGAGGAATGGTTTTTTTCTCATAATATTAACTCTTTAGTGTTTATTTTAATAGTTTAATCAATGAGGATCATGGTTGAAAGACCTTGAACTAGATAAATGTTTCTAAATGATTTGTTAGAGATTAGCGCACTAACAGTGTAGTTAGGGTATGGTAAAGGATAATGAGACTCCTTAATTATGTTAGGAATGTTTTTACATGTATCAACATTCCCTTGTATAGATGAAGGGGGTTTTAATTCCCTGAGGTTTTTATGGTGTCGATACTAGCATGTAAAAAATTATAGTTCATATTCCTAACCTTGTAATTTTCATGTGTAGTTATAAGGAGTTCGATGATAGTAACAACGGTTCATTGAAGTAAGGAAGGTTAGAGTGTCATTAGACACTTTTGGATCAAATAATAACTCGAGTTATGAGTGTCCATGTGAATGGTTCTTGCTTACAAAGATACCTATATTTTTTTAAAGCACTGAGCGTGTTTTTTTATGAGACTATATTACAAGAGAGACATAGCAAGTGAATTAGACAAGTGAGTCAGGTTTTGGTGAGACATGACTCGATGGAGTTCAAGAAAGTTTATGAAATTTTGGGTGGTATAGCATTGTGCACCCATTGAAATTCAGTATAAATTGTAAAGGAAATATTATTTTGGAGGTGTTTTGGGTTGTTTGGATTGAGGTTGGTAGTACGAGAGAGTATACCCATGATGTTTTAAAATCGGAGGCTATGTATATGGGTTGAGGACCTACATGGGTATAACAAGGGGCTTGTGGGAATGGTGGATCATGGCCTCTAGGTAGGATTCATAATTTTCTATTGTTGGTAATAAGAATATAGATGGATTGGGTGTAATTACATGGCCAATCAAGGGATGAATCATTACAAAAGTGTTGGAGGTTGATGTAACGGATTTGGGGGAAATGGATTAAGAGGAGTGCCATGCATGTAGTTCCAATGACACACATTTGGGTAGGAAATCTATGAGTAGTATGGTATGTTCTATATGGTTTGGAATATACCATCATACATTCAAGGTGTATTCCTAAATGTCATTGGGTTTTTTAGAAAAATCCTTGGATAAATTTCCCATGAGATGAGAGCAGGAGTAGAATTACCTTTAGTAATAACACGTAGGAGTGAGCGGTATCATACCCATATGGACAACATGTTTAGTGATTAATGGATAATGGGACATGGTTATTTGGAAATAGATAAGGGATATGAAAAATTGTATCTTTCTATGTTATGGAATGAGATATTGGTCTTGGTGATGCGACCCTCATGCAAGGGGGTTGTCGACGTATGAGGTAAATTGATGAATGATCATTATGAATTATGATACAAATGATTAAGAGGATTAAAATACATCTTGATTACTTATTGATTGATTGTTATATACTAGGATGTGGTATCATATGGATTTTGAGCATCATTTATGGGATTGAGATGAATTTAGGTGATCTGAACATGATCAAGTTAGTGTTTCATCAATGCTCATAGTAAAGCATGATGGTGGACAAAAACGGTTGATGGTTCCACTATGGGATGTTAGAAAAGGTTGGGTATAGACATATATAGGCATGTTAAAATGACAACAGGATACCTCTGGGATAACAGCATCTTGGCCGGGCGAATTAGTGATGTATCAGTGGCTGAATCCTGGTAATTTTTGGAAATATCAGCTAGGGGAAGCTCGATATACATTCTTTTACATAATTTGAAGGGGTGATTTAGAAATTGTACCATTTGAATCATATGGGATATAATGGGTGTGTTTCAGTGCTTTTCCATGACTTCTTCAAGAAATGGTTGGATTGTTGTAATGATTCTTGGACAATTGAGGTTTTACTAATTGTTTTTGAATTTCATAATGATAAAGGGTACCAATATAGAACTATGATTTGAAAAAAAAAATGGGCATGGAAAGTTGTGAAATATATTAGAGGATTCATTGGAACTTGAGGATCATGTTCCAATAGGAAATTCCAATGGTTGAGGGTGTCATGGCTTGGAATTAAACCCTTTTACCTATGTCCTATAGTGGAGAGTACTATAGGATGGGTGAGATTTGGGTAAAGATATATTGAGTGTCTCATAGTATATGGGTGTGGGAGAGATCCTAATCTATGTTTAGGTAATGATTTCAAGTGGATTCATGTATTTTGGTTGTTTAAGATCTTTAAGTAAAAATTTTCTCTCAAAAGGCATGTTGAGCATTCAGGTTTGGAACATGGACATTGAGTAGAAATTGGTGAATGGCATAGGTTGAAAAATCCATTTGGATGACCCTAGGGACATCTTGGGGATGAGAAGTGTTATTGTGGTTAGTTTTTAATACCCCATCTGTATGGATGGGTTTGAATTTCCAGGGAAAGTTTGACCTTTTGTTTAGTGTTTGGATGTTTTATAAATTGAGGTTCAGAAGAGTATTTTGGATGTTTGGACCGCTCAAAAGGGTTTTTTTACAATGATTCGAGAGTGGTTGGTGGAGGGGAATAGTAGGATGGAACCAAAGATAGGTCAGGTGGCCAGTGATGTAGCCTATATCCATCAACCAATAGTAGGTCAACCACTAAATGGATGGTGGCCATGCCAAAGGCATGCTAGCTAGTAGCGGCACATCATCTCAATAGTGGAGGTTTGGAAGTGGCATCAGTCACTGCTTGTAAGAACTGGTTAGAAATTTTCCTCTATTGGCTCATCGGTGGGGCTTTTAAGAGGAAGAACTAAAATTCTTCTCCCTCCGTTTTTAGAGGGGCACCCCTTTATTCAATCTTTTTGGCTCTCACATACCAGGGTGTCTCCTCCCTCCCTCCACATGGTTCCCACTTTATGTGGGGTGATTTTGGAACCAGTACTTAGTGAATCATGGTAGGTTTCGTCCTCTGATGGACTCCTTTCCTATCCTCCTACACTCTTTCTTATATTTTTTCTTATGGTAACGGATTTGAGTGAAGATTCCACTGGAGAATGGCGATGATGGTTCTTCCATGTGGTTAGCTTGAGGACATCCCAATACTATATATTCAAGTTTTTACTTGTCGTTTTGGTAGAGGTGTGCCACCATGTGAGTTTTTTGTAGTTTTTAAAGATAAATTAAATGTCATTACTTATAGTTTTGGTTCCATCTGATATGGATTTGTCATGAGTTAGTGCATAAAGCTTGGAATGGGCCTCTGAAGGAGAGTTGGTCTCAGTTCACACTACCACATATCAGGGCAAGGGCAGCGCTGAACTTTATTAGTGCTAAGAAAAACATGCTAATAAAAGGGAACCTTTATCAATGCTAGTTAAAAGCGCTGATAAATTTACCCTTTATCAACACTAAAAAACACTGATAAAGGTGTACCCTTTATCAGCTGTTTTTTTAGTGTTGAAGAAATGTATATTTATCAGTATTTTTATTAGCGCTGCTAAATGTTTCTAATAAAAAATATTATTAATTTATATAAAGTTATTATATTTATATTCAAAAATAATTTTTAGTTATACACATTAAATAAAAAAGACATATTTATAATTGATATATATTTTTTAATAATTCAAATATGTAAATATAATGTTTTAAAAAAATTATTTATAAGATTATAAATATATATTTAAATAATTATAAGATTGTAATAAATTTTATTAAATAATAAATATATTTATTATATTTATAATTATATATTAATAATTATATATTTATAATTATTACATAAATATATGTTTTCAATGAATTTGGTCAATAAATATATTGTGCATGAGTATAATTGGCATGTATATGTTATATATTCATCATGAATTAATGATCGTTTATACATTACACCCTTACTATTATTATTCATGTTCTCCATACATGAAAACTGATTTTTTATCATCTGTAAACTCTACAAGGTATATGATTCAATCATGTTATACCCATGACTCTATTCACATTTATCTTTATAAAATTAGAATAAATATATTTAAATAATAAATATATTTAATATATTTTTATTTATAAATTTTCAATTATATATAAATACTTTTTAATTATATTTATTTATAATTATAATTATAACTATGCATATTTAAATAATTATAAAATTAGAATAACTACATCAATTATAATTTTATAAATATATATATATATATATATAATTATATACAAATATTTATAAATATATATGTGTATAGTTATAATTATAAATATATATATAAGTAAATAATTAAAAAATTATAATAAATATATTTATTATACTTATAATGTTTAAATATATATAACTAAATAAAAATATTTATAAATGTATTCAAATATTTATAAATAAATAGAAATATTTATAATCATAATTGTTAATATATATATATATATATATATATATTATTTATTTATTTATTTAAATAATTTCAAAATTATAATAAATATATTAATTATATATGTTCATAAAATTATAAATATAATAAATATATTTGTTATAATTTTATAATTATTTTAACACATATATGTATATTTATAATTCGTATAATGTTAAAAATATATATAGTTAAATAAATATATTTATAAATATATTCCAATATTTATTAATAAATAAAAATATTTATAACTGTAATTCTAAATAAATATATATATTTAAATAATTATAAAACTATAAGAAATATTTTAATTATATATATTTATAAAATTATAAGTATAATTAAAAAATCGTATAATATTATAATTATTTAAAAATATATATATACATATTTATAACTATAACTATAAATATATTTTATAATTTTATTAATGTATTTTATAAATATATATTTATCTATAGTAACAATTATACATATAATTATTTATTTATTTATTTAAATAATTATAAAATTATAATAACCGTATTTAATATAATTATAATTTTATAAATATATATAATTAATACATTTCTTATAATTTTATAATTATTTGAATATATCTATATTTTATTAGAATTATAATTATAAATTCTTTTATTTATTTATAAATTTTTTTATATATTTATAAATATATTTATTTAATTATATATATTTTTAACATTATAAATATAAAAAATACACTTATTATGATTTTATAATTATTTAAATATATATATATATGAATTTATAGTTATTAATAGAAATAAATATATATTTATAATAATATATAATAAATATGTTAATTATATATATTTATAATAAATAATTATAAATATAATAAATATATTTATTATAATTTTATAATAATTATTATTTATTTATTTATTTATAATATTTATAATTTTATAAATATATTTAATTACATAAATATATTTATTATATATATAAATATAAATAAATATGTAAATATTTATTATATATATAAATATAAATAAATATGTAAATATTTATTATATATATAATTTTATAAATATATATAATAATATAAATATATTATTAAAATTATAACTTTATCAGCATTTTTTAGCGCTGATAAACACACCTTTTATCAGCACTTTTTAGTGCTAATAAAGGTCTATCTTTATCAGTGCTAAAAAAGCACAGATAAAGGCATGTTTTATTAGCACTTCCTATTTTAGCACTGATAAAACATACCATTATTAGTACTTTTTAACTAAAGCTAATAAAAGTTTTACCTGATTTTATAAATGAACCCTAACAGTCGACTTCTTCTCTTGCACGCCTTAAGCTCTCACAGAATCCAACCGACCGTCGCCGACCCCTCCTCTGACGTCGCCCCTCCTCTCCCAACCCCAACCCCACCTCTACCGTTGACCTCTTCTATGCCCTATCCCCTCCTCTACAGCCACGAATCTGTCCTCCGCCACCTCAAATCCCTCCTCCATCGTGAACCCCACCTCTACTGTGAACCTCACCCTTGTCGTACGCCTAACCCCACCTCTGTCATGAACCCATCCTCTACTATGAACCCACCTTCTCCGAGAACCCCCTCCTCCAAGAACCCATTCTTCACAGCAAACCCACCTCTGCCTCGAACCCCTCTACAGCCTTTTTCACCACTGCCGCTCTCGTGTACCCCAAATACACCTCTGTCAGACCCTGCGGCATTTGTTGAACCTTTAAGTCTAAGGTATGTTCTTATTTGATTTGTAATTGGGGGTGATCTTAGGATTTCTTTTTTTACTATCATGGGATTCTTTATTTGACAATCACGGGTTGTCTTAGGTGACCATCCAACAATATCCTAGTGGAATCCTAGGATACTTATGTGATGATCATAAGATTCCCCATTTGAAGATAATGGTATTCCTTATATGAAAAGTATATTTTTTTTGGTTTATGATCCACAATTATTTATGTGATAAAAAAATATACCAGATGTGATGAACATTGGTTTATGCATGTAATGATCATTGGAAACCTTAGGTGATGAGCTGAGGTTTCCTTGGGTGAAAATCCCAAGATACATTATGTGATGAATATGAGAAACTCTCATGAGTTAACCTAAAAAAGATATATAACCATTCTAATTCTGGATAAGACTCACTAACTCACCATCCCTAAACAAATTTATTCACTGTACTAAGGTAGAAATAGAATTAATTAATTAATATGAACATGAAGATGGCATCAGGAATGAGATTCACAAGTATGTACTAAATCTATAAGGGAGTCTCGTACTATGAATCATATTTTTAGAAAGAGATATGTTATGACATCCCATCCACCCACTATTCTTAGATATTGAAAGATTAATTATAGGGTTTTAGTGTTTGAAATATTTTTGATGTATGAATTATGGGTTTGGTTCGATTCATTAGTGTGAGACAATGGTTTTTTGATTCGTAAAGTGTTTTGTAGGTTTTTTGGTCATTTCTATGACACTTTTGATAATTTTTTATGTATAGTTTTATAGGACTTTTATATAATTAAAATTTATAAATTTGGATTGATCTAAATGTTATAACATGTTTGGATGAGGTGGTTTGATATGTTAGAAATATTATAGGGGTTGTTTTAGGTGAAAAGTATCATGATTGGTATTATAGTGGAGTGATTTCGATGAGTAGTTCATATAAAATATAATTTTTTAAATGGATAAATAAGATTAAACACATTTGAGATCGAACTTATAGTGAATGTGGGATTTGTTTTTGGGTTTTGATTAACGTTTTGATGATTGATTTGGGATGAATTGAGGTGTTTTCTATGTATGGTTTTTGAATATATATTTAAGATTTTATTATGTTTAATTATGGGTGTTGATGTGTAAGTGGATGATTCAATGGATGTTATACTATATTTACATGATATTTTTATAAATGTGTTTCATTGATTATTAGTGTTGGGACTTTAGAAAAATATCATTAGAATATTTAAGAAGAGACGTGGGAATTCTAGAGATAGGAGTTATAATATTATAGTCACACATTTATGTATTTGTGAAAATGTGTAAGTTTCTTTTTTAAAATTATTCCAGTGTTTTTAAATGTTTCTTAAAAAAATATGTGTGTTCAACATACCATTTTTTAATATTAAATATATTTAAAATGATTTAACCATTTTCCAAGGACTTAGGTTTTATTCCATGAGTTTGTCAACTCACCTGATTGGCTTTTATAAAGGGATTGAATGTTTTGAAAGTGTATTTAATTCTTGTTTCATTTTAACAAGGGGTGTGAGAAGTTTAAAATAAAATATTTTAAAATATAGAGGGTTGTTGATCATTTTACATTATTAAGATTGTTTGTAACACCCGAGACTTTTATGTTATATAAATCACTAAAGGAATCTTTTTCTACACAAAACACTTGCTTGGATTGCTTTACACGAAATCGTGACCTTCCCCGATAGCTTGCGTCGTACGCAATACTGAGTTCCACTAAATAATGATATGCTAATAAAATATTATTAAAACTAGCCGTTATGAATAGTAATAACCACTTTTTGAAATTTTATAAATTTTATTTTTCAAAATGGACTTCATTTTTGGATTCGGAATATCGAAATTATCCTAGGGTGAAATTTTGGTATTTTTCTGAAAACTTTCAATTTTTGATGAATAGTGAAACCACTATGTGGTAGTTAAAAAACTAAATTTTTCATAAAACATAATTTTACCGCTTCTTTGAGTGGAATTTCAAAAATCCGAGACACACGGTTGATGTCAGTAAGTAAAATGTGGTTCAATGAGATTAAAATAATTTTTGATGAATAGTAACTTTTTACTTTTATTTACCACGGTTAAAAGTAAATAGGGTAATTAAGGGTAAAAATGATATTATTATTACCCTAACACACATCCTAATTCTATTGGATAAGTGTAATTCGACCAAAAACAAACTTAGGAATAAAATATGACCATTTAGGCCCACTTGGATTAGATTAAGACATTTATTATTAATTTATTTAAAGAAGGGTTAAAATAGTTAAAATCAAAGTTTAATAAGTAAATAATTTTTAATATAAGGTTATATATAAGATAAATTCGACTATAAATATTCATAATGGTATTTTATTTGTAATTTTTATCCATTAAATAATTTAATTTATTTATTACACAATGATGATGCAGTAATTATCTTATTAATGAAATATTGACATAATTGATGTTATAAATACCCAAATAAATGTAATTTGAGACTTTTTATGAATTAAAATAATTTTATAGGTTAATATGACATGTTATTATTGATTTAATTAAATTTTTTCAAACTAATCATCCTGTTATGATTTTCACAAAAATCAATTACTAAATAGTGTCCAAATTAACATAAAATAGTTTTTAAAACAAATATTATATTATTAATTGTTATTTTATTCCTAAAAATCTAAGGTTCTTCCAAATGACTTATATAAGGTTATATATATTAATAATAATAAAATTGGGGTTTGTTTGGATTGTTATAGTAATTTTATTAACCTTATAGTGTAAGAACACAAGAAGACACGATAAAAGTAAAATTATTTAACTTAATGTTAAATATAAATGATAAGGTCAAAATAGGAACCTAAACTTGTCTAAATTCTATTGGATGAGAGTATTTCGACACATCCCCACCTTAGCTTATAAATAAATCAATTTGGAGCTATTTAAAACCTAATTTGGCTTTATAATAAAATAATATTTTTAGTTACTCCAAAGGTGCCCCTCTCCTCCCTTATAAAAGGGAACCTCCTCCCTCTCTTCCTCACACCACTTTGAGCCTTCAAGCTCGACAAACCCCTGCCACTTTCTCCTCTCCACTTCCCTAGAGACATCCTAGAGGTCCTGGTCTTCTTCAAAGACCAATTTTAGTGCCCTAAAAGGAGTTCTCAAAGAAGCACTTCAAAGAAGAGGTAATGTCCATTACCGATTCTTTCATCTTTATTTCTTCTTCCACTTCTTCTTCATTATTTGTTCCATTATGAAGTAATAACATCAGTATCACTCATATACTGATATGTTATTATAAGTATTAAACAAACCTATTTCACCATCTATCCATCCTACGGAAAATGAAATCACCGCGCGGGCGTACGTACGGAATACCGTCTCCACGCCGTGGTGTAATCTATTTTCCACCACCACCTTACATGGATGGGTATAATGGTGTAAATAATGACTATATATGATTATTTTAAAGTGATATTGATTATTAAATAGTATACATACACTCCAATACAATTCCATGATCATGGGAACGATATCATCGCTCGTGCGTACGTACGAAATACCATCTCCACAATGTGATGCAACTCGTTCTACATGATCTTCATTTCATAGTGATTATATAAATGAATTGAATGAATGAATATGATATATATTACACTAGTAAAATTCTGGAAATGAGGTATCTATAACCTAAAGAGAAGAATAAGAACTTATTCGACAAAACACGCATAAGAACAAAAAGTAATAAACACCCGAATAACAAGTTGTAATGAAATATTAATAATAAAAAGCTAAGAATATGACCATATGTGATATCATAACAGTGATTATGATTATGGAATAAGTCAATAACATTATTTAAATCATTATACAGGAGGTTCAGATACGTAGAAAGCATATCGGACCTAAGGTAAGGGAAATATCACAATCTCATTTTTATCCGAGATTGTTTATACTTTGGCATTTACTGGGGTTCATTTTATCATCCACATCTATGTTTCCTCAATATGTAATATTTACATCATTCTAAAATATTTTATATACAATTTTACCCTTCGGTTAGTTTTTAGTAAAAGATATCAAAGGAATCTTTTGTCATTTTTCGTACGAGGTACTTTTTGACTTTTCCAACAAAAGTACGAGAAGAATGTTTTTTTTAACTTATACGGAATGAATGGATTTTTAAAACATTCTTTCCAAGAAGCTTCCTTTACAAGTTCTCAAGATTATTTTTAATCCACTTCTTTTATTTTATAATTGTATTACATATTATGAAAGTAAAAGTGTTTTTGAAGTAGAAAGGATATTTTCCTCAAGAATGGAGTTCAAGTGTTTTATCAAAATTATTTTCCATATAAGATAATAAAGGTTTCTATTTTTATCCCAATTATTAAATTGATTTGATTATGTTTTGATGGAATTATTTTTATGAATTCCTTTATCTTATATGAATTGTTTTATGATGTCATGATGTTTAAGATTCCCATTTTTATTACATGGGTTATGCTATGATGTAAGGTTTATGATTTTGTGGAACACATAAGAATGGTATAATTATGAGATGGGTGGGACCTATATATCCCTCCAATTAATTGGGTAAAGATTTTATATCTCATGAGATAGACATAGCTGGAACGGCGGGTTAAACCGGTTCAGTGAAATAGGACTGAAACGATGAGTGAACTCAGTTCAGAAATGCACTTTGTCCACTAAGATAGTCTTGGAAATGAGTCTTGACTAACAAGAAATGATTCTCAATGATTATGTGTGTATGCCACGAAGTTTCATGTTTTACGTTATTATTATTGGGATTACATTTCACTACAATGATTTATCCCATGTTATGAAATTATGATCTCTTTTGCAGGTTATGATTTCCAAAAGTTATGTGCTTATGTATATGATGTGATTGATATTTATTTTGTTTACCCTTACTGAGCATTTGAGCTCACCCTTTTGTATGTTTTATTTCCTCAGGTCAGGAAGAAGGTTATTAATTAGAATATTCCAAAAAAGGACTCTAGATATAATGAAATAAACGGGAGGCAAAGTAGATGCTTTATGAACCAGTTGTTTATCCTTTCCAGTTTCTAAAGACACTATACCTATACGGTCCTTTCATGGTTTTGTTATATGTTGTAATAAATGTGATTCAATTTTTAAGTAATAATAATGTATGTAATGTATGGGTCGTTATAGTTGGTATCAGAGGAAAGGTATAGTCAACCTTTGGAAACTAGGATGTGAAAGCCTTAGTAAGAACCCTAAGGATAATTCTAAGCATAAAACACAATCTTAGTGTTTTAGAAATGACCATGAATAACCTAGGATAAGACTTTAAGTGTGAAATTTTATTCTTGGTTATGTGGTTTTCCTATTATAATTAGTTTTGCTCACACTATTCTTCTTGGTTTTAGTCAATGTCTAGAACCTGAAGGAACCGTGTTAATGCGGAATGCGGCGAGCAATGCAATGATTGTCCCCCGGAGCAACCAAACGTTATGGGAGCTCGAATGCAAAGTCTTGTAGCCATGATCACACAACTTTCTCAAGCTATGAATCATGCAGGACTTCCAAACGAGCAAAGGAAGGAGCAACATTCTGTTGAATCCTCCATGAGGCAGCGTCCACCTTCTTACAGCGGGTCTACTGATCCATTGGTTGCTGAACAATGGATTAGTACTACTAAAAAGATATTTTCAGTTCTTCAATGTTTTGAACATGATAAAGTCATCCTAGCAGTGTATCGTTTGGAAGGAGATGCTGATCAATGGTGGAATCTTATTAAGAATACGAGGCAAAGGGATGAAATTGAGTCCATGGAATGGGATGAGTTCAAGAACTTATTTTTCAATAAGTAATTCCTTCGTATTCTCCGAACAAATATGGAGAAAGAGTTTCTTGAACTGAAGAAAAATGATGATGAATCTGTTGGAACTTATGAAGCAAATTTTACAAGACATGCATGGTTCGCTTCTAGTATTAGTATCCAACCTGAGAGTAAGATTTATTGATTCTTTAGTGTCTTAAAACCAAGTCTTCGAAGGGAGTTAGCCATAAGGGACTTCAATAGCTGTGAGGAAATTGTTCGATGTGCTCTCAAAGTCGAGATGGAGATTGGAGTAACCCATTAGTCATATGGGTTTGATAAGAAGAGCAAAATGGAATTCAAAGGAAAATCTAAAGAGCACACTGAAAAGAAGATGAGATTTCCCTTATGCTCAATGTGTGGAAAGAAACATGTAGGGAGTTGTCTTAAAGGGACAAGTAAATGTTTTAAATGTGGAAAGGAAGGTCATCGGGCATTTGAATGCTGCAATGATGGGAAGAAGATGTCTAATGATGAAAAAAAAGGAAGGGATACACTGAATGACCCTAATACACTTCAATGTTTCAAGTGCAAGGAGATGGGGAATTATTCCAATCAATGCCCAAATCCAAGGGTTAATGATGATGGGCGACGTCAACAAACTCTTAAGGATAAAGACAAAGGAAAGTCACATGCAATTTCTATCAGTGATGTGGAGTACGATAACGATGTGGTGAAAGGTACACTTATCATCCACTCTAAAGTAAAAAATGTTTTATTTGATTCTGGATCCACCCAATCCTTTATTTCTGAAGAATTTTCTAAGGATATCACCATATTACCTCAACAATTAGATGTTGAGTTAGCTGTGACAACCCCTAATGGCACAACAGTCGCATCAAAAGTTTATAATTCTTCTCCGATTGAAGTTTGTGGGAAAGTGCTTCCTGAAAATCTTGTGATCCTTCTTATAGTGTAATTTGATGTGATTCTTGGTATGGATTGGCTTTCTCTACATGGAGCTCATATCAATTGCCAAAGAAGGGAAGTCACATTTCATATTCTAGATCAATCTATGATCGTCTATCGATGCAAGGATGAACATGACCTTCCAGTGGAAATTTCTTCCATTTTATAGGTATTGATTCCACTAAATGAAGGTTATTTATCTCAAATGGTTGTTGAGAAACTCACGATTAATAATATGCCCATTGTACGGGAGTTTGATGATGTCTTTCCGGAGGAATTACCGGGTCTTCCACCGAATCGTGAAGTTGAGTTTTCAATAGAGCTCGTACTGGATGCTTTTCCTATTTCAAAGACACCTTATAAAATGGCCCCAATTGAGTTGCAGGAATTGAAGAAGCAACTCCAAGATAATCTTGATAAGGGGTTCATATGCCCTAGTGCGTCACCTTGGGGAGCACCTGTTCTGTTTGTTAAGAAGAAAGATGGATCAATGAGACTCTGCATTGATTATCGAGAACTTAACAAGATCAATATCAAGAACAAATATCCTCTCCCACGCATTGATGACCTATTTGACCAACTACGCGGAGCTTAATACTTTTCCAAGATTGATCTTAGTTCAGGGTATCATCAATTAAGGGTCAAAAGGGAGGATATACCAAAGACGGCTATCCGTACAAGGTATGGACACTATGAATTTATAGTGATGTCATTTGGTCTTACTAATTCCCCGGCTATCTTCATGGATCTAATGAATAGAGTGTTTAGAGACTATCTTGATCAGTTTGTGGTAGTCTTTATAGAAGATATTCTTGTCTATTCAAAGAGCAAGGAAGAACATGAAGATCACTTGAGAATTATATTGAAGACCCTATGAAAGGAGAAGCATTATGTCAAATTTACCAAGTGTGAATTTTGGCTTCAAAAAGTTTCATTTTTGGGTCACATAATCTCAAAATATGGGATATCTATGGATCCAGCAAAAATAGAGGTTATCGAAAGATGGTCGAGACCAACAACAGTAACTGAGATCCGAAGTTTTCTTGGTTTGGATGGATATTATCGACGTTTTGTGAAAGATTTTTCATGATTATCTAATCCACTCACCAAGTTGACTCGGAAAGGAGTTAAGTTTGTTTGGATGGAGGAATGTGAAGAGAATTTCAAGGAGTTTAAAAGAAGGTTATCTAGTGCACCTGTGCTCACACTGCCTTGTAGTGGAGAAAGGTTTGTTATCTACAGTGATGCATCCAAGAAGGGATTGGGGTGTGTTCTTATGCAAAATGATATGGTTATAGCTTATGCCTCACGACAGTTGAAAATACATGAGCAAAATTACCCAACTCATGATTTGGAGTTAGCTGTGGTAATCTTTGCATTAACGATTTGGAGGCATTACCTTTATGGTGAAAGGTTTGATATTTATACTAATCATAAAAGTTTAAAGTATATTTTCATAGAAAAGGATATGAATATGTGCCAAAGAAGATGGTTGGAGCTGATTAATGATTACGACTGCTCAATTCATTACCACCCTGGGAAAGCAAATAAGGTGGCAGATGCATTAAGTTGACAAGACCATGCTAGTTTATCCATGATGAGGATCACAAAAAATCCAATATTTATGGATTTACAAAGGATTGATCTTGTAATTATAATGAAAGGGGAAAAATTTTATCTTTCTCAAATGAATGTTCAACCATCTATACATGTGAAGATTAAAGAGGCACAGAAAGAAGATGTCGAGATACAAAAGAAGGTGAGAAATGTTCCTGAATTCAACCTTGATTGTGATGGGATAATAAAGTTCAGGAATTGGGTTCGTGTTCCTCCCATCCTCTAATTAAAGAAGGAGCTACTGGATGAGGCTCATAGTTCTTCATTCTCTATTCATCCTGGAAGCACGAAGATGTATATAGACCTAAAAGAGTACTTCTGGTGGGATGGCATGAAAAGAGATGTTGCTGAATATGTCTCTCGATTCTTGGTTGGTCAACAAGTTAAAGCTGGGAGACAGAAGTCTAAGGGGATGTTACAACCATTACCCATACCCAAATAGAAATGGGAAAACATCACTATGGACTTCGTCACAGGACTTCCTAAAACATACAAAGGCAATAATTCTATCTGGGTCATAGTGGATCGTCTTACAAAGTCTGCACACTTCATTGCTATTAGAGAGGATTTCTCTCTGGATCAGCTTTCCAGGATATATGTAAAGGAAGTGGTAAGATTGCATGGAGTACCACTTTCTATTATATCTGATCAGGATCCGAGATTTACCTTGAAGTTCTGGAGAAGTCTTCAGCATACTCTGGATACAGAGTTGAGTTTCAGCACTGCTTATCATCCTCAGACAGACGGTCAGTCTGAGAGAACAATTTAAACTCTAGAAGATATGTTGAGAGCTTGCTCTATGGATTTCAAAGGTGGTTGGGATCCACACCTACCTTTGGGGGAATTTTCTTATAATAATAGCTTTCACTCCAGTATTCAGATGGCTCCTTATGAATCTCTCTATGGAAAGAAATGCAGGACTCCAACTTTCTGGGATGAAGTTCGGGAAAGAAAGCTATTAGGACCCGATCTCATTGATGAAATGGCAGAAAAGGTCAGATCTATTCAACAACACATAAGAGCAGCTCAGAGTCGATAGAAAAGTTATGCCGACAACCGAAGAAAAAACCTAGAGTTTGAAGTGTGTGATAAAGTGTTCCTACGAATATCCCCCTAGAAGAGGGTCATGAGATTTGGAAAGAAGGGGAAGTTGATCCCTAGATATATCAGTCCTTTCGAAATACTGGATCGTTTTGGGAAGGTAGCTTACCGATTGGCGTTTCCATCTAATCTCTCTCAGGTTCACAATGTGTTCCATGTATCTCTCCTGAAAAAGTACATACTTGATCCTTCACATGTACTCAGCTTAGAAGTTGTACCGCTGGAGAAGGATCTTTCTTATAAAGAACAGCTGATAGAGATTCTGGATCGTAGTGAAAAATTCCTACAAAACAAGACCACTCGATTGGTGAAAGTTTTATGGAGGAACCACCAATTAGAAGAAGCTACATGGGAGCATGAGGATATGATGAGGGAGAGGTATCCTCATCTGTTTGATACAAAGTGACGAATTTCGAGGGAAAAATTCATTTTAAGGGGGGTAGAATGTAACACCTAAAAATTTTATGTTATATAAATCATCAAAGGAATCTTTTTCTACACACAACACTTGCTTGGCTTGCTTTACACGAAATCGTGACCTTCCTCGATAGCTTGCGTCGTACGCAATACCGAGTTTCACTAAACAATGATATGCTAATAAAATATTATTAAAACTAGCCGTTATGAATAGTAATAACCACTTTTTGAAATTTTATAAATTTTATTTTTCAAAATGGACTTCAATTTTGGATTCTGAATATCGAAATTATCCTAGGATGAAATTTTGGTATTTTTCTGAAAACTTTCAATTTTTGATGAATAGTGAAACCAGTAAGTGGTAGTTAAAAAACTGAATTTTTCATAAAACTTAATTTTACCGCTTATGTGAGTGGAATTTCAAAAATCCGAGAGACACGGTAGATGTCAATAAGTAAAATGTGGTTCAATGAGATGAAAATAATTTTTGGTGAATTGTAACTTTTTACTTTTACTTACCATGGTAAAAAGTAAATAGGGTACTGAAGGGAAAATGATATTATAATTAACCTAACACATGTCCTAATTCTATTGGATAAGTGTAATTCGACCAAAAACAAACTTAGGAATAAAATATGACCATTTAGGCCCACATGGATTAGATTAGGACATTTATTATTAATTTATTTAAAGAAGGGTTAAAATAGTTAAAATCAAAGTTTAATAAGTAAATAATTTTTAATATAAGGTTATATATAAGATAAATTCGACTATAAATATTCAGAATGGTATTTTATTTGTAAATTTTAGACATTAAATAATTTAATTTATTTATTACACAAAGATGATGCAGTAATTATCTTATTAATGAAAAATTGACATAATTGATGTTATAAATACCCAAATAAATGTAATTTGAGACTTTTTATGAATTAGACTAATTTCATAGGTTAATATGACATGTTATTATTGATTTAATTAACTTTTTTTGAACTAATCATTCTGTTATGATTTTCAAAAAAATCAATTACTAAATAGTGTCAAAATTGACATAAAATAGTTTTTAAAAAAAATATTATATTATTAATTGTTCTTTCATTCCTAAAAATATAAGGTTTGGAAAAATGACTTAGATAAGGTTATATATATTAATAATAAACAAATTGGGGTTCTTTTGTATTGTTATAGTAAGTTTATTAACCTTATAGTGTAAGAACACCAGAAGACACGATAAAAGTAAAATTATTTAACTTAATGTTAAATCTAAATGATAAGGTCAAAATAGGAACCTAAACTTGTCTAAATTCTATTGGATGAGAGGATTGCAACCCATCCCAATCTTACTTCAA
Organism: Viscum album; assembly: GCA_963277665.1. NCBI lineage: Eukaryota > Viridiplantae > Streptophyta > Magnoliopsida > Santalales > Viscaceae > Viscum > Viscum album. The sequence goes on from OY728156.1 coordinate 1,669,371,456, forward strand.
AATAAATCAATTTGGAGCTATTTAAAACCTAATTTGGCTTTATAATAAAATAATATTTTTAGTTATTCCAAAGGTGCCCCTCTCCTCCCTTATAAAAGGGCACCTCCTCCCTCTCTTCCTCACACCACTTTGAGCCTTAAAGCTCAGCCAAACCCTGCCACTTTCTCCTCTCCACTTCCCTATAGACATCCTAGAGGTCCTTGTCTTCTTCAAAGACCAATTTTAGTGCCCTAAAAGGAGGTCTCAAAGAAGCACTTCAAAGAAGAGGTAATGTCCATTATCGATTCTTTCATCTTTATTTCTTCTTCCACTTGTTCTTCTTTAGTTGTTTCATTATGAAGTAATAACATAACTATCACTCATATACTGAAATGTTATTATAAGTATGAAACAACCCTATTTCACCATCTATCCATCCTACGGAAAATGAAATCACCGCGCGTGCGTACGTACGGAATACCGTCTCCACGCCGTGGTGTAATCTATTTTCCACCACCGCCTTACTTGGATGGGTATAATGGTGTAAATAATGACTATATATGATTATTGTAAAGTGATATTGATTCTGAAATAGTATACATATACTTAAATACAATTCCCTGATCATGGGAACGATATCATCGCTCGTGCGTACGTACGGAATACCGTCTCCACAATGTGATGCGACTCATTCTACGTGATCTTCATTGCATAATGATTATATAAATGAATTGAATGAATGAATATTATTTATATTATTCTAATAACATTATGTAAATGAATTATCTATAACCTAAAGAGAAGAATAAGAATTTATTTGACAAAACACGCATAAGAACAAAAAGTAATAAACACCCGAATAACAAGTTGTAATGAAATATTACTAATAAAAAGCTAATAATATGACCATATGTGATATCATAACAATGATTATGATTATGGAATAAGTCAATAACATTATTTAAATCATTATACATGAGGTTCGGATACGTACAAAGCATATCGGACCTAAGGTAAGGGAAATATCACAATCTCATTTTTATCCGAGATTATTTATACTTTGGCATTTACTAGGGTGCATTTTATCATCCACATTCATGTTTCCTCAATATTTAATATTTACATCATTCTACAATAGTTTATATCCAATTTTACCCTTCGGTTAGTTTTTATTAAAAGATATGAAAGGAATCTTTTGTCATTTTTTGTATGAGGTACTTTTTGACTTTTCCGACAAAAGTATGAGAAGAATGTTTTTTTAACTTATACGGCATGAATGGATTTTTAAAACATTAGTTCCAAGAAGCTTCCTTTAAAAATTTTCAAGATTATTTTTAATAAACTTCTTTTAGTTTAAAATTGTATTACATATTAAGAAAGTAAAAGTGTTTTTGAAGTAGAAAGGATATTTTCCTCAAGAATGGAGTTCAAGTGTTTTATCAAAATTATTTTCCATCTAAGATAATAAAGGGTTATGTTTTTATCCCTATTATTACATTGATTTGATTATGTTGTGATGGAATTATTTTTATGAATTCCTTTATCTTATATGAATTGTTTTATGATTTCATGATGTTTAAGATTCCCATTTTTATTACATGGGTTATGCTATGATGTATGGTTTCTGATTTTGTGGCACACATAAGAATGGTATCATTATGAGATGGCTGGGACCTATATCTCCCTCCAATACATTGGGTAACGATTTTATATCTAATGAGATAGACATGGCTGGAACGGCAGGTTAAACTGGTTCAGTGAAATAGGACAGAAACGAGGAGTGAACTCGGTTCAGAAATGGACTTTGGCTATTAAGATAGTCTTGGAAATGTGTCTCAACTAACAAGAAATGATTCTAAATGATTATGTGTGTATGCCACAAAGTTTCATGTTTTAAGTTATGATTATTGGGATTACATTTCACTACTATGATTTATCCCATGTTATCAAATTATGATCTCTTTCGCAGGTTAAGATTTCCAAAAGTTATGTTCTTATGTATATGGTGTGATTGATATTTCTTTTGTTTACCCTTACTGAGAATTTTAGCTCACCATTTTGTATGTTTTATTTCCCAAGGTCAGGAAGAAGGTTATTAAGTATAATATGCCAAAAAGGGACTCTAGATATGTTGAAATAAATGGGAGGCAAAGTATATGCTTTATGAACCAGTTGTTTATGCTTTCCAGTTTCTAAAGACAATATACCTATACGGTCCTTTCATGGTTTTGTTATATGTTGTAATAAGTGTGCTTCAATTTTTAAGTAATAACAATGTATGTAAAGTATGGGTCGTTATATTGTTGGGTCGTGAAGTTTCGTTAAATGATTTAAAAAACAGAATTGTGGTTTTTTGAAAGAGTTCTTGGAATTTATCTGTTTATTATAAAAAAGAGTATGTTATTTTAAAGAGAAATTTGTGTAAATGTTTATTTTTTTAATGGGATTTATAGTGTGATTTTATAAATATTTTCCATCAAACATCTAAAATTCATTTCTTCTATAATTTTGTTAGTCTATATTTTATATTATTTGGAAAACCATTAAATTATACAGGGAAGACATGTAGATTGATAATAACACCATTGTAAGGGCATGTCACTAACTCTATCTAAACCATAGTATATCCATCGTGACCTCTCTCATATAAAATGTGAATTGATTTTTAAACCCATTGAAACTCATAAACTGTATTTACTTTCAACATCACCTACAAGGTTGAAATTAGGGGAGTCCTCTATAATTACATCTTCTTTCTGGTTTGGTGTTGGCTTCTAAGGGGATGTGTCTCAGGCAAAAAAATGAAATAATAACTATCATTCAAATAATGATTTCCCCTTATTTGAAAGGTCCCTTTTTTATTTATTTTGTTAAATATTAATATTATCGAATCAAATAGAATGGATATGAATAAAGAATGAATGGATTTTAATCGTCTGACAAAAGAGTATAAAGATGGAGTGAAAGAGTTCATCATGTTTGCAAAAGATCATGCATATAACCCATCTCAAATCCTTTTTCTATGTTTTTTTGTTTTTATTCAAGACTAATTAGTCTAGAGGACTTGGAACAAAACATTAACTATCATGGAATAGATCGAAGTTATAACTGTTGTGATAAACACTGTAACGGCCTGCACTTTTGAATAATATTTGATTCCTAAATTTGTGTGTTATTTTATTTTATACTCAATTAAACTATATCCTTTTATTAATGAAGTGAGTATAATTGAAATGAGACCACTGGGTTTTGACCACTATATAACCATTGGTTAATTATGAATGTTGGTCCATAGGACCGTTGAAAACAAAAATCTTAACCTTATGATTATAGTTTATAAATACAAATTATCATGGTTAATTAATACATAAAGAAGATTCGATGGCCTCATCCAGTAGACTTGGGCCATACGAAGCCCATCTATCGGAGCTTGGGAAGGAGGTAGCATCACTGGGATTTGCTCTATACTAATCCCAAGCTGAGCTTCAATATGTCAATCTTGAACATAATCATCTATGAGAGAATTTCAAGTTGATAGAGATCACCACTCAGGCAATGTTGTTCAAGCCGCCCCAAGATTCTATCACCATTTCACACCTTACTCTTAGGTCCTATATAGGTGTTATAAGGGGCTATATAATGAATCCTTATTTACTTTGTGTAATCCTTTTTTATAAATAAAATTTTTATTTCTTATTATGATAAAATAAGAATCATTTTTGAATTTTAAATGTCAAAATAAATATATGATTAATTTTTAGTTTTTTTTAAATAGGTTACATATTATTATTGAATATTAAAATATTTTTTATACTTTAAATAATTAATAATGTAGAATTATTTTCAAAAAATGGACTAATATGGTTGTGAATAGTAAGAAATTTAGATTATGATAAGATCAACTTAATTTTTGGTGAATAGTAAATTATGAATGGTAATATTACCCTTATGAATAGTAATATGGCTAATGGAATATTAACCTCACTTAAGTAAGTGTAAATATAATTTAGGCATCCTGAATGGTAATGTGATCTAATAGTATAAGTAAATAACTATTTTAGAAATTATTAGTTAAGTATTAATATTTATTTTGGTAAATATAGATTTTTCTTGAAAATTAAATTTCTTATATTTAGAAAATTATTTTCATAAAATATAATTTATTTTTCAATTCAAAACACCAATATTAGGTTAGGGTGAATTTATGAGACTTATAAAATGTTTTGTTTTCTGGTGTATAGTAAAAATACAGTTTTTTAGTTTTCGGTGTGTTTTATGAAATCATAATGATGTAATATGTAATTTAAAATTTTTTTCCACTCAAATGGTTTAAAATATTATATTATTTGTCCCAAGTGTCCAAAACCATGGGAAAATATTATGTATAAGCCCATGGTTTTTCAAATACCACTGATGAGGTGTCCCTTGGAAATTAATAAAATATTCTCTCACTTTTTCTATAAATACCAACCCATTCCTTCATTAATTTCATTCAAAATTCCTCCTAAACGAATATATGGTATTTTTACCTCCCATGTATTCCTACCAAGGACCCATAAATCCCCTAATGTCCCAAACTTTGAGTTTTTGAAGTTACTCTTCAAGGCAAGGGAGCCCTTCACCATCCTCTTTTAGTCAAGACTTCTTTAATGTTATGTCTTTTAATTTCCATTTTATTATATTGGGGTATGTTATTATGTATCCATATTTATTTAAATTTTATTTCCAAATTATTAGAGACCTTTTTATCTATCATTTTCTAATTTTATGAATTTTTAAGTGACGTCATTAGGCTACTAAATTTTCGTAAGAGAATTCACAACTTCTCTTTTTTCATTCAAGTTCTTTTTTATATGGTATATCTTGAAAATTTCCATACCAAGTTATTATTTATATTTTATTAATTTTAAATACTATATTATTATACTTTTATGAATGTTTAACCTATATAATTTCTCTTTTTAATGTTTTCTAAAACCATGTTTCATAACTAGTATGCAGTATAATTTTCTTCTCAAAATCTATCTCTTTTGTTCTCAAGAAATTATCTTATTTTATTTATGTTAATTCTCAAAACCATTTAATTTCAAGGGGTATTAATAAATACATAAAAATTATATATTTTATTCTTTAATTGACATACATTAAACCTTCATTAACTTTCCATGGGTTATGAATGACATAATTATCATGTTTTTAATCACTTTTTAAAACTTCATGATTTTGATATGAAACCCATTTCATTTAATCTCTTTCGGTTAAATATAAAATGTTTGATTATGATCTATGTGTCTCACATGAAAATAAATAAATATTAAGTTTTCTCCCTAATATATCTCCAATGCTTTTATGTAAACAAATTAATCTCTAGAGATGACAAGTTTTACGTTACCTTGGTGAATAACATTGGTAATTTTTAAGACACCTTGTGGATGGACCTTGGTGATATGATTATGAATGTCCAAATTAAATGTTTTAGACAAATTTTCAAGATATTATTAAAGTTATTATTATCATTATATGTCTCTTCTCATTCCGTTATGATATTTCCTCATGTTATTATTGTATTCTCTCAAGTTCACAAGTAAATTTTTTCCTCTGTTTTCCCTTACTAGGCCTTATGCTCACCCTTTCCATTCAGTTATGTTCCCAGGTTATGAGATGCAATAATTGAAATTAGGATGAACTTTTAAATAATCCTTTCAATAGGATTAAAATAATTTTATATTTTTTCATGTATTATGTACCTTGTTTCCAAGACACTAGACTTTAAAGATCCTATGTTTGTAAAATTTAATGAAAAGATGTGTAATAAAAAGTCAGGATTCCATAAACATGGGGAAAATAAAATGTAGCTAGTGGGTGGGATAGAACTTCATTTTATAGATTTTATGACATTATTAAAAGTTTGGACAATGAATAAAACTATATTGAGGATGTGATTACATATGTGAATGATGATAAAGATCATATTGAGGAAATGACAAGGACAGTTGACTTTAAACTTCATGATTGCCAAAAATTGTTTGAGAAGTTAAGTATTTGTGTAAAAATGTCACTATATGATGGTTTCACTAAATATATAGAATTTTCATCTATATTGAAGTTGTATAATTTAAAATAAGACAATGGATGGAGTGAATCTAGTTTTACAGAATGAATTTTTCTCTTGAATGACATGAACCTAGAGGATACTGAGCTCTTAAACCGAACATATGATAGAGAAAATGCTAAACCTGATGGGTATGATCTCTAAAATAATAAAATCCTTCCCAAATTATTTTATACAATTTCACAAGGACCAAAACTCACTTACAGAATTCCCAAATTGTGGTTCTTATCGATACAAGAAAGATTAATTTGGCCCTATGAAAGAAGTAAGGTATTTTTCAATCATTCCAAGGTTTAGGATCCTATGTGGAAGTTAGAAGAATGTATGGAAATTAATGCGGCACATAGATACAATAAATAAACATTGGAAGCTAAATCACCTGATAGAATCTCCTTGGTGGAAGAGAATTGATCATGAGTATCCTGAATTTGGAAATGAGTTGAGAAACCTTGGTCTCACATTATCTATAGACGGAGTGAATCATTTTGGTTTTAAAATAAGTTCTCATAGTACATGGCTAGTGATGTTGGTAAATTATTATTTTCCACCATGGTTATGCATGAAAAAAAAATACATCATGTTATCTATGTTTATATCAGGACCAAATACAACTGGGTAATGATATTGATGTTTATTTGGATCCACTGATTGAAGATTTAAAATTATTATGGGATTCAGGTGTTACATTGTATAATGATTATATAAATAAATATATCACATTGAGATCCATGTTTTATGGTACAATAAATAACTTTCTCAATTATGAAAATCTTTCAGGATATAGAATTAAATGAACTAAAGGGTGTTACGTTTTTGAACATGGTACACAGTCAATTATGTTGATACATTCATCAAAAAATGTGTTTTTATGACATCATAGATTTCTACACAAATGGAATAAGTATCAATATTAGATGACATCATTCGAGGGAAGTTCAGAAGAACATACAACACCATCTCTACTAATAAGTGATCAACTATTTGAGAAAGTAAAATATGTGGACACTGCTTTTGGAAAACCATTTTTGAAAAACCTTATTAAAATCAGTTGGAAAAAAGATATTAGTTCTTTTTAGTTACCATGATGGAATTATCTATACATCATAAATTTTCAGGAAGTTATACATGTTTAAAAAAATGTATGTGATAGTGTCATCAGCACATTGCTAAATGCACCAGAAAAAACAAAGGATGGAATTAAGGCTAGGTTGGACATAGTTGACATGGTAATATGAGAAGAGTGGGAACTATTGGAGGGTGAATAACCAAATTTTCTTTCTATAGATGCTTACACTCTTTCTAGATGGGATAGGTATAATTTTTTAAAATTCTTTAATGACATAAATATTCCAAAGTGGTCTTCCTCAAATATCCAGAACATCATTTCAATGACCGAATTAAAGTTAAAGGGTATGAAATCACATGACTGAAATGTTTTAATGCAAGATATAATTCCTATAAATTTATGTTGAAGTTTTCACAAGAATTTTTGTAATAAATAAACCAAACTCTATTTAGTCTTCAATGATATAGGCAGCAAAGTTATAGACCTAGTGAAATCACTGACTATGGAATGTTAAATTGTGTTTATATTATGTGAAATGGAAATTTCCTTCCTCCCAACACTCTTTGATATGATGGTTCATTTTATGGTTCACTTGGGAGATATATTTGACTATGTGGTCCTATAGACTATAGATGGGTGTACTCCATTGAATGGTATATGAGGATTTTTAAAGGGTATGTCAAAAAAAAAAATCATTCATTGGGTTGTATTGAAAAGTGATAAATTATTATGGAATCCATTTAATTTTGTACCAAATAACTATTAGGTGTAAAAATCATTGGTCTATAGGAATATATTCACACTAGGAGTCCTTTGGGTGAAGGAAGTTCTGGAATAGATGTTGTCACAATCAATATTACTAATTGGGAGCAGTCCCACATTTATATTTTTCATAACAATTTAGAGGTTTCCCTAAATGTTTAAACCCACAAATAAATTCTTAGTCATTTGAATCCATCAAGGGATGAAATATGGATATCAAATAAACATAGTCAATAGTGTATAATATGGTTTTGGGACCATATTTTTAGGGAGTTAGATGAAAATACATATTCTATTTCAGAACGAATATGATGGCTAGCCAGAGGACCAAGTATGCATGTATTATCTTACGATAGTTATCTAATTAATGGTTATATATTCTATATAAATTAACATTGATGAAGATAGTACCATGAATAATAGTGTATTTAAACTTGTGGCCAAATCAATGCATGTTTATGGTACTAAGGATAGAAATAAAATTTATGCAAATATATCATACAATGGTGTCATTGAAATAATATGGGAATTGGATCATACAACATTCGAAGTTCTGATTTTTCAATGAAAGTTGGTTGATAATAGGAGTGTTTTTAAAATAAATTAATTTGGATTTATAAAAATTGATTTTAATAAGGAAGGGTGAAAAGAAGAATCATTTATAATGGCATCATAGGTAGTACAATTATTTTATGTTCTAGATCTCACAAACTGGAAGTGGTCAATTGTTCTATTATCGACCAAAACCACTGAAGGTTCAGATGAAAATTCAAATGAGGTTGGCCCTTTCATTGATACATATTAAACATTTCACATCATCCCCAATGTAAAAGGTGTTTTTTATGTTGTAGGGCACCACAATGAAGGGATTTGGATAGTAAATAGAGGGGTAAAATCCCTTCAGCCTTTAAAAAAGAGAGTTCAATAATTAGATTATATTTTTTGTAATATACATCATATTACCTCATGTTATCATACATTTACTTCTTCATTTATATACTCTAAATTAAACATTAAACCACTTTTTATGATAATTATTTATACAAGTGATGGTACTCCCAATCTTGAGGAATAATAGATCTCTAAACATGCTTCTGCTCGTAGTGTAGAGGAACAATGACCTTCTACACATGTTAGTGATCTCAATCTTTAGAAACAATAGGTTTCACAACATGTTGTTACTCCCAATGAAGAGGTACAAAGACCATATTCACATGCTAATGATACCTCTCAAGAAGAACATATTGATGATGTTGATTATGAGGAAATGGTAGGTGAGAAAGAATCAAAGACGCAGAAAAAAAACAACAGTGTCGTAGTTTGTTGGTGTTAGCAAAAATCATTAAGGATAAAATCAAAGGCATCAAATACGAGGTAAGATGGAATGTGTGGGGCCAGAATGTTAACCCTAATAAGGCCATTTTCAATAGTTACATTGGAATCATCACTCAGAAATGTGTGCCGATTGATGTAGATTCATGGGACCATGTTGTCATCAGTCTTAATACATTGATGAAGGAAGAGATTATGGTAACATTATGATATTATTTCTTTGTTTTACTAAAAATTAAAATAATGAAACATTGACTTAGTCTTCACCATCCCTTGAAAAGTGCATTTATAGAAGATCACTCCCACAAGAAATGTGTATTAATGCTTGATAGATGGATTCACAGAGGATTTCCAAAAAAATTAATGGGACATTATCTTAAAGATGTTGAAGGGAAAATAAACCCACACCCACTGATTACCTATGAACACATAATAACCCAAGAAGTGTGGAATGAATTTACTAGTCATTTTACATATGTGTCTTTTCAAGTAAAATGTGGCTAATAATATGTTGTTTGACAATATGTAGATTCATTACTTTGATTCAAATTTTTTTATTAATGAAGCAGCAAATGAGAGCTAGAAATAAGGAAAGGGTAGTGAAACTATTGTACCACTACCATAAAGTAAGGATGGGATATGCATCACTTGAAAAAAAAATTATACGTATTTCAAATATATCGTAATACTTCTATGTGACATGAAACAACATAATTATGTTCCTCTATTTATATATAGATTCATGACTCTAAATTCAATGTCACTTACATCCCATACCATGTTCTATGGAAAGAGACACGTGTAAATAAAGATAGGATACTAATATATAAAAATGCACAAAAAAGTGTGGGAAACATTTGTAAGTATGACATAATAAAAATTTGTTTTTCTTTAAATCACTATTACAAAACAATGAGTACTTATTTTACTATATTATATATCTGACATAGTCATAGAAATGAAAAAAACTATACCAGATGAATGCCTACTATCAGTGGGCTTTAAGTGTCTAGAATAGTATGGTCATGTTAGAGGTGAGGGTTTTGGGGTGACACCCCAAACATATTTTGAGTAAAAAATAAGAGGATCAAAGTGATGAAATGAAATAGATGAGAGAAATAATAGCTAACCTTGAATAAAAATTACAATGGTAGAGAGAGTTTATAGAAACTTTTATGTGGGAAGAAAAGAGAATAAATAAGTCAAGAACAAACATCATATGAAGATCCAACCCCACTACGCACTTGCTTTGAGGTGAATCATTATCCTCAAAAAACTATCATAGTCGAGGTAATCAATGTTCTTATATTATTTTTGTGAAATGTAAATTAGAAATACATTGATACCTTTCCTGTATTGATATTATATACGGTGATGATGACTGTGATTTATATCTATCAACACCCACCCATCTCCTTATAGCGAGGGCTACGGTGTTCGATATCAAAGATGATATTCTACACAATAGACCACTTCCAATAGGTCATATGAGAGTGTTGATTATCATAGACCTTGATCTAATCACTTAGAAACCTATTCAAATTTATGACGAAGATATTCATAAGGTTGAACGATTTGTTGAAACATTCATCACATGGCCTTCAGATTGTAAAAAACATATTGAAAAGTAAGTATTCATTTCCAATTTATTTTAAAAGATAAATCTTTAAAATTGATGAAAAATTTTCTAAAACGATGAATGTTATTACTTAAAGACAAAGGGTAGTGGGTGAAATGAAATACCAACTCAAAACCGTCTCAAGGGTTGATTGACCAATCAAAAATATCTACCAAAAGAACCTTTACTCCACCCATTCTATATCCTCATTTACTATCATTTAAGGTTCATTTAGATACAAATTTAAAAAATGGTCATACTCACATAGTTTATTTTAAAGAAAATATATATGGAGAGGAAGTTAAATATTGTATTGGTGTTGAAAATGTAATTGAAATCCTTGAATATGATTGGATAGGAGGCTCATATGTAAATGTATACATGCGGTATGTTTTCAGGATTTTATTTTCCAAAATCCGATATACTATGTTAATTATGACTAAATACATTTCATATTTTTGTAGGCATATATATCAAAAAAAATAATTTATTTCCACATGAAAGAAAAATTAGACTCATTAGTCCACACATCTCCTCTACAGAACAACCAAAAATAGATTCCAAAAATAAGGATGAAATAATGGAAGGCCTAGTCAAATCAGTTGAATGAAAACTTATGAATGAAAAACTCTTATTGATACTAATAATGTAAGGGTAAAAATCTAAAATTTAATCATATCAAATGTAATTTCATTTATTTCATTACTTATTCCTTTTTGTGTTTTTACGAAACATTGGATGCTCATTGCGGTCAATTTGGATACTCTAAAATATTTATTTAATGAATTTAATGAATATATACACAACAAACTAACCATAGATGGTGGAATTTTTCAACTTTAAATAAACTAAATATAACATTTTAGAAATAAATATAAATTTATATAAATTAGATTATTTTTTAATGATAATTCTGTTATGATAGGGAGGTGCATTAATATTATGAAAAACAAGGAATGAGGCTCAGGGCTAAGCATGAGAGACATGGAAAGTACTATTACTGTACAAGTATCAGGGTATATATAATAATATTTCACTGTCCAAATGCATATCAAAACAAATTAATTTTTATCCTCAATTCTTTTTTAGTTTCTGAAACAAACAAATGGAAAAGATTTTGGTTATTTTGTTTGTAAATTTATGAGAGAGAACATATTTCATCAAAAAAACTAACATCCCTGAAGAGACATTTTCAAAGACAATTACTATTTCATTTAGAATAAATATAAATCCTATCTTTATTTATATTTTTCTAGTACTACTATGAATTTTGAAAAGACTCATATTCATAGGATGATATGGATTTTCGTAGAAACAAATGGCCAGCATACCTAATCGAAGAATTTACACACATAGCATAAAGATGTGACTTCTAGAAAAGTAGTGGATTGATTCATATTTATATTTAATTTAATTATTTTTAGTATTACTCACATAATAATTATTTTCTTATATAGTTGGATTCCTTTTTTTGAGTCGGGTAGTTTGTTTGAATATTCTCATGCTCAAGAGAGATAGGACTCTGAGGCTAAAACTTATAATTCAATGAGAAGGTAATGTTTTTTTAATATACTAAGTTATCCTCTTAATATTATCTATTCTATGTTGTATTAACATAATCTAAGTGCTTATTTTTATTTAAAATTTACACCATTTTATCTATGATTTTTAAGTAAATTTCCTTTTCATTTTTATCTAACACTTTTTTTCATAGATCTGTAGGCTTTCCATTAATTCTCTTTATCGAGTTTCCAAAACTATATAGAGTATATGTTATTTGGTGGAAAAAACTTTCTCATTGAAATCTAGTAGACTGGAGGAAGCACAAGTGCTCATTGTGGTGAATTCTCATGATATAATGGGCACATGAGCATCCTCTACTCTCCTGGCCTTCAATAATGAGAAAGGTTTTTCTACTAAGAACACCGATTCAATATAAAATGTTGAAATTTCAATAAATAAAGGCAATGTAAATCATGATATCATTTGTAGTTAAGGTTTGTTTCTATACTTTGCGATGTGTAATATTCAGCCACACATCAAACCGACAAATTTTGTGACAGTTATGACTCCAATTACTTCTTTCAATTTAAAATTCACAAAGAAAAATAGTAAAAAATACATATGGCATACTAAAAAACAAGAAAACCTATTCATATTGTTTTTGAAACTTTAAGATAATGGTCCATGAGTTATTTTTGATGTGTAGGAATCATCTTCACCTCAATAAAATGCATAGTTTAGCTGGTATTAATCTAAGTGTGTGTTTTTATTTAAAATTGACATTGATTTAAGTAAAAAACAAGAAACGACATACTAAAAACTGAGTAAACACATTCTTATTGTTTTGATAATTTATTATAATGATCTATGAGTCATTTCTTAGGTGTAAGAAGAAACCACACCTCAATCTGATGCATAGTGTGACCGATCTGACTAAAAGTGTTAGTTATAAGTCTAAAATTGACATTTTAGTTTAAAATTTTCCACTCAATGAAAACCAAGAAAATACACTCTAATTGTCTTGATAATTTATGAAACCAATTCATAGCCATTTATTATTTTTATGATCTATTATCATGTCAAACTGATGCACTATGCGATCAATATTACTCAAAATATGTGTTTTCTGTTTGAAATGACATTTTTGTAACAAAACAAAGCTTGCATAATAAAAATAGAGAAAACAAATTCAAATTTTTTTTATGCTTTATTAAAATGATCCACGGGTCATTTTTGACATTTATGAGTCAACCACACTTCAATACGATGTACAACATGACCAGTAAGACTCCAAGTGAGTCTTTTTATTTAAAATAGACAATAATTTTAGTAAAAAGAAAATGTGACATAATGAAAACTAATAAAACACATTTTTATTTTTTTTATAATTTATTAAATGTTCCATGTGTCATTTTTGACGTTTATGAATCAACCACACCTCAATCTAAAGAATGGTGTGACCGGTATGACTAAAAGTCTCTGTTATCATTTTATAATTAACATTTTAGGTCAAAATGTGTCACTCATTGAAAATAAAGAAAATACTTTCCAATTGTCTTGATAATTTAGGAAACTGATTCATAATTAACTTTTGTTATGAATGAATCAGTCTCATGTCAATATCATACACAATATGACCTGTATAAATCAAAATGTGTGTTTTTAGTTTGAAATGATATTTTAGTAACAAAACACAACTGGTATATTGAAAACCATGAAAACACATTTATATTGTTTTGATACTTTAGGTGAATGATACATGAGTCATTTTTTATATTTAGAAGTCAACCACACCTTAATAAGATACATGGTGTAACCGGTGTGACTCCAAGTGTGTCTTTTTATTTAAAATTGACAGTAATTTTAGTAAAATGAACAAGTGACCTACTAAAAATCAAGCAAACACATTTGGATTGATTTTATTCTTTAGGAAAATGATCCATGACTTATATTTTATGTTTATAAATCAACCACACCTAAATATTATGCATGATGAGACCGTTATGACTAAAAGTATTTGTTATCAGTTTAAAATTGATATTTTAGTTCAAAACGTGTCACTCACTGAAAACCATGAAAATGAACTCTAATTGTCTTGGTAATTTAGTAAACCAATTAATAAGTCATTTTTGATTTGTATGAAGTATTCTCTCATAAAACCAAAGCATGATGTGACTGGTATGACTCAAAATTATTATTTCCGGTTTAAAATGACATTTTAGTAACAAAACAAAATTGGCATACTGAAAACTGATAAAATTCATTTGAATTTTTTTTATACTTTAGGAAAACAATCCATGATTTATTTGTTAAATTTAGGAGTCAAATTCACCTCAATACAATTCATTGTGTGACCGGTATGACTTCAAGTGTGTATTTTTATTTAAAATTGATATTAATTTTAGTAAAAAGAACAAGTGACATACTAAAAAATAGTAAAACACATTTTAATTATTTTTATGATTTATTAAAATGATCCATGATTCCTTTCTGAAGTGTATGAATCAACCAAACCACAATTTGATTCATGGTGTACCCGGTATGACTAAAATTGTCAATTATCAGTTTAAAATTGACATTTTAGTTCAAAACATGTCACTCACTAAAAACAAAGTAAACATGCTCTGGTTGTCATAATAATTTAGGATAGTGATTCATAAGTCCTTTTTGATGTGTATTAAGTAGTCTCAAATAAAATCAATGCATGATGTGACTGGTATGACTCAAAATTCATGTTTCTAGTTTGAAATGACATTTTATTAAAAAACACAACTGTCATACTTAAAATCAAGAAAATTCATTCATATTGTTTTGATACTTTAGTAAAATTATCCATGAGTCATTTTTTATGTGTAAGTGTCAACATCACTTCAATACGATGCATAGTGTGAAAGGTATGACTCCGAGTGTGTTTTTTTATTTGAAATTGGCATTAATTTACATAAAAAGAATAAGTGACATACTGAAAACCAAGAAAACACAATCATATTGTTTTGATACTTTACTAAAAAGATCCATGATTCATTTTTTATGTCTATGAATCAACCACACCTCAATCTGATGCACAGTATGACCTGAATGACTAAAAGTGTTCATTATCTATTTAAAATTAACATTTTAGTTCAAAATATGTCACTCACTGAAAACTAAGAAAATTCTCTTTAATTTTCTTAATAATTTATTACATATATTCATAAGTCCTTTTTTAAATGTATGATGTAGTATCACAAAACACCAATGCATGATGTGATCGGTATGACTCAAAATGCGTGTTTTTAGTTTGAAATGACATTTTAGTAAAAAAACACAATTATTATACTGAAAACTGACCAAATGCATTCATATTATCTTTATAACTTAGGAAAAATATACATGAGTCATTATTGATGTGTAGGATTCAATATAACCTCAATACGATGCATGGTGTGATAGGTACGACTCTAAGTGTGTCTTTTTATTTAAAATTGACCTTAATTTAAGTAAAAAAAAACAAGTGACATACTGAAAAATAGGAAAATGAATTCAGATTATTTTAATACTTTAAGACAACAATCCATGAGTCATTTTTGAAATGTAGAAATCAATCATGCCTCAATTTGATTCATGGTATGACCGGTATTACTAAAAGTGCTCGTGATTAGTTTAATACTGACAATTTTGTTCTATATGTGTCACTCACTGAAAACCAATAAAATGTTCTCTGATTATCTTGATAATTTATGACATTGATTCATAAGTCCTTTTTGACTTGTATAAAGAAGTATCACATCAAATCAATGGATTATGCAACCGGTATGACTCAAAATGAGTGTTTCTATTTTGAAATGACATTTTAGAAAAAAAACACAACTAACATACTGAAAACCTACCAAACAAATTTGGATTGTTTTAATACTTTAGGAATATGATTTTTGATTCATTTGTGACATGTGGGAATCAACCCCACCTCAATCTGATGCATGGTGTGACTGATATAACTCTAAATGTGTCTTTTATATTAAATATTTACATTTTATTAATGTATTTTTTCATATTAATGTTTAATTTATTTCTTTATAATATTACTAATATAATAGATGTTTTCTTATATAGGTGGAATATTTTTCTCAGGTTGAGTTGATTTATTCCAAAACTGATACCATGGGCATACATTTTTGGAAGGGGGTCAAGGGAATCAATAGATAAAACATTAATGTTTTTAAATGTTTGTTGGATAATTGTAAATGTAATTATATAAAACATTCCTTGAAATTTATATAGAAGTGTTCTTTTTGTATATACCATGGATATAAATTTTTTTATTAATGGTGTCACATTAAATTAATATGGTATTTTTTGAAATGATTGTTTTTTTCTGGATGTTCTGTTAAGTTAACAGCACATTTCACCCAGCTAGGCCATTATTAGTGATATTTAAATCTATAATAAAGGCGGTCCTTTATCATTTCTAAAAATAGCATTGATAAAGGGTGTCATTTATCAGTGATTTTTTTATCATGGCTAAAGGACCCCCTTTATCAATTATTTTGGAGTAATGATTAGGGGAACCCCCCCCCCCCATTAGCACTATGATTAACAATATTTTTTAGAACTATTAAAATCCATTTTTCACAATGTTAAAGGGTGTATGTGTAATAGTGTTAGTTATGGAAGAGGTAACCATTTAGTGAATTTATACTTATGACTAAGTGTTTTAAATTTGTTAAGTTGAAATTTGTTAATTCAAAATAATTAAATTATTGTTAATTAAGTTGGGTTTTTTGTATGTGATATAAGACCAAATATAGCTTCAGATTTACTCATTCACTAGTGAAAAAAATGTTTAACATTCGGTGTTTTTCACGTCGGTTCTATATAACCGACATGAAAATTTGGAAAAATTCGTTTATCAGGTCATTTATAAAATAACTGATCGGATAAATCACGAGAATCAATTTATCACGTCGGTTATTTTATAACCGACCTGATAAATCCCCAAGAATAGATTTATCATGTTGGTTATTTTATAACTGACATGAAAGATCTAATTTGGGTGCTTTATCACATCTTTTATTTTATAACTGACGTGATAAATTAAATCCCGGTAATTTATCACGTTAGTTATAAAATAACAGACATGATAAAATTCCATTTATAAAGTTATTTATAAAATAACATATGTGATAAAGGAATTTTTACATAGGTTATTAAATACCCGATGATATAAACATAAAAAACAATTTATCACATCGGTTATGGAATAAAAAATGTCATAAATCTTTTAAATGATTAATTGCACCCCATATTTAATCATTCTGTTTTCTTTGATCGGGTGACCTGCGACTCGTCTCTCTCGCGCAGAAAACCTAGAAAGGATTATTCAAATTTGTTCCCTCCAACCTTGTTTTTCCAATATCATTCATCATATTTATTATAAACAGATCTATCAAGTCGACTTGCGATGCTAAAGTAAGCCTCACATGCCTCAGTTTCATTTTTTTATTTTTTGTGATTCCCTAAACTTATGTTTTGAGATGTTATTTTTCTATATTTATTCTTGTTATCATGGTAAGTGTCATAGTGTTCTTTTATACCATGCTAAATTCTTTTCTGGTAAAATAAACTATGGAAGTGATATCATAAAAGTCTTCAATATTTGTTTGTTCTATCATGTGTGTGTTTGTGTACTTTCCTATGTGTGGGGGGTGGGGTGTCGAGGGGGTGGGGGTGTCCAGGGGTGGGGGTGTCTAAGGGTGTCCAAGGGGTGGGGGTCCAGGGTTGAGGGGGCTTTCCAAGGAGGTAGGGGTGTCCAGGTAGTGGTGTGGTGTCTAGGGGGTGAGGGGTTGTCCAAGGGTGTAGGGGTGTCCTAGGGGTGGGGTGGTCTCCAAGGGGTGAGGGGTCTTTCCAAGGGGTTCAGGGTGTCTAGGGGGAGGGGGTGTCCAGGGGGGTTGTCCAGGGGGTGGAGGGGGTTGTCCAAGGGGGTGGTGTTGTCTAGGGGGTGTCCAAGGGGGTGGGGGTGGTGACCAGGTGGTGAGGGGGCTTTCCAAGGGGTAGGGGTTTCCAGGGGTAGGGGTGGTGTCGAGGGGGTGAGGAGGTTGTCCAATGTGGTAGGGGTGTCCAGGGGTGGGGGTTTTCCAGGAGGTGGGGGCTATCCAGGGGTTGGGGGTTGTCTATGGGGGGTGTTCGGGGGGTTTGTTCGTTGGGATTTTCTAGGTTGGTGGAAGTGTCTAGGGGTTGGGGATTTCCAAGTGATGTTGGAACCACTGATGATGAAGAAACACCAAGAAGTTAAAAATTGGAAGTTGTCCACAAGGCAATGAAACTGGCTCAGAAATTGGATGAAGCGATGAAATCTAAAGAAATCAAGATCCAAGCAATGGAAATTGAGGTTAACAAGCTAAGAGGATTAAATCAAAGGCTTATTGATGTGGCCACTAATCTAAGGGAGAAGAATGATTCTCAAGCTGAAGAACTACAAAAGCTATCGTTAAAGATAGAAAAGATTAAAGCTAATGTTAATGGAAAGAATCTCGAACTAGATGAAATTCAGATTTTGAAATCCAGAAATGTTGATCTTGCTACACAGCTATCTGAGCTAGTTCAGAATAATCAAAGGCTATAACAAGAGAATTCATTCGTCTATGAATCTGTTGCTCAGGAAAAATTGAAAGTAAAGGAGAAAGGTGGCATGGTGGATAAGATGAAACATGAATTGGAAGATGAGATGAGTAGAGGAAGGATTATCAAGTGAGAACGTAATACTCAACTTTAATCAAGAGATAATAAGATTCAAAAGTTGTAAGAAGAGCTAGGATCAATTAAGAAAGAAATAATGAAATCTAAATCCAAAGATAAGACGAAGTTAAAGGATGCACTGCACTTATTATTTGATTATACTTTGGCAGGTGATGATGAAATGAAATCCAAATATGCTACATCATAGGATAAGCATGAAAGGATTTTATCATCCCAAAGTCCATCCATATAGGAAAAATCTGGAATTGGATATGATGATATCACTCATATACGTGATAGGAAAAGTGCAGTGAAAATCTCCAGAGATAAGAAAAACTTTGTAGGTGTTGGAGATAGACCTAAAAAGGATTTTACAGGAAGAAATGATAGCATGTGTTATTTCTGTGGGATTCATGTTCATACATAAAGCTTCTGTTCAGAGGCACAAGAATACATCTCAGGCTTTGAAAATAGAAACAATACTGGATCTGAGAAGAATAAGATGTGTCATGAGAAATCAGAAAGAAGATTCTCTTAGAGGAAAGCATTCGTTAGTTGCTATTATTGTAAAAGAATGGGACACAGCATGAGTATGTGTCAGGAATATTAGGATCTCAATTTCAGAGGAAGAACTCAAGTTTCATCAACATCTCGATAGAGAAATGATGAAATTTGGTATGCCTTTTATGGAAAAAAATTTATATGTTCTGATTATGGGCATTTGACAAGAAATTACACCAAGAAGAAATCAGGAAAGGGAAAAGAACTTGAAAGGAGATTCATGACTCCAGTGGTGTATAATGAGAAATCCTACACAGGAAGTCAAAGGGATAAATTGGAAATAGGCTTAAAGCCTCAGGAGAATCTCTTGGAGCTGAATGAAAGGTGTGTCAATCACCTCCTCTGTCAAACTCACAATCTCCCTCTAAGAAAGAACATGAACAAATATGAAAGAAAAAGGGAGGAAACGCTAAATTAGTGAGTAAGAAGAATGTACGTGCAGTGGAGGACCCAGCACCAATGAAAAATAGTGTGGTGAATCAGAAATATGATAAAATTAAAATAAACAAACAATGCATTGAAAAATTTTCAAGTCGTGCGCCACAATAAGAAGTGGAGAAAAGAAGAAGATCCCTACAATGGAGGAACGATCCCGAGATAATGACAAGGATAGATATTCCTTATTATAGAATAAATCAAGGGAAATGGTGTTTTGGTGGAACATCAAAGATAGAAATGTGTACTAGTGGGTTTAAACCCAAAATGGTTAGAAAGGCCAGGCCTACGGAATCATCATATCATAAAAAGACTCAGCATACAGGTTATGGATGCTTAGTCATATGGCCAGAGCAGTTGAAGTTGGCTAGGCAGCTAGAAGAAGCTAGGGAGGAGTGTGATGCTCTGCAAGAAAAAATTCAAAGGTTTGACCCATTAGGATCAACCACAATCCTCATCTTGAGGAGTCTTGAAGATACCCCTCTCCCAATGTATATAAATGCTATTAACTGATGATTAATGTGTTTCAGGTTTAGGGAGATATGATCCAAGGGGAAGTGGAATCTAAACATGAAAATTGGAGAATTGATATGCTCCAGAGATTCAATTGATTCAAATCAGGTACTAAAGTTGATGGAGAAAGGTAGAAACAGAGCACAATAGGAAGTGATTGTGTTATTAACTCTATCTCTTGATTCCTACCCCGAGTTCCAACTTAGTAGGCTTAGAGATTTGGTTAATGGCTCGATGCTAAGTTCCAGATTAGAATAAAGATGCATGAGGAGAAGAAGAGTGTTTATGGGTCTAAAAAGTGGGCATAACCCCAGGAAGTGTTGTATAACATAGGGGGAGCATTCAATAACAAAATCAGATGCAGGATCCATCAAAGAAATAATTGGATGACTCAGCCCAGGTGTTTCCTATCGAGGGAAGAAATAAGGATGAGTAGAAACAACAATAATCATGCATCTCATGCTTATCGATTTCATTATAAGAAGTGGTATTAGCTGACATTTTTCGGGATACCAATAAGCATCAAGAGAGTATCAATAATGTTTCAACATGAAGCTCAGAAAAGTAGCTGAAAGAACTGATTCCACTGAACTATAAAACAATGATAAATTTCTTGATTAATGTGATGAGGAAGTAAGAAATGTAGGGGGAGAAGAAGTGGGTGATGTTGATTTAGAAGAAAATACTAATAATGATCATGAGGAAGTAAAATCTACACAAAATCCAAGGAGTTGAGCAGAAATTGATAAGCAGAATATCATTGGTAATCAATCAGCTCCAGTTCAGACAAAGAAAATGAAATCACTGCAGCAGGAATCTTTTCTATCTTAGTTTGAGCCGAAATTCTTTGCTGATGCAGTAGAAGATGAAAACTAGGTTCATGCCATGAATAAAGAGCTAAATCATATTGAGAAGAACCAGACATGGGAGATTGTTTCGAGGCCAGCAGACAAGAATGTCATCGAGACTAAATGGGTCTATCGCAACAAGATGAATGAAGATGGAACAATGATTAGAAACAAATCACAAATGGTGTGAAAAGGATAATCCCAAATATAGTGTGTTGGCGTTGATAAGACATTTGCACAAGTCGCATGGCTGGAGAAAATTAGATTTTTTTTAGCCATAGTAGTGTAAAGAAAGATCAAAGTGTTCTAGATGGACGTCAAATATGCATTTCAAAATGGGGTTCTGGAAGA
This sequence comes from Viscum album, assembly GCA_963277665.1. NCBI lineage: Eukaryota > Viridiplantae > Streptophyta > Magnoliopsida > Santalales > Viscaceae > Viscum > Viscum album. The sequence continues at coordinate 1,669,393,250 of OY728156.1, forward strand.
AGAGGTGTACATTGAGTAACCAGATGTTTTTCTCATTCATGAGGATGAGAACAAAGTTTTCAGGATGAAGAAGGCGTTGTATGGGCTGAAACAAGCACCAAGATCATGGTACTCAAGGCTTGATCAGTACTTGAAAAAGCTTGGTTTCCAGTGTGGGGTAGTTTATTACATTCTCTATTTCAGCAATGATAGTAATAAAAGGATTATGGTGTTGGTTTTTGTTGATGTCATACTATTTTGAGGATCAGATGAAGTTCAGTTCATACAGTTCTCCAAATTCATGAAAAATGAGTTTGAAATGTCATTGATTGGAGATCTAACGTTTTTCCTTGGTTTACAGGTGACACAAGGAAGTAATGGGACTTTCATTTCACAATCCAAATATGCCAAGGATGTTTTAAGAAGGTTTGGCATGGAGAATTCCAAGGAGATGAAAACTCCAGTTGCTACCCAGATGAAATTATCAAGAGATGAGGATGGAAAAGCAGTTAATATCACAGAATACAAGAAAATTATTGGAAGTTTATTGTAATTGATCGCGACAAGGCCTGATATTGTTTTCGCCACATGCCAAGCAGTGAGATATCAATGTAATCACAAGGAAATCCACATGATTGAAGTGAAAAGAATACTTCGTTATATCCATGGCACATTGGATTTTTTCTTGACATATACTGACAAATCTTAGACAGAGTTATTGGGATATACTAAAGCAGACTGGGCTGGTTTAGAGGATGATAGAAAATCAACGTCAGTTGGTGCATTCTATCTTGGTGGATTATATATTTCTTGTCTAAGCAAGAAGAAATATTGCATTTCATTGAACACCACAGAAGCTGAGTACATTGCGGCCACTCAAGCATGCACACAGTTATTATGGATGAAGCAGCATCTTGAAGATATGGGAGTTGAAGTGAAGTCTCCTTTTGGAATCCAGTGTGATAACTCAAGTGATATAAATCTCAGAAAAAATCTCATCCATCACTCAAGGACAAAGCACATTGAGATAAAGTATCATTTTATCAAGGAGAAGGTTGAGCAGGGAATTTTGAAGTTGGAGTATGTGCCTACAGAGCTACAGGTTGCATACATTCTAACAAAGGCCATACCCAATGATGCTTTTGAGAGGCATCGACTAGCTCTGGGAGTTCAGTCAACTCCCCACACTTAAAAGAGTGTGAATATGGAACTCACTCCCTCTCCCCGAGCTATGATGTGTTTTTCCCTACTGTGTTGATATGTATTCTCTACTCTGTTACATACTGCAAAGGAGTGACCTTTGGGTTCGTTGACAAAGGGGGAGAAAACAGTGATTGTTCAAGGGGAGACAGTGTGGCTATTTGAGAAATCATGAAAAATATGGGGAGAAGCTGAGATGTGGAGTAGCGAGATAGGGGGATTAATGAGAAAGGGGGAGAGTATTAAATCTGACGATGCTAGAAGTGATCGATCAAAGAATAGATATCACGACAACTGAGGACTGTGATAAAAGCATAAGAGTGGTGTTGGAAGAATATTTCCAAAAATTGGTATCAGTTTGGTAAAAATTGGTATCAGTTTGGTGTCAAAAATTGGTGTAAGAGATGAAGTGATTCATTGATGAACTTTTCATTTACTCTTGTTTATCACATCGAGCATTGCTCGTGTGGGCTTAGAATATGTGTTGAGTAAATCCTTGATCGCTATCAGAATCGCAATGAGGAAAATGGTGGCTGAAGAATCAATGATGTATCTTTTTATGGAAGAGTTGTGAAAAAACCCAAAGTGGGATATTGTTTGGCCAAAATCCCTCAAGGTATCATTGATGTATTTTTGAGGTGATTGTGTTTGTTGACAAAGTGCACATCTGTGTGGTGATTGTTTTTAAAGAAAAACAATGACATATAAATTTTTTGACAAAGGAGATTTCATGGTGGAATTTCGAGTTCAAGGGATGTGGTCAACGATCCATGTTTTATTCAAGAACGTCGACCAAGGAATGGATGATCTGGAGGTGGTACAAAAAGAATAGATACAAGGTGGCGTTGTTTTCCAGTCTTTTCCAAATTTTTGGGCTTAAAAATCAATGAAAGGATAAAATTTATTTTGGCAAAGAGACTTGCGTGCCATGTACTTGAAGTAGTGGAAACTTGCGCGCCTAATGTTTTTCAGGATCAGGTGGTCAAAATATGGAAAAGGAAAGTGGGTCGTGCAGGTATTGGTGTGGTCGCGTAGGTGACTTGTGCGGCATGGAATGACTTGCGTGTCGGTACCTAGAAGTATTGGAAACTTGCACGGGATATATTTTTCAGGATCAGAATGCCAAAATATGTAAAAGGAAAGAGGTTCGCGCAAGTTTGGATGTGGGTCGCACAAGTGACTTGCAAGAGAAGAGACCTACGCGCCGAGGGGAGACTTGCGCGGTGCAGCACAGGGTGTTCAAAATGCCTATAAATACCAGACCACCCCTCCTCATTTAGAAACATAGTTCAACACTTTGAAAAATCAAAGATCCCATCACGCATGTGTGGTGGTCGCGCAAGTGGTGGTGTGTCGTGCAAGTTGGACTTGCGCGCCAGATTTGAAGAAGCGTGTTTGTTTTTTGTTGTGTGCCAATATTGGTTTGGGTGTAAAGGGAAGTGAGTCGTGCAAGTCTAGAGTTGTAGAATCTTGTGTCACACAAGTGGTTGAGGTAGACTTGCACACCAGTTGTGACTTGCGCGCTGATACTTGCGCGTCGGATAGGACCTGCGCGCCAAGTAAGGTTGTTTTCTCGGTAGTGGTTTCGAGCTGCGTGGAAGCTGGAATTTTGCCTGATACCTTCGGTGCAAAGAGAAATTCATCTACGGGTGAAAGTAGGACTTCGACAGACAATCTACATACAACAAAGGATGCATTCATTAGAGATAATGAAGAGACCTTCAAGTCAATAAACTATGAGTGGATCCTTTCTAGAGCAGTGAGCAAAGGAAGAGGAAGAAGGTGATCCTCTCCACTGGTAGTGAGCCAGAGAGAGAGAAACAGGGAGTGACCCTTAGGAAAGCAGTGAGCTGACCCTAAACCTTGTAAAGTTAGTGATCCTGGGACAGAGTGACTATTCCCGAACCATTGTATAAACATCTAGTGAAGAATAGTGGAATTTGATACGACCGAAAACTTGTCAACGTATGCTCCTTGGATGTAGCCCAGTGAGGGTGAACCAAGTAAAAATATCTATGTCTTCCTGCTTACTTCCCTGCATTGCATTTAAAGCATCATCATTAGATAAAGAAGAAAATAAGTGATCTTAATAAACACACAAGTGCAAACAAAGTGACCCTTGTAATAAAGAGGTCAATATCCAGTGGGGCAGGAAGAACTTTGAAAAAGAATATCCATACCCTAATTCACCCCCCCCCCCCCCTCTCAGGGTATATAGGGCCCTATTGGTCCTAACAGTAATATACATATTATATCGGTTTTCTAAGAAATACATCCCTGTCTGGATACTATATGTGGATGTGGTTCTAGCATAGATGTACCTTGGAGTGAAAACACTGACAAGGAATTTTGGGCTTGACCTGGGGTATCCTGGTACATGACAATGGGTCTTACTGAGAACCTAGTTTGACACTCCTAGGGGATATTCTTAGGATATTTCACATTTTATTTACAAACCATTATGAAGGATTTATGAGTAAATATTTCCACAAAGAAAACATTTTTATGATTATGTATTATACGCATAAACTGTTCAATTTATGTTAAGTATTTCGCAAGTTTGGAATTATGCATTACGAAATAAACTAACATAGTGTATGTCATTGTTTAGAAATGGAACCTAGAAGAAGGGATGGAAAGTATATCAACACATGTAATCCATGTAGGTATTTCCCTCCTACTCAAGATAATTATAGTGGGGTTGGTGATACAACTCATGATGAATAGCTTATAACCATACCGGGACAACTCACTCAGATTATGAATAATAACCTTACCTGTATGGAACACCCTAATCCATAATAGGGAGGATATATGGTATACCACTTCATTATGCAAAAACCACCAACATTTAATGCGACTAAAAATCCATTTATAGCTAAGAAATGGACAATTTCCTTATATAAAATATTTCTTACTTTAGGGAGCAGCGAAAGGAAAAAAGTTGTAATAACGGTTTATCGCCTCACAAGTGATCTTGATCATTTGTGGTCATTAATTAAAAACACAAAAGAGGATGAAGAAGTATAAAATATGTAATGGAGGGAGTTTAAATATCTTTTCCTAGAAAAATACTTTCCTCATGAACATTGAGCGGATATAGAAAGGAAATTTCTAAGTTTGATGCTAAAGCAGGATGAGAATGTCACAAAGTATGAGGCTAACATTAAAGGTTAGAAAGGCATCCTACAGATTATATACCTAACCCAATGAGTAATATTGATTTATTATTTGATGGGTTAAAACAATTTACTTTTCGAGCATTATTCTCACAATCCTTCTCATCATATGAAGATATATTCTCATATGCTATCAAGAAAGAAAAGAAATTCTCTATGTATTATGACTTTAAATAAAAGCAATAGAAGAAGAGATATGATGAACACTCTAAAAAGGAAATAAGGGGAAGAAGGAAAAATTTGATTATCCAAACTACAGTAAATGTGGGAAGAAACACCCTGATACGTTCATAAGGGGGATGGGAGTTTGTTACAAGTGTGGAGAAAAAGGCCACCAAGTTCATGATTTCAAGGGAAAGAAAGAAGATGTCAATGTTGAATGCTACAACTGTAGAGAAATGGGGAACTATGCAAATGAATGTCCTAAGAACCAATGAAACGTACCTCAGAAAGGCCAAGGGAGCAAGGCTAAGCTTATGTGATCACTACTATCGAGGTTGAAGTTCCTAATGATGTGGTGGCAGTTACATTAATCATTTCCCAAAATTAAGAAATGCTTTATTTTATTCTTGATCATCTCATTCATTCATATCTTACCTATTTTCCAAGAAAATTAGATATTTCCAATTTTACATATCAAGGGACTTTTTAGTCAAAACTCCTAAGGGATGTATCATTGAAACAAAGTTTTTTCAATCATTTACCTCTATATAATATAAACATGCTTTATTTGTTGATCTTATTGGTATACCCATGATTGAATTTGATATAATCCTTAGTATGTATTGGATTTCGGACCATGATGCGAAATTTTATTATAAGAATAAGGAGGTTACAATATTTTTTTATGATAACTAATACCTTATCTTTATATAAGAAATGTCACCATATGATTCTCATCTAGATCCACCCCCATTAGCTCTACTAAATTCATTTATTGGGGAGGAAGTAAGTGAAATAAATATGGGTGAGGAAAAGAATGTTTAAATAGAGGATGTACATATTTTTCAAGAATATGTTGATGTGTTTCCAGAGGATTTACCTGGACATCCTCCAGATTGAGAAATTGAGTTTTCTATTAACTTAATTCCTTGTTCAAGGCCCATATCAAAGACACCTTATAGAATGGTCATTGTGGAATTAGTGGAACTAAATAAACAACTGGAGGAATTGAGTAATAAAGTATTTATTCACCCTAGTTTTTTCCCATGGGGTTCCCATGTTCCTTTTTTTAAGAAGAAATATGGATCTATGAGGTTGTACATTAACTACAGGGAGATCATTTCTATAAAAATAAAGAATATGTATCCCATACCTTTCATTTAAGGTTTAATTCATCAAATTCATAGAGATAAATATTTTTCAAATATTTACCTTTTATCTGGATACCATCATTTATGCGTGAAGAAGGAAGACATTCCAAATACATCATTTCAAACCAGGTACATGCATTAAAAGTTTACAATAATTCCTTTTGGACTGACTAATTCACCCTTTGTTTTCATGGATCTAATGAATATTTTTTTCAAGGAATATCTTGATTACATTGTAGTAGTATTTGTTGATGGTATTTTATATACCCCAAAAGCTATGAATATCATTAAAATCACTTGTTCACTATTCTAAAGACTCTTAGAAGAAATGAATTATAGGGGAAGTTTAGCACGTGTAATTTATAGCTTTAGGATATTTCTTTTCTTGGCCATATTGTCTCTAAGGATGGAATCTATGTTTATCCTTCTAATACACGGGCAATCCAAGAATGTCCAAAACCAATGAGTATAATTTAGGTACACATTTTTATTGGTTTAGTAGGTTATTATCAGTGTTTCGTCTATAATTTTGACCGATTGGATAACCCATTAACCAAGTTCACATGTAAAGGGGTTAAATTTGTTTGTACAAAATATTGTGAATAATGTTTTGAATAATTGTATAGTAGATTAGTCAATTATCCTATCTTGACACTGTCATCGGGTAATGATGGGTTTGTTTTTTATAGTGATGCTTCAAAGAAAGGACTTGGTTTTTTCCTTATACATAATGATAGAGTTATTTCTTATGCATCACGGCAGCTAAAAATTCATGAACAAAACTATCCTACTCATGATCTTGAGTTAGTAGTTGTACTATTTTCTATAAAGATATGGAGACACTATCTATATGGTGAAAAATGTGAGATATATAATGATCACAGGAGTTTGAATTATATTTTCTCATAGAAAGAACTCAACATGAGGAAAAGGAGATGTATTGAACTACTCAAGGATTTTGATTTCACTATACACTACCACCTAGGGAAGGAAAATAAGGTTGAAGATGCTTTGAGTAGAAAGGATCATGGAGTTCGGAACAAGATGAGAGTTGAAATGGATCCTATGTTCATGGATCTAGTAAAGATGAATATGAGAATAATCATGGAAGGTGAAACATCAATACTTTTTCAAATGGTTTCCAAACCATCTTTACTAGAAAGGATAAAAAATTCTCAAACAGATAATGAGGAGTTTCAAAAGAAAATTTAGTTGTGAATGATGGGAGACTGATTGACTTCGTATATGAAGATGGAATTTTAAAATTTGGAAAAATTATATGTTCCTGATATACCTAATCTAAAAATGGAATTGTTGGAAGATTCTCATATATCCAATTTCTCAATTCACCCTAGTAGTAATAACATGTATATAGATTTGATGGAACATTTTTTGTGGGACAACATGAAGAGGGATATTTCTGATTATGTGTCAAGATGTATCGTTTTTCAACAGGTGAAGGATGGAAGAAAATATCCTAGAGGATTCATTCAATCTATTACCATATCTGAGTGGAAATGGGATGATATTGCGATGGAATTTTTCATGGGGCAACCAAAGACTCCTAGAAGAAATGATGCAATATGGGTCATTGTTGATCATCATAAAAATTCATCACATTTTCTTACTATAAGAGAAGATTTATCACTTGAACATTTAGAAATACTATATATTAATGATTTTGTAAGACTTCATGATGTACCCCTATCGATTGTTTCTGATCATGATCCCCATTTTACTTCAAGATTCTAGAAAATTATTCAGAAATCCCTAGATACTGAACTTCATTTGAGAACTGCCTACCACCCTCAAAATGATGGAGAATAAGAGTAGACTATTCAAACCTTAGAAGACAAGTTGTGATCTTTATAACTTAACTTTCAAGGTATGTGGGATAATTATTTACCTCTAGTATAATTTTCCTATAATAATAGCTTCCATTCAAGTATTCAGATGGAACCATATGAAGAGTTATATGGAAATAGATGTCGCACACCAACTTGTTGGGATGATGTTGGTGAAAGAAAACTTGTAGTCCCAGAACTTGTTGAGGAAGCAATGGAAAAAGTGAATATTATCCAAACCCACATCAAAGAAACTCAAAGTAGGAAAAAGATCTATGTCGATAACTGAAGTGAGGATTTGGAATTTCAAGTAGGAGATTTTGTTTTCTTGAATTTATCTCTATGGAAGGGTGTTATACAATTTGGTAAGAAGGGTAAATTAAGTCCTAGGTACATTGGACCTTTCAAAATTCAAGAATGAATTGGAGTTGTAGATTACCGTTTGGAAATGCCGCCAAGTCTCTCTAAAGTTCATGATGTGCTCCACATGTCATTGTTGAGAAAATACATGCTTGACCCATTACATATACTCACCTATGAAGAAATAGAACTAGAACTCGATCTATCATATTGTAAATATCCTATAAAGACTCTTGGTACTAGAGAACAAGTGTTGAGAAACCGAACGACTCGTCTGGTAAAAGTTTTTTGGAAAAACCAAAAAATAGAAGAAGCAATGTGGGAACCTGAGGAACATATGATGAGGAACTACCCAAAACCTTTTTTGCTGTAATATTCTAGAAATTTTGAGGATGAAATTAATTTAAGGATAGAAGAAAGTAACACCCCAAGCTTCCATAGTATGCTTCTCTTTGAATAATACAATAGCTTGTGATGTACGCATCTTTGAGTTCTAGCACACCACAACCAATTAAACTAGCCATTTTAAAAGAAGTTATGAATAGTAATACCCACTTTTTCAAAATTTAAAAAATTTATTTTTCAAAATGGTCTTCATTTTTGGATTCGGAATATCAAAATTATCTTAGGGGAAATTTTTGGTATTTTTTTGAAAACAGTCCATTTTTTATGAATAGTGAAAAAAGATTGTGTTATTGTTCAAAACTGAATTATTATTTAAATAATTATTTTTAAATTTAAATTTATTTTAAATTCAAAATAGAATCATAATGCCTTAATTAATCCAATTTAATTCATTGGAGACATTTTATAATATGATTAGATATATAAGTTTTTATTGATCTTTTTAACATCTTTTACCCACCTTATGGGCACATTTGCAAATTTTCATAAAATGTAATTTTACCACTTCTATGAATTGACTTTAAAAAATATGATAGACATAGTTTTCATCATTAAGTAATATTTGGTTCAATAATAGGAAAATAATTTTTGGTGAATAGTAACTTTTTAAAGTTATTTACCATGGTTAAAAGTAAATAGGGTAATTAAAGGAAAAAATAATATTATAATTACCCCAAAATATGTCCTAATTATATTGGATAAGTTTTTTTAGACCGAAATAAACTTTAGGACAAAAATATGATCATTTTTATCCATTTTGATTAGATTAGGACATTTATTTTATTTTATTTAAAGAAGTGTTAAAAGTGTTAAATTAAAATTTTAATAACTAAACTATTTTTAATATAGGTTTATAAATAAGATAAATCAGACTATAAATATTAATTATATATATAAAAATATTTTATACATCATGGGATTTTATTTATAATTTTTAGATATTAAATAAGTAAATTTATTTATGACACAATGATGATGTAGTAATTACCTTATTAATGAAAGATTAAAATAATTGATATTATAAATATTAAATTAAATATAAATTGATATTTTTGATGCATTTAAATAATTTTATAGGTTAATATGACATTCTAAGGTTGATTAAATTAATTTTTTTTGAAGTAATAACGTGGTTATGACTTTATCAAAAATCAATTATTAAATAGTGTCAAAATTGACATAAATGAGTTTTTAAAACAAATGCTATTTTATGAAATGATATAATATTCCTAAAAGTCTAATATTCAGTAAAAGGACTTAGATAAGGTTAGATATGTCATTAATTAACCACTTTAGGTTCACTTATAATTTTATAGTAAATTTTTTAACCATGTAATATAAAATACAAGAAGACATGGTAAAAGTTAAACAATTTAACTAAGAGTTAAATCTAAAATATAAGGTTAATATGGTGACCTAAACTAGTCTAAAACCTATTTTTTGAGATTATTTATACCCTTAAACAACTTATCCTAGAAATAAATCCATTTTTATCTATTAGAAACTGAAAATTATTTTAAAATAAATTAATATTTCAAGCATTTCCTAAAGTGCCCCTCACCTCTCTTATAAATGGGCACCTCCCATTCTATTAATTTCAGACCTCCAAAGACATTTTTCTCATCCAAAACCTTCTCAAATATCTTCACAACTACCCTAAACTCATCATAGAGGCCTTAATTTTTTCAAAAATCCAACCTAAGGATCCCTGTTGTTCAAATCAAAAGGAAGAACCTGAAGAAGAGGTAATTACATCCTCACCTCTTTCAAAGTTCTTTTCTTCTTACACTTCCAATTTCTTTGTTGTTTCCATACTAAAATAATAACTACAGTATATTCTACATACTTATATGTTATTATAAATATTTTACAACCATATTCATTATTTTATCCATCCTATGAATTACAATGTCACCATACGTGTGTACGTACGGCTTACCGTCTCCACATCATTGTGTAGTTTGTTATTCAACACTTAATTATTTGGATGGGTATAATAATTAGTATAATTGATATAAATAATAAATATAACATGTTATTTATAACATACTGTAACTCCCCGACCCTAGTTGCCTAGAGTCGGTGCATTATTACATAACATTGGCATGATCACAAGAAAGATCAAATCTCGAAAGACCGATTGGTTTAGTAGCCTTGGAAACACTAGATATATTCATAAGTTTTACATTACATCATAAAATCAAAAACTACTACAACAACATAACGTTTCCACAGTCCACACTACAATCCCCTCATAATATCCCTGCAGGTCATTCATAACTTACATCTTCACTTCCTGGGAAAAATAAAACATAGAAAAGGGGTGAGCTCAAATGCCCAGTAAGGATAACAATATAGCGGAAACTTTCATCAATAAGAATAAACATTTAAGGAAATGTATAACTAAAACAAAAGCCTTTTAAACATGAAATTTCAACATGGTATGGCATAAATAAAATGAAATAATGCCATTTACTTATTCACATGGATATTCCACTAATCGAATAATCACATGCAAAAATAAATAACCACTTTCATAATGTTGGAATGCATAATGCCAGACTATCATAACCACATAGCCAAGGCCTCGTGCCAAGACTACAAATAAGATTTTGTCAAGGCCTTGTGCCAAGACACTAGTTTGTCTCATGAGACCTACCGATGCATCGAGGAGCTATAGCGGGCTCCACCCGTCACTTATTAAGTCCAATGCATTCCCATATGAAAAGGTTTAAACATAACATAAACATTCGTATTAAAACTAGCATACGAAATGTCAATACTTTCACAATAAACTATGAATGGTATAAAAATAGCACATCCACAGTCAAACATATCACAAAACCTTCAATACAATATAGAAGTTTTGTATCATAATAAATCAACTTCAAATAATCTTAAAATCCATCAAAGGATGTTGACATAGATGAAATCAAAATTCTTTTTAAAGAAATATCTCCTTTTATTTTGAAATCATTTAAGATCCATATAAAATAAAACATTTTCTTTGAAAATATTCTTATAAGCTTGTAAGGAAAGCTTTGAAGATTTTATAACGGCGTAAAATAACCGCACCCGCCGTATAAGTTAAAAAAAAACATTCTTACCTCAATTCTGTCGAAAAGGTTAAAAAGGACCTTGTTTTGAAAACGACGGAAAGATTCCTTTATAAACCTCTTATAAAAAGTCAAAAAAAGGTATAAATGACTTTAACCCATATTCTTGTAAATAGTAAAAATGTTTTGAAATACATTTTTAAGAAACATGGATGTGGATGATAAAGAGATCCCAGTAGATTATTACATATAAACAACCTCGGATAATGAAGAGATTGTGAAATAACCCTTACCTTGTACTTTTCCTTGGTTGGAGTAGGTTAACCTCCTGTATAATGGTGAAATAGTTGTTATTAAATTATACAAGAATCATATATAATAATATGATATCATATATGATCTTTTAACATTGATTTGTTAATAATATCTTAGTATTATCATTATATCGGGTGTTAACTTACTTGTTTTCTTTTATATGTTTTGTTACGTAAGACATGGTTGTTGAATCTTATTCATATCCAGAATGATATCAAGTCCTTAAACATCATTTTTAAATCATCAAATGATAATTATACTTGAATGGATACGATGGAGAATGAATCTCATCGCGTTCGTGGAGACGGTAGTCCGTACGTACGCACGAGCGACAATATAATTCTTTTGATATTAAAATAATATATAAATGGATGGTATATCATATATACAGAATCATTAACATGTTATATTTATTATTTACATGAGTTACACATCATTATTGTGTCATAAATAAAATAACTTATTTAATGTCTAAAAATTATAAATAAAATATCATTATGTAGGAAATCTTTTTATCTTTCTAATGAATATTTATAATCGAAAATCCAACATGTATAACCCTATGTAAAAATTGTTGTTCTAAAAGATATATGCTTGTGTCATTTTTGTATTCATTTTGACTTAATTAAAATAAAGTGTCATTATCACTTACAAGTGGATCCATGGGGTCCCAAAATAGACCCAAAGATGCCCATGGTCGACCATGTATCAACCAATAGGGTTAAGACACGTTTTAGGGTAATTTAGTATTATTATAATATTATTTTTTTTAACCCTTATTTACCGGATTTACCCTTTAACCATGGTAAATAAAATATTTACCGCAGTAATTATTCAAAATGTGTAAAAATAAAAGTTACCTATTTACACAATTTGAACATCCTGATTCCAAATATGGAATCCATTTTCCTAAATTCAAAACACATAAGTGGCAGAAATTAATTTAAAATTAATTCCCGCTGTCAAAACAAAAAGCGTGTTTTTAAGAGATAATAACTATCAAAAGATTGACACTTGTTTATGTTCGGTTTAATTGTAAAATTATGTCCAATGATAAACATTAAATTGAATGGTAAAAATATATTCTAAATATACTTTAAAACCACTCAAATTCATAATTTATCACTATTAATTATTTTGATTAAAAAAGTTGTTTTTAATTAAAATTTAGAAATTTTCACTATTCATCAAAATATGAAAGTTATCCGAAATGTACCAAAATTTCACCCTAGGCTAATTTTGATATTCTGAATCCAAAAATGAAGTCCATTTTGAAATATAGAATATATATGATTTCAAAAAGTAGGTATTACTATTCACAACGGCTAGTTTAATTAGTTGTGGTGTGTGTTAGAACTCGAGGTTGCGTACAACACACGCTATCGCATTATTCGAAGGGAAACGTACCGTAGAAGCTTGGGGTGTTACATTCTCCCCTCCTTCAAATAATTGCGTCCTCGCAATTTCTAGGGTATTACTGCATAAAAAGACTCGGGTGGTTCTTCATCATAAGTTCCTCGGGTTCCCACGTTGCCTCTTCCATCTTATGATTTCTCCACAAAACTTTTACCAGACGCGTCGTCCGGTTTCTCAGTACTTGTTCTCTTGTATCAAGAATCCTGATGGGCTCTTCGCAATAAGACAGATCGGGTTCCAGTTCTAATTCCTCATAGGTGAGTACATGCGTTGGGTCAGGCATGTATTTTCTCAACAGAGATACGTGGAACACATCGTGAACTTTGGAGAGACTTGGCGGCATTGCCAATCGGTAAGCTACAGCCCCAATTCGTTCTAGAATTTCGAAAGGTCCGATGTACCTGGGACTCAATTTACCTTTCTTACCAAAACATATGACTCCCTTCCACGGAGATACCTTTAGGAAAACATGATCACCGACTTGAAATTCCAAATCCTTCCTTCGATTATCGGCATAGCTCTTCTGCCTACTTTGAGCTGCTTTGATGTGATTTTGGATTACCTTTACCTTTTCCATCGTTTCCTCCACCAGTTCTAGACCTACAAGTTTTCTTTCACCGACGTCATCCCAACAGGTTGGTGTACGACATCTCTTTCCGTATAACGCTTCATATGGTGCCATCTGAATACTCGAATGGAAGCTATTGTTATAGGAAAATTCTACCAGAGGTAAATATTGATCCCACATACCCTGAAAGTCAAGTGAGCAAGATCTCAACATGTCTTCTAAGGTTTGAATAGTCCTTTCTGATTGTCCGTCTGTCTGAGGGTGGTAAGCAGTGCTCAATTGAAGTTCAGTATCCAGGGATTTCTGAAGACTTTTCCAAAACCTTGAAGTAAAACGGGGATCACGATCCGAAACAATTGATAGGGGTACTCCATGAAGTCTCACAACTTCATTAATGTATAGTCTTGCTAGACGTTCCAGGGGTAGATCTTCTCTTATAGCAAGAAAATGTGCTGACTTGGTAAGACGATCAACAATAACCCATATTGCATCGTTCCTTCTAGGAGTATTTGGTAGCCCCATGACAAAGTCCATTGTAATATTGTCCCATTTCCACTCTGGTATGGGAAGCGGTTGCATGACTCCTCCGGGCTGTTGCCTTCCAGCTTTCACTTGTTGACAAACCATACATCTTGACACAAAATCAGCAATCTCCCTCTTCATGTTGTCCCACCAAAAATGTTCCTTCAAATCTCTATACATTTTGGTGCTCCCAGGGTGTATAGAGAAATTGGAACTATGAGCATCATCCAGCAATTCCCTTTTTAGATCAGGTATATTGGGAACACAAAGTCTCTTCCCGAATTTCAAAATTCCATCTTCATACACAAAGTCTCTCAATCTCCCATCATTCACAGCTTTAATCTTCTTTTGGAATTCGTCATCATCGGTCTGAGAACTCTTAATCCTTTCTAGTAAAGATGGTTTGGCAACCATTTGAAAAAGCATTGATGTTTCACCTTCCCTGGTTATTCCCATGTCCATTTTCACTAGATCCATGAAAATTGGATCCCTTTCAATTCTCATATTGTTCAAAACTCCATGGTCTTTTCTACTCAAAGCATCTGCCACCTTGTTTGCCTTCCCCGGGTGGTAGTGTATCGTACAATCATAATCCTTGAGTAATTCAAGCCATCTCCTTTGCCTCATGTTGAGTTCTTTTTGTGAGAAAATATACTTCAAACTCTTGTGATCAGTATAAATCTCACATTTTTCACCATAGAGGTAGTGCCTCCATATCTTCAAAGCAAAGATCACAGCTGCTAACTCAAGATCATGAGTAGGATAGTTTTGTTCATGAATTTTCAACTGTCGTGATGCATAGGCAATAACTCTATCATTCTGCATAAGGACACAGCCAAGTCCTTTCTTTGATGCATCACTATAAATAACGAACCCATCATTCCCCGATGGTAGAGTCAATATAGGAGCATTGACTAATCTTCTCTTCAGTTCTTCGAAACATTCTTCACACTCTTTTGTCCAAACAAATTTAACCCCTTTACGTGTGAGCTTCGTTAATGGGTTAGCCAATCGGGCAAAATTCTGGACGAAACGTCGATAATAACCTGCCAAACCAATAAAACTACGTACCTCAGTTATACTCGTAGGTGCTGGCCATTCTTGGATTGCCTTGGTCTTAGAAGGATCAACAGAGATTCCATCTTTAGAGACAATATGGCCAAGAAAAGAAATCTCCTGAAGCCAGAATTCACACTTGCTAAACTTCCCATATAATTCATGCCTCCTCAGAGTCTTCAAGATAATGCGCAAGTGATTTTCATGATCTTCGTAGGTTTTGGAGTATACCAAGATATCATCAATAAATACCACCACAAATTCATCGAGATACTCCTTGAAAACTCTATTCATCAGATCCATGAATATAGAGGGTGCATTAGTCAATCCAAACGGCATTACAGTAAACTCGTAATGCCCGTACCTGGTTCGAAATGCTGTCTTCGGAATGTCTTCCTTCTTTACACACAACTGATGGTATCCAGATCGAAGGTCAATCTTTGAAAAGTATTGAGCTCCATGCAGTTGGTCAAATAAATCATCAATACGAGGTAGGGGATACTTGTTCTTTATCGTTATAGCATTGATCTCCCTGTAGTCGATACATAACCTCATAGATCCATCTTTCTTTTTAACAAAAAGAACAGGGGCTCCCCATGGAGAAACACTAGGGCGAATAAATCCCTTATTACTCAATTCCTCTAGTTGTTTCTTTAGTTCGACTAGCTCTACAGTGGCCATTCTATAAGGGGTCTTCGATATAGGCCTTGATCCAGGAATCAAATCAATAGAAAACTCAACTTCTCGTTCTGGAGGATGTCCAGGTAAATCTTCCGGAAATACATCTACAAATTCTTTGACAATAGGTACATCTTCTATTTGAACATTCCTTTCCTCACCGACAGTTATTTCAGTCTCTTCCTCCCCGATAATTGAATTAAGTTGAGCTACTGGGGGTGGATCTAAATAAGAATTAGGTGGTGACGATTCTGCTCTAAAAATAAGGTGCTCCTTATCATTATCATCATGAATCGTAACCTCTTTCTTCTTACAATAAATCTTCGCATCATAGTCCGAAAGCCAGTCCATACCGAGGATTATATCAAACTCAATCATAGGTATGACGATGAAATCAGCAGATAAAGAAAATTTATGTGCTCTAATGGGGACTGATTCACAAAACTTTGTTGCAACGATACTTCCCTTAGGAGTTTTAACTGACAACTCCCTTATTAAATCAAATTGGAAATATCTAATTTTCTTAGCAAACTGGGAAGATATGAAACAATGCGATGATCCAGAATCAAATAATGCATTTGCTAAACTTGAGGAAACCATTAAATTACCTGCCACCACGTCTTTCGGAGTTTCTACCTCAGCAGTAGTGATAGCATAAGCCTGGCCTTGATCCCTTGGCCTTTTCTGAGGTAAGTTCTCCTGACGCTTAGGACATGCATTTGCATAATGCCCCATCTCCCTGCAATTGTAGCACTGAACATTGGTAGCTTCCTTCTTCCCCTTGCAATCATGAGCTTGGTGGCCTTTTTCACCACACTTGTAACAGACTCCCATTCCCTTCAGGCAAGCACCGGGGTGTTTCTTCCCGCACTTACCACAAGATGGATATTCAACCTTTCCCTTCTTCCCCTTATTTCCATTCCCAGATTGATCAGCAGGTCTCTTCTTCTCTTGCTTTGCTTTAAAGTCATAAGACTTAGAGAATTCCTTTTCGGTCTTGATAGCACATGAGACAATGTCTTCGTACGATGAAAATGATTGTGAGACTAATGCTCGACGGAGAAATGGTTTTAACCCATCAAAGAAACGATCAATCTTACTTCTTGGGTTGCGAATATAATCACCAGCGTACCTCGCTAACCTTGTAAAGTTAGCCTCATACTTTGTGACATTATCATCCTCCTTTTGTCTCAGACTCAGAAATTGCCTTTCCATATCTGCTCGATGGTCGCGAGGAAAGTATTTTTCTAAAAACAGATCTTTGAACTCCCTCCATTCCATGTTTGATACTTCATCATCTTCCTTCATGTTTTGAATCAATGACCACCATTGATCAGCATCTCCAGTGAGGCGGTAAACTGCCATGGTAACTTTTTCCCTTTCACTACTCCCCAAAGCCTGAAATATTTTCTCTAGGGAAAATATCCATTGCTCAGCTACTAAGGGATTTGTACTCCCATTGAACGTTGGTGGTTGTTGTCTCATGAATCGATCTAACATTGATCCTCCATGCTGCGGATCAGGGTGCTCCATACGGGTAAGGTTATTATTCATAACCTGAGTAAGTTGTCCCAGTACGGTGATTAGCTGATCAGCACCAGTTGCATCACCAGCCCCACTATAATTATCTTGAGCAGGAGGGAAATCCCTACATGGAGTGCGTGCATTGATACGGTTTCCATTTCTTCCACTAGGCGCCATTTCTAAACAATGGCATAAACTAGATCAGTTTATGAATCAAAATACATAATCCCATACTTATAAAACACTTAACATAAATTGAACTATTTATGGATATAATCCATAATCATAAAAATGTTTTTCTTTGAGGAAGTATATACTCATAAACCCTTCATAATGATTTGTAAAGATAATGAGAGTTATCCTAAGCATATCCCCCGGGAGTGTCGTAACCAACAGTGCAGCAAGGCCCGTTGTCGTGCACCAGTTCCCGTTCGAGTCTAGCTCAAAGCGGTGTTTTCGGGTTTTACCCCTAGGTACATCTGTGCCAGAGCCGCCTCTACCTGCTCGTATCCAGACAGGGATGTATTGCTCGGAAAACTCACAAAGTCTCTACAATACCAAAATTCTAGGAAGTTCTTCTATACTAATCCTCAAAGTTCATCTTAGGTCTATGTGCTCTAATCAGAGTTTATCTAAATCTAGCTTCCAAGGTTTGTACTAAACTTCCTCTGATACCAACTGTAACGCCCCGACCCTAGTTGCCTAGAGTCGGTGCATTATTACATAACATTGGAATGATCACAAGAAAGATCAAATCTCGAAAGACCGATTGGTTTAGTAGCCTTGGAAACACTAGATATATTCATAAGTTTTACATTACATCATAAAATCAAAAACTACTACAACAACATAACGTTTCCACAGTCCACACTACAATCCCCTCATAATATCCCTGCAGGTCATTCATAACTTACATCTTCACTTCCTGGGAAAAATAAAACATAGAAAAGGGGTGAGCTCAAATGCCCAGTAAGGATAAAAATATAGTGGAAACTTTCATCAATAAGAATAAACATTTAAGGCAATGTATAACTAAAACAAAAGCCTTTTAAACATGAAATTTCAACATGGTATGGCATAAATAAAATGAAATAATGCCATTTACTTATTCACATGGATATTCCACTAATCGAATAATCACATGCAAAAATAAATAACCACTTTCATAATGTTGGAATGCATAATGCCAGACTATCATAACCACATAGCCAAGGCCTCGTGCCAAGACTACAAATAAGATTTTGTCAAGGCCTTGTGCCAAGACACTAGTTTGTCTCATGAGACCTACCGATGCATCGAGGAGCTATAGCGGGCTCCACCCATCACTTATTAAGTCCAATGCATTCCCATATGAAAAGGTTTAAACATAACATAAACATTCGTATTAAAACTAGCATACGAAATGTCAATACTTTCACAATAAACTATGAATGGTATAAAAATAGCACATCCACAGTCAAACATATCACAAAACCTTCAATACAATATAGAAGTTTTGTATCATAATAAATCAACTTCAAATAATCTTAAAATCCATCAAAGGATGTTGACATAGATGAAATCAAAATTCTTTTTAAAGAAATATCTCCTTTTATTTTGAAATCATTTAAGATCCATATAAAATAAAACATTTTCTTTGAAAATATTCTTATAAGCTTGTAAGGAAAGCTTTGAAGATTTTATAACGACGTAAAATAACCGCACCCTCCGTATAAGTTAAAAAAAACATTCTTACCTCAATTCTGTCGAAAAGGTTAAAAAGGACCTTGTTTTGAAAACGACGGAAAGATTCCTTTATAAACCTCTTATAAAAAGTCAAAAAAAGGTATAAATGACTTTAACCCATATTCTTGTAAATAGTAAAAATGTTTTGAAATACATTTTTAAGAAACATGGATGTGGATGATAAAGAGATCCCAGTAGATTATTACATATAAACAACCTCGGATAATGAAGAGATTGTGAAATAACCCTTACCTTGTACTTTTCCTTGGTTGGAGTAGGTTAACCTCCTGTATAATGGTGAAATAGTTGTTATTAAATTATACAAGAATCATATATAATAATATGATATCATATATGATCTTTTAACATTGATTTGTTAATAATATCTTAGTATTATCATTATATCGGGTGTTAACTTACTTGTTTTCTTTTATATGTTTTGTTACGTAAGACATGGTTGTTGAATCTTATTCATATCCAGAATGATATCAAGTCCTTAAACATCATTTTTAAATCATCAAATGATAATTATACTTGAATGGATACGATGGAGAATGAATCTCATCGCGTTTGTGGAGACGGTAGTCCGTACGTACGCACGAGCGACAATATCATTCTTTTGATATTAAAATAATATATAAATGGATGGTATATCATATATACAGAATCATTAACATGTTATATTTATTATTTACATGAGTTACACATCATTATTGTGTCATAAATAAAATAACTTATTTAATGTCTAAAAATTATAAATAAAATATCATTATGTAGGAAATCTTTTTATCTTTCTAATGAATATTTATAATCGAAAATCCAACATGTATAATCCTATGTAAAAATTGTTGTTCTAAAAGATATATGCTTGTGTCATTTTTGTATTCATTTTGACTTAATTAAAATAAAGTGTCATTATCACTTACAAGTGGATCCATGGGGTCCCAAAATAGACCCAAAGATGCCCATGGTCGACCATGTATCAACCAATAGGGTTAAGACACGTTTTAGGGTAATTTAGTATTATTATAATATTATTTTTTTTAACCCTTATTTACCGGATTTACCCTTTAACCATGGTAAATAAAATATTTACCGCAGTAATTATTCAAAATGTGTAAAAATAAAAGTTACCTATTTACACAATTTGAACATCCTGATTCCAAATATGGAATCCATTTTCCTAAATTCAAAACACATAAGTGGCAGAAATTAATTTAAAATTAATTCCCGCTGTCAAAACAAAAAGCGTGTTTTTAAGAGATAATAACTATCAAAAGATTGACACTTGTTTATGTTCAGTTTAATTGTAAAATTATGTCCAATGATAAACATTAAATTGAATGGTAAAAATATATTCTAAATATACTTTAAAACCACTCAAATTCATAATTTATCACTATTAATTATTTTGATTAAAAAAGTTGTTTTTAATTAAAATTTAGAAATTTTCACTATTCATCAAAATATGAAAGTTATCCGAAATGTACCAAAATTTCACCCTAGGCTAATTTTGATATTCTGAATCCAAAAATGAAGTCCATTTTGAAATATATAATATATATGATTTCAAAAATTAGGTATTACTATTCACAACGGCTAGTTTAATTAGTTGTGGTGTGTGTTAGAACTCGAGGTTGCGTACAACACACGCTATCGCATTATTCGAAGGGAAACGTACCGTAGAAGCTTGGGGTGTTACACATACCATCCAATTACATATGATTTTACCATCAATAAAATGATATTGTCCCTCGTGCATACGTACGGCTTACTATCTCCACGACTCGATGAGATTTTGTTCCCCATCGTAGCCATTCAAGATTATTTTTAATTTGATGATTAAAAATAATTTTTAAGAACTTAATATAATTCTTTATATGAATCAAATACATCCTTTCCATAACTAGAATGACTTACGTAACAACACATATAAAGGAAAACGAATTTGTTAACACTTGAAACAATGATACTACTAAAATATTATTAACAAAGCAATATTAAAAGATAATATATGATATCATATTTATGTATATGGTTCCTGTATAATTTAAAAAACGATTTAACCATTATAAAGGAGTTTAATGTACCCTTGACTAAGTAAAATTACAAGGTAAGGGTTAATTTTACAATCTCTTTATTATCCAAGGTTGTTTATACGTGAGTATCTACTGAGACCTCTTTATCATCCACATTAGTGTTTCTTAAAAATATTTTTCAAAACTTTTTTACTATTTCCTAGACCATGGGTTAAAGTAATTTATACCCTTTTTTAATTTTTATAAAAAAAAATTAAATTAATATTTCCATTTTTTTCAAACAAGGTACTTTATTTCCTTTTTGAAAAATTTAGGAAAGAATGTTTTTTAAAATTATATAGTGGGTGTGAATATTTTCAACCATTATAACACCTTAAAATCTTTCCCTAAAATATTATAATAATATTTTAAAAATAATTTTTTTCTTTAATTTTAAATTATTTCAATGTATGAATACATATTTCACTCAAATAGTTTTTAGATTGATTTCATCTATATCAACACCCTTTTTTTGATTTTACGCTTGTTTGAAGTTGATTTATTATGATACAATCTTCCATTTTTTATTAAAGGTTTTTTATATGGTTTAATGTGGATGTTATATTTTATGTCATTCATGGTTTATAGTTAAATTATTAACTTTTCATATGATATTTTTAATATAAATGTTTATGTTATGTTTCAACATTTTCATATGAGGAATGCATTTGACGTAATAAGTGATGGGAAGGGCCCGCTATAGCCCCTTGATTATTCTGTAGGTCTCATGAGAAAAACTAGTGTTTTATCACAAGTCTGTGACAAAAAATTTATTTTTAATCTTGTCACGAGGCCTTAACTATGCGGTTATGATGACTAGAATTATGCATTCCATCATTATGAAATTATATATTTATATTTCATGTGATTATTCGACTAATAGAATATCCATATGAATATGTAAATGAATTATTTGATTTATCATTTCCATATTATCATAAATTTTATGTTTAAAAGGCTTGTGTTTTAGTCTTATACATTTCCTTAAATGTATATGCTTATTTATGATAATTTCCAATATATTGTTATCCTTACTGAGCATTTGATCTCACCCCTTTATTATGTATGAATTTTACCAAGATGTGAATAATTATATTATGATTGACATATAGGGATAGACTATGGGATATGAGTGTGTTCAAAGGAGACACAATGTTGTTGTTTTTTTATTTCATATTGTAATGTAAAACTTATGTATGTATCTAGTACTTCTAAGTCTACTAAACTGAATGGTATTTTGGGACTTGATCTCTTGTGATCATTCCAATGTTATGTAATAATTCACTGACTCTGGGTAACTTTGTTTGGGGTGTTACATGGTCTTTGGAAATACATTACCTGAAAACCCTATTGTTTTTCACTTAGTATAGTTTGATGTCATTTTGGGTATAGATTGGATTTCTGTTTATCATGCTAAAATTTATTGTAGAGCTAAAGAATTTTTTTATAAAGAGTTTCAATTTCTATACAAGAATGAACTTATACAATTGATAACATATCAATAAACTAAGAAACTATTTAAATATTGAAATGAATGTTATCTTACTCATATTGTTGTAAATAGGGAACTATTCAGATTAATGATGTGTCGGTGGTAAATAAATATCTGGATGTTTTTTCTGATGAGTTTCTTGGTGTTATACGCAATTGACTTATTTCTTAATGCTAATATAATTTCAAAACTCCCTTATTTAATGGATCAAATGAAACTTCTTGAATTGAAAAATCATTTTTAGGAGTTTCTTGATAAAAACATCATTCATCCTAACACTTCACCATGGGGTGATTCTATTTTATTCATTAAAATAAAGATGGTTCCATTAGAATTTGCATTGATTATAGAGCCTTGAATAATATCACTGTTAAAAAGTATCATTTTCCTCATATTGATGACTTGTTTGATCAGCTACAAGGAGAACAGTAGTTTTCAAAGGTTTACATGAGGTCAGCGTACCATCAATTGAAAGTAAAGGAAGTATACATCCTATAGACTACGTTCTATAATAGATATGGGAATTATAAAATTGTTCTTATTTTTTTGGGTTAACTAATAAACCTATTGTATTCATGGATCTTATGAATAGAATATTTCATGAGTTCATGGATAATTTTTTAGTTGTGTATATTTATGACATTCTGGTATTTTCTAAAAGTAAAGAGGAGCATGAAAAACATCTAAGGATTGTTTTTCAAACTTTAAATGAAAAGAAACTTTTTGGAAAATTCAGAAAGTATGATTTTTTATTGCAACTTATTTCTTTACTTGGGAACAATATAAATAAGGATGGAATAACAGTCGATCTTACCAAAACAAAATTGGTTGATGAATCTACAAGACATACAAATATTATATAAATTCATAGTTTTCTTGGATTATTAGGTAATTATTGGTGGTCTGTTAAAAACTTTTCATGGTTATCTATCCCTCTAACTAAGTTAACACAAAAAGGGGTTAAATTTATTTGGATAGAAGAATGTGATGTTTGTTATTATGAACTAAAGAAGAGATTGGTGAATGATCCAATTTTGGATCTTCTTTCTAGAAATGGTGATTTTTTCATCTACAGTTATACTTCATTTAAGGGACTTGGTTGTGTTCTAATATAGAATGATCAGGTAATTCCTTATACTTCAAGAAAAAAATAATTAGTTAAATTATCCCATGCATGATTTGGAATCAGTAGTTGTGGTTTTTTCTTTGAAAATTTATAGGCATCATTTATACAGAGCCAAATGTAAAATATATACTGATCATAAAACTATGAAGTGTATATTCACTCAGAAGTAATTAAACATGGTGTAGAGAAGATGTCTTGAAAAAATAAATGATTATGATTTCATGATCAACTACCATCCTAGAAGAGAAAATAAAGAGTCAAATGCCTTGAGTTGAAAAAAATCATGCATCACTAATGATCTTACATTTGGAACATGATCCCTTGATTTATGATTTGATGAATTTTGGATTGGAATTTTTTAGTGTAGGAAATGGCTCTATTTTGTTTCAGGTATCAATGCAGTCAACATTATCATATAGAATTTACTAAGCACATAAGGAATACCATGAGCTAAAGAAAAAGTTAGAATTGGTTAAAGTGGGTAAGTTTCCAAATTTTAACCTTGAAAAAGATAGTGTTTTAAGAGTTAGAAATATATTTTTTGGGCCTTTTGATTCTCAAAAGAAGAAATAATTATTTTTTGAAGTTCATAATTCGTTGTTTTCAAATTATCTTATCAGAAAAAAGATGGATATAGACCTTCAAAATTATTATTGGTGGGATAGAATGAAAAGAGATATCGAATAATTTACTATGAAATGTTTGATATGTCAATAGGTCAAGGAAGAGGGGTAGTTACCTAAGGGGATACTTCATCCTTTACCAGTGCTAGAGTGTAAATGGGAAAATATAATCGTGGACTTCATTGTGGGACTAACAAAGACTTCTCTAGGTAACAATGAAATCCATGTCATTGTTGATCGATTAACTAGATCTGTTCATTTCCTTCCTATTTGAGATACAATGTATTTCTACCAACTTTCATGACTATACCTCAAAGATATTTTCAGGTAACATGGAGTGCCTCTTTCCATTATATCTCACTGGGATCCCAGGTTCACTTCAAATTTTTGGAAGGACCTTAAAAAGTCGTTGAGAAAGGGATTAAATTTTAGTACAATTTTTCATCCTTAATCAGATGGGGAATCAGAATAAACGATTCAAACTTTGGAATATATTCTTTGAGCCTTTTCAATGGACTACCAGGGATATTGGGATTAGTGTCTTTCTTCAGAAGAGTTTTTTTATAATAATAGTTTTCATTCCAGTATATAGATGGAACCTTTTGAGGTATTGTATGGGAAGTGGTGTCAAACTTTAGCTTTTTGGGATAAAGTTGGTGAAAAGAAGTTAATGGGACCATAGTTAGTATAGGAGGTGGATGAGAAAGTGAAGATGATCCAGCAAGACATGAGGATAGCTCACAACAAGCAGAACAGTTATGTAGACAACAAGAGGAAAGACTTTTCTTTTGAGGTAGGTGATCATGTTTTTTTAGAATATCACTATGAAAAAATTTTATGCATTTTCATAAGAAAGTTAAGCTAAGTCCATGGTTTATTGGACCTTATGAAATCTAGGATAAATTTGGACCAGTTACCTATTGAGTAGCTTTGCCTTTGAGTTTATATCAGGTACACAATTTTTTCCATGTTTCAATGTTGAAAAATTATGTGCTAGATTCATCTCATGTCTTGAGCCCAGAATTATTTCAACTGGAAGAGACCCTTTCTAATGATGGTAAATCTATTCAGATTATTGATCATTGAGAGAAAGTATTATATAATAAGGTAATCCACTAGGTAAAGGTTTTTTGGAGTAACCACATGTTTGAAAAAGAAACATGGGATTCTAAAATGCTAATGTGTAAAGGTGCCCTCATCTATTTAATAAGTAAATAAATAAACAGCGAGGACACAATTTATAGAAGTTGGGGAGAATGTAACACCCCAAGTTTTAAAAATAAATTTAAATGAATTTTTTTAAGTGGATAGTTATAAACTATCCATCAAACATAATTTTTCCACTTCTATGATTTGAATTTTAAAAAATTGTCATCTATGGTTGTGATTAGTAAGTTATTTAGAGACTGATAAACCAACTTGTTTTTTGGGTGAATAGTAACATACCCTTATGAATAGTAATATGAATAGTAATATGAACCTTATGAATATTAAATCATATTATTAATTTATTTTATTAGGGTTATAAGATATTGAGATCTTGATTAATTTTTCAAGGTGATATAAAATCAGTTATAGATTTAAATTTGTTATTTTTGGAATAAAATATGATTTTAATTAAAAATTATATTAATCATATTTAGAAAATTATTTTCAAAATATGGAGTTCAATTTTTAATTCTACACATCAAAAAATTGTCAGGGAGAATTTTTAGGATTTTTCTGAAATATTTGAATTTTTGGTGAATAGTGAAATTCGATAATTACGAAATATGATAAATAAATAAATTCTTGCATCATGATAGAGTCATGGATGATGAAAATGTAAATTGGTTAAAATTCACATGCACTTATTACTATTTTGGACACATGAATCATGATTATTCATAGTCTTGAGAAAAAATATTAAACTAATTATTAAAATAATGAAAAACCTCTCCTCTCCTCTACTATAAATATCACCCTCACCCCCTCTTCTTATCACACCACTCAAGTCTTGGGACTTGTCTAAGTTATACCAAATAAAATTCCCAAGGATATTACCCACACACATGAACTTCTAGTATCACCAAAAGGCCAAAACCAAAGGCCTTAAGAAGGATCTCAAGGAGAAGAGATCTATAGGTAAAAATTCTCTTTTATTTTCATGTGATTTCTTTTCAATTCAATTCTTTTCTTATAATATCTTCCCCTAACCATATTCAATAATAATGAAAGATCCAAAATATTATATAATTTTTATTTGTTCATGTTTATTTAAAAAATTCATCAATTTACTTCTTCTCTTTCTCCCCTCTTATTCTAAAAATAAGAACATTGTCTTCAATGTGCTGATTCACAAATCATGGACGATGTGTTTTCAATTTCCTTTACTTCCTTAAAAGATGTTTGTAAAAACATTTTAATAGTTGAATAATATTTTAATTTTTATGATATGACCTATATAATGTTCTATAATTAACTTATATTAATAATATTAATGGTATAAGATGAAACAAGTTTGTGGTTATCAAAGAAGCAACAAAATGATCTAAACAGATATAACTAAAAATTTATCTAATGATTCTTCCTCATACCATATTACCAAAATTATTTATGGAATAATTTTATATTTTTGAAACATATTAATACCATCCCATTCCACTTCTATAATTTTATTTCCATACAATAAGAAAATCAAATACAAACCATCCATGGAAATCATGTAAAGAACGCACTCGAAACAAAGGAAGAAACAAAATAATAATAATTAAAGGGTGAAATGATATTATGAAATGATCATATAAAGTGTTATATTCATGAATATGTTTCTGAAAGATATTAATAAAAATATTTTAACCATTATAAAGTATTTTTTAACATGTTTGAAGTAAGAAAACCCCAGGGGTAAGGGAATTCTTAACCCAATTTCCATTCTTTGGGTTAACCTTCTACTTCATTATTTATGTGGTATTAAAATTGTTTTTGTGAGGAATTTTTTTTATATTATTTTTAATTATGTGTATCTATAGTGTATATACATATTCCATCCACTCTATTTATCCTCACTTCAATTACATCATATTTGTAAGGGGATTTTCTTTTAAAAATCCTCTTTTAACATTCTTTTTTTTAAATCAAAAGAAATGTACTCATGGAATTATTAATGTATTATGGTTATATCTTGGATCTTGGTAATTGTTTATTATTAATGGTGGGACCTATATCTCTCTCCAATGCATTGGGTATGTGTAATTTTTAGGTCGATCATATGGTTACTATAAGTGTAACTACAATGGTTACACAATAAGGTAGACGTGAGGCTTACATTATAAGGTAGACAAGAGGGTTAAAAATTATAAGGTATCTGAGAGTTTTACAATATTATATAAGTAATTATCTAAAATACCTTTGTGTTTATATTTATTTTCTTTATGTTTTGTGGAAATATCATTGAAATATCATGTTTCACAAAGTATATATAGGTAACAAGTATGTCTTTTTTAAAATGATTTCATACATTTATAAGTATTCACAGACTAATATTTTGTTTCCTTCATTATATATAACTTACAGAGATTTTTTTGCTCATCTCAAGTTTTTTAATGATTTTCATAGGTTATAAGTATGTGTAAGACTAATAAGGAATCCAAGTTAAATATTATGAAGATTTGTCAAAGAAAACATTTTTTATTTGAAAAGTTTTATATTTTAGAAGAAATGAATATTATTTTTGTGGTATCTTCTCTGTATAAATGTGGAATGTTCTATATGCATTATATTCCAATTATCTAGAACATTAAAATATAAAAGATCCTCAATGTTAGAGGAAGTGAGTTCTTGAATAAAATTCAATATTATTTAATGTTAAAAGGTCAGGTCCTTATAATAAAATATCATATAAGGTATTATAATTATGATTTTAGTTATGTAATTAATTAATATCATTTTTTATACCTTTATAGATTAGGTTACAGTATTCAAAAACTAAAGGGAAGCATGAGTTAAGGGTTTCTTGTCTCACTTTTACTTTTGTGAGATATGTTCTTTATTCACCACTTATTTATTTTGTTTGGTGTATATCATGAATCTCTTTATATTAATGCTATTAAATTTTTTATTTGGTAATTATTAATTTTATGCGGCATACGATTCGACTGATTACAAAGTGGTAATGGATTTTATCACTCAATTTACAATCATTGGGTTAAACTTCTACTTAATTGATTATGAGAGGTTAGTTTTATGTGTGAGATGAATTTAAATTGTATTATTTTGTATTTACACTTTTTTATGTGGAATTATATCTGAGACAAATAATTTATTCTTTTTATTAATGTGCACTTCAATGATATGCTATTTATAAGGGACTTTCTTTAAAAAATTATCTTTTTAATCTTTCCCTTAAAACTCTGTTTTTCTTCAATGTCAGTGTTTTCTAAAATTGTTTCCAAAAAAGTTTTTAATACTATATTATGATTAATTAAATCTATTTTTACACATTTTTTACTTTTTACTAAATGATTTTAAAGGGTTCTTTTTTCATTTTTGAATGAGGTATTTTGTGACTTTTTCTGACAAAAATATAGAAGGAAAATTTTTCTAACTTATACAAAATAATTATATTTTCATGGAATCACGATTACTTAATGCTTTGATGTTTCCTTTATAAGAATAAAAAGTTGTTTTAAAATAAAATATTTTCCTTTATAATTTTCTAAATCTTTGAAAATAAATTATTTAAAAATGGAAATGTTTTTTTTTCAAGAATTTTTTCAAGTCATATTTCAAAAATATTTTCCATCTAAGATCACATTATTTGATGTAAATTATGCTTTAATTAGAATATTATTCAAGGATACTATCCTTATTCTCTTTATTTTTGGTTTATGTTTTTGATGTCATGATATTTACAAATCCCATTTCTTTTCCATGGGTTATGTTATTATGAATTTTTTTTTAAACCAATTCATTTTTATAGGTTCTGATATAATGAATTATTTATGTTCTAGAGGAACAAATATGTATGGATTTAATTATGTGATGGTTTGTACCTATATATACCTCTTATAAATTGGTTAAAGCTTCATATATCATGAGATAACAAAGCAAAATAAGTCAATGGGCTTGATCTAGGGGAAAGAGGTGTGTCCTGATCCACTATGGGAAACTGGTGTACCCTAGTCCACTATGGGTATTGTCCTGGTAGTTAACCTTAACATATGATATGGTTTTCTATATTTATGATGGGGACACACTTTTATTACATGATCTCATGGATTAATATTTATTTATGATGATTTACCACTCTAACTATCAATTTTTTAGGAAATGATAATTTTTATGCCCTAAATCATATTTATGATCTATGACAGGTTGGATATGAACTTCATAATTTATGAGCATGATCACAAAAATATACTTCTTATATTATGATTGCATATGATCATGTATTATTATCTCCTATTTCTATCCTTACTGAGCATCTGAGTTTACCCTTTTTATGTTTCTCTTCCAAAGGATATGAAGAAAGGTATTAGGTATGGTTTGTAAAAAAGGGTTCTAGTTAAGAATAAATAAGTGGGAAATAGTGTAGATATTTTATTAACAAATTGTTTATGTTTCCATGTTTCCAAATAAAATAAATCCATACAGTTTTGGTATAGTTTTTTTTGTATTATGTAATGAATATTAATCTATTTAGATGTAATATCTATATATGGAAAGATTTGGTCATTATAGTTGGCATTAGAGAAACATTCAGTTAACCTTTGGAAAATAGGATGAGAAAAAATTAGTAATAACCCTAAGGTTAAGTCTTGGTTACCGTCATAAATTTTTGGTAATGATCATGAATAACCTATGATTAAACCTAAGGTTTCATATATTGAAATTTTATTATAAATTTGTCAGGATTATGTGGTATCCCAATATAATTATTTTTTCCCACACTGTGATTTTTTGGGTTTTAGACAATGGATAAAACTAGGATTATTTATATTAATGGTTAATTTAATGGAAAATGGAATGATATTCCTCATAATCAACCAATGAAGTGGGATTCAAAATTCAAAATATTATTGTTATTCCTACTCATAAATCTCATAATATGATCAATAATCTCAACTTTGGTGAGTTTCCTGGCCCATAAAATAATAGAAATATGGAGTTTCATGATGACCATAAAGGAAGGAAAGTTCAAATTTCCTTATCTAAAGCATGTGGGAAAAGGAATCAAGGATAATTTTTCAATGGAACTATAATATTCTTTGGGTGTAGAAAAGAAGGTCACTAAAAAAGTAATTATGAATAAAAATTGAAAACTTTAGTTAATGCAACAGATAATAATAATGGTATTCCTAAGTAATCATGTATAGTTAAATGTTTTAAATGTAGAATGTATTTGAATTATGTTAATAGATGCCTTATGGGGAAATCTATAGAATATAATTAGAAATGTTTTTTGAGTAGTGGTAATATCGTTTATGTGGAAGATACCATGAATGACATATGATGTGGAAGAAGTGTCAAGGAATAAAACAACAAAGCCTAGTCAATAGTTTAAGAATGAAGTAGGATGATTGTGTGTTTAAATATTTGAATTCAAGAATAATGTTATATAAGAAATTTTATGGTATTATGGAATAATGATACATATAAGGATTCTTCCATTATAGTTTTTATTTAAGTATTTGAAAGTATATGTTGAATAGTACTCGTAACCCTGAAAAGTGATTGAGTTTTTAAGGTGATAGTTTTTAAGAACACATGATTAAAGGAAAGATAACCCTTAATATGTGAATTATGTTGGGATAATAATTAGATAAATATATGTTTTATTGTAATAAAATAAATTGGATAGTATTGATAACCTTGTAACTAGTTAGTAATATGATGACAAGATGGTTTATGGATTTATTTTATAGGTTTTTAAAATTTATGGTACAAGTAAAAAACTAATTTTTGAAATCAAGCATGTTTTCACTAAGGTTTTATTGTAATTTAGGTCATTAACATGTTCCAGGAGAATACATAATAATGATCTTCACAAGTTTAGTGTCTGAAAATTAAGAGATACATTGTGTTTATTGTGGGATTAATGATAAATTGATTTTGAAAATTCAGTTACTTTCATTTGAATGTTTTGGATTTTAATTTTCTGGAAGGTTCATTAGGGTAACCATTTATAAAAAATTTTACATTAATCTTTGGAATAGGTTTTAGAGATTAATGTATTACTTAACTGTATGAAGATTTATGCATATTGGATAACCTTTTATAACCTTTTGTTATTATAACTAGAGATAGAAGTAATGACTTTTCATCCCATTATGAATATTATGATACACTAGTTATTTAGGCATTACAATTTCAAATTCATCTCTTGGAGTTATAAATGAATTGTAAAAATGATCAAGTCACAACTAAAGGGTGCTATTTTAATTATAAGATAAAATCAAGTAATTACAACTTCTCAAATGATTTTGAAATAAAATGTTGTCCTATTATAATCATTTAGGATGATATCAATGGCCTTTTCGGGACCTATTTGGTCTATATTTTTGTGGTTATTAACCTTCTAATGACCATTTTCTCTATCATTATTCATCAAAACTTGATAGTTAAAATTATCTTCTATGTCAATATTTTCACTTTCCACTAATATTCTTCTAATAGAAATCCTAGTTTTGTGGTGATATTCACTTTTTTACTTTCCTGATTTTTAAGAGGATATTTTATTGACCATTTTAATGTTGTGTGATTCCTAAAAAAGAATTTTCAAACATCCACTTTTGAGTATTGAATTTTAATTTCAAATTTCAAGGATAATGTTTTTTTAATTCTTGATTGTTTCGGGATGGTATCATATCAATTGAAACTTCCACTGAATCTCTATCAAGTCTATGAAGTGTTCCATATATATCCCCTAAGTAAGTACATACATGATATTTCACATATACTAAACTCCAATTTCATACTTATAAAGCAAGATAATTCTTATGGAGAACAACCGATAGATATTTTGGATCATAGAGACAAATTTCTACAAAACAATACCACTCACCATGTTAAAGACTTTTGGAAAACCCACCAAATTGAGGAAGATATAGGGGAACATGAGGCTGTGATGAGGCATAGATATCCTCTTATATTTGTATCTAATTGATGAATTTTGAGGGATAAATTCATTTAATGGTGGGTAGAATGTAAAACCCTAATATTTTACAAAATGTTTCTTTTTTAAAATAAATTTAATCTCTTTGATAGCTTATGTTGTACAAAACACCGATCTTAAAAGAACTCCAAAATAATATTTTAACATAACCATTAGAACCTGGACACTAAATTGGTGGGAATGAACAATATTAACCACATTGTGAAATATATATTTATACAAATAATTATTAATGTAGTAATTAATTCTTTGTGAATATTCACATAATTTTTAGTAAAGTGATTTTATTCTTCAAATATATGTTTTCTTCAGAAATCGGTTCTTATTTTTTTATATGAGAAAATAAAAATAATTAATTTCCTACACTTTTAGAACATTTATTTGACAAAATTACCTTAATTTTTTTAATTATCAGGTAAAAAATATCTTCGGGTAAATATTTGGGAATTTTCTAAATAAGTTCCTTTTTAGATTAAAAAGTGAAAATATGCTTTTTATGAAATATCATAACTCCTGTAAAATAATTATTATATAATCATGATTTAAAATTTATTAAAAATTATACTTGATAAATACTTATTTAATTAATGACATAACACATAAGGTGATACATTTAGAAACACATTCTTAGAAACTATGAAAACCAAGATTTTAACCACAAAAAATATTTTTATCAGTTATATGCATAACATATTTAGAATTTATTTTTATCACTTTTAAAATTTTAATAAATTAAAATGTATTTAATAATTTTAATCATGAGTCCCAAATTAGGTTTTAATTTTATTTTCATTTTTAGGCATAAAAAATTACTTTAGTGAAAAAAAATATTACCCCAATATTGGTGAGATAATGTAGCAGGTTAAAGTTAAAAGGTGAAATATTAAAATACCTAAAAACTAAAACATTAAATGGGTGGTTGATGTTTTATAGAACATAACCATAATTTATAATATTAATTATCGACCAAATTTTTTGGAATTAATTCCACCCAAATGTGGTTGGATATAAATATAAAATAATTATTATTTAATCACTCAAAACCACCCCTCCTCAAGTATAAATATCAACCCTTTCCACCCCCTTTCTCCTCTAAAGTCTTAAATCTTTTGAAATTTCTTACAAAACCTCTCCTCCACACTCTAATCACATCCAAGTTCTTATGGTATCACCCAAACACCAATTAAAAGTTACTTAAGGAGTCATTCTTGGAGGTGGTATTCAAGAGGTAGCTTTCTCAAACAACCTCTCTTAATTTCTTTCATTTTACCACATTATATTCACCTCCTTCACCCATAAAATCATAATAACTCATATATCACATATATATATATATATATTGTAATATTATATTTATAATGTAATATCTTCTATCCAACCCTTTTTTTATATCCTTTTATTCAAATAAACGAAACCATTGTCCAAATTATAGCAATTAACTATATCCACATATAATGATTTTTGTTTTTCATTACTACCTTCAAGGCTGGTCATAAGAGTATTATTATGGTTAAATAATATTTTAATATTTATATTATAACATATTTAATGTCATATAACCAATATATATACATAATATTAAACAAAATGAAACAAGTTTGTGATGGTTGGAAAACCAACCAAATTAAACTAAACATTTATCAGTAACATTTTATCAAATGAATAATAATAATGTCAAAAATAAAGTTGATATATGATTACATTTAAACTTATGGAAGTTCATGGATACAATTTAATTTCAATTTTTTTTTTCCATTTTACAAGAAAACCAATAATTATACCCACATGAACAAATCATGAAACCATGAAACGAACGCTCCTGAAACAATGAAAATAATGAAATATTATAAATTAATGGGTGGTAAGATGTTATAAAAGTTTCATATAAGGTATTATACATATGAATATAGTTATTTAATGAATTAATAACATTATTTAAACCTTTATACATGTGTCTAAAGTATGAAAAACTAAAGGGAAGTGTGAGATGAGGGTTTCTCATCTCACTTTTATTTCTGTGAGATATATGCTTTATTCACCACTTATTTTCTTTTTGTGGTGTATAAAATGCCCTTTAATATATCTTATCACAAATATAATTATATTATTGCAATTAAATGTTTCACTTATTAATTATTACATCTAAGGGGCATGTTATTAGACTAATTACAAAGTGGTAAAGGATTTTATAACTTGATTCCCATTCGTTGTGTTAAACTCAAAATTCATTGATTATGCCATGTTATGATTATGTGTGAAATTAATTTTGATTATCTTATATTGTATATCCAATTTTTTTATGTGTAATTATAGATGATACACATAATTGATTCATTTTATTAATTCTCACTTCGATGATATAATATTTATAAATGAAATTGTTTTAAAATTTATCTTTTTAAATTTTCCCTTAAAAATCGATTATTCTTCCATGTTAGTGTTTTATAAAATTGTTCCCAATTTTTTTTAATATTATCTTATGATTTTTTAAATTAATTTTTACTCATGATTGAATTTTTTACAAAATTATTTCAAAGTATTCTTTGTTTCATTTTCTAATGAGGTTCGTTGTGATTTTTTCTGACAAAAATACAGAAATAATATTTTTTTAACTTATAAGGAAAGAATATATTTTCTTAACATCATGAAACCTTAATGATTTTATGTTTCCCATACAAGATTACAAGGTTCTTTTTAAGTAAACTTTTTTCCTTTATAATTAAGTGTCTCTTTAAAAAGAATTTTTTTTAAATGAAAATGTTATTTTTTCAAAAATTATTTCAAGTAATATTTCAAAATTATTTTCCATCTAAGATCACATTATTTAATGTTACGTATTATTCCCTAGGGATTTTATTCAAGGATATTATCCTTATTCTCTTTATATTTGGTTTTTTATGATTTCATGATATTAATGAAACCCATTTCTTTTCTATGTGTTATTCTATGATGAAATTTTTATGAATCCCATTTCTTTTCGTGGGTTCTGATATGATAAATAATTTATGTTCATATAGAACACATATGTATGTTTTTCCTTATATGATGGGTATAACCTATATATCCCTCCAATTAATTGGTAAAATAATTATATCTTATGAGATAACAATGGGAAAAAAGTTGATGTGATTGATCCATAATAGGAAACAGGTGTGTCCTGATCCACTCTAGGAAACAAGTGTGTCTTGATCCACTATATTGATGGTCTTGGTAGTTAACCTTGACATATGATATGGTTTTTTATATTTATGATAGTTCCATACTTTTATGACATGATCTTCTAGATAATGATTAATTAATGAGGATTTATCACTCATATTTTTTATGTTTTATGAAATGATATTTTTTTATTCCATGAATCATGTTTATGATCTATGATAGGTTGGGTATAAACTTCGTAAGTTACGATCATGATCACAAAATCATAGTCTTATCTTATGATTTCATATGATCCTTGATTGATAAATCATATGTTTATCCATACTGAGCATCTTAGATCACCCTTTCTCATGTTTCTTTTCCCCATGATATAAAGAATGGTATTAAGTATGATATATCAAATAGGGTTCTAGTTATGAAAGAATAAGTGGGATACGATGTAGAATTTTTATAAACCATTTTGTTATGTTTCTATGTTTCCAAAGACAATAAACCCATAAATTTCTGGCATGGTTTTATTATGTTATTTTTTGAATATTAATTTATTTATATTTAATATATATGTATGAAAAGAATGGTTAATTATAATTTATATTAATTTTAATTTTTTTGTATCATTTGTTTTATTTTTCTATTAATTAAAAAATTTATGCATTGGTGTAATTTAAGCATTTAAATTAATTTTATAATCAATAAAAATTAAAAATAACTTACCCTTGGAAAATTAATTTCATTATACTCAAAATGAACATAAATATTCATTCACATATTTCTTTTTTTCCATGTGTGAACATATTGTATAAATTTAAAAGCTAGAGAGTGACCTTTTGTCATTTTCTTTACTTAAATTATTATATTAGTTACTTTTATGGAAAATTGTCAAAAAAGAACTTAAATAAACATCCTAATATAAAAAGGGTTGAAATATATCCATCCAATAGGAATTTAATAATTTTTTAGGTTATTTTAACCCTTATCCATTTATTTTATCCCTTAGTAAATTGGGTTTACCCATAACCACGATAATTAATTTTTACAATTTTTACTATTCATTTTGACCAAAAATTAAGTTGAAAATATTATATAATATTTAATATTTTGATTATAAATATGTAACACATTTTTAAAAATTCAATTCAAAAAATTGGAAAAACTTATTTTAAAATTAAACCTGCAAACATGATGAAAAAATAGCTTTACAAAGAGAAAATTTCCATAAGTATATAAAGTTTTAATATCAAAATTCAATATGAAATTGATCTCAATGATATAAATTGGATTAAAAAATATAATTTAATTAATTTTACTTTTAAATTATTTTTAAACAAGATTTAAATTTGTAAATTCATTATTCGAATAGATGGATTTTAATAAAAATCATTATTTTCACTATTCAATAAAAAACTAATCTTTTAGAAGAATTTTCAAAACATCACCCTAAAATTATTTTGAAATTTTTATTAAAAAAATGAAGTATTTTTTTCAAATAAATTTTCTAAAAAAGTTTTGAAATTTTATTTTATTTTTTGTTTACAAAGTCAATAAAAATTATTTTTTGAGAAAAAAATTATTTACGAAGCATATAAATACTTCACTAAAAAATTAAGTACTTTTTTATAAAAAAAAATTTATCTTAAACCTTTATACTTTATTTTAAAATTTTGGTTATTCCTATCCGAACCACTAAATTTAATGGCTAGGTTATAACAGTTCAGTCTAAATAATATTATTAATAGTATATTGTGATTTTCTAAAACACAGTGTTGCATATAACACAAGATATCAAATAAATTATATTTATTTGAAAAAAAAAATTTCATAAAATATCGAGGTGTTACATTCTACACCCCATAGATAATTTTTTTCCTCACACTCTAATCATTATCTTGGTAATAAAGGGCATAACAATTGAAAATACCTTTGTTGAAATCTCACATTGTATAAAGGGGTAATAAAACTTTCTCTTGATAAGAGAGAAAGGTATGTTGGAAGGCCATATTAAATAATACATAATTAGGTTTCTAAGGGGAATGTCATTAGTGGGAAGTGAAAATATGTACATGGAGTAAAAAACTAACTCCCAAGGACTAATATAGAGTGGTAGAGAATATGGTTAAGAAGAAGTTAACAACCACAAATCCATAAATTTGTGACGATTTAAAAGACCATTGATTCAATAGAAATAGAAGTAATAAGACATAAAATCTCAATATCCTTTTTCCTAAAGTTTACATAATTTTTAATGTCATGATATATAATATGGGAAAATATAATTACTTGATTTATTTCCATTTCATAGGCACAATCTCATCCTTTGGTTGTGCTTCGATCAATTTAAAATTCATCCCTTTCTCCAAGAAATAAAGTTTAATTTTTCAGGCCTAAAGCAATAAGGGGTCACTAGATCCATAATATAATGATAATTCTTTCCTTCCATTAATAATTTTCATTAAAACCAAAATGGATAGAACATGTTACCTAATATGCATAAATATTAATATGGTGAAATAATATATTAATATATAAACCTAATCCAAAGTACAACATGAAGCATTTCATAAATGGAAAACCTTAATAACCATCCAAAATTAAGAAATTTATAAATAAGTAAACAAAATTTCCCAAAATAAAATTAACATTAGTCCCTAAAATATCATAAAGTAGCTCTTAATTATCACATACTAAATATGTGAATACTTTTGTTATATATTTTCCTAAAACATGGTAATGATCAGAATTGCCATAAAATTTCAATGAAAACATACATGATTTCAGAAATTAACTATATACTTATTCCTTAAATAAAATCAAATATAATTAATTATATTTCATATAACTAAAAATGTTGTAAACTCCATCATTGATAATATGAAACATTTCTTCATCAAATCATTGATTAGTTCTAAGGTAATCAATATTATCAAATTTATTTTATCTATATCAGTCATCTCTTTATCCTTACATAATTATCTCAACATCAGGAACATATTAAGTGTTATATTTCCATTAATCATGTTTTTTAATAAAATATCACCTTTCTATTAAATCACTTTTCTAGGTCATGAGTATCATTCAATATATTCTTACAAATACTTAGTGAAAAACTTCTACAAATAAATCTATATATATTTAATAATTATTTAATTCTAATACATAAGAACTTAAATAATTATTCTTCATTATTAAACCATTAAATATGCTTTATCATATTATTCCTTAACACCTCCTTCCTTTCACATGTCATTTTTAGTCACTTAATAATCAATAGAAAACCCATTACTCATACAATCTTGTTAATCTTCATACTGAGCTTTCCCCCAAAGACATAAATTTCCATAATACCTATACTTTCCAAATTTAAAACTTTCAACTATTGATTATGCCTAAGGGAAACCATTATTCGCATCCATTAAGTTAACTAAACTTTTCATTTTTACTTCAAAATAACTTACTTTGTTCCCTTATTCTCCATATATAAAACATCTTCTTATTCCATTGAAACATTATATTGAGTGCTTCTTTACACATTCTTGACATATAGAAAACTGAATCTTCTTTACTGAATGGTCTCCACCATAGTAACTCTCAATAAACTATTTACTTATCTTATTTAGTGAGTCCTAGAATTAGTTAAGGTGCAAGTTTCAAATCATATATTATGATAACTACTTACCCATAATCATAATATCCTTCACTCCTGTTATCATGGAATTTTGTGTCTCGTTAACACATTTTCTATCACATTAAATGTTAACCTAGTCTCTTCTGGTTATCTTTATTTACTAAAACCAAAAATCATAGTGTTAGAAACATTAATTATAGTAGAAAACCACAACATCATGAAAAATCAATTATATGATGACTAATTCATGACACCATATTTTTTATCTATGACACTTTATGTTTAGCACATGAGCCTCAGTCTGGTTAGTGAGGACTCCTTAAGTACATCCAGGAAACCTGGGATCAAATCCAGGTGGAGGAATAATTTCAAGGTAATGTAGTAGGCACTGTAGAAGTATTGTAGTAGGTGTTGTATCAGGTACTGTAGCAGGAACTCTTGCAGGTATTGTTTGGCACAACAGTAGTTAGGACTATTCCCCCGTTTGGGCCTTCGGGCCACCGATTTGGTCCCTAAGTCCTTTAAGGCCTTTGGGCCACCCATGTAGCGACTCAGATTTTAGCCCCGTCAGACTTTGGATTATCTCTACGAATAATTCCAGAGTTAGGCGCGAAGACGACATGTGATTCCGAGGTCCGGTGTGCCCGGAATTAATTTTATAAAAATATTAAGTATTTTTATATTATGCACATGGCGGGGGTGTGATATCTCCTAAACGGTAGCTCATATCGGGAATTTGAGGGCACGATTGCGTCCAGAACGTGTCGTTTTCCCTAGGCGAGATATAAACTTTGCGGGCGCGGGCCTGTGGTGAGAAACGCCACTAGGGTCGTTTTCGTAAT
Source organism: Viscum album (assembly GCA_963277665.1). Lineage (NCBI taxonomy): Eukaryota > Viridiplantae > Streptophyta > Magnoliopsida > Santalales > Viscaceae > Viscum > Viscum album. The sequence goes on from OY728156.1 coordinate 1,669,433,487, forward strand.
TAAATGGAGAAGTTAGTGTGCGAGCGTCGGCTCAAATAACTTCTAAACGGAGTGTCGGATCGCAAATATGAGTCCATTGTTGCGTTCAGAACGGCGTGTTTACCTTAGGGGTGACCTTACCTTGGTCTGCATCGGGAGTCAAGACGGAGGCGAGTTGGTGGGGAGTGAAATGTGTTGTGTTATAAAAAAACATTTCATCCCCCCCCCCCTTATCTCCTACACAGCGGAACGACACCCACCTCCCGACCTCCATTTCGTCGCCAAATCGAGCCAGAATCGTCCGTTTTCTGCGCCGTTCGTCAGCGGATCAAGCTTCAGGGCATCGTCGGCATTGTTCTGCACCTGAAGCTTCGGCGATCCGCCAACAGGTAGGCGGTATGAGTTTTACAATCTTGTATCCCATTTTTGTGTTGTTTTTCTTCAAATTTTCATAAGGGTTGTGTAGTTCGGGTCCCGAGCTTTCCGAAACTTTTTTCAGATCTGAATTTGGAGCATTGGGGTGTGCCCTGTGGCTCTCGGAAGTTTTCCGGAAAAACCAGTGGCGGCCATGGCGGAATCCGGTGAGTTCCGTGGCGGCGCGGCGGCGGCGCGGTGGTTTCCGGCTCCGGCACGGCGGAGTCCGGCGGCGGCGCGCTGGTTTTCGGCAACCCTGCGGTGGTCCGGCCAGATAGTTCTGGGGGTTCTTTAAACCCTCGTAACTCACAAACCGTAACTCTGATATGCGAGCCGTTTGTGGCGACATGTTCCTTGCGTCGAGACGAACCTTTTGTACTCACTTTGAGAATTTTGTGAGTCGGGATTTTGACCCGGGGGCTTGAAATTTCGAATAAAATAATATTGTTTTATTATTTTACGACTTCGGGCCGTTGTAACTTCTACCCGGAGCGTCCGATGCACATGTCGTCAGTGGCGTTGAGACCTTGATGGTACGACGGACTTTTTGAGATGGTTTCTGGGTGTTGGGACTGAGAACAAGGTGCGGGCCCCAGGAGGCCGGGTTTTGGCGTTTGCGGAAAACGCAGCTTTTGCACCAAGAGTCCGATTTGGGCGGATGATTAGTCAATCCTGTGTGTTTTTCCGAGAGGACTGCAATGGTGCGATCTGTTCGATGTGTTTCGGGATTGAGGTGTGGGCCCCACCTAAGCTGGCCTTCGGTGAATAGTACCTTTTTCACCGGGTGTCCATTTCGGACGAGCAAGTAGTCGATTCTGCTTGTTTTTCTGAGGGGATCGCTGTGGTATGGTCCACTCGATGGGTTTCGGGATCGTTGTGTGGGCCCCACACGAGCTAGCTATGGTGAATAGTGCCTTTTTCACCGGTGCTCCGTTTCGGGCGAGTAAACAGCATATCCTGTGTGTTTTTCTTCTTGGAACGCGATGGTAGCCTCGGTTTTGGCATAGGAGGTGCGCAGTGTGGTGTTGTGGCGGGTCACTCGGGTTAGCGACGTTTGGACTAGCAGTGGTTGAGGGTTCTCCCTTGGTTCGTTCCTACAAGGGTTCGTGTGGCATCACAACCATCGTATGGGTTTGTGATCCTCTCGATGGGATGTTTAAACTATTAGAGTTGTGGTATCCCTTCAGTGGGCTGGAGAAGATCCTCTAGCATCTTTACCCTAGATCGGGTTCTTGGTATCGCTGTGACCGCTTATTCACGGGCAGCGATCCCCTGTCTAGCAGGTTAACCCCGTAGGGTTTGTGGCATCATAGGAAATATGATCCCTTACGCGGTGGGTCGTGATCAGTAGGGTTTTGGCATCGTCGGGTATACGATCCCCTACTCAGCATGAGGTTTATAGTATGGTTGCGGTATCGTTGGTTATACGATCCCCTACTCAGCGCTTGGTGATGGTAGGGTTGCGGTATCATCGGTTCGATCCCCTACATCACGAGTTATACCAGATAGGGTTCCGGTATCGTCGTGACCACCTTTATATGGGCGATGATCCTCTATCTGAGTGATGTGCTTCTGTCGAGCACCATATCGGGTTGTGGTATCCCCCAGAGGATCCTGGGTGTGATCCCCTATCTGTGAGAACTACGTATGCTAGATCGGGTCGTGGTATCCCCCAGCAGACCCTGGGAGTGATCCCCTATCTGTGAGCTTCATATATCGGAGAGGGTTTTGGTATCCCCTAGCGAACCCTAGGAGCAATCCCCTATTTGAGGAGTTTGGTGGTTTTGTTGTTTCAATGAGGTTTCCTCAGTGATGCTAACCGATGAGCGTGATCTCTCGGGTGAGCATCTGAGAGATTTGTGAGAAACTCGATGGAGTGTATCTCTCGGATGAGTGTCATCTGGGATGACAATGAATTGTGGGGTGTACTCTCCTGGTTGTGGACAGTTGCTGGTGATGAGGTCAGTACCTCTTGTGGCATTGTGGCATGAGCTGAGTATGTCTGGATTGTTCAAGGTGTATGTATGGGCATACACCTGAGCTGAGTTGAGCCGACTAGTTGTGTTTATCCGAGGATGGTCATGAGATGGAGTTTCTCTCTCGTCTGGGTTCCCTCTGGCTGGGATGAGTGGACTGTTGCCTTTAAGTTTCTCTCTTTGTTTTTGGGTTTTTGGGGTGCCTACTGAGTATGTTTATACTCACCCCTGCACGGGCTTTTCCCGCGCATGTTTGTGTCTTGTGCATACCACAGTCCTTTCGACGGAGTCCCAGGAGGACCCAGAGCAGGCGGAGCTGAGTGAGCGAGACGGACTGGGGTGTTTGCCGGTGCGGTGCTGAGGGAGCTTTCTGGCAGTGTTTGTGGCAGTGTTCTCCTTCTTCAGAGCAGGTTGGATGCGCTTTTGTTGTTTACTTTTGGTGGCCCTATTTTTCCCTTTGAACTTCTGATGAACTCTGGTTGTGGGTTAGTGTATGCATGCATTTTCTTTTCAGTTTTATATATCTCTGCACTGTTGCATAGAGGTGTATGTGAGTACGTGTGTACAGGTACCTTAGGCTAATGCCTCCCATGTGTGTGATAGCCTACTCGGCGCTGGTCTCCAGCCCCTGGCCTATTGGAGGCGGGCTTGGGGATTCGCGGCTCGAGCCCCGTTGGGTCGGGTCATGACAGAATGGTGTCAGAGGAGGTTCCACCTTTGGGATCTCAGAGCATAGCTGGTCTATCTGTGAGGTTGGTTCGGGTTGCATTGTGGCAGTGTTAGGATGTTTCGAGTTCAGCTTCCTGGCCAGGGACTCCAGTGTTAGTGCGGTGGTCGACGTATCCATACACCAGGACTCTCATAACCTGCCTTTCGACTCGGGACATTCGTACACTGGTCGCAGGGACATAATGGTACATGCATCATATAGGACTGGGTTTTTGGGTTTTTCCTTGTCCTTCTCGAGTCAGCTCTCCAGATATACTCTTTAACTGTGGTGCGTCTTGGATGTATTTCAGGATTCCTCCACGACGACAGCCAGCGAGGGTTCCGCAATAGGATTTTGCTGATGACCCACCCTGTGTAGAGGCTAAGGAGCAGGGCGCAGGTTCTGAGGTTGCACCTCCAGGTGGTCTGCCAGTTGAACCGCCACCTATCGAGCAGCTGGTTGTGCCGGCAGTGCAAGATGAGATTGCGCGCAGGCTGAGTGCACTGCACGAGATCCAGAGGCAGTGACCTCTGAGGTTCTGGGGCGATCCAGACCCCTAGGAAGCTGATGACTGGCTTGAGGTAGTCACCCAAGTTTTTCGCCTAGTGAGGACACCTCCTGATCAGATGGTGGTCCTAGCGGCGAGTCTTATGCATGGTTCGGTCAGGCGATGGTGAAGTTTGGTGACGCAATCCCATGATGAGGAGATTCTCATGTGGGTAGAGTTTGAGCGGCTCTTCAGGGAAGAGTTCTATCCAGTGACGCTGAGGTCAGTGCGGATCTAGGAGCTTCTGCAGCTTCGACAAGAGAGCATGACCATGTCGGAGTACTCAGCGAGGTTTACGGACCTGTCGTGCTACTCCCTAGATATGGTTCGGGACCCTTTCTGTAGGGCTCGGACCTTTGAGCAGGGCTTAGGCAGGGACATCCAAGTAGGTGTGGTTTCCTTGTGCTTGTCCACCTATGCTGGAGTGCTAGACCGAGCGTTGGTGGTGGAGAGTTTTCTGGCTGAGAAGATTCCCGCTGTTAGTGCTGGACACTCGGGGGTTGAGACTTTGTTAGTCGTATTGGCATCTGGTAGCCGACGACAGACTCAAGGGTCTGGACGTGGCTGACGTTTCAAGAGGTGACCCCAGGATGGAGGATCTGAGGCTCAGGGCTCTCAAGCCAGTTTTGGTCAGCCGCAGGAGAGGCGGTGTTATGGTTGCGATGGTTGGGGACATCTTTCTAGAGATTGTCCGACCCGATATGCTGCTGAGAGGGAGCTGGTCGACATACCGCCTTGGCAGAGGTAGCATCTCAAGCAAGTAGATCTGCAGGGCAGCAGACGTGACAACAGAGCTGGTGCAGTAGGAGGCGGTGTTGGGTGGTACCAGTTGCCACCACCCCCACCCCCAGGTGGTCCACGCCAAGCTCAAGGGAGCTGGTGGCCGAGGGCGAGGACAGCTGCATGCCCTGGAGGCTGTTGACCCAAAGGCTCTGCAGATGGATAGAGGTACACCTTATGTCCTTTCTACATTCTACAGTAGTTTGATAGACACCATTTAGCGGTACCTTTCCTTTCAGTTTCTTGCTTGAGTTTTTATCAGGGCGTTGGTAAGACCCTATGTGGGTGTTGTTCAGAATGCTTCGAATGCGTGAGGAAAAAGGGATCCATCCCCCACCAATACGCGTTTTTGGGACGCGATTAAAACCGTGCGGGCGAGTCAGTGCCACCCAAAGAGGATAGTATCGAGATGTGGTGGATGAGTCCCTCTGACTTATGTGTTCGGGTAGGGGTGATTGTTGGTTAACTCGCTGGTGTGTGAGACCCAGTTGAGAGTCCAGTCGCTTCCCGTGAGCTTAGGGCTTTTCGGGGATGAAAAGTTCTAAGGGGGGAGGATGTAGCGACTCGGATTTTGGCCCTGTCAGACTTTGTATTTTTTCTACAAATAATTCCAGAGTTAGGCACGAAGACGGCGTGCAATTCCGAGGTCTGTTGTGCCCGGAATTAATTTTATAAAAATATTAAGTATTTTTAAACTATGCATGTGGCGGGGGTGTGATATCTCCTAAATTGTAGCTCGTATCGTGAATCTGAGGGAATGATTGCTTCCGGAACATGCCGTTTACCCTAGTCGAGGTATAAACTTTGCGGGCGCGGGCCTGTGGTGAGAAACGCCACCAGGGGTGTTTTCGTAATTAAATGGAGAAGTTAGTATGCGAGCGTCGGCTGAAATAACTTCTAAACGGAGTGTCGGATCGCAAATATGAGTCCACCATTGCGTTCATAACGGCGCGTTTACCCTAGTGGTGACCTTACCTTGGTCTGCATCGGGAGCCGGGACGGAGGCGAGTTGGTGGGGAGTGAAATGTGTTGTGTTATAAAAAAATCATTTCATCTCCCCCCCTTATCTCCTATGCAGCGGAATGACACCCCCCTCCCGACCTCCATTTCATCGCCAAATAGATCCAGAATCATCCGTTTTCTGTGCCGTTCTTCAGCGTATCAAGCTTCAGGGCGTCGCCGGCGTCGTTCTGCACCCGAAGCTTCGGCGATCCGCCAACAGGTAGGCGGTTTGAGTTTTACAATCCTGGATCCCATTTTTGTGTTGTTTGTCTTCAAATTTTCATAAGGGTTGTGTAGTTCGGGTCCCGAGCTTTCTGAAACTTTTTTCGGATCAAAATTTGGAGCACCAGGGTGCTCCCAGTGGCTCCCGGAATTTTCTGGCGAAAACCCAGTTTTCTGGCAAGACCCGCGGCGGCCATTGCGAAATCCGGCGAGTTCCGCGGCGGCGGCGCGGTGGTTTCTGGCGACCCTGCGGTGGTCCGGCCAGATTGTTCCGGGGGTTCTTTAAACCCTCGTAACTCGCAAACCGTAACTCCGATTTGCGAGCCGTTTGTGGCGACGTGTTCCTTGCGTCGAGACGGACCTTTTGTACTCACTTTGAGAATTTTGTGAGTCGGGATTTTGACCCGGGGGCTTGAAATGTCGAATAAAATAATATTGTTTTATTATTTTACGACTTCGGGCCATTGTAACTTCTACCTGGAGTGTCTGATGGACATGCCGTCAGTGGCGTTGAGACCCTGATGGTACGACGGACTTTTGGAGATGGTTTCCAGGTGTTGGGACTGAGAACGAGGTGCGGGCCCCAGGAGGCCGGGTTTTTGCATTTGCAGAGAAATGCAGCTTTTACACCAGGAGTCCGATTTTGGCGGATGATTAGTTGATCATGTGTGCTTTTCCGAGAGGGCCTCAATGGTGCGATCCGTTCGATGTGTTTCGTGATTCAGGCATGGGCCCCACCCGAGCTGGCCTTCAGTGAATAGTACCTTTTTCACTGGGTGTCTGTTTCGGACGAGCGAGTAGTCGATTCTGCTTGTTTTTTCGAGGGGATCGCTGTGGTATGGTCCAATCGATGGGTTTCAGGATCGTTGTGTGGGCCCCGCATGAGCTAGGTATGGTGAATAGTGCCTTTTTCACTGGTGCTCTATTTCGGGCGAGTAAACAGCCTATCCTGCGTGTTTTTTCACGTGGAATGTGATAGTGGCCTCGGTTTTGGCCTAAGAGGTGCATAGTGTGGCGTTGTGGCGGGTCGCTCGGGTTAGCGACATTTGGACCAGCACTAGTTGAGGTTCTCCCTTGGTTCGTTCCTACGAGGGTTCGTGTGGCATCACAACCTTCATATGGGTTTGTGATCCTCTCTATGGGATGTTTAAACTATTAGATTTATTGTATCCCTCCGGTGGGCCGGAGTGGATCCTCTAGAATCTTTACCCTAGATCGGGTTCTTGGTATCGTTGTGACCGCTTATTCATGGGCGGCGATCCCCTATCTAGCAGGTTAACCCCGTAGGACTTGTGGCATCATCGGAAATATGATCCCCTATGTGGTGGGTCATGATCAGTAGGGTTGTGGCATCATCGGGTATACGATCCCCTACTCAGCATGAGGTTTATAATAGGGTTGCGGTATCATTGGTTATATGATCCCCTACTCAGCTCTTGGTGATGTTAGGGTTGCGGCATCGTCGGTTCGATCCCCTACAACGCGAGTTATACCAGATAGGGTTCCGGTATCGTCATGACCACCTTTATATGGGCGATGATCCTCTATCTGAGTGATGTGCTTCTGTCGAGCGCCAGATTGGGTTGTGGTATCCCCCCGAGGATCCTGGGTGTGATCCCCTATTTGTGAGAACTACGTATGCCAGATCGGGTCGTGGTATCCCCTAGCAGAGCCTGAGAGTGATCCCCTATCTGTGAGCTTCGTATATCGGAGAGGGTTCTGGTATCCCTTTGCGGACCCTAGGAGCAATCCCCTATCTGAGAAGTTTGGTGGTTCTATTCTTTCAACGAGGTTTCCTCAGTGATGCTAACCGACGAGCGTGATATCTCAGGTGGGCGTCTGAGAGATTTGTGAGAAACCCAATGGAGTGTATCTCTCAGATGAGTGTAATCTGGGATGAAAATGATTGTGGGGTGTACTCTCCTGGTTGTGGACAGTTGCTGGTGACGAGGTAAGTACCCCTTGTGGCATTGTGGCATGAGCTGAGTATGTCTGGATTGTTCAAGGTGTATGTATGGGCATACACCTGAGCTAAGCTGAGTCGACTAGTTGTGTTTAGCCGAGGATGGTCATGAGATGGAGTTTCTCTCTCATCTGGGTTCCCTCTGGCTAAGATGAGCGGACTGTTTCCATTCAGTTTCTCTCTTTGTTTTTGGGTTTTTGGGGTGCCTACTGAGTATGTTTATACTCACCTCTGCACGGGCATTGCCCGCACATGTTTGTGTATTCTGCAGACCACAGGCCTTTCGACGGATTCCCAAGAGGACCTGGAGGAGGCGGAGCTGAGTAAGCGAGACTGACCAGGGTGTTTGCCGGTGTGGTGCTGAGGGAGCTTTCCGACAGTGTTTGTGGCAGTGTTCCCCTTCTTCAGAGCAGGTCGAATGCACTTTTGTAGTTTACTTTTGGTGGGCCCTATTTTTCCCTTTGTACTTCTGTTGTACTCTGGTTGTGGGTTAGTGTATGAATGCATTTTCCTTTCAGTTTTATATATCTTTGCACTGTTTCATGGAGGTGTATGTGAGTGCGTGTGTACAGGTACCTTAGGCTAATTCCTCCCATGTGTGTGATAGCCTACTCGGCACTGGTCGCTAGCCCCTGGCCTATTGGAGCTGGGCTTGGGGAGTCGCGGCTTGAGCCCCATTGGGTCGGGTCGTGACAACCCAGGCCTTTAGTTCGGTAAGGCCTTCGAGCCACCTCAAGGCCTTTGATCCACCTTAAGGCCTTTGGAAAACCTTAAGTGCAGATGAAAACCGGACATCCTACAAGGAACAAGCTTCAAAAAGATTATGATCAAGGAGCTTTCACCATAAAAGAAGCCAAACGGATTTAAAGAATGTGAGGGTATGGCACCTGCCATCGGGACAGGACTGGGCATGCATGGGAAATCCTATCTGAACAACCATGTGAAGGTGCAGAGCTAATTTCATGATGAAGATGCTGGGGAGGAGCAGTTCCAAGTTGTTTGTCTGGGTTGTATGTAATGTTTTAAGTCTACTGGAAATGAATTCCTCTAAGGCCTATGGTCCATGTAATACTTATGCTTACGGGCTTTTTAAGGGTTCCACCTCACCCCTTGAAAGGTGAATTATCAAAAATCAATAAAAAATAAAGGTATCCAGGCCATTAGAGGGGGGACACCTTATGTTTAAACTAGTTTATATATAATAATTTTCTATTCAAATAGTTTATTATGGTTTTCAAAGAGAATGTGTATTAACTAAATAATATCTCCCATGATTGTTAATTCAGCTGTATAGTAAGGGCACACTCACCGGGCACTAGAATGTTGATCGAGATATACTCAACCAACTATTTTTGGGGGTTGTATCCCCTTGATAAATATATGAAAAAACCCTGTGCACTTATAATATCCATAAATGGATTTATTTCTAGGAAAACCGCATAATATCCTCCTTACCAAAACGTTAGGATTTTATCCTATATATAGACTCATCCTATAGGTTGTTTACTAAAGTTTTCTTATCCATGTTTACAATAGTTAAATAAACTTATCCTTCGATACCAACTGTAGAAACTCAATATTTCATACATAGATACTACATATTTTAAGATGAATATTCATTACATTTCATAAATACACCCCTAAGGATCATAATAGTTTAGTGTCTTTGGAATCATGGAAACATAAACAATCGATTCATAAGTGAACAATATTATCTCCCACTAAATTATTCATAACTAGAACCCTCCTTAGGCATATCATACTTAATACCTTTCTATGTAACCTAGGGAAAGGAAACTTAATAAATGGTGATCTAATATGAACAGTAATGATGAAAAAGTGAAATATCAACATAATATTATAATAAGGGTGTGAGAACATGAATGTGGGTCCACACATGTAATTATGTATATTAAAGTAGTTCCACATAAAACTATATGAACATGAAAGTGGGTCCATTAATAACCTTATAGACTAGAAATTAGTCCCATTCATAACCTTATGGACATTAAAGTGGGTACACACCTAACATTATGAATATAAAATAAATTTCACACATTAAATAATTAACTCCTGAGTTATCAATCATTACACAATGAATTGTATGGAGATATAGGTCCCACCCATCACATAATGAAAATCATATATATGTGTGCAACAGTATTATAAAAATTTTATCATATCAAATCCCATGAAAAGAAATGGGTTTTATAAACATTTTATTGTATCATAAACAATGGAAAATAAATAGGTTTCAAAAACATTTAGTCATCATAATCATAAACCCATTTAGGAAATAATAATAATGGTATCCTTTGATCATATCCCCAGTAAATCATAAGTAACATCAAAGGATGTCATCTTTGATGGAAAATGATATTTGAAAGATCGCTTAGAATATGTCTTGAGGAAAATAGTATTTCAACTATGATAATGTCTTTTTAAAAAAATTATAAAACACCTTAAAAATAATTTTCTTTGAAAAAAACTTGGATAGTTATAAAGGAATCATTAAAATGTTGAGTTTTCATGATAGCAAGAAATTTTTTCATGTTATACAAGTAAAATTAAATATTCCTTTTACATTTTCAGTAAAATAAAAATGGTCCTTGTTTTAAAAATAAAATAAATATTCCTTTTAAAAAAATAAAAAATAAAACAATGGTAAAAATAAATTTAATCAATATTATAGTAACATTAAAACATTCTTGAAAACATTTTTAGAAAATATGGATATGGTAGAAAAGGGATTTTCGAACAAAGATAGAAATAAAGTTAGTTTTAAAAAAACATTCTTTTAGAATATAATTACATAAAGAGAAGAAAATGAAGGGAAAAATATATTATCATGAAATAAACTAAGTAGAGGAAAATTTATGAAGTTCTTAAGAAATGTATCATAACATTTCAATATTAAAATCATATTTCAAAACTATCCCAATAAACAATGAGTGTCACATTAAACCCTTACCACTTTGGTAACCTCTAAATCATAATCCAAATTGAATATAAAACCTTATATTAATATTTATATCCCATAATTTTCATTAAAATATTCATAAAATACATTCATGTGTAGTATATACACAAAATAAATGAAAAAATTGTTGAATATGTCATATGTCTTCCATAAATAAAAGAGATGCCAGAAATCTATTACCTTAAGTCTCAATTTCCTTCATACACACTATAAACATATTTATAATAAACATAGGTTTATTATAAATACATTAAAGATCCATAATCTTATATATCATACCATATATAATTTACTTATGATCTTTTATTACCCTTTTATTAATAATTCTCTGTTAAAATCATGTTTCAGGTAATAACTTCTTTATTTTTCATATATGTTTTGATTTGGTATTTTTGGTCATTTTACTTTGATCATTATTTCATAATATAAGATATTTTAACCTTGATATATATAATATATATTCAGTATATATGTATTTATAATAATCTATAAAATTTAGATATAGAAAATGAAATATATTTTTCATGGAGATGGTAGGTCGTATGTACACATGAACACTCTTTTCATTTTTTTAAAGGATTGAACAAAAGAATGGTATATAATATATCACTATTAAATATTAATTATTATTTCATAGATATCACATATATTCACTAAATTTATTCTTATCACCTTCCATGTAAATCATAAGTGAAAAATAAATCACATTGTTTCACAATGTGGTAGTACGCGGTACACATGAGAGACATTATCGTATTCCCATGGAATAAAAAAAAGAAGGTATATGTGGTATTATAATTCCAAAAGTATAATAATATAAAAAATATCATATATAATCATTAAATGAATCATTATATCCAACCATGATAGGTGGTGATGGAAAACAAATTTCATAGGTTCCCGAGGCGGTAGTCCTTCATACCCAAGATCAATGGTTTCGTTACACATTTGATGGAATATGAGACATATATAGGTTATTAAATAAAAATAATAAAATATTATTATGTTTTATATAATTTTTTCAATATATTAAAACTATTAATACATGAATGAAAGTGGTAATAGGAGGGGTAAAAATAATGAGCTTAGTGAATACAATTACCTTTTTCTTAGAACAACCTTCTTTAAATATCTTATTAAAGACCCTAGGATTGGTCTTTTGGAAAGACCAGAATCTATATAACATGTATAATGATTTTTGGGAGAGATTTTGGTAGGGTTTAGTTGAGTAAAATGGCATGATATGTGTGAATATGTGAGGTGAGAAGGTGGCCTTTTATAATTGAAGTAGAGTGGTGTTTTTTTAAAAACACAAAACTATTCAATAATGGGGGGTCACTCTCAACCCAAATTCCTCAAAATTTGATAATTAATAGAATATATGGATTATATTTTTGATCAAAAACTAAAAAACATAAAAAACACATGTTTTAAACATGTTCTTACTTAACTTCTATTTTTCTTTACTTTTACCAGTTTTGTTTTCACTATGGTAACTATCATTTTATCTAGGTATTTAATCATTTAAGTCTAAAAATAAAATGATCTTTATTAAATAATTTTTACCCAATAATTATAAATATTAAATAAACTTTATAATATATAAATCCTATATTTGTGGAAAATTAATTTTAATAAAAAAACAAGAAACATGCAAAAACTTGTTTTATCCTTCATTAGGGTGACGAAGTTTTTACTATTTTAGGGTCAATATAATTATTATAAAAATACCATTGGTCCATGAATGTACTATGGTTAATATTTTTAAACATATACCAAAAATTTGGAATATGATGGTATTTTTTGTAATTTTAAATCATTTAATAAAATATTATTTATTACAAAGTAACATTAATGTCAATTTTGACACTACCATTTAAACTTACTTTAAAAATATCAAGACAAAGTTTGAATTCAAATCTATAATTTTAACACCTATATATAATGTTATATTTATCTAAACATTTATGAAATAAAATAATTCATTTAATTTATATTACTTTTAATATTCTTTGTATCATTTATTTTATTTTTATATTAATTAAATAATTACTGCATTGGCATTTCTTAAAATTTTAATGTAATTAAATAATTACTAAAAAATAACCTCATAAAATTAATTTAATTATTATAAAAATTACCAAAAATATTTTTTCACAACTTCTGTTAGTCCATATGTGAACACATAATTGAAATTTAAAAGCACAAGAGTGAGATTTTGTCTTATTCTTTACTTAAATTATTCTATTGGCCACGTTCATGTAAAAGTGACACACAAGGACATGAAAATATAGAATAATATAGTAAGGGCTGAAATATTTCCATATAATAGGAATTTAATAGGTTTTTTGTTAATTTTAACCCTTATCCAATTATTTTAACCCCCCCCCCCAATAAACCCATTTTAACCTCAAATGCAATAATTAATTTTTACTATTTTTACTATTAATTTTGATAAAAAAAATTATTCAGAATTATTATATAATATTAATTATTCTAATTCCAAATATGGACTCCATTTTTATAATTTTCATTCATATAAGTGGAAATATTTATTTTAAAATTAAACCCGTAGATGCGATGAAAAAATAGTTTTCCAAAGACAAAATTTTCATAAGTATAGAAATTTTTTATATCAAAATTCAATATAAAAGTGATCCCAATGATATAAATTTGATTAATAAATATATAATTTTACTAATTTTACTTTTAAAATATTATTAAATAACAGATAACTTTGTAAAATCTTTATACGAAATGGTGGTTTTTAATAAAAATCGGTATTTTATCACTATTCATCAAAAAAATGCATCTTTTTAAAACATTCTCAAAAATTGTCCCTAAGATAATTCCAAAATTTTTATTCTAAAAATGAAATTATTTTTTTGAAAAAAAAAATTCTAAATATTTACAAAAAATAACTTTATTATTTATTCACAAAATAAATAAAATTCATTTTATTGAGAAAAATGTATTTTGAAGTATATAAATACTTTACTAAAAATTAAGTAATTATTTGTAAATACATTTTATTTATATACATCCTTTATACATAATTTTAAAAATGTTTTTATTTCTTTTAATACCATTAAATTTAATATCTAGGTTATAATGGTCATGTTTAAATGATAGTATTAATAGTATATCATAATTTGTTAAAACAGAGTATTGCGTGTAATTCAAGGTATCAATGAAATTAATTATATTCGAAAAATATTCATAAAATATTTTGGTGTTAATTTTTTTATACTTGAATCTCCATCGATAAATTATATGATCCTTATTTTATAAATCCATTTCATTTTTCTTTACCTTTGGATATTTCTGTAATATGTAAGTTTAAGTGCCATTTTTCCTCTCTTTTATGCTTAAAATGGTTCAACAAAATTAAGAAAATCTGGCCTTATATCTCTTCTTTTGGTTGGAAAACCATTTTATTCCATATTCATGTAATATAAAATGTTTTCATGAATTTTTTTGACTATTATTCAATTATTTTTTAAATTCAATTTTACTATTGATTGAATTTTTACAAAAAGGTTTAATAATAATATCCTTGTCAATTTAATAAAAATTTACTTTTTACTGAAGGTGTGAACATAGTATTTTTTTAAAAATTACAACATGAAAATAATTTCTCGATATCATGAACACTCAATAATTTGAATCAACCTTCATGAGATTCCATATTTATTTTCAAAAAAAATGTTTTTTTTAATATTTTTAACAAAATAGTTTTAAGAGTGGTTGTAAGAATTATATGATAATTATGTTCCAAGATACCAACACATTTTCTCTATTCTCGATATGAGTTTCTAATAGATCATTTTCTCAAGTATTATTTTAACATGGCTCATGATTGTTGAGTTATATGAATCTTGTCTTATTTAAATATTTATGCCATGATCCATGTTTTGATGGGTATTAATTCTGTTATGTTATGATTATACACTTTGATTATGTCATCATACCCTTATGCTCATCTTATCCTCACTGATGAAATTCAATTGTTAATTCTTATGTTTACTTTTACCGAGCATTTGATATCACCCTTATTATATTTTCCTTTTCCTCAGGTAGTGAAGAATGGTTTTGACTATCTTATACCTAATAAGGCTATTATATGTGAAGAATATAGTGGGAGATTATGTAGATTTTTATAAACTATTTGTTTATATATCCAAGTTATTATGTAAGAGTTTTCCCTAATTATCTAAAACTATAAAACTAAAAGGTCCTTGGGTGTGTAAGTAATCCAATATTTTAGTTTGATGATATATGTTTTGAAGGGTTAAAATTAGGTCATGTTTATCAGTATCAAATATAGAAATGTAAAGAATATATTTTACCACTGGTTCTGTGAGTGCTGGTTTGGGGGTATTAAACATAAAATATATAAACTATTTTCAACAACTATATTCAATCTAATATATTTAATTACAAAACTAAATTTAACATGGATGGAAAATAAATCCATTATCAAACCTAATACGTAACTACTTAGATGCATGTATGACAATCTTTAAAAGTAGTTTAACAATTTAAACTAAAGTATACACATAATCATAATATAAACAATTTATATACATGAATAATAAATATGGGAGTAAATTTTAAATAAATGAACAATTCACATATTTAAACATGAGAAAAACATTTAAGAAAAATTTATAAATAAAAGTATATTATAAAGACTATAATTTAATATATTCATTATTAAAATTCTATATTCATTAATATAATCACTTTATACTCATTTATATTATTCATTATATAGAATTTCACATTAAATATATGATATTTTATAAAATAAAAAAATTATTTTATAATTTCTATTAGGTAAACTATTTACATAATATAAATATCAAATATTTAATATTATTTAAACCTTGATCAATTCAATAATAAAAACTCACTTTATGTGGTTTAAATAATATCTCAAATAAGGTTGTTAATTTGAACAATTTGAATATGGTAGTATGATCTATTCATAATCATAAATTATAACGACTTTATAGTTATCTATATTTTTTTAATTTATAAACACGTTATAAATTACCATTGTGATTTCTAAATTAACACTATATTTTTAAAATTATAAGGCTTTTCATATAATTTGGAAAAGGTTATATTAATATTAACACTTAATATTATGGAATATTTATTAATAAATATTTTATAAACATTTAATTAATTAATTATAAACACTTTATAATTAATTATTTTATAAAAAATTATAAATTAATAAATATTCCAAAATACATTTTATTATAATTTATAAATAATTTATAAATTATAAAATAAATTAATAATTAAATTTTAAGAGGAAAAAATCCTTTCACCATTCATATTTTATAATTTAGAGGATGTCATGTGTTACGACTTCTGGGTAGAAACACTTAAACGGTTTAAGTGGAATTATCCAAATATTACTATGAACAGCCCTTTCATATCCTATAATATTGTATCATATTTTACAATGCATATCAATATCATAGTGGAGATACGATACACCTTTTTTTAAAACATTGTGTAATTAAATCAATGGATGTGATGTTTGGGATTCATAGGCTATGATGAATAAAAAACCATTGGTTTTGTACTAAGTCACTACTTAAGATATTCTATATTATAATCCATGAAAAAAATTAGAAAAATAAAAATTGAATCATATTTTATGATTGGAAATATAGTACGATATTTGATTCAAAAAATATTCATTTTCAATATTATTTCAAGAATCAAAATACATGGTAAGGCTTGGATAAAAATTTTGGTTTTCTAAGGGATCTAAAAACACTTGTTAAACACACTAAAAGAAACAAAGAAACGAAAACCAATATCAAACATGATATAAAAATGAAACCATGAATACTATAAATGAAGTAATAAAAAAACCAATATACATTTTTTTAATTCTATTATTGTACCATATTCAACTAACATTATAATTCTTTGATAAAGATCTTAAAGAGATAGCTTAATGACATCCCTAATTTAAAGTTTTACATGGGCTAAAACCAAATCACTCATCACATGAGTGGGACCATCCTTTAAACTATGTTATTATAGTAACTTTCTATGAAAAAGATAGAGGATAAAGAGTGATTTGGGAAGGATATCTTCAAACAAAAATGAAGAAGTGAGTATATAAAAACCATCATATGGTAGTAGGAGGTGTAAATACCTTGAGTATTATTCATGGTTGAACTTTCATTTACTCATGCATTATATATCATGAGTAAATTCCACTCATCTGGTTTAAGTATTTATCATATTGATGGAACACCCATAGATTTTCATCTTTGTAAATATATAATTTAATGATATCCAAAGTGGAAGACTATCTTTAATGTTTACACTTAACATTTTATTTTTGTTACAATCATAGATAGTGTCATGATTATTGTGATTCACCTTATGATATTGTTAGTCATACCATATGACTTGAATGGGAGGTGCCTTATGATATCCATCAATTTTGAAATAATATAGGATATGGTAGTCACGTGAAATATGATTTCATTCCTTATGAAATACCTTAATCAGATAATACAACATATCCTATTAAATCAAATAAATAATGGATTTAGGGCATATATACTTCATAGGATTGCGGTGATAATGTCATGGAGTGTGTTCATTATAATTCTAACATGATAAAGCACAACAAAATATTTCAAGATACAAAAATGAAAAGGATAACAATTATTTCTATAACTAATAACTTCTTCAATAAAAATGTCCATTATTATTGTGTATTTTATATATGTAGGAATTTAGAAGTAATTTGTGGAAAATATATATAGTAATGATATGTGATTATATTGACCTCAAGGTATCACTACAAATCTAGGGATGATGATTTTTCATTAGAAAAATCTAGAAAAAAGAATTCTAATTTCAAAAGGTATAAAGAGGATGAGTTAGAATAATATAATCCCTAATAATAGGAAGGGAATTCCCATAAAGGTAAGTGTGGTTGGTTTTTATATCAATTTTTTTACTAATGTTTTGTATAAATATCATATTAATCTAAAAATATAGATTTTCCCAAATAGTTAGAAAGAATTAATGATTCTAGTGAAGAGATGGAAATTATATCTAATTATCAATATGGAAATTGTTTTATAATAATCAATAAGATATATAATCCTCACATAAAAATTTGGATAAATTGGATATTATAATTGGATTGTACTATTAATTCATATAAAATTTAGTGGTGAAGAATAAAATTTTAAAGAATGAGGAATTATAATTATATGGATCTATTAAAAGAATGAGGAAGAATCAAAGTGATTTACTTAGAGATTTTTTTCATGATTTAACGGAACAAATGGAAAATTAGTGGGGTATCAAAGATAACATAATCCCTCTCAAAACACAACTTTAATAGAGGTTAAAATCTAGAAAGATATTGGTTCAATGATTGGGAGTACATGTCTTTCCAATTAAAGGATAAGGATTTGAAGATAAAGGATCTTGAAATGAAGTTGAAATTATTAAATAGAAATTTCTATATCCTTCCCATGACAGCATCAACAAATAGAACATATAATGTTTTAAATCTATAATAGTAGAGTAATAATAATATCCATTCCAAATCAAAAAGAAAATTTATAAAAATAATGGTTCCATTGATTTTTTACTATTGTAGATATATGGGACACACCAAGGATATGTGTTTAAGAGTTAAGGATCTCAATAAATAAAGGAAATATTATATAATATCTCAACTAAGGAAAATATATAAGAGTTGTTATTTTATCAGAATATGTTTTAATTTTCTAGATATAAAAATATTGAAAGGTAGAAAAAATGATGATATAGATTCCAAGAAGAGAACCATAATTCTTATATTAATGGAAAGTTAATCATGAAATAAAGAAAAACTTATTACTTTTAAAAAATAGTTATCGTGATGAATGATTACAAAGATATAATAAAATTGAGGGTATACCGTGCACCCATAGATCATTTCATCCAGCTACCATCATGGAGAGAACAAAATAATTTAGAGGATAAAGAAGTATTTTTTCATTATAGTGATGAGTTATAGGGGTAGTCTAATGATCAATGGTTGTGAAATAAAACCCATGTATTTCTAATCTATCATTCATAGAATAATTATTCATGTTATTTATGAAGAACAAAAGTTGCCTTTATCATTTAATAACCCATATTTTAATCATTGTGGTAAGCTTTAAAATAATCACAGTAACAAAAATCTTATGCTTCCTACCTCTGAAGGATTACACTATCCAAATGATTCTAGTTTGTGATGTGAGGATTATTATACACTAAGATGGGTGACAGAACCTTTATTGTTTATGAAAAAATATAATATGGGAATGAAGAGAGTCTCATATAGATTTTATGAAAAAAACTACCCCCAATAAAAGGGATCACGTCTCTTTATATAACCATCCACGACACTCTTTATATAATTAAGTGCACAAGCCATATCAAATGTATTGGGTTCCATATCATGGAACCCACACATTACATCCAATTAGTTAATTCATTAAACTTATTCAATGAATTTTAAATCCATTAATTAACCAACTTTTTGGTTTGTAACTAATGAAACCATGTAAGAGTGAAGTGGTAATTCCCTGAACTATGCATGCATTACATTGGGTGGAACATAGTATTACGTTGAATCGCATGCACTCCAAACTATGTTGGAGACAATGTAATATAAGGATCTAATTTAAGGATAAATGTGTTCCAACATATCCTTAATTCATATATGTCATATACATATCATTTTACTACACATATAATAATCTACCAATTTTACTAAAATCTATATAAATTTTATTAATAACTTCACAACTCCTTGTAAATCTATCTAAACTATTTTGGATAAAGTTCCCAAAGATCTCTTTATTTTAGAACAAACTCCTTTTCCAAAACTTAGTCCTTATATAAAGGTTAAGTGTTTTACCCTATATGACTTAGTAACATTGAAAACAAATATAAAATCCATATTTCATATATGTAGGTAAAGAGAATCCTCTAGAAACGTGGCAGTTCTACTTAAGCTACTAATCGGTCTAGTTTAATCTTTATCAAACATTATCATATATCATATGAAAATTTAAACCTCAATATGTATCGTATACATCATATATATACCTATGTAATCCCTCTTTTATGTAATTTAGTGACCAGTAGACATGGAACATTTTCATTCTTGTATAGGTCACTTCATATTTCTTAATTCTTTAGAATATACTAGCTAGGACAAGGAATATATCTCATTTCATTCATATTCTATATGAGTACATCACAGGTATCTCATCCATGTATCTAAAAACATCATATATCACTAAAATAAGATTGTAAATGAATTTCCTAGTTCTCATTTAATCAAGGATAAGATGTATTTACTCATAATATGAGTGGAAAAATCCCAACTTGATCATGATCTAATCAATGATAGGGTCAGCAATAAACTCAACCACCCCTATATTAGCTATGTCATAATTAATTTCATAACAGAGATAAAAAATTATGAATTTTATCATGCTAGGTATCTCCCAAACATCAAATAATAAAATTTTATTATAAACGTACACCCATAATTATATTGATGATTGTATGACATTACAAGAGATATAAATTGGTGGATCCACCAAAGTAATAAGTCTCTACTTATTACCTCATTAATCTATTATTCATATCTCATATATAACCCTTTACAAAAATTATAATATTCCATTCATTCTAATTATAACATATCACCAAAACCAACAATATTATGTCATGATCATTGATTAGGGATAACCAAAAATTCTACTTTTGATGGGATTTATAAATTTTCCATTAATGTAAATTAAATTTCACCACACATGATTAAATTATAAATGGAGATTACATTTATTATAAAAGCATGATACATTATGAAATAATTGAATCAATCTCTTAAGTATCATACACCACGAGAATATGCAAGACCATCATGTTTTTGTTGTGATAATAGTTTCATCAATAGATCCCCTGAATTATCATTTATATCCACCCAACTAATCATAATATTTTCCCTCCCAATTTTATATCATTTAATATGGTATTTTTGAATAATATTTTTGGTCATTTGGTGATACTGTGTTTCGTTAGACTAAAAAATATCTCCATTTTTTCTATAGTAAATCTTGATTTCTCCCATGATTCTGGGAAACATCTCTAGTTTAGATATGAACTTCTTGATCCAAAAATATTCCTTAACAAAATCTGATGTATTGATACATTATAACTCTATTTTTGAGTCTATTGTGGCGGATTATTTGAACTATTCCAACTAATATCTCCACCATTTTGGAAAAACAAAAAATCATATTTCAATTTTATATAATCTTTGTCGAATTAGAAACTTACATCTATGTAACTCATTAAATATAGATCATTCACTCCTCCAAAGATCAATAACATATCATTAGTCCTTCTCAGGTACTTGGGAATGTTCATTAAGGAAATATAGTGAATTTAGTTTGCGATTGGGTGGGTATTTGTAATTAGTTCTAAGAGAATAGGTGATATCGGGTTGAGTACACAACATGGAATAAATGATAGATTCCATGTTAAATTCATAGGGAATTATATCAATTAGTTCTAACTCTTCAGAAGGATCCAAAACAATTTTGAATATTCATGCACTGTAACACTAGTAAAGACCTCAATTTGGAATTATCCATACTAATCTTCTTTTATACATTAACAATGTAATTTTCTGTACTAATTCAAACTCACCTATTATATTTATCTCTATAGATCTTTATATCCAATATATAGGTTGGTTATCCCATGTCCTTCATTAGGAAGCACTTATATGAAAACTCAAATTTTAATAAACTTTATTTCATGATTTATTGCATAATAAAACAGTCACAAGTGATCATAAATCCTATTTTATTTGGTAGATTCGGTATATAGAACATAAAATTGATATATAGATACAACAACATTATTGAAAACTTCTTTAACATGCTTTTAAAAATATGTTGTTCTTCTAAAACTACACGTGATAACCAGGGAACATACATAAGAAAAAGGTGAGTTATAAAGTGTAGTAAGGGAATAAACATAGAATAACATGAATAAAGAATTATATGTTAGTAAATATGTATTTCAACGGGAAATAAAAGGGGTGATAATTATAAATATAAACATTGAAGCATGATATATGATGATAACATAAAGGTGACATGGGAATGTGGAAAAAATCTTAAAACATAGAATCATAAACACAATTCAAGGATAATATCCAAGAAGACATAACATAGTGTTCTTTTGATAACCTCACACACAAAATAAATGGAATAAAATGAGATTAAAATATTACCTAATTCATTGGAGAGATATATAATTTTAGTCCCATCAGTCACATTCATATCATGTGCATGTATAAGTGTGCCACATAGATCATTCAAAATAGGATCATATTTCATAACATTCAATACCAATATTAAATATTTTGGTATATATACATGGAATTACCCAATTATTATAGTACAGGTAAATCTATTTGAATACCCTTAAGTAGTAATAGGGATTAGTATTCACAAATAAAAAGTTTGGTGTGGAAAATCATAGGTTAATTTCAGCAGCATAACGGTGGAACTCAAAGATTCATGGGAGGTATTAATGAGGGTGAAAGGGGTCTACAATTAATCATTAATAATAATAGAAGTAATAAAGATATATAAGAATATATTCCGACATGAAAAAATTGAAATAAAAAGGAATAACACAACGATGGTTCTTAGATAAAGAGGAGAAGGAGAGGATCCCTTACCTTGGGAGGGTGATTCCAAAATTTTGGGAGGAGGTTATTGAGAGATTATAAGAACATTTAAAGGTATATAGAATGTTTTTGAGTGAACAGTAATGTGATATAGGGTGGGTTTGTATAGGAAAAGAAAGGGGGTTCTTTATTCTTTTCAAAACTTAGGTTTTGGACCCTATACAATAAAGTATTCAAAACCACAAAGCTTATCATGATTTGTGTAAATGATTTCAACCAAATATAAGTGTTTTTAATTATTTTACATGTTTAGGAACCATGATAAATAAAATATTACCCTTGGTGATGTGGAAGTGAGTCCTTTTCATAGATAATTGATTTTAAAACCTTAATATATAATATTGGTTTTGGAGGATTGATAAAGGGTTTATAAGATTAAATATATAACCTCAAAGAAAAATTATTTTAAAGGGTGGGAATATAAATTTTTTCATGTATACCCTTTATGGAATATAAAGTATCACTTTTGGATCATTATGATGTCAGAGTACACACTGTATATTTATATTATATTTAATTTTGACCCAAAAATTAGACTATCGCAAAAAATTGTGAAAAATTACTGTTGGATAAATATAGCAAGATAATTTCAAAAATAATATTCATTTTATCCAAACAATTCCAGAAATATGATAAATTACACTTTAAAATCAAAAAACCATATTTATTGAAAAATACTAAGTGGTTTTACAATAAGATTTTTCTAACCTTTGTAAAAATTATTTTTTAATTGATAAATTTATATTATCATTTATATTTAATAAAAATTATTTAAAATTAATATTTTATTAAAATATCATTTATTTCATAAATTATTGAATTTATTAAAATAATGCATCTTGATTTAAACTATACATTTCCTAAAAATAATACACTTTGTACTTCATTATATCATAATATAATTTTTATCAGACTTATTATTTAATCATTTCAAAATTAATATTGAAAGTGGATAAATATAATAATTATTTTACTAAAATAAATATTAAAATTCATACTGCTAGGGTCAAAATATTCTTATGAATCATGGACCGATTTTTGTGTGAATTGCTATCATTTGGGTCATCTCGTTCACCATTTTCTACGAGGTATGTGTTGGGATATTCATGTTGGATTACCTATAGATTTGAATCCTAGTTTTTTGGGAGGTGATGTGGACCAGTGGATTGGTGGTGCTGGTATTGTCACAAAAGATAGTGAGTCAATGCCTTTAAGGGATCTTCGGGTTTCTTATCCTATGATTGCATCTACTGAGGATATTAAGGCATCCCAGGATGAATATTGTAATTAGTTAATGGTTGTTAGAGTTCTTAATCCCAATCCAATATAAGAATATGTAGACATGGAAAACAGTATAGTTCCTACTAAAGGTGTGCCTATCTATTATGTTCAACAAGTGAATCAGAAAACCATGGAGGACCCTCTAAAGCTTCTGTAAGGTCCCACAAAGTCTCCTACTGATCAAGTTCTAGATTTATCTAATTCCCAATAGATATGGGGTGAACTAAGGTAGGGAATAATTGACCAAGAAACAAGGGATGCCTTACCTTTGTAGAATTAGTTTTTCTGCTTGGATGATATCATCAACATTCCCTTAAAGGGAGGGTGGACAATAGTTGGGACCAAGAAAAAAAATTGATAAATATTTTTATAGGAGGAAAGATAGAAAGACAGTCACAATGGAATCACCACATGCCTCATTAGCATAATAACCAAATAGACTGATTGTTGAGATCTCGGGGAGTTCTACTGCATCTGATAATTAGGAAGGAGAGTATACCCATATTTCTGTAGGACTTGAGGTTCTTTATGTAGCTGATGATTATGTTATAATGGGTTTGGTTAGAGGCAATAATGGAATCTATAAATTAGAGGATTTTCCAGTGTCTCCTAGGAATAAATTTAGGCCTTGAAAAGGCTACTTCTATCTGCCCAATCTAATGACCACTAGATCTTTAAGGAGAGAATTAGGAGCCAAGACTCATGAAGGATCCCCTAAAAAGGAGAAGGTATGAAAGAATTGTATCAATACACTATTAGTAAAACTCATGATCTTATTTAAGAACAAGTATCTTCTCCTAATAAATGAAAGTCCATCCCGACACACCAAACTGAGATTGAAGGTTAGGACCAAGCTCCTACTATTATTCTTGTTCTATCAAACCCAATAGATAAACAGGAACCGGTGGCTCTTGAAGGACTTTATCTACACATCCCATTCCCCCTTGTTTTTTGGATTAGATAAAGAATGTTGTTATCAACACAGATATGGAATGGAAATATCGACACGCACCCTCAAGATAGCGATCACGTATTCCATAAGCATATTTATTTCTATGGTTGTGCTTTTTTTTGAGATGTCGTGTTTATCATTCCCACTCCACCCAAAGTGGTATTATTGTAAATAAATAAAAAAATGGATTTGGATAGGGTCTAAATACATTTCTCTTTATTGCACTATCAAATTCCCTAAGGGTAAGGTACAGGATCATGAAATTTTCATGGGGTAGTTCGGAAAACATAGTTTGGATTTTTATCTCGATGAGCTTTAACTTCTCCCATAAATGGTATTTCTCATTATTTAGTTATTGAATCTAGGAATGGGATTGATAGTGTAAAATCCCAGTGATTTTATCTCCCTCGTAATCTTTGATAAATGGGCTTCATAGGGTATGATCTTACTAGTTGACGTCATCACTTCTTTCATCTGTGACAATTGTACTTTATCATAATCTTTTATATATACTACTAATAAAATCAATGGTTAATGACTATATTATCAATGCTTATGATGCATAATGGTATTTTGAATCTAAAAGGATATAATGTTTCAAAATAACTAAATAAGTGCAATTGTTTTCTATAAAAACATTACATAGTAGGGAATTAAATTTAATCACATGATTAATTTTATTTATTAAATTTTATGTCATTAAATTATTCCCCCCTTCAGAAATTTCTCTCTCAAAATTTACATTTTATACACTAAAATAGATGATGGTACTTCTATTTTATCACCTTATCTTATTCTTGTGTCACTTCCTCAAACTTATGGTTTCTCTATAGCACTTTTAACAAGTGATTTTTCTTACTTTGTAGAACTTTGTCTCTATGATCTATGATCTTCATTGGTTTCTCCTCATATGAAAGATCATTATACAATGGTAACACCTCTAGATTTAATACATGTGAGGGTTCTTGTATGTACTTTCTCAATATGGATACAAAGAGAACATCATTTACTTAATATAGGTTAGGTGGGAGTGATAGTTGATATCTTAATGCCCTGTTGTGATCAAGGATATAAAAGGGGTTAATGTATATAGTAATAATATTTCCCTTCTTCCTAAACCTCATTACTTTATTCCATGATGATATATAAAAGAACACTTTATCACTAAACTCAATCTCTAGGTCTCATTAATGATTGTATGTATACATATTTTTTGACTTTTTTTATATTTCATATGGTTCGGAATGGTTTGAACATTCTCTATCATCTCTTGGATAAGATCATTTCCTATCAACTTTCACTCCACAACTTCATCCCACCATGTCAAAGTCTAACACCTCTTCCCATATAGATACTCAAAAGGTTCCATTTGAATTATATAATAGAAACTGTTTTTATATGATAACTCCACTAGAGTAAGGTGGAGATACCAATTTCCTTAGAAATCCATTGAACATGATCTTAGTATATCCTCTATTGTTCGAATTTTCCTTTCAGGATGAATATCTGTTTGAGAGCGATAATCAATGTCGAACCTCATTTCTATATCCAACACTTGTTAAAGGATTCTCAAAAACCACAATATAAACCTTGGATCTCAATTGGATACATTAGATAGTGGAACTCCATAAATTCTTACCACTTACCTTATATATATCTTAGCGATTTCTTCAATATAAAAATATTCCTTGATAGCAATAAAGATATATGAATTTTTAAGGCATTTGACCACCACCCAGATGGAATTATTTCTTTTAGATGTTGTGGGTAGTCCTATAATGAAATCCATGGTTATGTTTTCCCATTTCAATACATGTATAGGAAGTGGTTTCATCATTCCCTTAGTCTTATTTCATTCAGCATTGAATTTTTGACATACCAACCATCGTGATATGAATTCCATAATCACTGTTCATGTTATCCCACAAGAAATTGTTCTTTAGACATCTAAACATATTAGTGCTTCCTAGATTAATATGGATGGATTAGTTATGTGAATCATCTAGAATTTCCCACTTCAAATCTAGTTTTTATAGAACACATATCTGGGTTCTAAACCTTATAACTACATCATCAGCAAAGTTAAAATCTGTAATATTTTGTACCTTTTTCTATAACACCTCATCATTATTATGAGCCTCATTAATACTCTCAAGAATTTATTTTTGAGTAGTTATTTGAGAAATTTATGATTAATAACCTTTTATTATTCCCATATTTATTCTTTTCATGTCCAAAATTATTGGATCCCTTGAAATCCTCATCATGGATTGAGTTGGGGGAACCTTTTTACTCAAAGAATTTACCACTTTGTTTGCGTTCACAATATAGTAATGGATTGAACATTAATAATCCTTGATTAGATCTAATCACCTTTTTTGGTTCATATTAATCTCATTTTGTATGAATATATACTTGATCCTTTTATGATCTTTATATATGTCACACTTAGCCTCGGAGAGATAACACCACCAAACATTTAATGAAAATATCACCACAGCCAATTCTATATCATGTGTTGGGTAGTTATTCTCATGGATATTTAGTTAGTGGGAGATATAGGTAGTCACATTTTCATCATACATGAGTACACAACCAAATACCTTTTTTGATTCATCATTGTAGATAATAAATAATTCCCCACTAGTTGGTAATGTGAGTATAGGTGTTGTGGAAATCCTCTTCTTAATATCTTTAAAACATTCCCCACATTAATTATTTTGGAAAAACATGAATCATTTTTGAGTTATCTTGGTTAGGGGTCATGAAAATCATGTGATTATTCTCGCAAATTGATTATAGTACCCAGATAATATAAGGAAATTATATATTTTTGTTACAGAGGTTGGTCTTTTTTAACCTTTAATTGCCTCTATTTTGAAGGGTACATAGATATTCCTTTGTAGGTGATAACATGATCCAAGAATATTACTTAATCAAACCCTAATTTTCATTTACAATAATGCACATATATATTTTCCTTCCACAAGGTCTTCAGTATAGTATTTAAATACTCCTCATGTTTCTCCTTGATTTTGGAGTAAATCATAATATCATCTATAAAGACTACCAAAAAAATTTCAAGGTAATCCCTAAAGACTTTATTAATTAATTCCATAAATCATTGTATAGAATTATTGAGTCCAAATGGAATCACTGTGAACTCATAGTGACCATAAATTATAGGAAAATTAGTCTTGGGGGTATCCTCCTTATTCACCTTTACTTGATAGTATCCCGACCAATGATCCACCTTAGAGAAATACTAGGCTCTAAGTAGCAGATAGAATAGTTTATCAATATATAGTAGAGGATAATTGTTCTTTATCATGATCTTATTAAGGTCATGATAATCAATACATATGTGTATTGACTTATACTTCTTGTTGAAGAGGGTTAGTGCACCCCATGGTGAAGTATTTGGGAATATAAACCCTTTATCCATATTCTCATGTAGTTTCCTCTTCTAATCCTCAAGTTAAATAAAATTAATTCTATAAAAAGTCTTAAATACTGTAAATATATCTAGGTATAATCTTGATTAATAATTCAACCTCTTGGTTAGGAGGAAGACTAAAAAAAAATTCAGGAAATACATCATCGTGTTCTATCACGATGGGAATATCTTCAAGTATGATCATTTAATTAGTATTGATCATTTGTGCTAGCTACACTTGCTCATAGGGAAATAATATCCATTCTTGGGATGTTGGTACTAAAAATGATTCATCCTCCTCCTTGCACTTTCATAGAATCAGAGGGTGATTCATGAAACAGAGGGTGATTTTTTTCCATCATCAATTTATATTGGATCAATATAAAGAAAGTCAATCCATACATAGAATAGTATCAAATTTTACTAAAGTGAGTATCACAAGGTTCATTAGGAATTTCAACCCACAAATTTTGACATTGGAGGAGTTATATACTTATGATGAAATAACTGACCCATTTTCCATTTTCACCAATAGCTCTACTTCCAGGATTTATGGTGGTGTTTGAATAGTTATACTAAACTTACGAAGTATGAAAGAATATGTAGAAAAAAATCAAAAAGTATGTTCTATATACATGAATGAATAACTAGTGTATATGACACCACTTCATTGTTTGGATCCATCTCTATAGTTTTGATGGAATCAACTTTCTCTTTCTCTCTAGGTCTTAGGGGTTGCAATCGTTGGTTTTTTTCGATAACCCATAGATTATTACAATGATTCATATTGTTTATTCCTTTTAGTTTAAATAGTAAACAATGGGATGAGGGTTGAGTAAATAATTCCTTTATTCCATCACATTGGTGGGTTTTCCCATTTAAAATTATTAGTTAGTTTCTCTTTCATCCCATAACTAAAACATTTACTCATTCCCTTTAAGCAGTTTTTGAGGTGCTTCTTGAAACACCTTTAATAAGTGTGATGTTAAAATTTATTTCTGCCATTAGATTTCTCTATCACATTTCCAAAATTAAACTCTACTTTTCACCTCTTATCTTCATGAGACACTTGAGATTCAATGATCTATATTTCGACCTTGAGAGAACATCAAACAATTTACTCATAGCTATTAAATTCTTTAATCTCCAAGGATTTTTATTGACTAGGCTTTAACCCACTGAAGAATAATTCAACTTTACATTTGGGGGAAACTACAAAGATAAATGAATATCATTCATGTCTTGGGAATTTTTATTCTTATACCCTAATATATTCATTATCCTTTTACTTAAAGACAAGTAAATACTACTCCATTTTAATTTGAATAGTGTGAGGAAAATATTTATTGAAGAACTTTTTTTGGAATTACTTCCAATCCATCACTCTAATATCTTCCTTAGGCTTCAAATTTTTACCAATTTCCACTGTTGATCAGATTATACATCTATAATATAAACAAAAATAAAAAAAATTCTCTTTCTCTTAGAATTGAAGGATGGAGAATATCTTTTCAATGGAACTGATACATTTTATAATAATTAAAGGATTGAAATATTCACTAAAAGTCAGAGGCATTTTCCACATAAAGATATCAATTGTAACATTCACTTTTATAGGGGAGTTTGGATGTTCCTTCTTATTTAGGTTTTAGTTCAAAACTTTATTCAATTTAGAAAGTATAGTTATGAAGTTCATGATTCATGCTCGATAACATCCCATTACTTGCCTTAAGGTATTTCCCTCCTCTTTGATTGTTTTCCACTTTAATTGGGTGCATCTTAGAACTGCCGATGATAGAGATATTTTTTGGGGGAAAATGAATTAAAGATTGATATGTATTATTTTTTGAATTAATAGAGTATAGGTATAAATCTTTTAATGGATTGGTGGGGTTCTCCCTAATTTTGTAGAATTCCCAAGGTTTGTTGAGTTTTTATGTAAGAATCTAGAGTTTTCTATTGTGATCTAAGAAATTAAACACTGTGTAATAGTGTTACATAATGCGTATTTGGTATCTAGACACAATTCATGAAATATTTACATAACATAAAAGTATTACATGATATGTAATGGTTAAATGATGTTTAATAATAAAATATTGGTTTTAATAAAAAAAATGTGATGGGTTTTTCGGTTTACTTGATCATTGTGAATTACACGACATGTAAAGGAGTTACACATCCTATAACTATTGGGATGTCAGATTTTTGGGGTCCAATCGGCTGAAATTTTATTTCATTCTTCTGTAGTTCTCTTGGATCTTGACCTATCCCCCTTCTCTAGTGATTTTTGAAGTCTCTATTTGATTTGAATTAATCCATTCTTTGATCGATCACCATGTTAGTGGGTCTACATCTCTATGGGTAAGTAATCCTTTATTCTTCTTCATTTCTTTGGCTGTGGTAGCACCATGTCATTTCATTATCAGATCTTTTGATCTATAATAGTGTTATTTCTTTTTTTTCTTTATCGATCTATTGTGTGATATTAATATGAGGGTCATTTCCATTATTTGTTGTGGTGTGGTGGAAATGTTTTTCAAGTTGAGGTTCATTTCACATTCTCTATCTGTCATTTTTTTAAACTAGATCAATTATAATGTCTGGATAATTATTTTAGGGCCATTTTTTGTTGATGTGGTCTTCTTGTCATTGGATCCTTTGTGTGGATGTATAACCTCATGTTTTGAGGTAGGTGGTTACATCTCTTACCTGTGTTGATGAAATTGTATCGATAAAATTTTTATAAACTGATTTATAACAAATTTTCCATGATTTTTTTTGTGTGTGTGAATGTATTTGTGGTAAAAGTTGGTTTTTCTCTAGTTTTTGATAAATGGATAAAAAGGGTGTTTTCAAAGTGTAAGAACTGATTTATAAAATGTAGCACATGGGAAGCCTTGGGTATATAAGAGGAAGGTTTATCTTAGTTCCATCATCTATATTATTTTTGGGGGATTTTTTCATGGGTATTATCTATGGTCCTTAGGTATGTTTCTCTAGATACATGTTATTAACATTTTTGGGGGTAACTCATGGGGTATTCCACTTCTCCTTAGGCCAATATTATAA
This sequence comes from Viscum album, assembly GCA_963277665.1. Classification (NCBI taxonomy): domain Eukaryota; kingdom Viridiplantae; phylum Streptophyta; class Magnoliopsida; order Santalales; family Viscaceae; genus Viscum; species Viscum album. The sequence goes on from OY728156.1 coordinate 1,669,464,612, forward strand.
GGACTTATTGTGAACTAGTAATTTGTTTTGTACGAGTAGTCTAATATCTTGACTTGTTGAGTTCCTTGGCATGATTTACCTATGCTGGGATTTATACTTCTTTGGATTTGATATGAATTCTTGTCTTTTGATAAATTATATGTGGAAATTATGCTCAAAAATGATAAACCTACCATTTTTTGAAATTGATGGAAAAGGGGAAATATTTACCATTATTTTCATATAACTGCTTTATTTCTTATCATTCAATATTTTATTTGAAAAGAGCATACTTGATTTTTTATACAGAGACTTGTTATCGAACACATGGGTGGGATCTTACTGTGCCTGTTATCTCACACCCTATGCACTTCTCTAATTGTGTGTATACCTTTCTATGTCTTTCGATATAGGTTAAGTAAAGATGTTGTAGTGAGGTGGTGATATTTTTGTCACTAGGGATGGGTAGCTGGTGGTGAGATGGTGGATTGTCTTATTCCTCATCATGATGAGGTTAATTATTATCATTGGCATTTATAATTTCTTATGGTCAATGGGAACTCACAAGTGTTTCTGGGAGAGTGGGATCCAATTTTTGGACGTACAGGACCTTCCCACCCAAATCTTCGGAGTTTTTTGTCTGTTGTCATAGTTGAGCTCGATGTCATGTCTTCTATTGTTTTTATTAATACTTTTTTTCATAGTTTTCCTAACTTCTTTATATAATATTTCTCTAATATTCCTTTAGATAGATAGGTAGAGTTTACAATTGAATCGATGTCAAGAAGGGATCTGATATTGATACATTATTATATTATGGAACCATTGGAGCTGAAAGAGCTCAATATTCATTTAGAAAACCTGTTAAAAAGGTGTTTTGTTTTCCCTAGTTTTTCAAATCGGTCATCCCTAGTTCTCTTTTCCTTAAATTTAGATGGTTCACTCTGATTTTTCATGGAATATCAGAAGTTGAACAAAGTAACATTTAAGATCAAGTATACATTTCCTTGTTTGGATGATCTAATTGATCAGTTAAATAAGGAAAATTGGTTTTTGAAGATTGTTCTTTAGTTAGGTTATCATTAGCTCAGAGTCCAGGAGTGTGATATACTGAATATGGATTTAAAGAGTAGGTATCGCCATTAAGAATATATTTTGATGTTATTTGGACTAACCAATTCTCCTACAGATTTTATGGATTTGATGAATAAGATATTCCATCAGTATATAAACACTTTTTTGGTAGTGTTCATGGATGAAATTATTTTTATTCGAGATCTGATCACGAGCATGAGCACCATCTGAGTTTGGTTTTAGAAATCCTGATAAGTCACTATTTATATGAAAATATTTCAAGATGAAACTTCTGGATTCAAGAAGTAAAATTATTGGGGTGCATGCTTTCTGATCATGGCTTGACAGTTAGTCCTAAGAAGGTATAATCTATTTTTTCATGGGAAGAGTCACATAATATTTTTGAGATTCAAAGATTCCTTGGTCTTGTTGGACACTATCAATGGTTTGTCAAGTATTTCTCAAAGTTGGTGTCACATTTACTGCTCTTACTAGGAAAGGGGTGAAATTCACATGGGATGCAAAGTGATAGTATTATTTTTAGGTGCCAAAATGACTTCTGACATCAGTTCATATTCTAATATTACCCGATCCTGGTAAAGGATGTGTGGATTTTTGTGATGATTATGGCACTGGTTTGGGTTTTGTTCCCATACAGGATGATCAAGTGGTGTCTTATGGCTATTCTCATCTTTGACTACATTATAATAATTACCCTACTCATGTTTTAGACAATTTTGTAGTTATGAATGAGCATAAGTATTGGTGACATTATATTTTTAGGGAAAGGTTCGCAGTATTTTCTTAACATAATAGTTTGATCTATATCTTTTCTCAGAATGAATTTAATATTAAATAGAGTTGGTGGGTGTAATACTTTCATATATTTTCCTTGATATCTCATATACCATGGGGAAGGGGAATTTCATAGCTAATTCTCTTAGAAGTAATGTTCCATTGCAAGCTATATTGGAATCAAAAGAAGAGTGGAACCTTACGGGGATTTTTTCTTAGTTGAATATGGATGCTCAGTAGGATGTTTTAGGTATGGTTATTACTAGTTTTTACTTATCATTATCTCTCCTTGATTCTATTTTATAGAATCAATAGAAATATGTCAAGTTTAGAGGAATTTGAGAAGCCCTATATGGTGGGGAGACCGTTTTGGGTTGGTCTCTCTCTTAAGATGGTATTCTCAGTTTTGGGGATTAGTTTGTCATCCAAACATATATAAGGATCTATATTATATCTGACTATTATAGTTCTTCATGGTTCATTCATTTGGGAACTACAGAGATGTATTATGACATGAGGTGGAAATTTTGGTGGTCAGGTATGAAGTGTGACATTGCTGATTGTGTATCTTATTGTTACACCTACCAACAAATAAAGGTAGAGCATTTGAAACCATTTTGTTTTCTCTAGACTCTTCTAGTTCTAGTTTGGAAATGGGATGTGGTATGTACGTACTTTTTTTCAAATTACTATGGACTCCCAAAAATATTAATTCTATCTAGGTACTAATTGATCGGTTGACAAAGTCATATCATTTCATTTCAATCAAAGAAAATGAAAAAGTTTAAGATCGGGGTAAGTTTTATGTGCAAGAATTTGTGAAGTTATATGGGGTTCAATAAGTTGTTGTTTTAGATAGGGGTTCAAGTTTTACTTTAGGGTTTTGAAAAATTCTCCAGGAGATGATGAAGACTCAATTAAGGTTGAGTACATCATATCATCCATAGAAAAATGGTCAGACAGAACATGCTATTTGGATCCTAGAGGATATGCTCCATGCTTGTGTCTTGGACTTTGGTGCATCTTAGGATATCCATCAGGGATTGTTTGAGTTTTCTTACAATATTAGTTATTATTCATTTATTAGAATAGATCCCTTTGAGGACTTGTATGGTTTCTGGTGTAGATCACCTATTTTTTGAGCATAGGTGGGTAAAGCATCTTTGGTAGGACCAATTTTGGTTTAAGAGACATCTGTGAATATCTAGGATATACACTGGCATTTGGTTGTAACTCAATGTTGATAAGAATTATATGTAAATCAATAGTGTTATCCTTTAAATTTTTCAATAGGTGACCAGGTTTTCTTTAATATTTATCCCCAATTGGGTCACCATCATCTTAAAAATAGGGAAAGTTGGATCTGAGAAATGTGGGACCTTTTTTTGTCATTAAGCATCTTGGGAAGTTTGCTTATCTATTGGAATTTTCAGCTTGTTTTAAAATCATTCATGATTTTTTTTCCTCATTTCACATAACAGAAATTATCATCATGATACCTCCCATATTCTGGGTTAGGAAGAGATTGAGTTAGAGAAACATGTTTCCATTGATGATAATCTAGTTGAGATCATTAGCTCTCAAGTGAAATCCCTTCATGAGAATTCAATTATTTTGGTCAGATTGTTTTGGCAGAATGGATCAGATTCTCATGAGACTTGGGAGCATGAGTTTTTGATGATGGAGCAATGGACTCACCTCCTTACCAAATTTCATTCTTCCATAATACTTCCTAGATATGGAAATTCATATGGTGGGGAGTCTGTAACATTCTGTTACCCTCCTTCAGGTATTTCCCTCCTCTCTTCTTGTTTTCCACTTTAATTGGGTGCATCTTGGGACTACCAAGGATTGATATCTTTTGTTGGATAAAATGAATTAATGTTCATAGATGGATGTATGTTTGAATTAATAGAGTCTGGGTATAAATGTTTTAATGGTTTGGTAGGGTTCTCCCTAATTTTGGAGAACACCCAAGGTGTTTTGAGTTTTCATGTAAGAATCTGGAGTTTTCTACTGTGTGTTTGTAAATTACATGTCGTGAAAAGGGTTTACACGACATGTACTTGGTGATGAGACACAAGTCGTGAACTGTTTACAAAACTAAAAGGAGTACACATTGTGTAATAGTTACAAGAAGTGTAATAATAAAAGATCAGTTTTTAATAAAAAAGAAAATAGGTTTTTTGGAGTACTTGATCATCATGTATTAGATGATGTGTAAAAGAGTTACATGTCATGTAACTGTTGGGAGGTTAGCTATTACGGTGATTCTCAGATGACATTTTATTTTATTATCTCATAGTTCTCTTGGATCTCAACCTATAACCCTTCTCTGGTGATTTTTTGAGTCTTTGTTTGATCCAGATTGATTTGTTCAATTATTGAACACCACGGTAATGGGTCTAAATCTCTCCGAGTAAGTGTACCATTCTTCTTCTTCATTTATTTGATCGTGGTAGAGTTGGGGTATTGTATTATCATATTCATTGATCCATTATCGTGTTATTTATTGTTTTCTGCTAGATCTGTGGTGGGATCTTATTCTAGGGGTAGTATCCTTTGTTGGCTGCGGTACGGTGGAAGTGAGTTTTGAGGAAAGTGTCATTTCCTATTCACCACAAAACCTTTTTGTAAAACTGTATCAATTATAATGTGTGAATAATCATTCTAGGGCCTTCATTTTTTTTGTGATCTTCTTACCAACTGATCCTTCATGGTAATGTGCGACCCCAAATTTTGAGGAAGGTGGTTCCATATCTAGACTATGTTGATGAAACTATATTGAATCTATTTTTATAGACTAATTCATAAACAAATTTTGCTTTATTTTTTTGTGTGTCTGAATGGATTTGTGATAAAAGGTGGGTTTTCCGTGGTTTTTGGTAAATTGAAAAAATAAGTTATTTTCAAATCATAAGAAATGATTTATGAAATCCATCACATGTTAAGCCTTGGGTACATAGGTGGAAGTTTAGCTTAGGTCCATCTTACATATTATTTTTAGGAGATTATCTCCACTCCCTAGGCTCATTGTTTTAGGGACATGTTCTTGAAATTATTGGGGGAGTTCACCCATGGGGTGTTCATCTACTCCTTAGGCATGTGTTCTGAGGACTTGTTGTGCACTAATAAGTTTTTGTGGTACGAGCTGTCTACTAGCCTAAACTATCAAGATCATTAGCATGATTTAAATTTTTTTGGATTTATACTACTTTGGATTTGATATCTATTCTTGGATTTTGATAAATTATAAATGGAAATTATGATTGAAACTAATATACCTTCCTTCTTTGAAATTGATGGGAAAAGGGAAATATTTACCATGATTTTGATGTAACTACCTTGTTGCTTATCATGAAATATTTTATTTTATAAGTGAATAATTGAGTTGTTGTGTGGAGACTTGTTATGGAACACATAGGTGGGATCATACTAAGCCTATTATATCACACCCTGATCAATTATTTACTGGTTCATATACCTTTTTATTTATTTCGATGCAAGTAAAGTCAAGGAACCAAAATGAGGCTATGAGGTTTTTTGGGAGCTGGGATGGGTATCTGGTGGTGAGATAGTGGAAGTATTCCCATGATTTCACATGGAGTAGTTGGTTGTTTTTCCTATTTTTTTGGTCAGATATATTTTCTAATCTTGTGATGTTTAGTATCTTCTATTTGTTTCCAATTATGGAATATTCTTATCTCTTATATTATTGTCTCTATTATATATATATTCCATGACTTTACATCAGGTTGGGAGAAATCATTCCATCTAGTTATTGTTTGATTCCTTGGTTCTAGTCACCAGCCCATGGGGATTAGGAACTCCCTTCATGTATGTGATGGTTTAGGTTAAGTACTAATTTGAGAGGGTATTTAGGTTGGTTTGTTATATGCTCCCATCAGTTTGGGCTTATTATTTGGGTTGTCATCACATTTCCCCTCACATTGGTTATTGACTTATTTTATCCTATATCCAACCATTGACTAAAATAAAGGAAACTTTTGGGATGATTTTATTTAAACTATTAAAAACATAAATAGAAAACCATGAACATTAAAGGTGTAACTCATAAATTAAATATATTCCTTAACATATGAATTTATATGATTCAATCTAAGACATCCTTGGTCTATTTTCTAATATAAAATTTTATGGGAATTTTAGTCCCCTTTATAATGGTTCATAATGAGCTTATGAATTTATGAAATCATATCTCCTAAAAGTTTCAAACTACGTGTGTAGAAAGGACCATTTTTTCACTAGTTCAGGATTGATTCTAGCTAAATACAATGTTTTCAGGGTTGTTACCTCTAGTTATATCTGTAAAAAATCAACATACACTTGTAATATACATACAGGGGTGTATTTTTGTAGAAACCACTTACTCTATAATTTACCAAAATTTAAGGATGTTTTAAAATGTTTATTCGTATCCTCGAGGCTTTTACTAGTGTTTTATAATTCTAATAACAAAAATAATTAGACTTTTATCTGATACCAACTATGAAAACCCATATTTTAATACATGTTATTTCATGATTTATAACATAGAGATACACATAAAACAATCACAAAAGATCCTGAATCTTATTTCCTTTGGGATATTAGGTATATAGCACATCAATTTGATACATATATATAACAAAATTATTGAAAACTTCCTTAAAATCCATCTAAAAATTTGTTGTTCTTCTAAAAATACATTGGATAACCTGGGGATATACATATGAAAGGGGTGAGATATAAAGCTTAGTAAGGGAATAAACAAAGAATAACATAAATAAATTATTACATGTTATTCAGTAGTCATTTCAATGGGACATAAAATGGGTGAGAATTATAAACATGAACATTGAATCATGATATATAATGGTAACATAAATGCAACATGGTAATGTGGTAAAAATATTAAAACATGGAATAATAAACATAATTCAAGGATAACTAACAATAACAAAATCATAGAGTTCTTATTATAACCTCTTGTACACCATACAAGGAATATCTTGATATTAAAACATTACCCAATTCATTGGAGGGTTATATAATTCGAGACTCGCCTTTCACATTCATATCATGTGCATGCATAAGTGTGTCATATAGATCATTCAACATAGGATCATATTTTTCACATTTAATCCCATAATTAAGGAGTGTAGAATACATAAATTTAATTCCAAAATCAATAAAGTATAGGTAAATCTTTTTGAATACCCTTGAGTGTCAATGAGTATGATTATTCACAAAAAAAAATTTGGCATGGGAAATCACAGGGTAATTTCTGTAGCATAACGGGGGTAGTCAAAGATTCATGGGAAGGATTAATGAGAGTTAAAAGGGTCTCTCAACACATAGGAATAATAATTTAATTTATATTAATATGTAATAAAATATTCCCACATGAAAATTTGTGAATAAAATGGCATGAGAAAAAGAAGGTGATTGAATAAAAGGAGAAGGATAGGATCTCTTACCTTGAGAGGGTGATTCCAAAAGCTTGGGAGGAGCTTAGTGAGAGATTAGGGGAACCTTAGGAGGGATATAAAGAAGGAATTTAAAATTATATTTGTTCTCTTAGGGTTTTTAGTGTGTAGTAAAGTTATATTGGGTGGGTTTATATAGGAAAAGAGTGGGGAGTTTTTTATTGTTTTCTAAACTTAGGTTTTAGACTCTATATAATAAATTATTTAAAAGAACAAACCTTACCATGGTATTTTCCCATTTTTTCTTCCAAAGTGAAGTGGTTTTAATTATTTTAAAATTTTAATAACCATTATTATTAAAATATTACCCTTGGTGATGTGGAAGTGAGTTGTGTTTATAATAAAATGATTTTAAAATCTTAATCTATAATATATGTTTTGGAGGATTCATAAATGGTTTATAAAATTAATCAAATAAACTGAAAAAATATTATTTTAAAATTTTAATATAAATTATTTCTTGAATACCCTTCATGGCATATATTACATCACTTTTGGCGCATTGTGATGTCATAATACACACTATATATTTATATCATATTTAATTTTAACTCAAAAATTTGATTCTCTCCAAAAATTATGAAAAAATCACCATTGTCTAAGTTAAACTTGGTAATTTAAAAAAATAATATTAATTTTATCCAAATAATTCTATAAATATGAAAATTTACACTTTTATATCAAAAATCCACATTTATCGAAAAATAGTTGTTTTTGGACAATAACAGTTTTCTAGCCTTCATAGATATTATATTTGAATTTATAAAATTATATTATCATTTATATTTAATAATAATTATTTAATAATAATATTTTATTAAAATATTTTTTATTTAAAAAACTATTTAATTTATTAAAATATAAAATCTTGATTGGAACTATACATTTACCCCAAAAATACACTTTTTATTTCATCATATTAGAATTTAATTTTTAACAAATTCATAATTTGATCATTTAAAAAGTAATATTAAAAGGGGATAAATATAATCATTATTTTATTAAAAATAAAATTTAAACAATCATATTGTTATATTCTAGATAGATATCCCTTTATTACACCAGAAAACTCTCAAAGGGTAAGGTACGTGATTTTGAGATTTTCATGGGGTGGTTCGGTGAACATGGTTTCAGTCATGATCTCGATGATCTTGAACTTCTCCCATAAATGGTTTATCTCATTATTTATCTATTCAATCTTGTCTTTTGTTTGATCAAGGTAAAATCCCAGTGATTTTATCTCCCTTGGAAGATCTAATAAATTGTATTCATAGGTAATGATTCTACTAGTCAAGGTCATCACTTCTTCTATATATGTTAATTAGACTTTATCATAACCCTTTATATGTAATACTAATATTATCACAAATTAATGAATATATTATAAATATTCATTATTATTAATGTCCTTTTAAATATGAAATGATATAACATTCCAAAATAACCAAATAAGTGGATGTGTTTTTTATAACTACATTACATAATTGGGAATTTAATTTAATGAAAAAAAGGATTTTATTTATAAAAGTTTGAGTCATTAAAACATACTTGGATAAATATTGAAAAAGTGAGGATTTGGGATATCATTTATGATAAGTAGTATATCATCAATATATAATATCAAAAGTTATATAACAATCCCACTAGTCTTATTGTACACAAAAAAATCAAACACATTTTTTATAAAACAGAACTCTTTGATTGCATCATCAAATTTGATATTCCAACTCTTAGAAAATATCTTCGATCCATAAATGAAATTTTGAAGAATTTATACCTTTAAATTATCATTTAAAACTTCAAAAACTTTGGTTTGTATCATATACACAACCTCAACTCAATTATCATTAACTAAATTGGTTTTTATATCCATTTGATATATATAATAATCAATATAAGCTACTTAGAGAGTAATATTTGAATGGAATTTATCGTTGCAATAAGTGAAATGGTTTCTTCATAGTTAATACAATATATTTTCTTTCAACCTTTTACAAACAGACATGATTTATTAGTAGAAAATATACCATACAAGTTAGTTTTCTTATGAGAAACCCACTTGAACACTATGGTTCTCACACCTTTAGGTGAATCTATCAAATCCCAAACTTGGTTTTGTATATAAATTCCAACACAATTTCTATAGATTTTAACCATTTCTCATAATCAGAATACTCTATATCCTCTAAGTGGGTATTACCTCATCATCATTAACTATAATAAATCCGTAACTTAAGATCTATTAATGAATCCTACTATACCATTGAGTTTATTATGTAATTTGAGTTGATTCTTCTTGTAAAACTCTTTATGGGATCAAATCAGCCTTACATCTATAACACTTCATGTTTTTTGGTCTTGAACTTATCCAAGTTCAGAATTCCTCCCATGGACTTCTCAAATTGTGTATTCCTTCTGAATAAAAACACCACCTTGATCCAAAAAAACTTTGTGTTCCGTAGGATTATATAAATAGTATCTCATAGTTTCCTTTGGATAAGAAACAAATAAGTATTTTTCAAATTTGGAGTCAAGCTTATCAAAATCCAAACATCGTATAAATTCTGCACATCCCTAAATCTATATAAATAATATAAAGGGATTTTTTACAATCTATAAATCATATAGTTTATTAATGAATATTGTGCATGGAAAACAGTTTAGTAGAAATTTAGTAGGATTTAAAGCATAACCCTAAAATGAAATACAAGGATTATATTGAAATATAATCAATAGAACAATGTACAACAAGGTATTATTTCAATATTAGAAACACCATTCCATTATGATTTTCCAAGATGATTGAGTTGTGAAATAGTTACACAATTCCTTAGATTCTTAGTGAATTCTTAGGTTAAGTATTCATCACCTCGATCTAATTATATAATCTTAATACTATTTCCTAGTTCATTTTGTACTTCATTTTGAAACTATTTGAACTTTTCACAAGTTTAATACTTCTGTTTAATTATAATCATATATCCATATATACTAAAGTCGTTAGAAAAATTAATGAAGTACCTAAAACCACCACTCTATTGTGATATTATTGGTCCTCATGAGTGACTATGTATAAGATCCAACAATCCATTATCTCTTTATCCTTTTCCACTACATTGTGCTTTTTCATATTTCCTAATAAATAATATTCACAATTTTCAAATGATTTATATTTTAATAGTTCCAATAATCCATATTTATGGAGTCTTTGGAATCATTTGTCATTTATATGTCTACAGAAATAATGCCAAAGGTGGGTGCAATTATAATCAACCCTAACCTTATTTTTTTGAATGTTATAAATATGATTATCTATATATATAATGTTTAAATATTTTACCATATTATTAATTACTTATAAAAATATACTCTTCTATATATAAAAACTCTTATTTTAAATAGTTAATGAAAATTCCATCTTTTCCAAACAAGATTCATAAATTAAATTCTTATTTATGGAAAGAACGTAATAGCATTTCTTCAAATTTTAGTATTAATCCACGAAGTATACTTAGATCATAATTTCCAACTTCTAATGAAGTAATGGTTGTTCCATTATAGATATTAAGAACTATTACTACCTTTATCATGTCCATTTTATCTTTTATTATGTGTTTATCAACACAAACGTGTGATGCACACCCAATATCTAATACCCATGTTTCAGAGTTGGTAGAATTTATCTACATAATATTTATATTTAGATTATAAGAATTATTATCCTTTAAAACACTTATCAATCCTAGATACCAATATCTAAATGTTTTATAGGTCATACCTTTAAGGAATCTCAATATGATTATCATGAAATAAACCAAAAACTATAACATATACATATCTATGGGTGAGTATCATGTATTATATTTTTTAATCAAGAACTTTTAATGAAAGTAGACCCATTAAAAATTATTACCCCATACATCATAACATTTTAGTGATTTATGATCCATGTTTCAGCATGAATTGCACCATTTTAATCATATAAATAATCCATGTTTACTTCTATTAAATTTTATTATTGGATATCTAAGTGGATAAAATATTTATCCAAAACCATTAAATAGGATCACTCAAATCTATCCCTATGGTATCCTAACCATTAGGGTTTTATGACTAGTATAACCCAAAGAAAATTCTAAGAATAAGGAACCTGGCCATTAGGGTGCCCTTACTATATTCTTTACCAACATAATATAATTCATGGGCACATAACTATTAGGGTCACCCATACTGAATGATAATGGTCTTGAAAAGTGTCTCTTTGGAAGGAATATTATACTTATTAATTTAAATGGTTTTATAAAAGTATCTCAAGATTAATATAGATATCATATATTTTAAACCCATTGCATCTAATGCAATCATTATTATCACATGTTTTATTACTTTGTGTATGCATTCTTCTAATGATTTTGTTTTCGAATCCATATTAAATACCTAAAATTAATGTATTCACACCACATTAATTGGAAACTCTTTATACAACACACAATTCTGTGTTACTCACCCAAAAATAGAAGCCAAACATATTCATACATCTCCTAATGCATCGCATGAATAAGGTATATTAATATTTAATGTGAAGTAATAGAGTGATATGCAATTAATAATCTCAATATGAGTATGATCAGAGCAACAAATTGTCATCCCCTCACCTTTCAAGAATAAGGCAAAAACCTATAGGGTTGTGGGTACTTCATCCCTAGTCCCACTCTTTAAGGAGACTTTAATCAACTGATAATTCAATTAATGATATCTATAAAACCTAATATGGACATATTATAATCAATACTATTATCAGTGTCATAACTCTTACAAAATAGATTCCAAGGGATATGATAATTAAATCATATAATATCTCACCTAGTAAGTAATATAGGTATTTATCTCCTAGAATAAACTTATCATATGTATTAAACATACACAATATTAATATTTATTAAACAATTTATTAAACAAGACTATTAAAGGAATTTATAAAAATAAATAAAAAAATTATTTATTTATTTTCCAAAAAAATGAGTCATCCATAACTAGCCCCTTTGAGAATCTATCCCTAGTAGAGGAAAATATGCAATCTGGAATGTAGGATGACTGAGAGTAGAAAAGGAGGTTCAGAACCTCTATAGGTCAGTGCATGAACGAGGATCATAGGGTGGTGCTAGAGAAAATCCATTATATGGAGGGACCTGGTGGAAAGTGGCAACATAGCATGGTGGAGGTATAAGTATTAAATGGAACCCCATAGATCATGCATGTACATTAATAAGATTCCATTTGAGTTGATGTCTGGCGTGGGACTCTCTTGGTACATGAAAATACATTAACACTCAATTTATTATTAATTAGAACAAAAAATGACACTCTATTTTTGTGGAATGTGACACAGTGTATATTATATTAATAACATATATTGTTCCTTCCAATCCACATTAAATTAACTAATTACTATAATGTTGAATCTTAATGCAAGTTATGTTATAACATTAGCGTAATTTAAGGTAATCACTTGAGATTACATCTACTTCTTAACATAATTTCAAGGTGGGACACCCGACATTATGCTAACATAATATTAAGTGAGGAAAATAAAATTACACTACATAAAACTTTTTATTCACTAATCATTGAAGTAAACATGTTAATCCCTTGAAGAAGATGGTTTTTATTCCACTAATGGGTTTTAGGGGATCATCTAATGTTCAGTAGAAGAGGAAGAAAACCCATGTATTCCCAATATTTCTTTGATGGAATCAATGTGTATGGAATTTATGAAGAACACATTGCACCTTTATCATTGATTAATCCATATTTTACTCTTATTATTATGCTTGAAAATGATCACTGTAGTAGAAAACCTATGTTTCCTCCTTTTGAGAGATCACATTATCCAAAATATCCAAGTTCAAAATAAGAGGATTCCTATACACTGAGAGGGGTGTTAGTGCATTCAGTGTTTGTGATGAATTATGCTACTCGAAATAAGAGAGTCTCATATTGATTACAAGTAAAAATGAAACCTCACTAGAAGGGATCACATCCCTTTATACATCTATCCTTGATACTCTACATACAATGAAAAGCTTTGGTTATATTGAACATATTGGGTGCCATCTCATATAAATCATATGATATAACTTGTTAATTCATTTGTTGAACTTTTTTAATGAATTTTTAATCCATTAATGAACCAAACTTTCGGTTTATAACTAATAAAACCATGAAACAGTGAAGTGGTAGTTCCATGAACTAACCTATACTATATTGGGTGCATGTTAGTCTCGGGTTTCATTGCATACACTCTAGACTACATTGGAACCAGCATAATGTTCAGCTCTTACTTAATGATATATTGGTTCCAGTATATATTTAATTACTATTCATACCATTTTAGTACACAACATACATAGAGAACAAAAGTAGGATTAAAATTTGAATAAATACCAATCAATGATAAATAAATCCATAGTAGTATTAATGTGTAATGATGTAGAATTTTATCAATCGAATTTCCCTTATTATGTAATAAAGCTCATACATAGAACCAAATAAAAACATTATTCTTATAAATGAATAATGAAACATTAGTCATAAAATAAACCAATAATAATTCCAAATATTATAGTGGGATAATTCAAAGAAAATAAGAAAATAATAATGGGAAAATTTGGATCTTATTGATCCACTAGAATGAACGCAATCGTAAAAATTGTAAAAATAAAAAATATTTTTAATTTCATTTTGAAGATGAAAATATATAACCTTTATAGAAATTATAATTTAATTAATAATTAATGAAATAATATGTATTTATATAAATTAAATAACTTGTATGACCATTGTAAATATGACCGTTGGGATAGTAATATGACCATTAAGAATAGTAATCTGGCCATTAAAATAGTAACCTCACCGATGAAAGTATAAAATATAATTTTGGTATATTATACATAAAAGAAATAATATATTTAAATTATGGTATAAGTTAATTAATGTTTTGAAAATGATAAATTATGTGTTGGGATTTTTGTAAAATATAAGTGTTTATTTATAATTTTATAATTAATATAATGACATAAAATAAAATTTTTATTCATAAAAAAAATTCCTAAATTAATATTATGTTTTATTATAATTATAAGATAATTTTATGTGACCTTAATTAATTTTTCAAGGGGTCAAAAAATTGATTAAAATTTTTAAATTAGTATTTTTCAAATAAATTGTGATTTTAATTAAAATATAAATTTCTCATATTTAGATAATTATTTTCATAAAATGGATTAAATTTTTGAAATATAAAAATAAAAAAAATATTTAGGGTTAATTTTTGGGATTTTTTTAAAATATTTGAATTTTTGGTGAATAGTGAAATATGGTAATTTAAAATATTTAACATTATCAGTTAAATACATGAATTTTTGAGTCATGGATGATTTAAGAACCCATTGATTCAAAATATAATAAACCATTTACTATATTTATTCATATTAATCAACACTATTTATATTCTTGAGACAAAATAATATACTAATGAATATAATGATCAAAAACACCCCTCTCCTCCTTGTAAAAAAATACCACCCCTCAACACCCCTTCTCCTCACACCCTATAAGACTTATATATTATCAATATTCTACCTAATTTCCTTCCCAATTCTATTCCACACATCTAATAATTTCTTGTCTTAACAAAATACCAATTCCATGTTCCTTAAGGGGACCTTCATAGAGGTGATATTCAAGAGGTAACTTTCTCAAACCATATCTTTTAATTTCATTTATTCTTATAACTTATCCTCACATAATTAATACATAAAATAAAAATAAATAAAATACCGTGTATATAATAGAATGTTATTTTTCTAATGTAATATCTTATTTCCACCATTTTTCTTATTTCTTCTTATTCAAAGAAACAAAATTATCGTCCAATTTATGATAGTTTACTATCTCTGTGGATAATGAGTTTTCATTTTTCATTACCACCTCCATGTATGGTCATAAAACCATTATTATGATTAAACAGATTTTAGTATTTATATTATAACTTATTTAATTTTTTATAACTAATATATCAACATAATATTCAATTAAACGAAACTAGTTCATGATGGTCGAAAAAACCACCAAAAATAAATTGAATAATTATCTTTAACATTTTATCAAATGAATCATACTCATACTATAAAAAAAATATGTGACCATTAAAAATTCCTTAAATTAATTAATACTATATAGTTTCAGTTATATATATTTATTCCCATTTTACAAGAACTTTCATAATTTTACACAAGCGAACTGACCATGAAACTAGGAAATGAACACTCCCAAAATGAAAAAATTAAACTTTATAACTCATTTAAATAGCTATTATTGAATGTAGTAAAATTATAATAAATAAAATACATGTATAATAGGTTATTAATTAAGTTATTAATGAATCTAAGTTTATTATCTATGACAATAATTGCAATTTCAAAACACATTCGAACATAAGGCAAGGAATATCTCTGAACCTACAATTTTTCCTTTAGGTGACACTTTATCTCTCTTTACCCCAATTTATTTCTTTATTATTATTATATACTTCTCTAAAATTCTTTCTAAATGTTAAAAAAATGTTTATATTGATCAATTAATCTTTCTTTGATGGGTAAATACATGTTTTAAGAGCTTCTCTTATCAATTTTTCTTGATAAGCAAGCATGAATAAAGGGAACTTCTCCATGTCTTTCCCATTTTCAAGTACACATCATAAAATATTTTAAGAAAAAAAATTCTAAAATATCTCATTTTATCATGAAATACTATTTTAGTTCATTTTTGGTTTTATAAAAACAATTATGCCTTTGTCATATTTAAAGACTCTTTAATATTTTCCCTTAGCCGACACTAAAGTGAATCATTTCTAAAGTTTCCAAAACACTCTTTCTTCGTATAATCACTTCATTTGGACATAATTATTCATAATATATTCTTACTTATAATTTATGATTATTCATAACTGATTTAATCCCATCTTTCATAGATACAATTTTAATACATCTTATGGTTATGCCTTATGAAATGATTACAAAACCCATTTATTTCCATGGTTGTTCCTTATGATTGATTTCTTTATATGGAAGACATATCACTACTATAATAACAGCCTTCAGCGACTTCCAAAAGCAGACACTAAAGGTCTTTAGTGGCCGCTCTACGATCGCTTTTGGCGGTCGCAGTTGCTTCATCGGTGAAGCTCAACAGCAACTGCCAATGGCGGCTGCTAAAACTCCCCCATGAAAATAGCCACTTTTTGTGTGGCTTGTTGCAGATTAAATAAGGAGAACCGGGGGTGATGGGGAGGGACCCCAAAACCTTTACTTTCTATCCATGGTGGATGCACGGTGGTCAGAATTAAGAAGGTATATTGGCGGATGTCGTGGGGAGGTGCCACAGCTATGAAAGGACCCATTAGGTACAACAACAGACATCGAGGTTTGTTTGGAGGTAACCTATGGTGATGTGGGTGATAGCGGAGGTGGTAGGGGTGGCGATGGCATGCTATAATAGGAAACTCGTGAAGAAGACAACTAGAAGCAGGAAAAATCCTGCCAGATTATTTGACGGAATTAGCAGCTGCCATTGGCGGTCTCTAATACCCCCTTTTGTGACCACCAAAAGTGGTTGCTAATGCTTGTAGGTGCAGAAGTCTAGATTTCTAGTAGTGATTGGGGATTATTTCTCCTGATAAAAAAATTTAAAATGAATAATTCCATCCAAAATTTTAGAAATATAATTCCATTATTTGGATAATCATGAAAATTTAATAAGCATTTTCTAAAATAATAACTAACCAAATGAGACTTATTTTCATGAATAAAATTCATAAATAATTGGAAAATCACATATAAACATCCCATAATATGAATATTTTTTCAATATAATGATATATATATGTTGGTCAGAGTGGATACTCAAGAGGGGGTGAATTGAGTTCCTATTAAAAATTTGTATTTAAAATATTTATATTGAAATCCCCAAATTAATAAAACAAGTTAAACTGTAGTGAATTTATAAATATTGTAAGTGTTCAGTTAGTTTCTCAAAGATTGATTATTTCTCAGTTAACTTTGAAGAATAAGCTAGCTTTTGAATCTAAATTACAGGATAACAATAATTAAAAACACTTGCTAGTTCAACTATCAGAGTTACTTTGAAACAGTTTTGAATTTCAAAGTAATTAGCAGCGGAATATTGAAAAATAGTTTAAACTAAAATAAGATGCACAGACGTTTTAACCAAGAGGTTCAGTCTCAAGCTGAGACATAGTACTCTAAAAAGTTTATATAAAACTTTGATCCACACCCTCGATCAGGGTTTACAACAATACTAAGATTGTCCAGGTCCTCAGACCTCTACCACAGTTCTACATGGGAAACCAGCAACAATAGCACATAGGCTATCCAAGTCCTCAGACCTCTACCACGGTTCTACGTGGGATACACAAAGGTATAAAGAGTTTGGTGTGAGTATTTCACTATCCTCCATTTCATCTTAGGAGTCAATGTGTTTCCAAACAGATAGAATCACACACTTCTCGTAATGTAATAAAAACTGATCACAGCAGAGAAATAATATGGGTATGAGTTTAGAATTCTCTTCTCTAATGTCAATGCAGCTCTATCCTCCTTTGTATTGAAGCATATGAGGCTTTGAGTCCTTCTATGAAAGTTTTGTGGAAAATAGAGTGTCCCGATTCATCTTGTGTTCTTCGAGAGGTTCAATTGAGCGAAGATGTTCTTTACGCTTCAAATATGCATTGTGTGTTCAGTAGTGTCAAGTTGCATGTAGTGTGCCTTTCTTTCCAAACATCCTCCAAGTATGTTCTTCGTTCTTGTGCTCACAACCTAGCTTTTTGTTTTTTTATCATGCACATTTATTCTTGGTAAACCTTCTCTTTTAACATGGAATGCACATGTTGGAGTCGAAAGGATTCATGTGTTCTACACCTTGTACCTCGTACTATCTAATGATATGTCTAAAATGAAACATTAATTATGTCAGTGCATTAAAGTCCTCAAATATGACCGTTAGAAATTAAATTTAAATATGACAGAATATTTTAAGAAATGGTGTCATAGTAAGTCCTGGAAACGGTGTCTCCTTCACACGGAGTCTATATTGATCATGGTGTATGAGTGTCACGGTGTCTCATGGTCACGGTGTCTCGCAGTCACAGTGTCTTGTTCAAAGTGTCTTGCTAGCGATGTCTTGTTCATGGTGTCTTGTTCACGGTGGCTTGTTCACAGTGTCTTGCTTCACGGTGCCTTGTTCACGGTTTCTTGCATCACGGTGTCTTGCTTCATGGTGTCTTGCTTCACAGTGTCTTTCTCACGATGTCTTGTTCATGGTGTCTTGTTCATGGTGTCTGGCTTCATGGTGTCTGGCTTCACAGTGCTAGAAATACATATCCAGTGGCAGATTCACGATGTCTTAGACATTTTCAAAGTAAATGTGTTCATACATAAATAATAATGATAGTAGAAAGGATTATACTTAAGCATTTTTCAAAGAAGGTATTTTGAGAGTAAATTAATGATAGTGTAAGTTAAGTAAATTGAATATAGATCAATTAAGATCTTTCATGGATATTCTTAAATCATGAGAGAACTTTAAACATAAATACACATTATTGGATATAGTTTATAGGAGTTAACTAGGATGAATAATATTTTGGATCATTAAAACATGATTAAATAAGATTTGTGATCATTAAAACATGATTAATACATGAGGAGTCCAACAATATCTCCCTTTTTGATGATCACATATTATGTATAGTTAAAGTGTATATTGGATTCAACTATAGGGATAAATGAAACTATTAAGATAAATGGCTAACATACTTTTCCCCCTTTTGGGATTATCAAAAAGAAGAAATAAGAGAGGTCAAAAAATGCACATTCCATTTAGAGTAAACAAGGTTCAGTACAAAACAAAACAGTAATACAAAATCAAAAGCATCCCTATCAAAAAAGAGTAATCACTATTCTTCTTCATGGGCTGAACTTCTCTTTGCCTTTAGTAGCAGTAGAAGAAGAGGAATCCATAGGGTCATAAGTCTAGGTAGAAGAAGGAAGAGAGTTTATTGATAATGAGGGAAAAGGGAGACCTTAAAAGACCGAGGGAGCCAAGGTAGGAGTAGTAGAAGATCTAGGCAGTTGATGATCTATAATCACAGGCCTGATCTAACTGAGTGCTTGTCCGACAGACATGGTTGTTAAGGCTAGAGTATAGGTGAAGGTAGGCAACCCAGGTCTGAGAGGTGAAGCCACTGGAGCAACAATGGTTGTACTCTAGACATGAATATAGGGCCTCAGTAGTTTGATGAAATCTATAATAATCTCTCCACCATACTGCATGGATTTCTCAAAATCGGTCTTGTTCTCCATAAACTTTTCCAACAGTCAAGTAAACTCTGTGAGCTTCTGGACTTGGTTCTTGAAATCTTGAGTCACACAAGGAATCCGCAGATTTTCTATAGGGTACTTGAAATGGTTTTTCATATCGGTCTTGGAGAAAATTCTTTTGAAGTAGAAATCCACCCTTTTGGAAATCTCTGGTTGAGCATCATTAGCAATTTTGGAGTGGATTTGTACTAGGTCAAGAACTCTATCACTGTTCTTGATCACATCAGATAAAGAATCCATATTGAAGCCACTGAGTATATTCTGAAGTTCTTCTTTGACTATAGTTCTGAGAAGATCATTGTCCAAGGAGGGTTTATAGGATTGACCAGATGCTTTGATAGTTGTGTTCAGTGATTTTAGTTTATTCAGTACATTTTGAATATATATTATGTACTCATCAGTGAGTTTATTGAGATTGGAAACAAGCTATTTAATTTCCTTCAAAATTTGTATGTTTATTTCATCAATCTTTTAATCTAAGGATGCCAGAAAAGGTTGAATCTGAGACACACCAACTTGTGGTATTTGAGGAGCAACAGGTTCTATAGGAGGAACAATAGATTCAGATCTTGAATTCAGCTCTCTCTGCATGTCTTCAACCATACTTCTTATGGACTTTACTTCATTACTGAGAAGCTTATTTTCAACTCTCACTTATTGAATTTCATAGAGAATATTAGGTTGTATTTGACAAATAATCTTCTCCAATAATAGTGAGGAATATCTGTCACTTAAATTTGTCACAAGAAGATGTTGGGTATTCATGAGTTTCTCAACTCCGGATAACAGAGTAGCACTAAATTCCTTCAGATCATCCTTACTAACAAAGGATGGCTATTCAGATAAGGGTTCAAGAGTAGGAACTGGTATAGGCTCAGGTTTCTTCTCAGGTGCAAAATTGGAGACTAATTTCAACTGAAATAGGGAGGAAATATCATGTCTGGTTACTATAACCTACTGAGAATCATTCACATCATAAAAACTAGGAAATTTGTACTGAGTGTCTACAGGACTTGACTCGGTTGGATGTGAGGCTTCAATAGACTCAAGATTTGGGGTATGCTCCCCCTCAACAGGTGCCTCCGTTTCAGGACTGAGAGGATTAGTGTCTTGGTATAATTCCATAGACTCAGCTCTGAGTTCCTAAATCATTTCCTGTCTTTCCAGCTGAAAATCTATCTCCATCCATTCTTTAGTAGAAGGAATGATTTCAGGAACAGGATTTTCCACAGGGAGTTCCTAAAAATTGAACTCTTACAGAATAGGTAGCTCTTCAACTATATGCTCTTCTACTGTAGGCACTTCTATGGAATTCTTTTTATATTCTTTGGTAACTAATTCTTTTATAGCATCAGGTTGAGTTTCCAAATTGACAGCTTCTTTAAGAGCAGGGACTTCTTCTTTAAGAACTGCATGAGGAAAAATAGTCATGTCTTCCTAAATAATAATAGATTCTCTAGGTGGTACTTCAGCCTCTTCTTCCTTTTCTTCAATATACTCAACAATCTCATCTGGTTCCAAACCAGGATCTTAAATTTCTTTCAGTCTTGAGGGATAATCCACGGAATTGAATTTCTCATAAATTCTATCATTGTCTTCCACCCATTCCATTTTCCAAGGATTTTTTTTATCTTCATTCTTTTGATAATGGATTTTGAGAGGTAGTACTCAAAGTCCATAATTACTTATTTATTAGGTTTAACCACACATTTTTCAATAAGCATGGATGAGATTAGTCGAGAGTAGAACATAGAATTTTACTTGGATGTTACTTTGATCAACTCACACATGTGGTGTATGATATACTTGCACTGGTTGATCTTATGACCATTTTTCATGAGGTGAATCAAAAAACACATCTTGATATTTTAAAATAGAAAAATCACCTTTTCTTCGACTAACCAAATTTTGTACAAACTTGAACAGAAGCCTTGTTTCTCCATCTAATTCAGCAGCAATGGCTCTTCTCTAGGTTCTCTTTCTAGTTAAGGTTTTTAGGGAATATTCTAAATCAATGAAATTGGTTGAAGGTGGAGTTCTTCTATGATAATCCTCATAGATGCCTTCATGAGGTATCCTAAGGCATATAGCCCATAACCTCTAGAATAATGAACATTTATGGCAATTAACCTAGATTCTCACAACATAACTCTCACAAGAATAAAATTAGAACTGTACGTATTGGAAAAACTGAGCCACTAACCTAGGATATATGGGTTTATCCTCCTTTGAGAACCATTCTTACCAGCCTTGTTGTTCTAACACTTTCAGAACCAGAGACTTACTAGACAGAAGCCATTTGGGGAAAATCTCTTTCTCAGGTAAAACAACGTGGTTTATCATATTCGGATTTAAAGTTCCTTTGGGTGTCAACTTAGGTTCAATCTTCTTCTTCTTCGAGCTACTCTTCTCAAGTGTCGATGATGATGGACATTTCATTCTTATCATTCATTGAGGGTTCGATCAAGAGAAGGGTTGCAGGGATGAAGAAGGGTTCGAAAAGAGTGGGTAGAAGAAACCTCGAGTGAAGAATCGAGTGATACTTACTTTGTTTTATCATTTATGAATACTAAATGTCGCAAAAAAATGCAGGAAAAATAAGGAGGGAAATTAATAATTACCACGATATGGGTTTTTTTACAAAAAAATATAAAGAATTTTTATGATGAGACCGTGTCTGGTCATTACGGTGAGATAGTAAATGAGTTTCATGGTGAGACCGTGAATGAACTTTTCAGTGCGCGTTATGGTGAGAGAGTAAAAGGCAGACCATAAGTACAAAATGCTAAATGGTGAGACCGTAAACATAAAACTTTATGGTGAGACAGTAAACATGAGAGACAATAACTAAGAAACCGTAATCATGAAATAGTAAAGTATAACATAGTAAGATATCGAACAGTAAGACTTGAAATAGTAACTAGTAAGGTATCTATTTGAGATTTATCATGCCTAGTTCATGTATGATGTATTTTATTCTCTCAGAATTTAATGGTTTAGTGAATATATTATCAAGTTGATATTCAGTACCAATGAATTCCAAAGTGATATTACCTTTTTTATAACGATCTCTCAAAAAGCGATGTCTTACATCAATATGCTTTGTCCTAGAATGTGAAATAGTATTTTTTTTGATATGTTAATAGAACTTGTGTTGTCACAATTTATATCTACATGTCTGAATTGATATCCATAATCTAGTAATATGTGTTTCATAAACAAAATTTGTGCACAACAACTACTAGCAGCTATGTATTCAACTTCTGTAGTAGATAATGCAACAGAATTTTGTTTCTTACTACACCATGATACTAGTGACTTTCTTAAAAGGTGACATGTTCCAGAGGTGCTTTTTCTATCTAACTTACAGCCACAGAAGTCAGCATCATAATAACTAACTAATTCAAATTATTTTCCTTTAGGATAAAATAGTCCTAGATTGGGTGTATGATTGAGGTATTTGAAAATTCTCTTTACAACATTTAAATGAGATTCCTTAGGTTTTTCTTGAAAATGAGAACACATACACACACTAAACATAATGTCAAGACAACTAGAAGTTGAGTAAAGTAAACACCTAATCATTCCTCTATAAGTGGTTTGATCAACAGATTTTCCATCTTCATCAAGATCCAACTTACAAGTGGTACTCATGGGAGTATCAATAATTTTAGAGCTATCCAATCCAAAATGTTTTAGAAGATCCTTTGTATATTTACTTTGATTTAAAATAATACCATTCTCATTTTGAAAAAATTTAAATCTAAGAAAATATTTGAGTTCTCCCATTAAACTCATTTCAAATTCGTTTTACATCATTTTAGAAAAATAAATGCATAATTAATTCTTCAAAGATCCAAAAATAATGTCATCTACATAGATTTGACCAACTAAAACATCATTAGAAATTTATTTTATAAAAAGGGTAGGATCATCTCTTCCTTTTGTAAAACCTTTGGAAATAAGAAAAGTACTCAATCTATCATACAAAGCTCGTGGAGCTTGCTTAAGCTATATAAGGCTTTGGTAGTTTAAAAATATGATTTGGAAAATGGTGGTTTGTAAATCTAGAGGGTTGTTCAGAAAAAAAATATCCTCAGCTATATTCCAATTTAATAATGCACTCTTAACATCCATTTGATATATTTTGAAATACAAATGTGCAGCATAGGCAAGCAGAATTCTGATGGCTTCAAGTCTGGCTACTGGTGCAAAGGTCTCCTCATAGTCAATTCCTTCTTCTATACTATAGCCTTGTGTAACTAGTGTATCCTTGTTTCTAACTATGTTACCATCTTCATCAACTTTATTCCAAAAAACCCATTTAGTGTCTATGGTCAAAGTGTCCTTAGGTCAGTCTACTAATTCCCAGACTTTATTTCTTTAAAATTGATTTAATTCTTCTTGCATTTCCATCACCCAAAATTCATCATTGATATCATCATTTATATTTTTAGGTTCAATCTGTGAAAGAAAAGATTGATGTTCAACCTGGTTTCTCATAGAAGCTCTAGTTTGTGACCCCTACCTAAATATCCTACTACAACATCTAAAGGATGGTTTTTAAGAGTCCTAGTTGATCTGGAGAAGGTAGGGCTAGAAATTATAGTTTCATTTATAGGTTTGGGTTCTACAGAAGCAGGTTCTGGAAAATTTTCAAAACTGGTTGTCTTAACAGCAGGTTCACTGTTTTTTTCATTAAGGTTTAAAATAGACATATCTTATTCAAAATTTTCAAGAGGGGTCTTAGGTTCATGTGGATTGATTTAATCAAATTTGATGTGTATAGATTCTTCCACACATCTGTTTATCTTATTTAATACTCTATAATATTTTCTTGATATTGAGTAACCTAGTAAAATTCCTTCATCACTTTTGGAAGAAAAATTCTCTAAATTATCTTTAGTGTTGAGAATAAAGACTTTGCAACCAAAAACCCTAAAGTAATTAACCTTAGGCTTCCTATTGTTCCAAATCTCATAAGTAGTCTTTTTAAGAATTCGTCTAATAAAGACTCTATTGATAATGTAACAAGTTGTATTAGCAGCTTCATCCCAAAAGTGAACAGGTAGATCATGTTCATTGAGCATTGTCCTAACAATCTCTTGAAGTGTCCTATTTTTCATTCTACTACAACATTCTATTGATGTGTTCTAAGAGCAGAGAAGTTGTGAATATATCCATTGTGTGAGAAATAGGTTTCAAACTCCTGATTTTCAAACTCAAGACCATGATCACTTCTCAAGGTCTTGATCCTAAGTCCACTTAGGTTTTCTACAGACTTAGAATATTTGATAAAATAATAATAGTCTTTACTTTTTTGAGCAAGAAAGTATACCCAAGTGTATCTAGAAACTTCATCTACAAGGATATAGACATAGTGCCTCCCATTTAAGCTGGAAACTCTAGATGGTCCAAATAAATCCATGTGAACCAACTCGATAGGTTGAGAAGTTGAAACTTATTTCTTTGATTTGAAAGAAACTTTATTTTTTTTCCTTTTGAATAGGATTAAAAACTTTATCTATTGGGAATTCTAGTTTGGGCAGGTCTCTAACTAAACCTTTCCTAGTTAGTTTCCTAAGAGAGTGAACATTGCAGTTTCCTAGCCTTCTGTTCCATAACCAATATTCTTTATGAAAATCATTTATACAAGTAACACTTTTTTAGCTAAAGAATTCAAATCTACAGCATAAACATTTTCATTTCTTAATGTAGTAAATACCAAAACATTTTTAGAATTAAAAACCATACATGCATCATTTTCAAATTTTACATTGAAACCATCACCACAAAACTTAGAAATACTTAGCATGTTATATTTTAATCCATCAACAAATATTACTTCAGAAATTAAAATTGAATCAGTGTTACTAATCTAGCTTAAGCCGATGATTTTTCCTTTTGAGTTATCCCCAAAGGTGACATGTCTCCCATAAACTTTGATTAATCTCTTAAATCATGAGTAGTCTCTTGTCATATTCCTTGAACATCCACTGTCCAAGTACCATATCTTCTTATAGGAAATTTTCAAGTAAGTTTCCTAAAAAACAGATTTAGACAGATGATAATTTTGGTACCCAGGTTTTCTTGGGTCCATAAAGGTTAACAAGTAAAACTTTAGGCACCCATATTTTTCTAATTGTTTTCCTATAATTAATATATTAAAATGATTTTGATAATTAAACTACGTTTGGTCTGTAAGAATTTGAGTGTCTAGATAGAGCATAATAGTTTCCATAACATGAACTAGCATCATATTGTCCAAATTTTGGAATAAATTTATTCTTAATAATTTGTCTCTGTCCAGGTTGGTATCCTAAACCAGTAGTATACTTTGGTGAAACTTGTTTTCCAATCATTCGAGTTAGAGTATTCTTTCCATTTGTTAACTTATCTAAGTCTTTTCTAAGTTTCTCATTAGACAATTTGAGTTTAGTATTCTCCTTTAACAATTGAGCATTCTTTTCATTTTCTATACTAAGATCAGATTTAACAGTACTAGTCAAGGAATATTGTCTCTTTAATGATTTGTACTTATCTTTTAGCTCATTACAAGTATTTTATAACATATTACAGTATTAAAACAATTCATCTTTAGACATATTATCATCATTATCTGAATCACTTTCATTCCCAAAATAGTAATCATTCAGCATAGGGGAAACAGGTTCCTTAGATGTTTCAGTCATGAAACACATGTTGGCATGATTCCTTTCTTTTGAATCAGAAGCTTCAGATCCACTTGAGTTGTCTTCTAAAGCACTCTATGTTGCCTTCATAGCTTTCTTATATTTTTTCCCCTTATAATCATATTTTTTCTTAAACCTCAATTTTGGACAATCATCCTTAACATGTCCTTTCCTTTTACATTAATAACAGGCTATCTCATCATTTTTATCATCTTTCTTCCAATATGTCTTCCAATTACCTTGTTGGTCATAATTACCCATATAATTTGATTTTTTGAAAAATTTATTCTTTCTATAGAGTTTCTTAAATCTCCTGGATATATGAACCATCTCTTCATCACTATCTGAGTTATAATTTTCACTATTTGAGATTTCGATAGGTTTGTGAACTTTCTCCTTGTCCTTGGTCTTTGAGGCAATAGACTTAAATTCCAATTACTTCTTCTTAGGTTCATCATCTTCCTCTTTATTTACCTTTAACTCTTCTTCATACATCATAAATTTTCCAATAAGATCCTTGACAGGTAGCTTTCCATTGTCACATGATTCTCATATAGAGACAGATGTTCCTCTCCATCAATCTGGTAGACATCTCAGTATCCTCATGATTTGATCCTTTGCTGGAACAAATTTTCCCAGTGAGTTCATTGTATTAACTATCTCATTAAACCTGAGATACATATCATAAATAGATTCATTAGATTTCATTTTAAAATTTTCATACTTAATAGTGTATGTATTTAGTCTCATTTTCTTAAGATTGGTTGTTCCCTCATGGGAAACAGCCAGAGTATCCCATATTTCATAAGCAGTCTTACAGGAAGATATTTGATTAAATTATTCATCTTCTAAAGCACAATACAGGGCATTCATTGCTTTACAATTATTATTGTAAGTATCTTTTTTAGGTTCATCCCAAGTAGTTATAATAGTTTCTGGAATCTTATACTGTGTCTCTATAGCAGTCCAAATGTCAAATCCCATACTTTCTAAATGAATTTTCATTTTTATTTTCCATTGGGCATAATTGAAACCATTAAATAAAGGATGCATGTTGGTAGATACACCTTCTAATTTGTTATCCATAATAACTAAATTTTAAAAAGATATATAAAGATATAAAAATTTATAATTAATAGAAATTTTTAGATCTTTAAGATACAACTAAAATCACAGTTGAAAACATTTCAAAAACAGAGTGTTTTGAAAAACTTTTAACCTAACAGAGAAAAATAAAACATTTAACAACCTTTGATACCAAATATTGGTCAGAGTGGATACTCAAGAGGGGGGTGAATTGAGTTCCTATTAAAAATTTCTGTTTAAAATATTTATATTGAAATCCCCAAATTCATAAAACAAGTTAAATTGTAGTGAATTTATAAAGATTGTAAGTATTCATTTAGTTTCCCAAAGATTTATTATTTCTCAGTTAACTTAATAGGAATATTAATATAGCTTTTGAAACTAACTTACTGGCTAACAATAATTACAAACACTTTCTAGTTCAACTATTAGAGTTACTTTAAAACAGTTTTGAATTTCAATGTAATTAGCAGTGGAATATTGGAAAAATAGTTTAAACTAAAATAAGATACAAAACAGTTTTAACCAAGAGGTTTAGTCTCAAGCTGAGACTTATTCCTCTCAAAAATTTTATATAAAACTGTTATCCACACTCTAGATCGGGGTTTACAACAGTACTCAGACTGTCCAGGTCCTCAGACCTATACCAAAGTTATATGTGGGAAAGCAGTAACAACAGCACACAGGTTGTCCAGGTCCTCAGACCTCTACCACAGTTCTACATGGGATACACAAAGGTATAAAGAGTTTGGTGTGAGGATTTTAGTATCCTCTAGTTCAGCTTAGGAGTCAATGTGTGTCCAAATAGACAGAAGCAAACATTTCTCATGATGTAATAAAAACTGATCACAGCAGAGCAATAATATGGGGATGAGTTTAGAATGCTCTTTTCTGATGTCAATGTAGCTCTAGACTCCATTGTATTGAAGCATATGATGCTTTGAGTCCTTCTCTAAAAGTTGTGTGGAAAACAGAGTGTCGCGATTCAGCTTGTGTTCTTCGAGAGGTTCAATCGAGCAAAGATGTTCTTTAAGCTTCAAATATACTTCGTGTGTTCAGCAGTGTTGAGTTTCATGTAGTGTTCCTTTATTTCCAAACTTCCTCCAAGTATATTCTTCATTCTTGGGCTCACAGACTTGATTTTCATTTTTGTATTATGCCTATTGATTCTTGGTCAACCTTCACTTTTAACTTGGAATGCACATGTTGGAGCCGATAGGATGCATGTGTTCTACACCCCATACCTCGTACTATCCAATGATATGTCTACAATGAAACATTAATTATGTTAGTACATTAAAGTCATCAAATATGACCATTA
Source organism: Viscum album (assembly GCA_963277665.1). Lineage (NCBI taxonomy): Eukaryota > Viridiplantae > Streptophyta > Magnoliopsida > Santalales > Viscaceae > Viscum > Viscum album. Next base: position 1,669,493,506 of record OY728156.1, read on the forward strand.
GAAATTAAATTGAAAAATGAAAAAATAGTTTAAGAAATTGTGTCACATTTAGTCATTGAAATGGTGCCTCCTTCACACGATGTCTATATTGATCATGGTGTCTGAGTGTCACGGTGTCTCATAGTCATAGTGTCTCGCGGTCACTGTGTCTTGTTCGCGGTGTCTTGCTCACGGTGTCTTGTTCAAGGTGTCTTGTTCATGGTGTCTTGTTCACGGTGTCTTGTTCACAGTTTCTTGCTTCACGGTGCCTTGTTCACGGTGTCTTGCTTCACGGTGTCTTGCTTCATGGTGTCTTTCTTCACAGTGTCTTTGTAACGGTGTCTTATTCATGGTGTCTTTTTTATGGTGTCTGGATTCATGGTGTCTGGATTCATGGTTCCAGAAATACATAGCCAGTGGTAGACTCTTGGTGTCTTATACTTTTTCAAAGTATTTTTGTTCAGACTTAAATAATGATGATTGTAGAAAGGATTAGACTTAAGAATTCGTCAAAGAAGGTATTTTGAGATTAAATTAATGATATTATAAAGTAAGTAAACTGAATATAGATAAATTAACATCTTCCATGGCTCTTCTTAAAACATGAGAGAACTTTAAACATAAATACACATGATTGGATATAGTTTATAGGAGTTAACTAGGTTGAATAATATTTGAGCTCATTAAAAACGTGATTAAATAAGATTTATGATCATTAAAACATGATTAATACATGAGTAGTCCAACAATATAATTAATTTAAAAACTATAAAATTGAAGTTGAAGTGTCATGATAAACTAAAACAAGAAAATAATGGTAAACTAAACATGATCTAAATAGGGAACCCCAAGAGCTCATCTCCTGGTATAATATGAATAATTTTTACATGCCTTATCCAATAACTCAAACTATAAATTAATGATATACTATTATTACTATTTGTAACATTTCCTAATTTTTTATCATAAACCATGATGGGATATAGACACGCACCAGTTTTGCGTGAAGGGTTTCAGATAAAATTCCTCATCATTATCCTCCCTAATCTCTATGAACTTCATTTAGAGATTAATCAATGAAATTTAATTTTGAACATATAAATATAAAATTATAGATTTATTTTTAATGAAACCAATAACATAAATTTTTATTAAAACAATTCTTCCCTCTCGAAAAAATAATTTAAACATGACTTTCTATAAAAATCTTCAAATTTTTTACATTTAATTGGAATAGTAAATTAATTAAAGAAGCTATTTTATCACATTACTTTGAAACTAATCAATTTTTTCCTAAATTTTAATGAGAAATATAATTATTAGAGTAAAGAACATAATGAGGGGTAAGTATACTTTTTAGAATAAATATAATCTAGGTAAAAATCTGTTGAGAAAGTAATTAACACCCCACTACATCCATGAATCCATTTGAGGAAAATAATAATACCATATTTCTTTTTCATAAAACATATTTTTATTAAAATATAAAATAGAAATAAATATTTATAATGAATATCAATAAGGATACCATAACCAATAATCATAACAAAAATCATGGGAACAACTTGGATCTCTAGATATGATCTTGGAAAACACGATAACAAAACTCATCTTGTTAGAAATAATTGAGATATAACTACCTAAAAACTTGGTTTTACCTTTAATTTCCTAGCTTAGAGTAAAAATCCTCTATGAAGAGTATATTAAAAACCTAAGTACACTGACTAAGGCATGATCATACACTACCTTTTCACTTTTCCCTTGATATACCATCAATCTACCCAAGGTTTTCCATCATACAAATAAAAGTGAGATATCAATATAATACATGTTGATGTAATTTATAACACATACCAACAAAAAATGTGAACTCACACTTTACCATTGGGAACCTATCAATAGTTATCCATTTATCATAATATCAATGACATAAAAATAATATCTTTGATATACGATGATTCCATAACATAAAAAAATTAAAGATTTAATATAAACAAATAATAAGGGGAATATATTAATGAGTTTAAACAATAATAAATAAAATAATATTACTAAAATATGTCTCCAAAGGAAATAAAATTCATAAAACAAGGTAGAAGATTGAAATCCCACTTTTTAGAATTTAACTGAAATATATCAACAACAATGAAATAAGTAACTACAATGTAGTATTTCTAATGGAATAAGCTAACTTGAAAATGAACACAAGAGTCCTTAATCCTTTAAACCATTTATAAAAACATGATTTTAAATTATTATTTTTCCAGATAAATTAATCCAAAGTAGCTAGTTCTATGAAAGGAAGTAAATATACATTATTCATTGTTAATGGAAAAAAATACCACTAAATATAATTGATCATGGTCTTATTACTTGAAAACGGTAATAAAAACATAATTTAAAATCATTATAATTCATAAGGAAACATTTTATAAAATATCTATCATTTTTTAAAACATATTTAAAATTTTATAAAACAACTTATATAAATGGTTTCAATGGAAAACGTTTTAGGAATATAAACATAGTAAATCTATATTTAAAACAATATAACCAATGAAAAAAATAAAAGAAAACTTTAGTAACATCATATATATATATATATATTATAAAAATAATTATATTAAAAACCAATAGTAAAACATCATACACTCACAGAATAGTCTACAAAGGAGTGTGTACAAAGCCATATACTAGATCTAGCATAAAAAAATGTGATGAAGTTATTCCACCACAAAAAGTAAATAAAATACCTTAGAAGTTTATTTATAAACCTTAACCACTAATATATACAGTTTAAAATTGATTAATCATGAAATCTTTTATACTATAGCTTTGGGGAATCGAGGACAAGAAGAAGTAGGTATAGAGAAGTTAGAAGGTGAAGAGAGGAATAGATTATAGTGTAATTACTTAGTTAAATCATCACTTTTGATATAGTTCTATGAGGGATAGAAGGAGGAGAACTTTTTTTATATGTTCTGAGGGAGATTAACATATATAGGGGAAGAATGGGAGGACATCCTCTAAAAATAAGAATCTAATAATATAAAAAAAATAAGGTTTTAAAATTCAAATGTGTAGCTTTAATGGTTTGGGATCCCATATAGGTTACATGTGTTACCTATTTTTACTTTTTGGGTCTCTCTATAGTTACTAATAAACATTTTAACACATGATAAACTTTAATCCTCACTATCAACCTATTCAAAGTCACCCATAAAAACTCTAAATAACCATGTTTGTAACCCTTGCAACCTTCACACCCATCTAGTATTCTCACACAACTCAAAAAACACATGAAAATATTCCTAAAACCTCTTGCTTCCCCCAAAAAACTCTTCTTCATATATAAACACCTCTCTATAAAGATTTTATTTTTTTCAAATCAATAATAAACTAGATTAGGGTGTTAAATGAGAATACGTGATGATATGTGGGAAAATATAGATATGGGTACCATGTGTGGAGACCATACTTGGTGAGGGAATCATTACCTAAACATGGTATATTCATCATTATGACAACATAGAATATACAAACAAATATTTCAAATACATTTAATTTCATTATTTTTAACATAAATATCCATATAATAAAATCATATAAACTTAGTAATCCAAGTTTATTAATAAAAATAGATACATATACAATTAACATAAAATAAAATAAAGAATCATTATTTATAACTCCGTTATTTTCTCTAAGTTTTCCTTAACCTCTTAATATTGCATAGGATATACTAAGGACATAAAAACCAAGGCTTGATTAATAAATCTCAGTAATAGAATATTTAAATCATAAAATAATTATAAATAATATATGTTAATCATGTGGTATATCATGATAACATAAATAGGTAAGAATCACACATACTCACATAGAGGAATGGCATAAGAAGACTACATCATAAATTCATGGTATCATTAGTATGTGGAAACAATATAAAATATGGAATAATAAGTATATGTTTAGGATAACCACCAAGACACCATAGCATAGTGTTATTAGGCTGATCACTCATTCACCATGCATGTTATATCCTAAAATAAAAATAGTACCTGATGCATTAGAGCGATATCAGGGTGCACCCTTCGTGTGTCAAACTTTATGTGTGCTACATTGATCAGATAACATAAAAAGATTTCATTATTTAAATTTAATAGTTATGGAATGATTTTTTATACATTTAAATCCCTAATAAATGTAGGATAAATATATAAATTTTAATTCCCTTGAATGAAAATGTTGTTGGGTATTCACAACACAATGGTATGTCTTGTGATATCCAGGGATAATTTTAGAAGCATAACAGGAGTATATAAAAGTTAATTAGAATGATTAATGAGAGATAAAGGGATTTTCCCAATAATAGGGAATCATTTTTATAGTAATGGTTGATTATTATGAATTTATAAAAAAACACTTATAAATAAAATTCTTATAACATTGTATGTGCTTGAATTGAAAAGAGAAGGTAAAGATCCCTTACCATGAGAATTTTCTTGTTAATTATTGTGAGGATCTCCTTAAAACATTAGAAACTAATTGGTAGGGATGTATAGAGTTATAATGAGAGTAAATTAATGTTTAATGAATTTATATTGAAGATTAATGGGATAATTGGTGGGTATTTATAAGAAAAGATTTGTATTTTTTATAAATTTCTAAACTTATTCTATGGACACCTAGTTAATAAAAATATAAAACCATTGGAATTACCAAGGGTTTTCCCATGGTAAATACTATGGAGGAATGGTTTTTAAATATTTTATTATATTAAGAACCAAACTCCTTTAAATAATTTAATTCATGATGCAGAAGTGAGTGATGTTTATAAAGAGTTGTTTTCTAAATCTTAAAATATCCTAAAGGTTTTGGAATTTTATTTATAGATTTGAAAAAATATATATTATACCATGAAACTAATTAATGTTAATAGAAACACTATTTTTGGTCAATAAATCCCCTTATAGAATTTATTACATTTTATTTAGGTTATTATGATTTCAGAATCCTTATAATATATTCATACTTCATTTAATTTGTACCCAAAGATTTGGCTATCTTTAAAAATTATGAAAATTTCACCATTGGATAATTTAGACGTCATGGTTTAAAATTTTATGTCTATTTTATCAAAACAATTTTCTAAATATATTGATTTTAACTTTTAAATAAAACCCTTTTTCATTAAAAATTTATATTTTTTTAGACATAATCAACTTTTTGACATCTATTAAAATTACCTAAGTTAATATAAAATTATAACTTCAATTATATTTTAATGAATAGAATTTTATAAAACTATTTCATAAAAATAAATTTTAATTAAATTGATTTTATATTTTATAAAAGTTTATTTTAATGAAAATTATATATTTCCCAAAAACACAATTATTTTTTCATTATATCTAAAAATATATTTATTATAATCATCTTAAATTCATGTTTATTTCTTAAAATAAAATAATAATAGAAATTAGATTGAAGAAATGACTATTTTATTTACAAAATGAATAATACACAGTTATAATACTAAGGATGGTATACATGACCTCTTATTACACCGTTATATGCCCTAAGGGTAATGTGTCTGATAGTGGTACTTTCTTGGGTTAGCTCAGCTAACATCAATCTAGTGGTGATCTCTACTAACTTGAACATTTCTACCAGGTCGTTTTTTTAAAGACTCACCTCTTGAAGCCCTTACTTGGTTTTTTCAAGTGTGAACCCCAAAAATACTACCTCTCTCTTAATCCCCAATAAATGATCTTCATAAGGCATTAATCTACTGGTTGATTCTATATTTTTTCTATTTTACATTATTTTTTTCACATAATTACCCGTAATATACATTGATTATAATACTAATATTATAAAAATATTTTGTTATGTTAATGAAAAAAATATTGTGCTACCTTTAAATTAAAATTAATTCATAATAATTTAATACATTAAGTAATTCCATGAGTTTCCCTCCCCAAAATTATAAAAGTGAAACACATATCCTCTCTTCCTTGAACATTTAGGGAACTCTATATTGGTTAATACCTACAAAAATACCTTCCTAACATCCCTCACTATGACCTATATGCATTATTTTTGTATTAATTCCAACCTTAGAGGTCATAAGTAGTAAATAAATGGTGTTTTTCTGAAGAATAGGTATAGTTTTTAACCGAATGTTTTAGTTTTATTTCTCTTATACCTACTTCAAATCTTCTTCAAACCTAATGAAATAATATCATCAGTATATTCTATAAACTGATATATTATTATGTTATTAGAATAACCTATATCCATATCCTATTCCATAAAATTGGAAATGAAACTATAAATACCTAATATTTTCATACATAGACATTACATCATGTTTTTAGAATATTTATTTCATTACATAACTATACACCCAAGAACCATAATACTTTAGTGCCTTTGAAAACTTAGAAACATAAACACGAGTCCATAAGTGAGCTACATATTCTCACACTATATTATTATTAACTATAATCCTTATTATACATATCATATATAATACATATCTTCATAACCTGAGGAAAGTAAACATAAGAAAGGGTGAGCTCAGATGCTAAGTAAGGCCAAGCAAGGGAGATATGTAAGCATAAACAGAACATAATCTTACAAAAACATTAGTTTGAAATTTGAAAACCATACCATGTATATCAAAGATAAAAATCATGAGTCATGTCATAAACATTGGTAGTTCATAAAACATGAGTATTAAGGGAATAAAATAACATGAGCCATGATAGCATAAGACCTAAAATTGGTGGCATACATATAAGCATAGAAAATATTATATCAAGCCTACCCACCAAGATGTTCATAACATGTTGGGATTAGTCTAACCACACAAATACCTACTTTGGTCATGGTTTGAACACCCATGTACTCTTTGGGTTTGGGATGACCACCCATGCACCCTCATCTTTGGGTTTGAGCTAAACACCTGTGTACCCTCATCTTTAGGCTTGGGATAAACACATATGTACCCTTATCTTTGGGCTTGGGAAAAATAATTTTGTACCCACATCGTTGGGGTTGAGATAAACACTTATGTACCCTCACCTTTGGGATTGGTATAAATACTTGTTTACCCTTATATTTGGTCTTGTGTTAAACCCCCATGTACCCTCTGAGGTCATATACCATTTATCATCACCCAATGCATTGAAGTGCTATCTGGGTGCACCCATCATGTAAGTTATTACAGGCTCACCAAGTGCAAGCTAAGCCTCCCCATCATATAAGCTGTAATAATATTACCTAATACTATCTAGGTATCCCCATTGTATAAGCTATGTCCAAGAACCACAATATGAATAAATTATAAAGATCATTCATATCTTCAGAAAAATTCATAGAAACAATCATTATTTTTTTATAACTTGATTAACCCATGAAAACTAAATGGGTTTCATGTCAATATATTTGGAACATGATTAAACTATGAAAATAAATAGTTTTCATTGAAATCTCTTTGTAACATGATTTACCTATGGAAAATAAAATGGATACATAAAAATCATGACATTAAAACATAAACCATTTAGATAAATAATATAAACAGTGTTCTTAGATCATATCCCTAGTGAGGTATAGGAAAAACCAAATAATATCACCTTATATTAAAATAATTTTGGAAGGATCATTTAAATAATTCTTGAGGAAAATATCTTTCCACGTTGAAAACACTTTAAAACATAAAAAAATTTGAAAATCATTTTTTTGAAAATAACCATGAAAACTTATAAACGAATATTTGAGAATAATTTAAAAAAATTTATAGAAAAAAACATTTTAAAAATATTTTTAATTGAAAATTCACTCAAAATATTATTTGAAAATATTTTTGAAAACATTTTTAGAAAATAATTTTTTGAAAGAAAACATATTTCTAACTGAAGAGAGGAATAAAGTAAGATTTTCTTAAAAACATTTATTTAATTATCGTAAGTACTAAAGAGTGTAAAAATGGTTTCAGTACTTTAATATATCATTAATAACCAGAGTTGATTAAATTTTATGAGAATTATTCAGTTATGAATCATAATATTTCTTCAATGGAAGCATAATCATAAATAATCCTCACAAATGATGGGATTATATAAATACACTTACCATTTTGGTAACTTTGAATCATAATCCCCATAAGAGGATAACATTAAATTAAGCTTAAAATATTATTAAAAGGATTATATTAATGATATAACATGTCAAAGGGGAATTATATACGCGTCGTAAAATAATACAGGTGCATAACATAACATGTGTCTCAAAGAAGGCAAATTGAGACAAAATTCCCTTACCGCTTTGGTAACTTTAAAATTATAACACCATGACAGATATATCCTAAAATGGATTTGTAAATACCAAAAAAATTAATTATAAGAATCATAAATTAAATTCATCTGAATTATATACACCACATAGAAGAAAGATCTGGTGATTATAGCATGTGTCTCACAGAAGTAAAAAGTGAGATGGAAATCCCTTACTATTAGAGTATCTTTTGAATCATAACATCCAAGAAAAAATAACAAAAAATTAAACATTGAATATCATTAAATAAACTAAATTCAATATATAACATCTCAAATGGAACTATATGCACCATAAAAAATAAATGAGTGGTGAATATGGCGTAAGTCTCGCAGAAATAAAATTGAGACTAAAAATCCCCTTTCCTTAAGACTTAAATTCCTTATAACAAGTTAAAACCTACTGAATAATAATTATAATTTTATTATAAATATAAAAAAGTACCATATTCTAATATATAATAACAAATATTATTTTTTATGACTTTATATTACCTTTTTATTAACAATTTCATGTTAAATTTACATTTTGGGTAATAACTGCTTTATTTTTCATATATTTTTTGACTTGTTATTTTTGTAAATTTTACCTTGATCGTGATTTAATCATTTAAATAATTTAAAACATGGTATAAATATCATATATATTTATTATATGTGTATTTATAATAATCTATAAAATATATAAATAGGAAATTAAATACACTGTTTATAGAGATGGTTGGTCGTACGTACGCATGAATGTTGTTTCCAATTTCTTATCATACTGAAATAAAGAAAAGTAAATGATATATATATATATATATTATCATTATATTAGAATTATTATTTCATATAAATCACATATTTATATTAAACACATCCTTGATACATTCCATGTAAAGTGTGAATGAATCGTATCACTCTGTGAAGCAGTAGTCCTATGTACACACGAACGATGTTATTGTATTCTAACAAAATGGAAAGCATGAAGGTGTGTGATATATAATAATTTAAGCATAAATAAATCATAAATATATTATATATCATATATCAACTACTTTTCAAACATTATTACCAACCTTAATATGTGGTTATGGAAAAACGAACAACAACGATTCACGAGGTCGTAGTCTGTCGTACACATGAATGATGATTTCATATCTTATTTGATGGAAGTATATGTGATTGTATGTTTTAACCATAACATAAAAAATATCATTATATTTAATATACTGATGATACTATATAATAATGATATAAAAATAATTTCAGTGGGTGGAGAAGGAAATAATATAAAAATGCTTTTCGAAAAACATTACCCATTTTTCTAGTATCCTCCTTAGGTTTGCACAAAATCCTTAATAAGTTGGATTTATTCCCAAGATAAGGATTATATAATGAGGGTAGGAAATTTTATTAGTTATTTGGGAAGTTATTTTCCAAACCCAAGTTTTTTTAAGGTGTGAATAATGGCAAAGAGTGAGTTCCCTTTTATAAGATGGGGAGAGGACGTACTTGGAATTTTTAAAAAGAAGTTAGGTATACCGATGTTTTTACCTAAAAACAAGGATTCAATAATGAAAAAAATTATAAATAATGAAGTGTTAAGGTCTGAATATTTTCATCCAATGGGTATTTGACAAATTTTTAAGTCATTTTTTCCTTAAGTTTTAGGTTTATTCCCTTGGTAAACTAATTTTTCTCGTAATCACCATGATTAATTTTAAGTTTATTCACTAATAATTTTGGTAAAAAATTAAGTTGGAATTATTATAAATTATAAATTATGGTGATTAAAATTATTTAATATATTTTTACAATTTAAATTCACATAATTGACATAATTAGTTTAAAATTAATCACATAGATGAAGTGAGAAAGAGGGTTTTTAAAGTGAAAATGTTCAAGGTTTTCAAGGTTTTTATATCCAATTTCAATATTAAATTTATTCCAATGACCTAAAGTAGATTAATAAATTTATATTTTAACTAATTATACTTTAAAACCAATTTAAAAAATAATTTAAATATATAAATAATTCAAACAAAAAAGGTAGTTTTCAATTAAAATTCTGTATTTTCACTATTCATCAAAAATGAATATTTTCTAAAAAATACCAAAAAATCATCATAAGATAATTATGATGTTACACTTTCAAAAATGAAGTTTATTTGTTAATATATAATTTATAAATTTTTTAAAAATTACTTTTAAAATAAATTCTCCCTTAAAAGGAAATAAAACTACCTTTTATAAAAATACATCTATTTATGTGTAAAATTGGATTTATTCATATATATTGTCTAAAAAACACTTAATATGAATTTAAAATAGTTTATTTTACATATAATATATAAATTTCATTAAAATACTTCATAAAAAGTGGCTTTTTTAATTTATTAAGATAAAATGTGTTTGTGTATAGAAAAATAGTTTTTAAGAAAATGAATTTCTTTATTTTAAAATAGTTCTTACATTAATTTTTAATTAATTGGTTAACAAAGAATAAATTTTTTAAAAATGAATAAAATAATTTTTCAAAATTTAGTTAATATTTTTCATACCTTCCATTCTAATGGCTAGGTGTTAAATATAACAATATTTTAATAATATGTCATGTTTCGTTTAAACACAGTGTTGTGTGTTACGCATGCTAAGCACGGTTGTTTCCAACACTTTCACCGGGGCACGTGTACATCCGTCATGCAGGGGAGGACGTGTGGCTTGAGGCCCCGCTTTTCCGCTTTCCAAAGGTGGGAGGCATCCGTTCCTTGTTCAGGGACGCCTACTCCTTGATCGAAAACGGGATGATGGGATGTCGGTTCTTCCTTCCTTAGATTCCTCCTCGAAGCTCGTCACCTAGTCTGGGTCTCCCTCATAGATTTAAGACGTATTCGTGAATCTTGTTCCCAGTGCCATATCTTTATGGACACCAGTTAATTACACTACTTCCATCGAGACGCTCTAAGGGGTCTGATTAGGGAATAAAACTTTGGTGAGGAGAGTGGTTATGCCGAGGCATCGTTGGTGTGTCTTGACACTGTGGAATTGGCATGTCTATATTCTGTCCCTTATTATAGGGCTTCTCGAGGGTGTGGAAGCCTAAGGCATCCCACATCGAATGCGGGGAATTGTATTCCATAGGCACGTATCTGAGGTTTTCCTCATCTTCCCATGTTTAACACGGGGTATGACACGAGTTTAACGTCTATGGAGATGGATCCGACTGATCAGAACACTGAGAGTGGATCAGATTGATGAACCCCCTGGGGGGAACACCGATGTCAGGGCTAGCATATGGGTGGATTCCCGGGTACTGTGGAGTGGAGTGAAGTTGCATGATCCCACCGAGATATGGCGGCCCGGGTAAGAATCAGGATGGGTGATGAAGTGTAGAGGGGATTGAACCTTGTGGAGGATTCCTACGTATCCTCGTGGTAGGAAATCAAAGTCTGTGTAGTTTGATGATATGGTGGGACACCTAAAAAGGCGACTAGTTATAATGAACACATGGATGGGACCTACAGGAAGTAAGACCTCTAAGCTAGGGCATGAGCTTCCCGAGGCACATGGGCACAAGTGAGAGGTCAGCATGGGACATGGGTGTTGGGCTTGAACCCTGTGGAGGATACCTACATACCATGTGTTAACACGGATTGAATGCCACGTAGTTCAAGATGTATGGGGCTTACACTCTGAGGCGGCCCATGGTGGATATGGGGCATACACTCCGAGGTGGCCCATGTTGGTGGGTATGGGGCTTGCGCTCTGAGGCGGACCATGATGTTGGATATGGGGCTTACGCTTTGAGGCGGCCCATGGAGGTGGTGAATTGACACGAAGGGGTCGGAACAACCAGGTGGTGGGCTTGAACCTCATGGAGGCTTCCTACGTACCATGCCTTAGCACGGATCAAAGTCCTCGTAGTTCAGGTGGTGCAGTTTAACGTCATGTGGGATGGGGGCATACAGTTTAATGTCATGTGGGATGGCATACAGTTTAACGTCATGCTGGATGAGGAATTTGGGGATTATGCTCTGAGGCGGCCCAAAATGATGGATATGGGGCTTACACTCTGAGGTGGCCCATGGCGTTGGTGAACCGACGCGAAGGGGTCGGAACGATTGGGTGGTGGGCTTGAAACTCATGGAGGCTTCCTACGTACCATGCCTTGGCACGAATCAAAGTCCTCGTAGTTCGCTGAAAGTGGGGGTCAAGGTCGGTGCTCACTCTAAGATCACGTGAGTCATGCTCGGTGTGATAAACAAGAGGTTGTAGGGACCTGACGATCACGTTGCAAAGGGTGCGTCCGTGAGAAGCGAAGAGGGGCTTACACGTTGAGCGGCACATGGTGTCGGGGCTTACTCTAGGGTGGAGGCTCTAAGTGTGACAAACCACAGTGAGAGAGGGATTTGGGACCGAATATGGGATGTGCCTCGTTCCCTATCATGCCCTCCACTGGCCTTGGCAGTGGGGAAGTACGGAGATGCATGGGTGCTACCTTATGCAAGAGAGGCGAGGGGATTACACCAAGGTGGATGCCCTTCCCCCGTGGACAAACTCCACTCTGAGAGAGAGGATATCATCCCATGTAAGGGTGATCCCATTCCCATGGAGACGAGTGGCATAAAGAATGTCTGAGCCGGGTGAGACCTTGCATGCGAGGTACGAGGTCGGATCACAGTTTAACGTCATGTGTTGAGGATGAGGTTCTTGGCAGTTTAACATCCTGCAGCACGGATGAGGTGGGTTCGCTCCACATCCCTAGGACTTACATAACCGAAACCCTCTACCCCTTGTGGGAGGGAAGGAATAGGCAAGGCCATAGTGAAGGGGGGTTGCAGAGCGAACCATCCAGGGGTCCATGTTAGCATGGCTATGCGAAGAAGCAATAGCCGTTAGCGTGCCTATGCAAAGAAGCATGAGGCAAAGCAACACAACAGGAAACACCGCCCAAGGGACCTTAAGGTTACTTCGTACGAGCCTGGAAGGCCGTAAGGGAAAACAGCGCATGGCATGCATGCCCGGTATGGAGGACACTTGGCGCCTACACATGCAGGTACCCGGGGGGAATTAAGGTGTGGGGTCCTGGGGATTGTGCGCCAAGAAATGGTTTGCGCGCAAAACACCGGGATGGTGCGTAATTGGGGTAGAGGAATTGCGCGCAACTAGGGGGATTGCGCGCAAGGGATGTGAATTGCGTGCGAGTGGAAAAGGATGAACCCTAAGGCAAGGCCACACCCAATGAAGGGATTGTGCGCAATTGGGCCTTTTTTGTGCACAGTGGAAGGAATTGCGCGCAAGGGGGGGAACCCTGAGGGGTTTGGAATTCTATTTAAGCCAGTGGTATTGCACGAAAAGTCAGATCCCGGGGCAAGGTTGCACGAAAAGAGTGAGCACCATAAGGCCATCTTGCGCGCGCGGAAGTCCTATTTCGCGCACGAGAGCTGGCTCAAATTTTGAAACCCCGAAATGGAAGGGGTCTCCTTCTATTTATAGGCCTCCGGTGTCATGGAATCTAGGTGGCGTGAAAAGTTAACCGCGTAGGTGTGGGCACGTAAATATTGTGCGCCTACGTCGGGAACCTTTCGTGAATCTCAGACTCCTTTCGCATGGCCCACATTTTTTCGCGTGCATCCTCCTTTATTTCGCGCAACACTTCCGGAACCTCTGGACTGGGCCTTCGAGTCCGAATATGAATTCTCTTTGTCATTTTGACACTTCCTTATTAGTTACTGATTTTTCGGCGTCTACAAATGCCCCCCCCCCCCCTCAGAATTGGATCGGTGAGGGGTCGCAACGATAGGATTCTGAGGGAAACTCTGAAATGCCGAATAGTTGGGCTTCAAGGTCCCTTCTGTAAAAAAAATGTTGCGGCGTGCAAAACTCTGGGTTGACACAGAATCTGCTTTCTTCATGGCGCATAACCCTAGATTTGCCTATAAAAGCTGCCCTGGGTCCCATGATTCGTACGCAACCTTCTCGCGTGATAAGATCCGAGATCTCGTGCATGAAATTGCCTCTGCCCCTGCGCGTAAAACACGTTTTGGCAACGCGCAATTCATTCTGAGTTTTTACTTTATTTCTGTGCAAACCCAGTATATTCCATGCTGACTGCCCTGATTATGCGCCCGACTTCTAAATTTTGCGCAATAGATCCCGATTTCGCGCAACTTATCCAAATTTTTCCCAACTCTCTCAAAGCACTTGAGATGGACGTAAACCAAGTCGATGAGGGGGAATTCGCCACTCATAGAGCTGAAATGGCTGCAAACGAGGAGGTTTATGGCGCCAGGGTGGTTGTTTCCGACAACCATACCTTGTTCAACCTGCTAACCCCCGCCTAGAAGATGTATCCTCTATCCAAAAATGTCCCGCTATGGAACTTTAGCATTTTAGAGGAGGTTCCACTTCTGGGCTTCGAGTTTGACACACTGCAGTCATGGGTGACCCGGGAGGATGACCATCCCCGATACAATATCACCAACAATGGTCATCCTGTCAGAGAGACTAGACACATGGATGTGTATGTCCTAAACCTGAGGACTAGGACCATTTTTAGGGGTGTTCCTATTGTGGAGAGTTCTTCAGCCCTCTATGCAAGCACGTTCTGTCAGATCATCACAGACGATACTAAGGGCTGGTTGTAAGATTGGGACTTGCGGTCCGGAGGTAACTTCACCAGCAAGTGGGTCTGGGCGTATTGGGTTCACCATACATGCGACCAATTCAGGGCCGAGCTATGACACATTGGTCTGTTCAAGGTGGTGTGGACGTCACAGTTCAACTTCTACCGCCAACCAGAGCTTGGGCCGAAGTTGTTCACCCTGTGGTCCCCTGACACCAACACATTCCATCTTCACCATGGGGAAGTTGGTATTAGCCTCTGGGATGTCCACTACATCGGAGGTATCCCACTGGAGGGCGAGGATGGATCATACGGGGGGATCCTCGAGATGGGGCAATACCAATCGTGGGGCTACTGCATCATTGAGGCCCGGGACCCAAATGTCTGATATTCCTGGTTCCTCGCCACTTTCCTAAACTGGTGGCTCCTACCGGTGCGGGATGCAAGGATGGGTGTCCGTCCTACAACCCTGGTGATGGCGAGCACCATGGCTGCCAACAAAAGGTTCAATCTGGGGGTCCCCGTGCTGGCTAGGTCGTATGCCATTCTGGGACACATCTCAAGAGGGGGGTCGCCTCGTAGGGTTTGTGGCCCCTTCCAGATCTTCCATGGATGGTTGGAGGTCATCTTGGAATGTACACTTTCCCAAACGTTGTTCGTCCTCTGGGTAATAGCCTGAGGCCATCTCTGCTAAACATTGTCGGGGTTGTGCCGATGACGCTCAACGAAAAGGGGGTAAGAATCAGAATTGGTAACTACACCAACTTTAACTTCAGCCCATTCCTCACCCTGATCTTCCAGATGGTAGAAAATGGGAAAGGATCGCTGGAGAAGCAAGAATACTTCAAGATCATCCGAGGTGGGGTGCTTGTGGCTCAGATTGACAAGAATATCATCTGTGAGCCTTATGTGCCATCCGGATTTTCCAGGAAGTTCGGGTGCCTCCAGCGAATGCTGAAGAGGGTATTCATGGATTTCTGGGAGGAGAAGAATCTGTGCATCCTTTCCCAGATTTGGTTAATGTTCACCACTTATGGCTCTGGTGACATCATTACCCTTCCTACCACCGGGGTCGACGATGGCCTATCAACCGAGTATGCTTGGCATTGGGCTACAGCGTACCCTGAGGGGCTTTTACGCAAGCGAGTTCGGAAACTCAAGACTAACCATGTGGAACCCAGGCGACGAGAGAGAAAGAAAGGTGCTGCTATAAGGGGGGACCAGGGGTGCGCCAGGCGGTGAGGTCTACGCAGGCTGGGACCTCAGTAGCGGCGACATCGCATGGTGTCACTGCGACCTCGTTGCCCAGAGGGGGGTCACACGGTGCGGCCAGAGAACTGCCTGGGAAGCAGATAAGATACTTGCTCGAACCTTCCCACAATTCAATATTCCCGGAATTGTGGTTGGCTTGGATGACCCTGCGGCAATCAATGAGCGTTGAAGCCCTCTAGCAGAAGATAATGCAGGATAGGATCCAGCTTCCAGAAGTTGGGCTCATTCGGGTTACCGACCAGGTAAACTTTCATTGACGGCATGCCTACCTGACGTCCATGTACACATACGCGCGCCAACGGGGTTGGCGTGTGGAGCCACCTTTCCCAGTGAAAGTGATGCTCGGCCAAGATCATGATTCGGAAATGATGCCACCGGGAGAAGGTGACAGTGATAACGAGTCGGAGGGATAGAAGGAGACAGTAGAAGATGAAGGTGAAGGAGAAGACGAAGACGAAGGTGAAGGAGAACATTAAGGTGAGGGGTCACAGAGGGCGTCCTACCAAGGGAGTCTCCAGGAGAGTGGTGAGATAGTCAGCTCTGATCTTGACATAACTGAGATACTCGAGGTCTGTCTCTATCCTTATTCATCCTCCTTTATTTATTATCTCCTGCAATTTCTAATCCATTTATATATCTCACTCAGGAGCATATAGGCGCCGATCAGGCGTCCCCAATAGAGGAAAGAGAAGAGGCGCTGGTGGGACAGGGTGGGTCTCTGATGCCCATTATCGAACTGACAAGCACTGAGGGATCTCCTGCCATGATAGCTCCTGTAGTGGCCAGAACACTGGAGGCTGACGCTTTGGGTTCCTGTAAGTCCCCTGATTCGCTACTAGTGATTACTGTCGGAGAACTCAACTAATCAGGATGCTCCCTGTGTAGTGATCTCAGCATTGGAGGCTCGTCGGGCTGCTGATCCCAGGCCGTCCATGAGTGGACTAGAGGAGGATGTACCGCCTCCTCCAGAACATACTTCCCAAACTGGGTCAGCCCCGACACTTGGTGAGCAGGGGGTGGCAGACACTAGTGATGTTGTCATTGGAGCAAGGCAAGAAGCTGAGGAAGGCACCGCCGCTGTCGGGGCGAGAGAGGAGGGTCGTCCAGACGTCAAGGATCCTATTCCTTAGGAAGGAATCCCTGAGGTAGATCCTACTGTTGACCTGCTTGCTTCCTTTCCTATATATCGGCCTGTTAATCCCGAAGAAATAGATGATTCAAATTTGGAAGCGGCTGAGGAGAGCTGGATGACACTGTTCAAAGGGTGGAAATGTATCCAGCGTTTTCTCAGGAAGCCTCAGATGGATTGGCTAAGGTGGATGGGATCACTCCAGACCTGGCTTCGTTTCCTGTGTTCCAGAGGGGATGATGCTCAACACCTTCATCTGACGGTCAGTGATTACATGGCTGAGAAGATACGTGAGAGCAGTCGGCGCACCAACGTTGCCCAGTGTCGGGAAAGATCGGTGAGCACCCGAGTGTTCCTGAGGGCAGAGCAGGAAGTCTGATGCCTCGAAGATCAGAAAACAGAGAAGGAGACCTTCATCGCAACATGCTATGAGATCGTGGAGCAACTGACTGCCTAGTTGGATGACGCCCAAGAATAGATGATGGAGGAGAGTCACCAGATGAACGTACTTCAAACTGAACGGGCACAGGAACAAGCTAGTATTGGTGAACTGTGCTCTACAGTTGCTGATGAAGAGAGAGTCTTCAGGGAGTGAGAAGCAGTCCTGGAGGCCACCAGCCAAAGGGTAGCGGCGTTGGAAATATCAATCCAAAACGCTGATCCTTAAGGGCCCTATCTCATGAAATGTTTTTGCTTTTACTGCTCACCATTTTGAACTGATTTATGGATGAATCTATTTATCTGTACCTTTGGTTTAATATGCTCACCCATAATCCTAAAATAAATAACAATTCACCCATGAGCTCATGTGGGATGTTCCCAATGTGACGAACAAATGATGCTCATGTTATCATTTCGTCTGACCATGGGGTGTCAACCAAGCTTCAGGCATCCGAAATTGAGCCTAGATTTTTGAGGAGGAGAGGGAGGTCCAGCCGAAGGGAGGGGTCTTCAGACCGATCGATGTATTGTCTCCTCAACGTTCTCTAACACGTGAGCGGGGAAATGCCGGGGTCATTAGAATCAATCCAAACATAGGGAGATGAAAAAGGTGAATCACGTGACCCGAATTCGGAACACTATGGGGGGCGTAATGATGGAGGATAGTTGTTGACCATGGCAGAAACACAGCATCCACATTAAATTAGCCTAAAATGGGGATAAAAAATAATGGCTGACCGCTGACCATGTTTGCAACATGGGACCGAACTCAAATATCATTGATCAGTCTTCCGGAACGTTGGCCCACGACAGTAGGCAGACCATAGCTCAATCATCCATACTGTTACAATAGGTAGACCAAAGTTCTATTGTCTATATTGTTACAGTAGGCGGACCACATGTCGAGCATCCATACCGTTAGGGGGTCCCATCAAACATGACCAGTCTTCCGGAACATTGGCCTAGGATAGCAGGCAGACCATAGGTCAATCATCCATACGGTTACAACCGGCGGACCAAAGGTCTATCATCCATATTGTTACAGTAGGTGGACCACAGGTCGAGCATCCATACCATTACGGTGTCTCATAAAACATGATCAGTCTTCCGGAACGTTAGCCCTGGACAGTAGGTGGACCATAGGTCAATCATCCATACTGTTACAATAGGAGGACCAAAGGTATATCATTTATATCATTACAGTAGGTGGACCACAGGTCAAGCATCCACACCATTAGGGGGTCCCATCAAACATGAAAGAGGATGAAGATCCGAATAAAGGGGCATGAAAATTGTGGAAAGTGAAGTGGTGGTTTGTTCAAACAGAATCCAACACTCCCAAAATTATGCCACCATGGTGGAGGCGCATTAGCCAGACGTTTTAATCTAGTCACGAATCATCCCAAATTTTAGACAAGACCTCTCTGGTGAGCGAACTGTCACTTCCCAACATCACTATGGGGCATCCCGAACTCATTCGGTGTAGATGTTGCAGCTACACCACTCCCCAAAAAGTCAGTCCAAGTGGCCAATAGTGAGGAGGGGCGGGATTTTGTAATCCCTAGGGCTAGACCCAAGACGAAATGTCTGGGAATTCCTATGTATCTCATTAGGATTAGAATCAAGCCACACGTAGTTCTAGAAAGGTTCTTAGTTTAAAGTCTTAGAACTTGGACCAAGGATTGGTAAGGAGGGTGGGAGACACATGGTAATGTGATTACAAAACCCAATGTGAATGAGGACGAGGTCCTTCTTACCATTGGTTCCTTGGAAGAGTTTTCTGATCAAGGGACCGAACACGAAAGTTAGGTTGGGCCCGTGGGAAAGTTCCCAGCCGCTCCTACATATCTCATGAGGATGATAATCAAGCCATACATAGTTCTTGGGTGCCTTTTAACGTCGTGCAGGATAGGAAACAGGAAGGATAATTCTTATAACAGGGCGCACGCAGTGTGGCCATTGCAAACCTGACGTGAATTAGGACGAAGTCCTGCTCACCATGCCATGTGGTCCCATGGTCAAGGTCCCAAAGGCGGGACAAACACGGTGAATTAGCGGACCTCAAGCTGGACCCAAAGACAAGAGGTCTGGGAATTCCTACGTACCCTATGAGGATAAGGATCAAGTTTCACGTATTTCTTAGGGGTGGCACAACACGACATGGTACCTGTGCAATGGATGAAAGGGGCGTGTGGGTCTATCCCTCGCACCAAAAGAAGTGGCATTTGATGTATCTTGTTTAACCTTGAAGGTGAATGGTATTTCTTTTGTGGAGCGACCAGCCTAGGGTATAAATTCTTGGCATCACCACAATAATCAAGCCATATATAGGAATTAAAAAATGGTATGGTAATTAACCAATACCTGATATGATGTCCCCTATGGAGAGGTCATCACAATGCAGTGCCATTTTTCGTCATGTAGCCAGGACGATATCATCACACTTTACGGTCATGTGGTATGACCAACCAGCACAGTTTAAGGTCATATGGCTTGGACATGGGGGAATGCGTACGATGCAATAAGGAATACCCGATACGGATGAGGACATAATCCCATGCCATCACTGTGTGCGATTCCCAGAGAGGAGCCTCAGGCCAAGAGGCCGGAGGGTTTTTAAAGATCAAGGGGTAGGAGACACTAGCTTCTAGCTGAACTGGGCCCGAAATGCAATGTCTGGGTGACTCCTCTTATCCCGTGGGGATGAGGGTCAAGTTGTGAATGGTCCTTAGAGAAAACCCAAGCCTATAATCTTAGCGCTCGGATCACGGGAGACCCAAGAGACGTCGTAACGCATCTTTATCTTCCTGACGTGTGGAAGCACACTAAGGGTTAGTGCAAGGAGTGTCGAGATTCTACCTTGACATGATGGGGTGGAACATAATGTGAATCATGTAATCAACATTCAGAGCCTGAAGAAGTTGGCGTGACGACAGAGGATTACTATTGACCATGTTCGCAACACATCATCCAGTTGTGTTAGCCTTGGGGACAAACAAATGAGCATCGACCGCTGACCATATTCGCAACATGGGATTTGTATCAATTTTTTGTCTGAAACCCTCGGGGGTGTTGGCCTATTATGGTAGGAGAGCCCTTAGGCGTTGTTTCCAGGACGTTCTTGGGGTCCCTCTAGGTGTGAAGGATAATGGGGTCCCAAATGAATTGGAGCATGAAGCTTGAAAAGTAGACGAAACTTGCCTAAGTTGAATTTGACTCTCCAAGCCCTAGACCAGAGTACTCTGAACACATTAGAGGACCACTAAAAAGGGTCGAAGGGCTCAGTTTGAGAGTGGCCAAAAGATGGAAGATTCCCGGGAGAAGGGGTCATGGTGCCAAAAAAACATGTACCACACCCATATATTCCCCCTGTGGAGAGGGACAGACCAAGAGGCCGAGGTGACCGAGAGATCGTGGGATCTCTCAAGAGATGGGGCTGGACTCGAAATCTAAGCATTCAGGCGGTCCTACGTATCCCATAAGGATGGGAATCAAGCCACATTTAGTTCTAAAAGCACATTTTATCATCATGTAGGACTATTAGAGGCATTTCATCCGGGAATGTGTACGGCATTACGAGTAATCTAACATGAATGAGGGAATAACCCCACACCACACTGTACCCTCTGGGTAAGAACATGGGATAAGGGGCCCAAGAAGGCCAAGGGGCCTGAGGCTAGGCCTCGGTCAGGAAGGCTTAACCAGCTTTCAGTTTAGTGTCTTGCAGTAAGGATGAGAATGGGGGAATATGACTCCCTGTACAGGGGAGATATACAAAATGGTGAGTAATCCGACGTGAATGAGGACATGATCCCACACCACACTGTACAATTCCATAGGAGAGAGCCTGGGTCAGAGGCCTGGGGCTAGGCCTCGGTCCGAGAGGCCTGACGGGCATGTAGTTTAACATCGTATAGGACGAGCGTGTAGTTTAGGTTCATGCAGGACCGTGGGCCAGTTTAAGGTCATGAGGGACCATAGGGGCCCAAATGTAGGGCCAAATGTAGTTTAAGGTCGTGTTGGAACAGATTCATTTTAGGTTCATGCGGGACCGTAATCTAGTTTAAGGTCATGGGGGACCCTGTAGGGTCAATAAAAATATTGCTTAAGGAACTTGGCATTGGTGGGAGGATATATACGCTCAACATCCATGGTTACCAGGGAATATGAACCATTGGGATAGACCTTATGGATGATGAAAGGTCCCTCCCATTTGGGCTCCAACTTGGGTGGTTTCCTACCAGGAATCATTTGTGCCCTGAGGTCTAGTACCAGGTCACCTTGCAGGAAGGAGTGGAGGCGAACCTTCTTGTTGAAATCTTGAGCCATCCCGATCTGATGCCCTTACAAGTTGTGAAAATCACAAAGCCTATTCATGTCCAGTGCTTCCAATTCATCTAGATGGACTTTGGAAACTCTATCAGGCGCCTACTAGTCATATACCACTGTGCACAATGGGGGAAACTGAATCTTGATGAGCAGGACGGCCTCAAAACCATACACCAGGGAATACGGGGTCACCTGGGTGGAATTACGAGTTGTCATCCAATAAGCCCATAGGGATTTGGGGAGTTTATCTGGACAACTCTTCTTGTTCTAACGAACCTTTTTTTAGAATGTTAGAGAGGGTTTTGTTAAATTCCTCGATCTGTCCAATCGTATGTGCATGATATCGGGGGGTATGGTTAGAACGAATGTTGTACTTGGCATACAATTTCTTCAGCTCGGTTGCTCGTAAGTTGGTTCCATTATCAGTGAGGATAGCGTGAGTTACTCCAAATCGATAGATGATGATGGAACACATGAATTCAATGATAGAATGTGCTTTGACCTCCTTGAGTAGAATTGCCTTCGCACACTTGGAAAAGAAATCTGTAGTGGTCAGAATGAACCAGCATTGGCGAGCTGTTGCCGGTGGGTAAGTTCCTACGACATCCAACCCCCAGACTGCAAAGGGTCAATAATACCTGGTAGTGTGGAGAGGCTCTGGTGGCTGATGCACATAGTTAGCATGAACTTGACATGCATGGCACCTCTTGGAAAACTCGATGCAGTTAGGATCATGGAGGGCCAGAAGTACCCCAGCCTCCGAATCTGGTGAGACAACTTTGACCCAGCCTGATGGGTGCCATAGGAACCAGCATGAACCTCTTGTATGACCTGTGTAATCTCGAATCCTTGAAGTAAACGGAGGATAACACCATCAATTCTGCGTTTTTAAAGGATCTGCTCAAGGCTAGGACCACTCTGAAGGGTGAACTGTAGCGCACGGCGTCAGACTCCCTTGCGCTCTGCTCGGTCTGACGGAAGATTACCATGTTGGAGGTATTCAACCAAGGGTGTCCTCCAATTAGGAACTCTTTCAATCACCAAATCTGAAGTACCCAAGGCTCCTGACATAGGGGAACTAGTGGTAAGATGGTTCACTTGCGGGCCATGATAATCCTCATGGGTAACTGAAGAATTAACTCTCTGGTGCACCACGTGGATAATCAGTTCATCCTGTTCGGGCTCTGAAAACGATGCGGCCAAGCTGGCCAAAGCATCTGCTCGACCATTCTATGACTGGGGGGTATGAACGACCTCCGTCCGAGAAGGGAACTGGGCCATTAGACGGAGGTTGCACTCCAAAAATGGCACGAGTTCTGGCTTTCTGACTAAATAATCGCCATTGACCTACTTGATGACCAGCTCGAAATCCCATTTCACATGCAGACAGGGCACATCAATCTCGAGGTCCAGCTTGAGGCTAGTAATGAGGGCATGATACTATGCCTCATTGTTGGTGTATCCCTCTGAAAACAGGAATGAGTATGGCAGAACGGCTTGCTTCGGGGTGGTGAAGATGATACCCAGGCCCGCTCTGTTAAGCCTAGGATCATTGAGTCTCCTACCGGTGGGGCTCCGGGAGGCACCATCAAAGTGCATCTGCTAGCATGGGATGGCATGGTCGACTGAGAGGATTTCCTCATCATGAAAACGTAGGTCCAACGGCTGATTCACGGAGGTTGGGTGGGCAGCTAGAAAGTCTGCCAATGCATGTCCTTTGATAGCCTTCTGAGGCACGAACCAGATTTCAAACTGTTATAGGATCACCGCCCATAATGCCAGTTAGCCAGTCAACATAGGTCAGTTTAGGATGTTCTTCAACAGGTCTGCCCAAGAGACAAGCTGTACCAAGTGGTGTTGCAAGTAGTGCTGCAATTTTTTCATAGAAAATACGAGTGCCAGACAGCTCTTCTCGATGGGATAATATTTAATTTATGTATCGAGGAGCATGCGGTTGAGGTAGTAGAGGCTGTTCTCTGTTACCTTGATGTTATTCTGGGAGAGAAGTGCACCGAGGGATCGTTCCTGGGCGGTCACGTAAAGGACCATCTACTTTCCGGAGATGGTGGCATCAAGACTGAAGGTTGGAGAAAATATTGCTTGATTTCCTCGAATGCGGTCTGACACTCTTCATCCCATTCATAGGTGGTGCCATTCTTCATGAGCCCATAAAAGGGCTTACACTTTCTAGCTAGATTCTCAATGAATCGGCGTATATAGTCTAAGTGGCCTTGGAGACCTTAAAGCTCCCGAATATTGCTTGGGGGAGGAATCTGGCTGATGGCCTTGATCATCTCTATGTCGATCTCGATGCCTCAGTGCCTGACAACAAAGCCAAGGAACATTCCGGAGGTGACCCCGAAAGCACACTTCAACGGGTTCATCTTCATTTGGCGGGAACGGAGGAAACCGAACACATTCCCAAGGTCCTTGAGATGGTCCTAGAACTGGAGAGATTTGACCACCAGATCATCCACATAGCATTCCACCAATGTTCCTAGAATCATCTTGAATATGCGATGCATGGACCACTGATAGGTGGCACCTGAATTATTCAGACCGAAGGGCATAACCCGATAACAGAAAGTACCTTGGGGCACCCTGAAGGTAGTGGACTCTTCATACTCGAGAGCTATCCTGATCTGGTTGTACCCGGAATATCCATCTATGAAGTAGAGGGCTTGGAACCCTGTCGTAGCATCAATCAACAATTCCTTCATTGGAAGGGGAAAATCATCCTTGAGACATTATAGATTGAGATCGCAGAAGTCGATACAGACTCTGATCTGTCCATTTTTCTTCCTGACTGGCACAATTTTGGCTAGCCACCGGGGGTACTAAACTTCCTTGATGAAGTTGGATTTGATAATATTGTCAACTTCGGCCTCAACCATGGTACCATGAGAAGGGTTCATCTTTCTAGGAGGCTTCTTGAACCCATGATGGTTTACCGGGAGACCAAGGTGGTGAACAGCTACCTGAGGATCTAGTACGGGCATCTCGTCGTAACTCCAAGCGAACACATCATGGTGTGGTCTGAGGAATTCCACATACCGTTGCTGCTCCTCGGGGGGATAGCGGCACTAACCAATGTGGGTCTCGGGTCCGCCTCACTTCCGAGGTTCACCTATACCAACTCGTCGACCATGGTAGAGACGCCTTCCTCAAAGGCGGGGGGCATCCTCTATATCCCTTTCTACACTTCTAGAGGGATATTCCGTGGGGGGAGATACTTCTGAGCTATCAAACCCTGATGGGTGGCTGGTGCCGGCTTGAGCGGTAGTAGTCATCATATCAGGAGATCCATGCGTCACTAAGACCATAGCGATGAAGGTAATCGATCCAATCCCATCTGGCCTTCGGCCCAGGGGGCCACGCATGATAACATCAAAGTAATAGTGGCACGTCGGCTTGATCTGGTTCATTCTAGCCTGGCGAAACAAACACGTATGTCTGACTGCCATTGCCATGAGCCTGACGTCCCGATACCGTACAGGGGTAGGAGGCTCTAGGATCACCTGAGCTTGGTTGGTGTAGGAGTACGAGGTGATTTCCTGACGTCGCTTGGACTTGGGAATATGACTTCCTCTTGCACCCGAAACAAAAAATCACTACCCCATTTCGGTGGTGGTGGCCTCCAACCGATGGATCGGGAAGATGTAAGTGTCATTCAAACCTACCCATGGATCACTTGTGACAGTGGCGGGCTCAACCTCACCTGCCGGAATCTGCTTATCCTTGCTCTTGTAATAGTTAGTGTCCAGATAACGGGATTCACAAGAGTCAAAAGGAGACACATCTCCTTGGAGAATTCCCACTCAACCATTAAGGTAGTATTTGAGGCATTTTTGATACGATGAGGGGACCACCACGTGAAGGTGTAGCCATGTCCTACCCATCAATGTGTTGTAGGCGGTGTCCTGGGAGACAACCATGAACTCGGTGCTGGAAATTAGCCCACTGAACTGGGTCTTCAAGTGGATCTTGCCGACTGGAGATTTCTCGGTCCTGTCATATCCCTAGATTCTGAGATCGGAGGGAGTTAGATCATCCTCAGAAAACCCCATCTTCCACAGTGTCTGATTCGGAATTAGGTTAATCCTAAAACCCATGTCGACAAGACAGTGGTGGACTTCCACTCCATTGAACTGACCAGTGATATACAGTGGGAGAATGTGCCCCGGTATGGGAGGTTCTTCGTCTTCACCAGAGAACGAGATAACTGCTTGGCATTCTGCGTTCTCAATTTCCTCAGCGTGGAAGGCCTCCGCAGCCACTACCTCCGTCTCAAACTGGAGGGGGATCCTTAGGGCCTCTAGGAGTGCCTCACGCATTTCAGATGACAGGCTAAGAGCCTCAATGATAGAAATCCTTGTTGGAATGTTGGCCAGGTGCTTCAGAACATCATACTTCCAGGCCAGACGGGAGCTTCTTCTTATAGGAGGCCGCTCTACGATCGGAGGTAGGATGGGCCCTGCCGGCTGAGCCGGCGGCTAACTGGTACTAGGCATATCTCGTTGTTCACTAGCTGAAGCCAGGAGAGTGGCTTCCGGATGAGGACCAAAAGGCTGGGGTCAGCTAGTGGCAGGGTGGAGCTGGTCACGGCATGGCCGAGGTAGTTCCGACTGATCCAGCAACACAAACGGTGGTGGATGCGGACCTGTCGACACCGGATGAAGGGGCCGCGTGTGCTGAGCTCTATACTGGGCATGTTGTCTGGTCTCAGTGGCGTGCATGGCCTGGCTGGAGGCGCCAACTGTTGTGCCCCGATGATTCATGTAACCATGGCTCCGACGACATTGGCGACAACTGGGGACATTGGGAAGGTCCACATGGCATTCCACATCTTCGGGAGTCAAAAATGGATTTACCAACTCTACGGTGTTAACCTAAGCATACCCCTTACTGTATCTCGAAGAACCATCCACTACTAGGAAGATTCTGGGAGGAATCCCCAGTTTTGGGGGCATAAAGTTGCCAAGAGTGTGGGATGATGACGGCATCGGCAGGGCGCATTCTTTTTTCTTGCATTCTCACTGTTTGATCTTCTAGGGAGAGGATGGATGAGATGGCGATGTCGAAGTAGTAACCACCGCATCCGACGGCTCTAGCTGATTCAGGATTTCATGGATGATGCCATGGGCATAGGAGACCATCTTACAGGCCATACAATCATTATAATTTTGGGACCCACGGTCGGAAACCTGCTGCCATTCATCCTCGTCGCCGCTACTGCCATATGATCTCACAAAGACACCTGCCACTTGTGTCGGGGTTGGGCCCAACCTGACTATATTTTTTTAAATATGGTCTTGGAGCCAGTCCTTAAACACATAGCATCACTGGATGGTGTTCCCCAGGGTTCAGTGATAAGGGCAGTAGTTGGGGTGATTAGTGAGATGCGCCTCTTCTAGCTTTCGGCACTCAGGAAACCGCATAATTCTCTGCTCCAAGGAACTGTGGAAATAACCAGGGACCTGAGCCTCGTCAAATGAGTAGGTCCAATTCCTTCTGTCTGGAAAGGGGGATCTAGGAGGCTGACCCTAATGGGGGGCTGGAGGATCATGTCGGGGAGGCAGAACCTGATTATCTTGACTAGGCAATGGCAGTGCGTTACGCGGAGGCACTTGCCGATTTTGAGGCAGTCACTACTGGGCCGAAAGTTGCGCCTGTGGGGGAGAACCCCTATGGGGATGCAGATCAGGCCTCACTGATAGCAATTCTAGCTGCCTGGGGGCCTCTATTTGGGCCACAGTAGCGGGCTTGGATCTGGCATCTCTCCTTGCAGGGATTACAGGATTCAGCGGGCATTCCTAACTGGCCTGTTGCAGGGCTTCTTTGAGGCACTGAGCCTTGTCTGAGAAGTCCCAGAACCCTCTAGGGTAATTCTGAGTGATCAGAGAAGGAACCAGCTCATCCTTGATGTTCCCTATGCACATTTTCAGTAATTTCTCTTGAGTTAGTGGCATGTCAAGGGAGTACGCGATCCCCTTCCACCAGGCGATGAAGTCCGCGACTCTCTTATAGGACCTTTGCTTGCACCTGAAGAGGTCTACGATGTTCATCTTCCGGGTTGTGGAACTGAACTGGTAGAGGAATTGCTTGCAAAGGTCCTCCTAGCTAGTTACAGATCCGACAGGGAGCTGGCTGTATGAGACAAATGTCGGCCCCTCCAGTGTCTGAACAAAGCAAACAAGCTTGGCGGCCTCCTGTAACACTGGATTCCCTAACATAGGCCCACACCTCGAGTTTAAGTGGTCCAGGTGCTGTGGTGGGTCTCTTGTCCCGTTAAAGGGGGAGAAAGTGGGATTCCTAAATCCCGGATGTGCTATCATATCATCTACTCATGCTGGGTATGGCTTGTTTCCCGGTGGGATCACCACCTGTTGAGTTTCCAAATCCTCTAAGTGGGTGATGAGTTCTGCCATCGGATCGTTTATACGCGGATTCCTGTCCTAACGGGGATCCCTAACCACAAAAGCATTGTCAGGATCTTCAATCTGGTAGACAAGATCAGCAGCTCGTGGGGCAGTGGGAGGAACCTGAGCGGGGTCTCTTGGGTGATCACGTCGTTCAGGAGGGTTTGGCGAAACATATCGCGCCCTCCTTCCATGACCTCCAGCCTCTCCTCTTTCATTGAACATGGCATGATCGAGGTTTCCTGGGAGAATCTCACCAAGGGGTAGTTGTTCCTACCCCTGCTGCCCCGGCTGAGGATCACCGTAGTCGGCCCACCGCTCTGCAATGCGTTCGGCCAGAAGCTCATCGACCAACCTATTTTTCTCAGTAAGCTGTTGACGTAGCATGTCTTTCTCGGGATCTTCCACTGCCTTCGGCACTGAGGTAGATGGGTCGTAGAGATTGACATCCCCAACATGCTCTTTACCCTTGCCAATATTCTGGCTCAGTGTTAATGCCTCAGTGGGTGCGGGCAGACCTATGAGGTTCCTCTGTTGATGATTAATCCTCCCTGATGGGTCCAGTAGTGGATTTTCCTCAGGGGGTGAGTCCCCATCAAGAAGTTCCAGACTATTCCCCTCTCCCGGAAGATTGGCCATGTTGACCATCGCTGCCCTTGGGGGCATGCCCTCAGAGCCGCTTAGTGAGTCGGGCTACCGGCGAATCGCGCCTAAAAGAATGGCAGTGCACCGCCCCCATCCACGAACATGCATGTGGGGAGTTCCCTCCTTGATAACTTTGCAGAGTACTTGAAAACTCTGAATGCATTGTTGTTGGAGGGCACTATGGTGGCCAAGTGACTCGGGGTGCCGAACCGCAGGGAGCGTGGCCAGGTCGACCTGATTACATGCTCACCAATATCCTCAAGGTGTTCTTGACTCCTAGGATAAGGCACTTACTGATGGCTAAGACGGGAGTGAGTCGCCTAGAGGGTCTGGCGGAAACATTCAAACTCTCCCGGGGTGAGCGATTCAGGTGTATCAAAATCCGACCCTACGACCGGCCAAAACTTCTTGGGAAAGTGGCCTGCTTTGAGGATGGTCTGGAAGCTCCATGTCTCAGGTTCAAGATCCGGCCCTTGATATCCCCTCTCATCAACAGGGAGTGATTGGGGAACTGGCAGCAGTGGCGAGGTAGGCCGTTGGGACGGTGAGCTGGCCGGCAGAGAATATGGCGAGCAGGACGATTGGCCACTGAATCCTAAGTTGTCCTCCAAGGGTTGCAGTGTCCTGGCTGCCATGTCATGATAGGATGGGCCGACGAACGGGCCTCCTATCACAATGTCGGTTCTTGTCGAGGGTGTGCTAAGTCGCGACTCTTCTGCCATCGAACCTCAAAAAAGGACTCTGTCATCTCTAAATGAGAAGGAAGGTGCTTCTGGAGAGGTCGATGGTGACTGAAAGTTTGATCCCTAGGGTATGCCAAGTCCTTGTCCACCTGGATATACCTTTGGAGGGAGTCGGGGATCATATGGATCTCGCATTTGGGGATTATGAGGCTGACGCGCCACGTCCCAATCTCTGCCCTTTACTCAAAGGACTGGGGGGGAAGGATCCATCGTTGAGTCGTACTCTACCTCAGAGTCTGAGAAATGGACTGGTCTGATTTCCGTCTGGCCTTCCCTGGCATTTCTCTTATGGCAACGATGTCCCACCTTCCTGCCACTGGGTGGCTCCTCGGGGCGAGGCTGATTTCCATCGCAGAGTCCTGTGGCTGCACCAGTGCTAGGATGGAGAGGATTGAAGGCTGGGGTGCGAGGAGCACCAGGACAGATATCAAAAGGGACATGGGGAGGACCTCCATATTGGTGAGTGACTGGATATGCAACGACTCCTTACTCACAGTCAGCGGTAGGGGAAGTGACCTCGTACCCAGTGTAGTGAGCACCGGAAAGAGACCCACACAGAGCGTAGCTATCACGGGGAAGCCCATTACCTGTGGAGAGGGTGGTGCTATCTAGGCCTCCAAACTGGGGATGGAAGGAGGGAGGACCCATACCTTCCAGAATGGTGGCACGGAGTAGGCCTTCATGCTTGATGTCACTACCGCGAATCGGTCTGCGGTGGCCATTCCCTGTGCCAATGACTAGGAGAGTCAACCCAACCTGCCCGTGGGGTGGTTGGGGCCTCGATCCGGGTCAGGCATGTAACTGCCCCTGCTCAATGTGTGCGCAGGTTTGATGACAGGAGTCAGCAATGGCTCAGGCCATGGTGGCTACTGACATTGATGCCCCGGGGCGCGCATCCTCTTCCGCTCATGCCCGATGCAGGTGTCATGTTAGGTGGGTTGGAGCCCATGGTGCGGGCACATGGATTGCCTGCTCCTCGGCCCAGGGAGTCAGGTGGCGGCATCTATGCGGCCTGGTAAGGGCCCTAACCATGAACCCTTGAAGCGGGTATCTGATCAGGCAAACCCGGACATCCCTTACCTCATAGTCATAGGGAAGGGAGGTGTCGAGTCGTTTCAGGGATAAGCACCTGAAACAGTTGAACATCGAGGTGGGGAGTAGCGGCTCCCTGCATGGCCTTAGGGGGTGGAGATGGTGGTGAGGCACAGCTACCTCGAGGTCCAAACGGGCCATGTCCCTGGTGGGGATGACCCCTTCCTCCTCTCACCTACGCACAAGGTCGTTGATCACCCTTCGTTGGATAATCTCTGATGGGGAGAGGGGGTGTGAGCACCCAACAGTCATGGTGGTTGGATAAGCTGTGGAAAAGGTGGAACCGTGGGGGTGGCCACGTCGGTACTGCCCCTGCCCCTGCGCCGGTGTGCAGGTGGCGATCGATCTCCGGATGCAGCAATCTGATTCCTGAAAGCTGGGAGATGAACCCATTAACACTAATAGGAAAATAAATTGAAAACCAGTAGCCCAGTTCCATTCCATCTTCTGTGGTCAGTAAGAGGGATCCACGCTAAAAACTTCACAGAACGAAGTGCTTAATGTCCTGACTACCCCAACCCCTGGTGGGTTTCACGTCCTTGTACTGGGTGCCCAGACCTGGTGACATGCTAATCTTCCAACACCCCAAACTCTACTTGTCTCCATATTGAGGAGAATAGATTCACGTCGGGTTCACCATTCTGATGCTTTCACTGTGGTGCACGTGCATCCGTCACGCAGGGGAGGACACGCGGCTTGAGGCCTCGCATTCTCTCTTTCGAAAGGCGAGCGGTATCTATTCTTTGTTTAAGGACGTCTACTCCTTGATCGAAACTGGAATGATGGGATGTTGGTTCTTCCTTCCATGGATTCCTCCTCGTAGCTCATCACCTAGTCAGAGTCTCCCTCATAGATTTAAGATGTATTCATGAATCTTGTTCCTGGTGCCATATCTTCATGGACACTAGTTAATTACACTGCTTTCGTCGAGATTCTCCAAGGGGTCTGATCGGGGAAGTAACCTTTGGTGAGGAGAGTGGTCACGCCGAGGCATCGTTGGCGTGTCTTGATGCTGGGGAATTGGAATGTCTGTCTTCTGTCCCTTATTATAGGGCTTTTCGAGGGCACGGAAGCCCGAGGCATCCCACATCGAAAGTGGGGAATTGCATGCCATAGGCATGTATCTGATGATGTCCTCAACTTCCCATGTTTAACACAGGGTATGCCGTGATTTTAACGTCTAGAGGAGATAGATCGGACTGATCAGAACATAGAGAGTGGATCAGATTGAAGAACCCCCTGGGGGAACACCGATGTTGAGGCCAGCATGTGGGCGGCTTCCCGGGTACTGTGGAGTGGATTGAAGTGGAATGATCCCACCGGGATGTGGAGGCCCAGGTAAGAATTAGGATGGGTGATGAAGTGAGGAGGGGCTTGAACCTTGTGGAGTCTTACTACGTATCCCCGTGGTAGGGAATCAAAGTCTGCGTAGTTCGATGATATGGTGGGACACCTAAAAAGGCGACCCGTGAGAATGAATGCATGGATGGGACCTAGAGGAAGTAAGACCTCTAGGCTAGGGAATGAGCTTCCCGAGGCACGTGCGCTTGAGGGAGAGGTCAGGATGGGACATGGGTGTTGGGATTGAACCTCGTGGAGGCTTCCTGCGTACCATTTATCACGGATCAAAGTACACGTAGTTCGGGATGGATGGGTCTTATACTCTGAGGCGGCCCATGGTGGATATGGGGCTTACACTCTAAGGCGGCCCATGATGGTGGGTATGGGGCTTATGCTCTGAGGCGGCCCATGATGGTGGCTATGGGTCTTACGCTCTGAGGTAGACCATGGAGGTGGTGAACTGACACGAAGGGGGCAGAACAACCGGGTGGTGGGCTTGAACCTTGTGGAGGCTTCCTACATACCATGCCTTAGCATGGATCAAAGTCCTCATAGTTCAGGTGGTTCAGTTTAACGTCATGTGGAACGGGGGAATAAATTTTAACGTCATGCGGGACGACATATAGTTTAACGTCATGTGGGATGAGGCATTTGGGGCTTACGCTCTAAGGCGGCCCACAATGACGGATATGGGGCTTACGCTCTGAGGCGGCCCATGGCGTTGGTGAACCGACATGAAGGGGTCGGAATGACCGGATGGTGGGCTTGAAGCTCGTTGAGGCTTCCTACGTACCATGCCTTGGCATGGATCAAAGTCCTCGTAGTTCACTGAAAGTGGGGGTCAAGGTCGGTGCTCACTCTAAGCTCACGTGAGTCATGCTCGGTGTGAGAAACAAGAGGTTACAGGGACCTGATGATCATGTCGAAAAGGGTGCGTCCGTGAGAAGCAAAGAGGGGCTTACGCATTGAGCGACTCATGGTTTCGGGGCTTACTCCAGGTTGGAGACCCAAAGTGAGAAAAAGTGTAGTAGGAGATGGATTTGGGACCAATGATGGGAGGTGCCTCATTCCCTATCACGCCCTCCATTGGCCTTGGCAGTGGGGAAGTACGGAGGTGCATGGGTTCTACCTTCTGCAAAGGATGATAGGGGCTTACACCAAGGTGGCTTCCCTTCCCCCATGGACAAATGCCACTCCGAGAGGTAGGATATCATCCCATGTGAGGGTGATCCCATTCCCATGGAGACGAGTGACATAAAGAATGTCCGAGCCGGGGGAAACCTTCGTGCAAGGCACGGGGCCGGATCATAGTTTAAAGTCATGTGTTGAGGATGAGGCACTTGCCAGTTTAACGCCCTGCAGCTCAGAAAAGGTGGGTTCACTCCACACCCCTAGGACTTACATAACCAGCACCCTCTACCCCTTGTGGGAGGGAAGGTATTGGAAAGACCGTAGTGAAGGGGGGTCGCCGAGCGAACCATCGAGGGGTCCAAATTATCATGGATATGAGAAGAAGCAATAGCTGTTAGCGTGCCAATGCAAAGAAGCATGAGGCAAAGAAACGCAACGCGAAACACTACTCAAGGGACCTTGAGGTTACTTTGTACGAGCCTGGAAGTCCGTACGGGAAAACAGCGCGTGGCATGCATGCCCGGTATGGAGGACATCGGGCGCCTACACAGGCAGGCACCCGGGGGGCATCAAGGTGAGGGGTCTTGGGGATTGCGCGCAAAGAAAAGGTTTGCGCGCAAAACACCGGGATGGCTCGTAATTGGGGCAGAGGAATTGTGCGCGACTAGGGGGATTGTGCACAAGGGATGTGAATTGCGTGCGAGTGGCAAAGGCCGAAACCTAAGGCAAGGCCACACCCAAGGAAGGGATTGTGCGCAATTGGGCCTTTTTTGCACGCAATGGAAGGAATTGCTTGCAAGGGAGGAACCCTGAGGGGTTTGGAATTCTATTTAAGCCAGTGGGATTGTGCGCAAAGGTGGATCCCAGGGCAAGGTTGTGTGAAAATAGTCCGTACCTGAAGGCCATCTTGCACGCACGGAAGTCCTATTTCACGCACGAGATCTGATTCAAATTTCAAAACCCCGAAATGGAAGGGATGTCCTCCTATTTATAGGCCTCCAACATTGCAGAATCTAGGCGGCACGCAAAATTTAGCACGCCACAGATAGCAGCGTGAAAAGTTAACTGCGTGGGCACGGGCGTGCTAATATTGGGCGCCTGTGCCAGGAACATTTTGCGAATCCCGAACTCCTTTCGTGCGGCCCACATTTTCTCGCGCGCATCCTCCTTTATTTCATTCAACACTTCTGGACCCTCCGAACTGGTCCTCTAGGTCTGAATATGACTTCTCTTTATCATTTCAACACTTCCTTTAGTAGTTACAAACTTTTCGGCGTCTACAACGGTGTTGCGTGTAACACAATCTAAACTTGGTATTTCATGTAGAAAAATCCAAAATCAGTGTTTAATGTACAAAAATATAACTCATTGTTGAGTGTATCTCAATCTTACCTAGTTGTACCATGTAATGAAATCTATTAAATAATTTTAATTTATTCAAAAATAATAATTCACAAAAACTCGCGATGTTACATTCCACCCCCCTTAAAATTAATTTAGTACTAAAAATTCATTTGGATCATCAATGTTTTAATACTTGAAAGTTCATTTCATATAAATCCACATTTTAAAAATTAATACTAAAAATTCCCTTAAAAATGGAAAGTTGGAATCATAATGGTTACCCAATGTAACTCATAACTAGTTTTACACATAGGAGAACAAAGGTGGGAAGTAAAGTTTCTGACATAGAAGAAAAGATTAAGTAATTATAAAGAGTGATAAAGATCACTAATCAAAATAAATTGGTTGATCCAAATATTTTTAATTACTACAAAACCATAACCCAAATTGACATGAAATGGTCCTTGATATCATAAAAAATGATGATAATAGAAAAAAAATTATTTCATGACACTTTTGCTAAAGTTAAATAATTTTCCTGAGAAGATATACTTACTTGATTTCATTCTAATTCAGAATTAAAATTTAACACTATAGTTGTGCCTTGATCAATTTCCACATAATCACTTTCTCCAAGAAATGGAGGTGAATTTAAAGCATTAACAAATCATAATATCCATGGATAGAATGATAATTAATTATTTCTATATTTATTTATTATCAAAAAAAATGGTAAACAAAAGTTATCCAATATGAATAAATATTCATATGAAGAAAAAGTAAATTAATCTCTAAAACCTCATTCAATCTTCAAAATAAACTATTTCATTAATGGTTATCCATTTTTACCCTTCTGGAATATATACATCTAAAAATTTAGAAATAATGTCACTAAAAATTTCTCAAAAATAGCTTAAAATTGATCCCCATTATATCATAAAGTAGCACTTGATTGTAACGTACCCAAATTGTAAATTACTTCATCATCTATTCTCTTGAATCATAGAAATAACCTAAATTACCATAAACCCATATTGAAAACATATATTCTCCTCCATTCCTTGCATAGAACACATATTACTGGTTATATTTCTTATGTCCAAAAATTATATAAACATCATTCAAGATATAATAAACCACTTTGTCTATAAATCATTAATATATTCCAACATAATCAGTACTATCCAATTTACTTTTTTCTTATCTAATATCTCATTATCCAAACTAAACACTATTTTTTTAACATCAAAAACATATTAAGTGTCACCTTCCCTTAATCATGTGTTTTTCATAAAATACAAACTCACCATTAAATAAATTTTCTTATTAATTATCATCATTCAATGTATTATTTTAAATAATTAATTAAAAACACATACTTCATGATTCATGTAACAAAATTATTAGATTCTAATACATATACACTTCAATCATCCTACTTCTTTTTCAAACAATTAACTTGGCATCATCATCTTATTCTTTAATACCCCATTTCTAAAATATAAAATATTAATCATGACCCAATATTCATCAAAATCAATTTAATAAGGATTATAAATAATACTATTATAATAGTAAATACCATTCATATGTCATTTTTGGTCTCTTCATCATCCGCAGAAAAACCATTAATCAAACAACCTTTCTAAATATCTTCATGATACTTCACCCTAAAACACTTATTTTCATAATTACCATACTATCCACACTTAAAACATTCAACTATTGATAATATCTTAGGGAGACCAATATTACCATAGATTTCATTAACTAAACTCTTCATTTATCCTCTAAAATTACTTACTATGTGGCCTTTTTGGCCATACATAATATATTTTATTGTTATTTTGAGACAATAACTTGAGTGATTATTCCCACATTTTTTACATATTATAAATCAAATCTACATTTATCTATAGTTAACATCGCTTGATATCTTATAGAACACTTTCATTCTCTTCTTTGGTGAGTCGAAGAGTTGGTTAAGGTTCACATTATTAAACATTTTCTATGAAAACTGATTAGTCATAACCACCAAATCCTTTACTCTGGTCATCATCCCATTTGTCTCCTCATTATAAAATTTTCCATCCCATTAAATTTTAATCCAGTTCTTTATGGTTCTCACCATTTTCTAAAACCAAAAAAAAATTGTGTGAGAAGCACTGATCATAGTCGAAAACTACATAATGATGGGAATTCACTTATAGGATGTCTAAATCATGAAAATGTATTTAATATATGTCACCTTAGGTTTATCCTAGGCCATTCATAGTCACTGTCTGTTTAAATATTTCGTGATGGTTCATAAAGAGTTTATGAATTTTCAAAGAATATCCCATGGAGTTTCAAACTAGGTGTGCATCAAGGCCCATTTTTATGAACCAGTTCCCGATCGAGTCTAGATCAATACGATGTTTTCAGGGTTTTTACCCCTATGTATATATGTTCTAGATTCACATCCACTTGTAATATCTAGATATAAATGTAATTTATTAGAAACCAATTTCTCTATCCTTTAACAAAATTCTAGGACATTTTTATATACTTTGAATCACCCATAGACTTATCCTTAGAGACATCCATAGAAAAATCCTTAGAAATATCCCTAGGTATCTCGCTAAACTTTTCTCATCCTAGTTTCCAAAGGTTGATTAAACCTTTATTCTGATACCAATGATAAATATCTAGGCCTTTCATATATATACATTACATCATGTTTGTAGAATATTTATATCATTACATAATTACACACCCAAGAACCATAATAGTTTAGTTCCTTTGGAGACTTGTAAACATAAACACTGGTCTATAAGTGATATATGTACTCTACCAATATGTTTTTCATAACTAGAGAACTTTTTTGAAATATTATACATAATAAATATTTTCATAACCCAAGTAAAGGAAATATAATAAAGGGTGATCTCATATGCTCATTAATGGAAAACAAGGGAGATACATAAACATAACATTAATATAAGGGTATGAGAACATGATAATAACATTTGAAAACAATAAACAGTATATCGAAGATCTAAATCATGAGTCATGGTATAATTATTCATATTTCATAAGTCATGATTCATAAGATAATCAAATAACATGATCCATGAGAGAATAAGACATGGAATTTGTGTCATACATATAAGAAAAGAAAATCTTATGTCAAGTCTACCCACCAAGACATTAATAACATGTTAGGCATTGGATAACCACCCATATACCTACTTTGGGAATGGGTTAAACATAAATTTACCCTCCTATTTAGTCTTGGTCCAACCACCCATGTACCCTCATCTTTGGTTTTGGGATAAAAACATGTGTACCCTTATCTTTGGGCTTAGGCTAAACACTTGTGTACCCTCATCTTTGGTCTAAGAATGAATACCTATGTAACCTCATATTTGGTCTTGAGATAAACACCTATGCACTCTCATATTTGGTTTTGTTCTAAATACCTATATACCCTTATCTTTGGGCTTGGGATAAACACTCATTTACCCTCTAATCTCATATAGAATTTATCATTACCCAATGCATTGAAGCGCTATATGGTCACACCCATCATGTAAGCTATAAGGGGTTCAACTAGTGCTATTTAGGCCGCCCTATCATATAATATGTAATGGAATTACCAAGTGCTATCATGTTTTTCCCATCATAAAAGTTATGTATAATAATTATAAAATGAATAAAGTACAAATAGCATATTATTCATCATAAAATATTCATAAAATAAACATTATTCTTTCATAACCTGATTAATCCATGGAAAATAAATGTGGTTCAAGTCAATATCTTTGTAATATGATTAAGTGGTGGAAAATAAATGTTTCTATAACCATATATTTGGAAAATTATTGACCTGTGGAAAAGAAGTGGGTTCCATAAACATCATTCCATCAAAACATAAACCATTCAGAGAAAGAATGTGAATGGTATCCATGGATAATATCCCCTTAAGGTATAGTAAACACAAAAATATATAATTATAGATGTAAAATAATATATAAAGGATAATTTAAAACATGTCTTTAGGAAAATATCTTTTCCACTATGAAAACACAATAAAACATAAATCATATTTGAAAATCATTTTCTTTTAAAATAACCTTGAAAGCTAATAAAGGAAGATTTGAAAATAATTTAAAATAATTTTTAAAACATAAAATGTATTCAAAATACTTTTCCTTAAAAATTACCTTAAAATATTATTTAAAAATATTTTTGATGATATTTTTAGAAAACATTATTTTGAAAGATAACATATTTCTGATCGAAGAGAGGGATAAAGTTGGATTTTATTAAAAACATTTTCTTAGTTATCTTAAGTACTAAAGAGTGTAATATTGGTTCCATTACATGAATATATCATTAATAACTAGAGGGGAATAAAATTCATTATAATTTTTTTGATATTTATCATAATATTTCATCAATGGAAGCATAATCCTAAACAATCCTGATAAATGAAGATATTGTAGAAATAAAATTTTACCATTTTTGTAACTTTGAATCAGAGTCCCCATGAAATTATAACATTAAATAAATCTAAAAATATCATTAAAATAATATATTCATGATATAAAATTTCAAATGGGTAGTATATAGACCTCATAAAATAATATAGGTCTATAACATAACATGTATCTCAAAGAAGAAAAATTGAGGCAAAATTCCATTAACCCTTTGGTAACATTGAAACCATAACCCCATAAAAGAGAGATCCTAAAATTCATGTGTAAATACCAAAAAAATATGTAGAATAATCATAAATTACATTCATGGAAATTATATACACAACATAGAAGAAAGGGGTTTTGAATATAGCATGTGTCCTACAAAAGTAAAAAGTGAGATGGAAACCCCTTACTACTTGAGTAAATTTTAAATCATGAAATCCATGAAATAATAAAACCAATTGAAACTTTTAGTATCATTAAATAAATTAAATTCATGATATAAAATTCAATAGGTCATTATATACACCGTACAAAAGTAACGAGTGGTGAATATGTAATAAGTCTCATAGTAATAAAAGTGAGACTTGAAATCCCCTTACTTTAAGTCTTGACTTCCTTAATACATGTTCAAAACTCATGTATAATAAATATAAT
Organism: Viscum album; assembly: GCA_963277665.1. Classification (NCBI taxonomy): domain Eukaryota; kingdom Viridiplantae; phylum Streptophyta; class Magnoliopsida; order Santalales; family Viscaceae; genus Viscum; species Viscum album. The sequence goes on from OY728156.1 coordinate 1,669,533,446, forward strand.
TTTATTATAAATCTAAAACATAACCATATTAATATATATCATAAAATTTATAATTTTATTATGACTTTATATTACCTGTTTATTAATAATTCCATGTTAAAGTTACGTTTTGGGGAATAACTGATTTGTTTTTCATACATGTTTTGACTTGTTATTTTTGGTACTCTTAATTTGTCCTGATTTTATGATTACTAGAATGTAAAAAATGATTTAAATATCATATATATTCATTATATATGTATTTATAATAATCTATTAATGATATAAATAGAAAATTAAATACACTTTTCATAGAGACAGTTGTTCATACGTATGCATGAACGTTGTTTCCATTTTCTTATTGTATTGAAAATATATATATATATATATATATAATATCATTAAATTATAATTATTATGTCATATATATCATATATTTATGTTAAACCCATCCCTGATACATTCCATGTAAATTGTGAATGAATTACATCACTTCGCAAGGCAGTAGTCCGTCGTACACACAAACGGCATTTTCATCTTATCAAAAAATAGAAAGAATAATGGTATTTATTATATAATACTTAAATAAGAATAATAAAGAAATAATAAATATAATATATTTATAATAAAAATTATTACCATCATTACCCACCACCTTAATAGGTGTTAATGGAAAAACAAATGACATAGGTTCGTGAGGTGGTAGTCTATCATACACACGAATGATTATTTTGTTTCCCATTTGATGGAATTGTGTGTGATTGTAGGTCATAAACTTAATATAAAAACATGTCAGTATATTTAAGATAATTAGGATATTATATAATCATCATATAAAAATAATTTAAGGATGTGGGTAAGGAAATAAAAAAATCTTTTAAAAAAAACATTACCTCTTCTTCAAGTATTCACTTTAGGTTTGCACTAATTCCTTTTTATGTTAGATGTATGACCAAGATAAGGATTGTTCGGAACTTTTAGATAAGTTTATAAATTATTTTTTAATGTATTTTATGAACCTAATTGGTTTTAATGTTTGAATAATTGGGTAGAGTGAGTCCCTTTTATAGGTGGAGGAGTGGAAACACTAGGTATTTTTAAAAATAAGTTGGGTATACCCACATTTTAACCTAAAAAGGATTCAATAATGCACAAAATTTGGTCCCTAAAGAGTTTTTATCTAAATATTTCCATAAAATGGGTTTTTTAAAAGTGTCTAGGTAATTTCCCCCTTAATTTTTATGTTTAGCCCTTTGGTAAACTCATTTTGTTTCTTAATATCCATAATTAATTTTAACTAGTTTCACTAATCATTTTGGTAAAAAATTAAGTTTTAATTATTATAAATTATAAATAGTTATTATTTCAAATATGGAATAAATTTTTCCAAATTAAATTCTATTAATTGAAAAATATTAATTTAAAATTAATCCTGCAGACGTGATGTGAAAGTGGGTTTTTAAAGTGGAAATGTTCAAAAGATTACAAGGTTTTTATATCCAATTTCAATATGAACTTGATTAAAATGACATAAATTGGATTAATAGATGTATAATGGAACTAATTATACTTTAAAATCAATTTAAAATATAATTTAACTATATAAATAATTCAAACAAAAAATCATTTTTCAATTAAAATTCAGTATTTTCACTATTCTTCAAAAAATGAATCTTTTCAGAAAAAATAAAAAAAATAATTCCAAGATAATATTAAAATTATGATTTCAAAAATTAATTTTATTATTTCAAATATAATTTTTAAAATTTTCAATAATTACTTTTAAATAATCGTGTCATTAAAAGGTAGTAAAACTACCTTTTAGAAAAATCCATTTTTATATACGTAAAATTGGATTTATTCTTATCTTTTGTTTAAAGAACACATAAGATAAATTTTAAATAGTTGATTTAATATATAATATATATTAATTTAATTAAAATTATTTATAAAAAGTGTTTTTAAATTTATTGACATAAAACATGTTTGTGAAAAGAAAAATACTTTTCCAAAAAAGGAATTTATTTATTTTCAAATAGTTCTTAATTTTATTTAAAAGTATTTGGTTACCAAAGAATTCATTTTATAAACATGAAAAGAACATATTTAAATTTATTTAATCATTTTAAAAAACACAATTTCAATGTCTAAGTGATAACTATAATATTATTTTAATAATATGTCATGTTTTGTTTAAGCTCAGTGTTCCCTGTAATACATGCTAAGATTGGTTTTATGTGTAATGCAATATAAACTTGTTCTTTCATATAAAAAAAATCAAAACTAATTATTTCATGTAACTCAAGCTAACTATATTTTTTATTGAAATATTTACTTGGTGTAGCGTGCAATTCAATCCATCAAATAATTTTAATTTATTTAGTAAAAAATTCCCAAAAACTTAGGCTATTACTGAAACCATCGTTCCTGTGTACGGTAGATTACAGCCTTGTGAACCAATGCAATTATTTTTCTATCACTAGATCCCAAAAATTGTTATAATTATGGATTAATTGTATATATATATCATATTCATTACATAATCATCATTCTAGAAAGATAGGATATCATATATTTTCAAACCTTTCCATCTATTGAAAAACAATAATGTCATTCATGTGTAAATGTGAATTACCACCTCCAAAAATTGATGTGATTCATTTTTTATCATCACATTACTTAAATTATAAAATAAAATAATAATTAACTTCTTTCTTTCATTTTCATTGAAAAATGGAAATCTTACTCATGCGTACATATAGCCTATTATCTAAATGGTTGTAACATAATTAATTTTCATTAACCATTACTCAGGGTTAGTTTTAAAAGTGTAATTGATGTATAAAAATTATAATTATATCATGATTATTATTCCAGTGATTATGTAACAAATATACCTTTGACCATGGTCAACATACCAAAGTCATTTTGAATTTATAAAATGAACATCCTCAAAACACACAACATAGACTTATCTGATTAAGAAATTAACTATGTCAGTAAAATAAATGAAATAAATTTTTTAAGGATAATGAATTAATCTTATAAAATTTTATTAATAAGTAAAATAATTTATGTATGTTTATTATACTAGAGTTAAAGGCTATACATTGCATGTCTAGACTCGAGGTAATGGATTTAGTATCAATTTTCCTTCATTGGGGCATGTTTTAAAGTTGAACACATAATTTATTTTATATGGTGTATATAATGAACTTTGACATTCTATATCATTAATAATCCATACTTCGTGGTTTTTTAAGTTAAATCCCATTTTATTTAATCTAAGGGGTTTTTATTTAGAAGTTTCCAAAATGGTAAGGGTTTTCTTAACTCAATTTTTTTCATTTGGTTATATAACTTATTCATTGATTTTATTATTACAATATTATATGTGAAATTTATTTCTTTTGATTTATTTTTTAATTCTACATGTTTTTTTAGTTTTACATTTTTTACAAATAATCACTCTATTGATTAATTCTCAATTAAATTATATGATATTTTTAAGATTTATTCATCTCAAATTCACTTTCATTAGAATATATGTTTATGTTAGGAGCCTAAAATATTTTATGAGGTGTATATACTACCCCTTTTACATGTTATATCATTATACTACTTAGGTTTATGATATTTAAATATTCTTTTGAATTTAATCTTTTATGGGTATTATGATTCAAAAGTTACCAATGTGGTGAGGGGTTTATGTTTCAATCCCATTTTTAATAGGGATTGTTTATAGTGGCCTAGGCTTTCATACATAAATATTAAATATTTTAAGATTAATATTCATTGCATTTCTTAAATACACACCTAAATATAATAATGGTTCAGTGTCTTTGGAAACATGGAAACATAGACAACTAGTTTGTAAGTGAACTATATCATCTCCCACTAATTTCTTCATAACTATCAACCTTCTTATACATATCGTACTTAATACCATTCTTCATAACCTGGGGAAAGGAAGCATAAGAAATGGTGATATTAGATGCTACATAAGGGTAAAAAATGGAGATATCAACATAACATAAGCATAATGGTATAAGAACTTCATAATAACATCTAAAAACCATACCTTGTATGTCATGGATCATAAACATGAATCAAGGAATTAATATTGGTAGTTCATAAGACATGAATCATAAAGGAATAAAATAAAATAATCCATGAGAGAATAAAATTGGAATAATATATATAATTGTTTTCATATATATAAGCTTACAGTATTTTGAACATGTTTAAATAGAGAGAGGTTCACTCACTAAGTTAAGGACATGAAATTAGGTCCTCACATAAACTTATGGACATGAAAGCAGGTCCACACAAAACATTGTAGACATGAAATAAGTTCCATGCATGAAATTATGGAAATTAAATTAAGTCTATGTATAACCTTGTTAACATGAAATTAGGTCCACAAATAACCTTGTGACATAAAAGTAGGCCCACACATAACCTTATATACATGAAGGTAGGTCCACACATAACATTGTGAACATGAAATCAGGTTCACACATTACATAATTAACTTAGGAGTTATCTATAATTACCAAATTAATTGGAGTAATATATAGGTACCATTTTTCACATAATGAAATTAATGCAAATATGTTCCACAAGATCAAAAAACATTCATCATATCAAATAACCCATGAAAATAAATGGGTTTCATAAACATTTAATTATATCATAACCCATGGAAAAGGAATTGGTTTCATAAAAATTTCATTATCATAATCATACTCCATTAGAATAAAGAATAATAATTGTATCCTTGTATCATCTCCCCATTAAATCATAAGTAATATAAATGGGTGTCATCTTAGAAGAAAAATTATTCTTAAAAGATCACTTGGAACATTTCATGAGGAATATATCCTTTCAAATTTGAAAAACAATTTTTAAAAATAAGATTTTATAACACGTATTAAAAATAATTTTTTATTAAAATAACCATTTAAACTTATGAATTAATCTTTAAAACATTATGTGGTCATGAAGATATAAAATTATGTTCATGTTGTACATGTTAAAACAAAGATTCCTTTCACATTTTTGATAAAATCTAGATGGGTCTTATTCAGAAAAAGACATGAAGATTCCATTTAAAATATTTTATATAAAGTAATAAAGGATAAAAATGAATTCAAAAATAATATATAATAATTAAAACATTCTTGAAAATATTTTTAGAAAATATGGATATTGAATAAAAAGGGTTTTCAAATGAAGAGAGAAAAAAAGTTGGTTTTCTTTAAAAACATTATCTTCAATCATGATTTCATAATTAGAGGAAAACGATGTTAAAATTTTATTATGAAGAAATAACCATATTATAATAAAATTAATTAAGTTCTTGAGAAATATATCATATAATTTCATGATCAAAATCATAATCATAAATGATCTCGATAAACAATGAGATTGTAACATCAAACCCTTACCACTTCGGTAACTTTTGAATCATAAGACCCATGAAATAGATAAAAATATATGGATATGTATATAAAATAATTTTAATTATATTAACATTAAAATACATTTAGATGTAATATATACACCATTAAAATGAAACAAGTGGTGAATATGGCATATGTCTCCCAGAAATAAAATAGAGACTATAAATCCCTTACCTTAAGTATTGACTTCCTTCATACATGTTAGAACCTCCTATATAATAAATATAGGTTTATTATAAAACTATTAAATAACAATAATTATATATATAATATCATATATTATTTATTTATGACCTTTTATTACCTATTTATTAACGATTTTGTTTTTAAATCATGTTTCGTGTAATAACTGCTTTGTTTTTTATGTATGTTTTAATTTGGTATTTTTGGTTCTTGTAAATTTATCATGGTTCTATAATCAACATAATTTTAAATATGATATAAATATAATATTTATTCATTAGATATTTATTTATATTAATCCATAAAAGTTAGAGATATAAAATTAAATACATCATTTATGGAGGCGGTAGGTTGTACGTATGCCTGAATATTGTTTCCATTTCCTTAACAAACGGAATGAATGAAAGGTAAATAATATATAAATTTTATAGATTAATTATTAATTAATATATACAATATATATTCATTAAATTTATCCTTATTAACTTCCATGTAAATTGTAAGTGAAAAATGAATAACATCACTTCGTGAGGCGATAATCCGTCATACAAACGTGCAACGTTATTGTATTCCCATGGAATGGAAAGAAAGAAGGTATGTTTGATATTATAAATTAAAAGGTATAAAAATATCATAAATATAATATATAAATATTAAATCCATAATTATATCTTTTCGTGATAGATGGTGATGGAAAATGAATTACATCAGTTCGTGAGGAGGTAGTTTGTCATACATACGATCGACGGTTTTGTTCCACATTTGATGGAAGAGAAGATGAATATAGGTTATTAAATAAATATAATACCATATAATTATAAATAGGATATAGTTATTATTATATTGGAACTATTAATATATGAATTAAGGTGGTAATAAGAGGATTAAAAATAAATATCTTGTGAGGACGATTACCTTCTCTTAAAAAAACCACCTTTGGATATCTTATTAAGAACCATAGGACTGAAATCTTTTGAAGAAAAAAATATCTAGAACATGTATAAGGATTTTGGGGAGATATTTTGGTAAGTTTTTTTCAAACACAATTCCTTGATGGGTTTGAATAAGTGAGTGGAGGATGTGGCCTTTCATAATTAAGGAGGAGTGGTATTTTAGTAAATACAAAAAACTATTCAATAATGGGGAGACACTCAACCCAAATAACTCAAAAATTGAAAAATAATGAATTTTAGGGATTATATGATCTATAAAAACCTCAAAAACACATAAAAAAACATGTTTCAAACAGTTTGTTCCCTAACTTATAATTTTTATTACTTTTACCATTTTAGTTTTCACTACGGTAACTAGTCTTTTTATCTAGTTAATTCATCATTTAGGGATAGAAAAAAATGGGCCTTATTAGATAATTTGTACCCACTATTTATAGATATTAAATCCAATTTATAGAATAAATAAACCATTTCTATGGAAAATTAATTTTAACACAAGTGCATGAAATGTAAAAAAACCTATTTTACTCTTTACCATGGTAATGAAGTTTTCACTATTTACAGGTCAATATAATTATTATAATAGAAAAATTGGTCCATTAATATAATATGGTTGATATTTTTAAACATATATCAATAAAATTTCATAGGATATGATTTTTAGGAATTTTAAATCATTTAATAAAATATTATTTTTCATAAAATAACATTAACTTCAATTTTGACACTATTTATTTAATTTGACTTTAAAAACATCAAGACAAATGTGGAATTCGAAACTATCATTTTAAAACATGTATATAATGTTATATTTATCTACAGAATTAATTAAATAAAATAATTCATTCAATTTATGTAACACCCCAAGATTTTATGGTATGTTTCTTTTCTTTAAATTTAATCTCTTCGATAGCTTACGTTATAAAGAACAACGATCTTAAATGAACTCCAAAATATTATTACTATAACACGAATATTATAACATAGTGGTTAAATTTTAAATAATGAATATTATTAACCAAATTATGAAATATATAATTTTCCAACTCATTTTTAATGTGTTAGTTAATGCTTTAAGAATATACACATAATTTTTAGTAAATTCATTTTTTCATCCAATATATGTTTTCTTCAAAAAGATATTTTTATTAATTTTTATGAGTAAATAAATTTAATTAATTTTTTAAACCATTTGAAAAATTATTTCAAAAAATAAGATACCTTTTTTTAATCATCGCATCAAAATTAGCCTAAGTAAATTTTGGGAATTTTCTAAAAAAAGTTAATTTTGGGTTAAAAAGTGAAAATACTATTTTTTTAAAAATACCACAACTCTTGTGAAATAATTATTATATGATCATGATTTAAAATTTATTAACCCTTATTGTTGATCATAATTTTATTAATGACATAACAGATAAGGTGTTACATTTAAAAACGCATGCTTAGCAATTTTAAAAACCGTGATTTTAACCTTAAAAACTATTTTTATGAGTTATATACATAACATATTTAGAATTGATTTTTATCACTTTTATAAATTGAATTAATCAAAATGGATTACATATTTTTAATCATGAGTTCCAACTTATGTTATAATTATATTTTCATTTTTAGGCATAAAAAGTTATCGTGGTAAAAAAAATTACTACGGTATAGGTAAAATAATTTAGTGAGTTAAAGTTAAAAGTTAAAAGATTAAAATACCTAAAACTAAAAAATTAAATGGGTGGTTGATTTTTTTATTGACCTTAACCAGACTTTAAAATATTAATTATCAACCAAATTCATTTTAATTAATTCCACCCAAATGTGGTTTCTTTTAAATATAAAATAATAATTATTTAATCACAGAAAACCACACCTACTCAAGTATAAATAACCCCCTACACCACCCACTTTCCCCTATGGAGACTTTAAGACTTTAAAATCATTAACAACCCATATCATTCCCACCATATCTATATACAACTGCTTTTGGTCTCACCCAAATACTAATTCCAAGTTCATTAAGGGGTCCATCAAGAAGATGATATTCAATAGGTAACTTTCTCAAACAACCACCCTTAATTTATTTTCATTTTCTAGCTTCTATTCACCTCATTCACCCATAAAATCTTAATAAATCTAGTGTCATTAATATACTGTAATTTTATATTTCTATTGGAATATATTTTATCCACCCCTTTCCTTAACTCCTCTTATTCGAAGAAACGAAACCATTGTCTAAATTATGGCGGTTAACCATTTCCATGGATAATGATTTTTTATTTTACATTACCACAATCAAAGAAGGTCATAAAATTTTTATTCTGGTTAAATTAGATTTTAATAGGTATATTATAACCTATTTAAATTTTTTTAACTAATATATAGTCATGATCTTAAATAAAATGAAACAATTTCTTGATGGTCGGAAAAACCACCAAATTAAACTAAACATTTATCATTAACATTTTATCAAATGAATAATCCTCATTTAAGAAATAAAAATTATATATGGGACCATTTAAGATTATTTAATTAAATTAATACAGTTTCGTTTCACTTCTATATTTTTATTTACATTTGACAATAAAATCTATAATTATATACAAATAAAAAAAATCATGAAACCATGAAATGAACACACCCGAAACAATGAAAATAATGAAATATTATTAACGAATGGGTGGTAAGATTTTATAAATGTAACACCTCGGTATTTAAAAATAAATTTAAATACATGGAACTTTTTTTTAATTGGATATTTATAAACTATTCTTAAAACATAATTTTTCCACTTCTATAATTTGAATTTCAAAAAATGTTCATTTGCGGTTATGATTAGTAAATTATGTGGAGTCTGATAAAACAAACATTTTTTTTGGTGAATAGTAACATAGCCTTATGGATAGTAATAAAAACCTTATGAATAGTAAATAATATTATTAATTTATTTTCTTAGGGTTATAAGATAATGAGATCTTGATTAATTTTTCAAGGTGATATAAAATCAGTTATAGTTTTAAAATTGTTATTTTTGTAATAAAATATGATTTTAGTTAAAAATTAAATTAATCATATTTAGAAAATTATTTTCAAAAAATTAAGTTCTTTTTTTAATTCTAAATTTCAAACAATGTTAGGGTGAATTTTTATATTAGTTTGAAATATTTTATTTTTTGTTGAATAGTGAAATTCTATAATTACGAAATATGATAAATAAATGAATTTATGTATCATTATTGAGTCATGGATGATGTAAATGGAATTATTTAGAACTCACATTCACTTATTAGTATTTTTGGTCAAATTAATACTTACTATTAATATTCTTGATCAAAAATATTAAACTAATTATTGAAATAATGCAAAACCCCTCCTCTCCTCCAGTATTAATACCACCCTCACCCCCTCTTCCTCCCACACCACTCAATCCTTGATCCTTTTCTAAGTTCTATCAAATACTCTTCCCAAGGATCTTACCCATGTCCAATACCTACTTGTCTCACCAAAAGGACAAAACCAAAGTTCTTAAGGAGGATCTCAAGGATAAGAGATCAAGAGGTAAAAATCCTCTTTTATTTTCATGTGATTTCTTTTCAATTATTTCCTTTCCTTATAGTCACTTATCCTCCACATATCCAATATGTATGGAAGCTCCAAAATATTATATATTCTGTATTTTATCATTTTAATGTAAAAATTCATCAATTTACTTCTTCTCCTTCCCCCCTTCTACTCTAAAAATAAGAACATTGTTCGCGATGTGTCGATTCCCCAAAATCGTGGACAATGTGTTTTCAAATTCCTTTAATTCCTTAAAATATATTTGTAAAAATATTTTAATGGTTGAATAAGATTTTAATTTTTATGATATGACCTCTATTATGTTTTTTAATTAACTTATATGCATAATAGTAATGGTATATGATGAAACAAGTTTGTGATTATCAAAGAACCGCGAAAATGATCTAAACAGATATCACTAAAGATTTATCTCATTATTCATCCTCATACCATATAACCAAAAAGATTTATGGAATATTTTAATATTATTTAAAAATATTAATATCATTCCATTCCACTTTTATAATTTTATTTCCATATGAAAATAAAATCAAATATAAATCGGCCATGGAAATCGTGTAAAAAATGCACCCGAAACAAAGGAATGAACAAAATACTAAAAATTAAAGGGTGAAATGATGTTATGAAATGATCATATAATGTGTTATAATCATGAATATTTTTCTGTAAGATGCTAATAACACTCTTTTAACCATTATACAGTAGTTTTAAACATGTTTGAAGTAAGATGAACCCGGTGTAAGGGAATTCTTAACCCAATTTAAATTCTTTGGGTTAACCTCCTACTTCATTATTTATGTGGTATTAAAATTATTTGTGTTATTATTATTTTTATATTATGTTAAATTATGTGTATTTAAAGTTTATATAAATATTACATCCACTCTATTAATCCTCACTTTAATTATATGATATTTTTAAGGGGCTTTTCTTTTAAAAATCCCCTTTTAACATTCTTTTTTTACAAAAATAAAAAGCAATGTTCTAATGAAATTATTAATGTATTATGATTATGTTCTAGATATTGTTCATTTTTTATGATTAATTTTTGTACCTATATCTCCCTAAAATTCATTGGGTATGTGTATGTTGAAGGTTGGCTGTATAGTCACTCTAAGTGTAATTGTGATGGTTACACAATAAGGTAGTCATGAGGGTTACATTGTAAGGTAGTCGTGAGGGTTATAAATTATAAGGTAGTTGAGAGGGTTATAAGATTATGTTATTAATTATCCAAGATACATTTATGGTTCTATTTATGTTATTTATGTTGTGTGTAAATCTCATGTAAATATCAAGTTTCAAAAAGTAAGTATATATGGGTGGAAAGTATGTCTTTCTTAAAATGATTTCATACGTTTACAAGTATTCATGGCCTAATGCTTTATTTACATATTTTTATATCCCTTACTGATAATTTTTTTCTCATCCCAAGTTTTTAAACTATTTTCACAAGTTATAAGGATGTGTATGACAAAGAAGGAATCCAAGTTAAATATTATGAAGATTTGTCAAAAAAATCGTGTTTTATTTGAAAAAAAATTATATTTTGTAAGAAATAGATTCTATTTTTATGGTATCCTCTCTATATAAATCTAGAATGTTCCATAGGTATTATATCCCAATTCTCTAAAACTCTATACTTAAATATATCCTCAATGTGAAAGGAAGTGAGTTCTTAACTAAAATTCAAGATTATATAACATGATAAGGTTTTGTCCTTGTAGTTGGTATCAGAGGATGGTATAGATAACATTAGGGGTTAGGATAAAGTTAAAATAATTCAAAAAACGATCTTTACTCTCAGGATAATTTTAAATTTTATATAATTTAAAGATTACCATGTTTCTTCGACTAAGATATTTTTGTTCATAATGGTTTTCTTCAGAAGAAACAGAGAACCTAAAGTGGAAAGGCACCAACAGAATAATGTCCTTCTAAATATGCTGCCCATAATGGTAGGTATTGGAACCGTGAAGTTTGTGATAGTAATGGATCAGATAAAATAGGCAATAAATAGTAGTGGAATCCATGCAAGAGAACAACCAGAGGTACTAAAAAGAAATATGATGGTAGTAAAACGTTTCATGAGGAAACACCCTCCTACTTTCAATGGATCTTCTAACCCAGTAGTGGTTTAAGGATGGATTAACTGCCTTGAAGAGATATTATATGTTATGGGATGTCCAGGTAATCAAAATTTAAGTCTTTCCATTTATCTTATTGACGGTCAAGTAGATTAGTGGTGGCCAATGGTCAAGAATATCAGGGACAGAGAGGATATTTATGCCTTAGAGTGGGATTAATTTAAAAGTCTTTTCCTTGAAAGATATTTTCTTAAGGTGGTTTGACTCAGGATGGATAAGGAATTCCTTGAATTGAATAAAAATTAAGAATATTTGGTGGTCTTGTATGAAGAAAACTTCACCTAACTAGTGAGGTATACTCCAAATCTTATTTTGGATCTTGATAGAAAAATCAACCATTTTTACTCAGGATTGAAGTCAAGATATTGAAGGGAATTGGTTTCCTGTGAGTTTAAAAGTTATGAGAAACTTGTTAGATGTGCTAAGATGATATAAATTGAGTTTTATTATTACCACATGTACCTTGAAAACAAACATAAGAAGTGTTCTATATGGAAAGCGATGGATAGGAATCAATCAAAGAAATATGATGGTAAGAATGTTCAGTTTCCAGTTTGTGAGAAATATGGTAAAAAGCACCCCGGGGAATGTTTAACCAAAACTGGGAAGTGTTTTTGATGTGGTAATTTTGTACATATGGCATGAGATTGTAATAAAAATGATCCTAAGACTGATCCTGATAAGAAAATTGTAAAGTTTTTTAAATGTGGTGAGATAGGACATTATGCAAATACATGCCCAAAGAGATATCTAAATGATTCAAAGAAGTCAGACTATAAGCAGAAAGTTGTAGCGAGATCCTTTGAGATTATGTTAGTATATTTCAGGTCATACAATGAAGTTGTATTAGGTACCTTGTTTTCTTACTCCTATTTTTCTAAGGTTTTGTATCATACACGGTCTACACATTCATTTATTTCTGAGAAATTTTCTAGAAAATTAGAAATATCCCCTCAATAAATGATACCAAAACATATTATTAAAACACAAGGGGGGAATTATTATAGCAAATAGGAATTATAAGAATCTTTCTATTATGGTCTATAACACCTCAAGCTTCCACAGTACACTTCTCTTTTAATAATACAATAGCTTGTGATGTAATCATCTATGAGTTCTAGCACACAACAACCAATTAAACTAGCTATTTAAAAATCATTTATGAATATTAATACACAATTTTTGAAATTTTATAAATTTTATTTTTCAAAATGGACTTCATTTTTGGATTCGGAATATCAAAATTAACATATGGTGAATTTTTGGTATTTTTCTGAAAACATTCAATTTTTTATGAATAGTGAAAAAACATTGCGTTATTATTTAAAACCGACTTTATATTTAAATAATTATTTTTAAATTTAAATTTATTTTAAAGTCAAAATAGATACATAATACCTATATTAATTCAATGTAATTCATTAGAGTAATTTTATAATAAGATTATATATATATAATTTTATTGAACTTTTTAACGTCTTTTATCCACCTTCTGGGCACACTTCCAAATTCACATAAAATGTAGTTTTACCACTTCTATGAATTAAATTTCAAAAAATATATACACATGGTTGTAATCAGTAAATAAAATTTGATCCAATAGAATGAAAATAATTTTTGGTGAATAGTAACTTGTGAAATTTATTTACCACGGTTAAAAGTACATAGGGTAATTAAAGGTAAACATAATATTATAATTACCCCAACACATGTCCTAATTCTATGGGATAAGTATTTTTAGACCAAAATAAACCTTAGGACAGAAATATTATCCTTTTTGATTCTCTTGAATTAGATTAGGACATTTATTATATTTTATTTAAAGAAGAGTTAAAAGTGTTAAATTCAAATTTTAATAACTAAACTATTTTTAATATAGAGATATACATAATATAAATTAGACTATAAATAATAATTAGAAATATAAATATATTTCCTACATCATGGTATTTTATTTATAATTTTTATACATTAAATAATTAAATTTATTTATGACACAATGATGATGCAGTAATTACCTTACTAATGAATGATTAAAATAATTGATATTATAAATATTAAAATAAATTTAAATTGCGACTTTTTATGAATTACAATAATTTTATAGGTTAATATGACATTTTAGGGTGGATCCAATTAATTGTTTTTGAAGTAATAAGGTTTTTATGACTTTAACAAAAATCAATTATTAAATATTGTCAAAATTGACATAAAATAGTTTTTAAAAACAATATTATTTTACTAAATGATATAATATTCCGAAAAATATAATATTTGGACAAAGGGCTTAAATAAGGTTATATATGTCATTAATTAACCACTTTTGGTTCTCTTGGAATTTTATAGTATGTTTATTAACCATGTAATATAAAATAAAAAAACATAGTAAAATTTAAACTATTTAACTAATAGTTAAATATAAAATATATGGTTAATATGGTGACTAAAGCTTATCTAAAACCTATTGGTTGAGAGGATTTAGACCCATCCCCACATTATCCTTGAAATAAATCCATTTTTAGCTATTGGAAACCGAGAATTATTTTAGAATAAATTAATATTTCAAGCTTTTCATAAAGTGCCCCTCACCTCTATTATAAAAGGATACTTCCCATTCTCTTAATTTCACAACTCCAAAGCCATTTGGCTCGTCCATACCCTACTAAAATATCCTCCCAACCACTCTAAATTTAATCTAGAGTTCTTAATTTGATCATAAAGCAAACCTAAGGAGCCCTTTTGTTCAAACCAAAAAGAAGAACCCAAAGAAGAGGTAATTACTTCCTCACCTATTTCAAAGTTCTTTTCTTCTTCCACTTCCTATTTATCTGTTGTTTCCACACTAAAATAATAACTACAGTACCTTATACATACTTATATGTTATTATAAACATGTTACAACCATATTCCTTATTCTATCCATCCTATGAATGACAAATTCACCATATGTGTGTATGTACGACTTACCGTCTCCACATCGTGGTGTAGTTTGTTATTCAATACTTAATTATTTGGAAGGGTAAAATAATGAGTATAATTTATGTAAATAATAAATATAACATGTTAATGATTCTGTATATATAATATACCATCCAATTATATATGATTTTTCCATAAATAGAATTATATTGTTGCTCGTGCGTATGTACGGCTTACCGTATCCACGACGCGATGAGATTTAGTTCCTCATCATAACCACTCAAGAATAATTTTCATTTTATGATTAAAAATAAATTTTAAGAAATAAATATCATATTGGATATGAATCAAAAACATCCTATCCATAATTGACATGACTTACAAAACAAAACATATAAAGGAAAACAAATCAGTTAATACTCGAAACAATGATACTACTAAAATATTTTTAACAAATAAATATTAAAGGATCATATATGATATTATATTTATGTATGTGGTTCTTGTAAAATTTAATAATAATGATTTAACCATTAAACAGGAGGTTAATGTACCCTCGACTAAGGAAAAGTACAGGGTAAGGGTTAATTTTACAATCTTTTTATTATCTGAAGTTATTTATGCATGAGTATCTATTGGGACCTCTTTATCATCGACATCAGTGTTTCTTAAAAATTTATTTCAAAACATTTTTACTATTTCCTAGACCATGGGTTAAATTCATTTAAACCCTTTTTTACATTTTATAAAATGTTTTGAAATGAATCTTTTCGTCATTTTCAAAACAAGGTACTTTATTTCTTTTTCAACAAATTAAGGAAAGATATTTTTTTTAAATTATACGGCAGGTACGGCTATTTTAGGCCATTATAACCCCTTTGAAGCTTCCCTTACAAGCTTATAAGAATATTTTAAAAATAAATGTTTTATTTAATTTTAAATTATTTCAAATTAAAAAGATATATTTCAATCAAATAGTTTTTGGATTGATTTCATCTATGTCAATATCCGTTGTTCGATTTTATGCTTGTTTGAAGTTGATATATTATGATACAATCTTCCATATTGTATTGAAGGTTTTGGGATATGTTTACCTATGGATGTGATATTTTATACCATTCATGGTTTATGTTTAACATATTAACTTTTTGTATGCTAGTTTTAATACGAATGTTTATGTTATGTTTCAACCTTTTCATATGAGGAATGCATTGGACGTATTAAGTGACGGGCGGGGCCCGCTATAGCCCCTCGATGCATCGGTAGGTCTCATGAGACAAACTAGTGTCTTCTCACAAGGTCTTGACAAAATTTTTATTTTTAGTCTTGGCACGAGGCCTTGACTATGTAGTTATGGTGTCTGACATTATTCATTCAATCATTATGAAATTAGATATTGATATTACATGTGATTATTCAACTAGTAAGATATCCATGTGAATAAGTAAATGGAATTATTTGATTTATATTTTCCATATTATGCTAAAGTTTAAGTTTAAAAGGCTTGTATGTTAGTCTTATACATTTCCTTAATTATCCATGCTTATTTATGATAGTTTCCGCTATATTTTTATCCTTAATGAGAATCTGAGCTCACCCCTTTCTTATTTATTATTTTTCCAAGATGTGAATAAGTATATTATGACTAACATGACGGGATAGACTATGGGATATGAGGGTGTTCAAGGAGACACAATGTTTTTTTCATTTCATAATGTAATTTAAAACTTATGTATGTTTCTAGTACATTCAAGGCTACTAAATTGATCGGTCTTTCGGGACATGATCTCTTGTGATCATGCCAATGTTATGTAATAATGCACCTACTTTGGGTAACTGGGTTTGGGGAATTATAGTTGGTATCAGAGGAAGTTTAGTACAAACCTTGAAAAGTAGATTTAGAAAAACTCATATTAGAGAACACTACCTGATTAGCCAATAAAAACACATATTTTGATTACATTTTAAGGGAATTAAATGTTCATTTTTGTTCTTATGGGCCTGAGTTAGTGGATTTTAATTTTAAACATCCATTCTTATCATTTGTGCACTTCATGCCTAATATGCACCAATTTAGGACCAATGTTTCATCTGATTTTAAAGAATTCAATTATCCATATTTTAATTTTATATTTTTGGAAATGGATATAAACTTAAATATGAACATTTTTTATTCAGGGATCAATGGAGGATTAATAAAGGATGATGAGGATTTTTGGCGAAGAAAGGAAACAATTCTGGAGAAGGCATATTGGATAGCATCCCACTGATCGTACTTTGGGGCCCAAAATACAGTCCCAATGAAGCCCAAAATTCATGGGAGACTAGAATAAATATAGAGGAACAAATAATTCTTCTGGATCTAGTGCTAATTCGTTCTAAATGATGGTGATTAAGGCGGCCCAAGTTGAAGATTCAATTCTAGGCCAGATTCTGCGGCCCAGAAAAACATCCCACTATATATATCATATCTGGTGAAAGGTTTATTATTTGGGTATGAACTTTTACAGGATGTTAGAGGAAATCCTGGGATTAATTTAAGTATTATAGGTCCCACTCAAATTTGGCCTTCCAGATTATATTTTAGGGGCATCTTTCCGGTGGATGCAAGCTGGCTGCAACTTCGGGGCAAGAAGTGGAAAAGTCTCTCAACATTAATGTTCCACCCACCTTTCCCCAACACAATTAATTAAAGGCACATAGGATGTTGGGGGCTCGGCCAAGGCTTCATTTTTTACTATTTAAGGCATTATTGGTGGAGGATTTAGGGATCTTGGATGCTTTGTTTCATTGTAAGGTTTTGTTGTCCATTTGATGTTGTAATCGTTCTTCATTATCATGTAAGTTATTTGAATCACATTAGTTCTTAATAAAAGTTCTTCATTTCCTATTTTTCTTTTCTTCTTCTTATCAGTTTGATACTGTTTCATTGAGGTGTGAATTTATTCACACCATCACTTGTGAATTTATTCACACAACGGTGGAGTGATCGTTTTATTGTTTTATTTTTCTTCTCCAATTCTGATTCTTTAAGTCGACTTCCCGCTTCCATTTATTTAATAGCATAAATGGAGGGATAACCCCTTATGGGCTGTTCCTAGGGAGTTGGATGGGGAATATTGGATGTTATTTTATGATCTAAAATTATGTAATCATTTCATTAATTTAATATTTCCATTTGATGATTAATTTCTTCTTCATCTTCGCCAACTTTAACAATAACACATTTCGAGTTCTAGTATGATCCAATTCCTTGGAGTGATCATTAAATTGATCCTCTAATTTCATTGGTGATTAGCCTTGGAATTATGTAGGTATTAAATTGGTGAATGATTTTGAGGAATTATATCATTTTGTGGATATGTCTTGAATTAGTGAAACAGACGTTATAAGAAAATAAATACATCCAATCTAACCCTAGTAACAACTTAAGATCAACTCATCTACATTAATTGTTTTAGACTAAGTAATTGTATGTGTTAATTTATTTTCTTTAGTTTAAATCAGTAGTTATTAAAATCAAATCAATCCAAATAGTTGGTCACTCCATAGCCAAATCCTTCCAAAACCAGAGTGTCTCTCGGTTTCTTCTTCAGTCCTTGTGGATTCGACCCCTACCTGTACTACAATGACCGCATACCTGTAGGGTAAATTTGGGCACAATAAAATTTTGGCACTGTTTCTGGGGACCCAAGTAAGTTATCTTAGACACTATCATACTTTTCTCACCCCACGTTCTCTATTCTCACCCCCATCTCTCTTATCTTTTCCCCTTTCTGTTTGTGTGTGTCCTGAGAATCTAGAATCCAACATTCTGTCTTCTCCGATGGAGTATCTTCCAAATTACCATGTCACAAAATCATGTTGGAATCAAATGGAATATCAATATTGGGAAGCCCTTAAATTAGAAAATTTCTTTGATCAACCCTTGAATGATTACCCCACACCCGATGAGACGTACAATCAATGGGATAATGAATGTTTAAATGATCGATATCCTTCCCTATCAAGGATGATTGAGGTGTCCAATCTTAGTGAAGTCCATAATGTTAAACATCTCATCCTATCTGTTCCTCAATCATTTCTTGATAAATTGTGTAATCAAATGGAGATAATGAATTCTGACGTTTCATCTTTGAGGTTAGAACTACAAAACATTAAAACATGTGAAGAACCCACTTTAGAGTCTGGGAAATCAGAGTTAGATAATGAAGTGAATTGGTCAAGTAATGTTGAAAGTCAAGATGAAGAGTGTTTAAATCAGGATGAAATTGATTTTTTGAATTCAAAAGATAATAACTTGACATCATGGATTGAGTTTCCTGAACATGGCTCCATTAGTGATTTTTTAGGACCACTGATCACTGAACAACTTGATGAAATCCAAAACATTGAGCTCATGCCCACTCCTAGAATTCAAATGGACACTTTTGGGGATGAATAATATTTTTATAAGGAACCAATTCATTCTAAAAATTTTGTAGAAGAAACTGGTTTTGATTCAAATTTCCAATCTGCTTTAAGAAAATTCAATCAAGCTAATCTAAAAATCATTGTCCTTCCTTCCCCACTCGAGTATCCCATCATTTGTCACAAGAAAGATATTTGGGGTTTCATTCATTCATCGCATGAAACCCACAAAGGGGGGTTGATCTTTGATTTATTAGGAAATACTACAGAAGAAAAAAGATCAACTATTTCTGATACTTTTTGGATTTTTCCATTCATTTTAGAAAATAGTATTGTTCATGAACCAAATTCAAAATCTTCTTACCAACCACAAGGGATAGGCATTCTCAATCATGTTGAAGTGGAGAAAGATGAGGTCCTTAAAATTTTGAAAGTTATAATTGGATAATTTGGGAGGTTCATATCGAGCTAGCGATGTTAAACAAAAGCATTTCACGGGAGGCAACCCGTGGTCTTCATGTTTCTAATCTTTTTGAATCATCTTTTGTTTCCTTCTTATTCATTTTTTTATTTAAAAAAAATAGATTGTTGACCTATTCTTCTTTTATGAGTACAGATGGGTATTAAAGGGGAGTACCGTATTCATCTGTGTCATGCGGTGTGATCCCTGAGTAATACCTTACCCAGAAAATATAAAGAAGACAATGTATCATCAGTTTATTTTATTTTATTTTATGTTTTTGTAGGTATTTTTAAAAAAAAATAGATTGTTGACCTATTCTTCTTTTATGAGTAAAGATGGGTATGAAAGGGGACCACCGTATTCATCCGTGTCACGCGGTGTGATCCATGAGTAATACCTTACCCAGAAATTTAAGAGAAGACAATGTATCATCAGTTTATGTTATTTGTACGTTTTTTAGGTTAAAAAATACAAAAAATATATCTATATTAAAAAAAATTCAAGGCTTGTCATAGGTCATTGGTAAAAGCTGGTCACAACCATCCAAGCCATTGGGAGACAAACCAGAACTGAAGGGAGACATGGGAATGCATTTTCAACATCAACCACTAGGTGACTTCATTCCATAATTTTCATTTTAAATGTCTTCGATGAACTTCTATCATGCCTCTTCTATGTTTCAATTCTTTAAACATTGGGGACAATGTTATTCTAAGTTGGGGGGTAGATGAAAATGTGTGGAAGGAAAAATTTCATTAACCTTGAACATGATAACACAAATTACAAACTCTTAAATTATATATCAAATAATATTTCATGCCGTGATTCTGATTTTAATGCAAGTTTATGTTCATGTTCATAGATTTTGGAAATTGAGGTTGTCCGATGTGATTTTTCACCATTATATTTTCATCCATTTTAAAAAAACACAATTCATGTCCTCTAGATTGTGGGGTTTAATTTTTAGTTCATGGGGACCCATAATAAATATCATAGGATTGGTGATCATTTTAATTTTAACATGATTATTCAAAAAAAAATCAATTGTGCGTAGAGCAATGAATTGACCTAATGTGTGGATTTCGGCACTTGGGGATTGTGACTCCATAGTTTTTTGGCCCAGAGTTGGGAATTTTATCTCTATTTTTGGTAATTTTAATTTGTTTTTGATTGAGTTAACTCGAGATAATGCCTGAGTTTGTGAGCTTCACTTGGTTCCCTAAGGTCTTTGAGCCTGGGAGTCATCGGTAAAGTCTTGCTACATGGGTTGACTCGATTGAGTTCAATTTCAATTACCATGTCAAAATTGCAAAGAAAAAACCAAAAATAAAAATAAAATAAAAAAATGAGTACTCATATTATTATAAAAATTTGATTGCTCATAGCGCTTCCATCTTTTCTCCCTCGAATGGAAATGAACCCCCATGTCTATTGTGATGCACAACACTTCATCATGCTTAATTGAATTTGGATAAAATATGGCAATGAATTTGAACAAAAGAATGGGCTTGGGATTGAGATATTCTTGTGGACATAGCTTGTTTTAAATTATTTTGATGGGTTTCATAATTGTTTGGTATGTGATCTTTGGGTGAGAAATGTGTATTAAAATGTTTTTGGAAAAGGTCATTTGAATTTCATTTTTGTGAGATAAATTTTGATCGGGACTAGAAAAAATTAAGTTGGGGATGTGATTAGCCAATAAAAACACATATTTTGATTACATTTTAAGGGTATTAAATTTTCATTTTTGATCTTATGGGCCTGATTTAGTGGATTTTAATTTTGAACATTCATTCTCATCATTTGTGCACTTCATGCCTAATATGCACCAATTTAGGCTCAATGTTTCATCTGATTTTAAAGAATGTAATTCTCCATATTTTAATTTGATATTTCTTGAAATGGATAAAAACTTAAATATGAACATTTTTTATTCAGGGATCAATGGAGGATTCATAAAGGATGATGAGGATTTCTGGTGAAGAAAGGAAACAATTCTGGAGAAGGCAGATTGGATAGCGTCTCACTGATCGGACTGTGGGCCCACAATACAGGCCTAATAAAGCCCAAAATTCATGGGATACTAGAAGACATATATAGGAACAAATAATAATTCTGGATCCAGTGCTAATTCGTCCTAAATGGTGGTGATTAAGGCGGCCCAAGTTGAAGATTCAATTCTGGGACAGATTCTGCAGCCTAGAAAAACATCTCACTATATATATCATATCTCGCGAAAGGTTTATTATTTTAGGCTGAAAATTTACAGGCTGTTAGGGGACATAGTGGTCTTAATTTAAGTCCTATAGGGACCACTCAAATTTTGCCTTAGAGAAGGTCCTTTAGGCACGTATTTCCATTGGATGCAAGCTGGCTGCAACTTCGGGGCAAGAAGTGGAAAAGTCTCTCAACATTAATGTTCCACCCACCTTTCCCCAACACATTTAATTAAAGGCACATGGGATGTTGGGGGCTCGGCCAAGGCTTCATTTTTTTACTATTTAAGGTAGTAGTGGTGGAGGATTTAGGGATCTTTGATGCTTTGTTTCATTGTAATGTTTTGATGTCCATTTGATGTTGTAATCGTTCTTCATTCTCATGTAAGTTATTTTAATCACATTAGTTCTTAATAAAAGTTCTTCATTTCATCTTTTTATTTTATTCTTCTTATCACTTTGATACCGTTGCTTTAAGGTGTGAATTTATTCACACCATCACTTGTGAATTTATTCACACAACAGTGGAGTGATCGTTTCATTGTTTTATTTTTCTTTTCAAATTCTGCTTCTTTAAGTCGACTTCCTGCTTCCATTTATTTAATAGCATAAATGGAGGGATAACCCCTTATGGGTTGTTCCTAGGGAGTTTCATGGGGAATATTGGATGTTATTTTATGATCTAAAATTCTGTAATCATTTCATTAATTTAAGATTTCCATTTGATGATTAATTTCTTCTTCATCTTCGCCAACTTTAACAATGACACATTTCGAGTGCTAGTACGATCCAATTCCTTGGAGTGATCATTAAATTGTTCCTCTAAGTGCATTGTTGATTAGACTTGGAATTTTGTAGGTATTAAATTAGTGAATGATGTTGAGGACTTATATAATTTTGTGGATACGTCTTGAATTAGTGAAACGAATGTTAAAAGAAAATAAATGCATCCAATCTAACCCTAGTAACAACTTAGGATCAACTCATCTCCATTAATTGTTTTAGACTAAGTAATTATATGTGTTAATTTATTTTCTTTAGTTTAAATAAGTAGTTATTAAAATCAAATCAATCCAAATAGTTGGCCACTCCATAGCCAAATCCTTCCAAAACCAGAGTGTCTCTCGGTTTCTTCTTCGGTCCCTATGGATTCGACCCCTACCTGTACTACAACGACCGCATATCTGTAGGGTAAATTTGGGCGCAATAAAATTTTGGCACTGTTTCCGGGGACCCAAGTAAGTTATCTTAGACACTATCATACTTTTCTCACCCCACGTTCTCTATTCTCACCCCCATCTCTCTTATCTTTTCCCCCTTTCTGTTTGTGTGTGTCCTGAGAATCTAGAATCCAACTTTCGGTCTTCTCCAATGGAGTATCTTCCAAATTACCATGTCACAAACTCATGTTGGAATAAAATGTAATATCAATATTGGGAAGCCCCTAAATTAGAAAATTTCTTTTATCAACCCTTGAATGATTACCCCACACCCGATGAGACGTACAATCAATGGGATAATGAATGTTTAAATGATCTATATCCTTCCCTCTCAAGGATTATTGAGGTGTCCAATCTTAGTGAAGTCCATAATGTTCAACATCCCATCCTATCTGTTCCTCAATCATTTCTTGAGAAATTGTGTAATCAAATGGAGATAATGAATTCTGAGGTTTCATCTTTGAGGTTAGAACTACAAAACATTAAAACATGTAAAGAACCCACTTTAGAGTCTGGGAAATCAGAGTTAGATAATGAAGTGAATTGGTCAAGTAATGTTGAAATTCAAGCTGAAGAGTGTTTAAATCAGGATGAAATTGATTTTTCAAATTCAAAAGATAATAACTTGACATCATGGATTGAGTTTCCTGAACATGGCTCCATTAGTGATTTTTTAGGACCACTGATCACTAAACCACTTGAAGAAATACAAAACATTGAGCTTATGACCACTCCTAGAATTCAAAATGGACACTTTTGGGGATGAATCATATTTATATAATTAACCAATTCATTCTAAAAAATTTGTAGAAGAAACTGGTTTTGATTCAATTTTCCAATCTGTTTAATAAAATTCAATCAACCCAATCTAAAAATCATTCTCCTTCCTTCCCCAATCGAGTATCCCATCATTTGTCACAAGAAAGATCTTTGTGATTTCATTCATTCATCGCATGAAACCCAAAAAGGGGGGTTGATCTTTTATTTTTTAGGAAATACTACAGAAGAAAAAAGATCAACTATTTCTGATACTTTTTTGGATTTTTCCATTCATTTTAGAAAATAGGATTGTTCATGAATCAAATTCAAAATCTTCTTACCAACCACAAGGGATACGCATTCTCAATAATGTTGAAGTGGAGAAAGATGAGGTCCTTAAAATGTTTAAAGTTGTAATTGGATAGGTTGGGGGGTTCATGTCGATCTAGCGATGTTAAACAAAAGCGTTGCACGGGAGGCAACCTGTGGTCTTCATGTTTCAAATCTTTTTGAATCATATTTTGTTTCCTTCTTCTTCATTTTGTTATTTAAAAAAATATATTGTTGACCTATTCTTCTTTTATGAGTAAGTATGGGTATGAAAGGGGTGTACCATATTCATTTGTGTCACACTGTGTGATCCCTAAGTAATACCTTACCCAGAAAATATAAAGAAGAAAATGTATCATCAGTTAATTTTATTTTATTTTATGTTTTTGTAGGTATTGTTTTTAAAAAAAATAGATTGTTGACTTGTTCTTATTTTATGAGTAAGTATGGGTATGAAAGGGGAGTACCGTATTCATATGTGTCACACGGTGTGATCCCTGAGTAATACCTTACCCAGAAATTTAAGAGAATACAATGTATCATCAGTTTATGTTATTTGTACGTTTTTTAGGTTAAAAAAATACAAAAATATATATATATTTAAAAAAATCAAGGCTTGTCATAGGTCATTGGGAAAATCTGGTCACAACTATCCAAGCCATTAGGAGACAAACCAGAACCGAAGGGAGACATGGGAATGCATTTTCAACATCAACCACCAGGTGACTTCATTCCATAATTTTCATTTTCAATGTCTTCGTTGAACTTCTATCATGCCCATTCTATGTTTCAATTCTTTAAACACTGGGGACAGTGTTATTCTAAGTTGGGGGGATATGAAATGTGTGGAAGGAAAATTTCATTAACCTTGAACATGATAACACAAATTCCAAACTCTTAAATTAGATATCAAATAATTTTTCATGTCGTGATTCTGATTTTAATGCAATTTTATGTTCATGTGCATAGATTTTGGAAAGTGCGGTTGTCCGATGTGATTTTTCACCGTTATATTTTCATCCATTTTAAAAAAAACACAATTCACGTCCTCTAGACTGTGGGGTTTTAGTTTGAGTTCTTGGGGACCCATAATAAATATCATAGGATTGGCGATCATTTTAATTTTAACATGAGTATTCAAAAAAAATCAATTGCGCGTAGAGCAATGAATTGACCTAATGTGTGGCTTTTGGAACTTGGGGATCATGACTCCATAGTTTCCTAGCCCAGAGTTGGGAATTTTATCTCTATTTTTGGTAATTTGAATTTGTTTTTGATTGAGTTAACTCGAGATAATGCCTGAGCATGTGAGCTTCACTTGGTGACCTAAGGTCTTTGAGCTTGGGAGTCATCGGCAAAGTCTTTCTACATGGGTTGACTCGATTGAGTTCAATTTCAATTACCATGTAAAAATTGAAAAAAAAAACCAAAAATAAAAAAAGAAAATAAAAAAATGAGTACACATCTTATTATTAAAATTTGATTTCTCCTAGTGCTTCCATATTTTCTCCATCGAATGGAAATGAACCCCCATGTCTATTGTGACGCACAACACTTCATCATGCTTAATTGAATTTGGATGAAATATGGCAATGAATTTGAACAAAGGAATGGGCTTGGGATTGAGATATGCCTATGTAAATAGCTTTTTTTAAATGATTTTTATGGGTTTAATAATTGTTTGTTTTGTGATCTTTGGGTGAAAAATGTGTATTAAAATATTTTTGGAAAAGGTCATTTGAATTTAATTTTTGTGAGATATATTTTGCTCGGGACTAGCAAAACTCAAGTTGGGGTCTGATTAGACAATAAAAACACATATTTTTATTACATTTTAAGGGTATTAAATGTTCATTTTTGATCTTATGGTCCTAAGTTAGTGGATTTTAATTTTGAATGTCCATTCTCATCATTTGTGCACTTCATGCCTAATATGCATCAATTTAGGCTCAATGTTTCATCTGATTTTAAAGAATGTAATCATCCATATTTTAATTTGATATTTTTGGAAATGGATATAAACTTAAATATGAAAATTTTTTATTCAGGGATCAATGTAGGATTCATAAAGGATGATGAGGATTTTTGGCGAAGAAAGGAAACAATTCTGGAGAAGGCAGATTGGATAACATCCCACTGATCAGACTGTGGGGCCCACAATACAGGTCAAATAAAGCCCAAACTTCATGGAATCCTTTAATACATATATAGTATGAACTAATTATTCTGGATCTAGTGCTAATTAGTCCTAAATGGTGGTGATTAAGGCGGCCCAAGTTGAACATTCAATTCTGGGCCAGATTCTGCGGCCCAGAAAAACAGCCCACTATATATATCATATCTCTCGAAAGGTTTATTATTTTGGACTGAAAATTTACATACTGTTAGGGGTCATCCAGGGATTAATTTAATTCTTCTAGGGTGTACTCAAATTCGGCCTTCTAGAAGGTCCTTTAGGCACGTATTTATGGTGAATGCAAGCTAGCTGCAACTTCAGGGCAAGAAGTGGAAAAGTCTCTCAACATTAATGTTTCACCCACCTTTCCCCAACATAATTAATTAAAGGCACATGGGATGTTGGGGGCTCGGCCAAGGCTTCATTATTTCCTATTTAATTCAGTATTGGTGGAGGATTTATGGATCTTGGATGCTTTGTTTCATTGTAGTGTTTTTCTGTCTATTTGATGTTGTAATCGTTCTTCATTCTCATGTAAGTTATTTGAATCACATTAGTTCTTAATAAAAGTTATTCATTTCCTCTTTTTCTTTTATTATTCTTAACACTTTGATACCGTTGCTTTAAGGTGTGAATTTATTCACACCATCACTTGTGAATTTATTCACACAACGGTGGAGTGATCGTTTCATTGTTTTATTTTTCTTCTCCAATTCTGCTTCTTTAAGTTGACTTCCCGCTTCCATTTATTTAATAGCATAAATAGAGGGATAACCCCTTATGGGTTGTTACTAGGGAGTTTTATGGGGAATATTGGATGTTATTTTATGATCTAAAATTCTGTAATCATTTCATTAATTTAATATTTCCATTTGATGATTAATTTCTTCTTTATCTTCGCCAACTTTAACAATGACACATTTCGAGTGCTAGTACGATCCAATTCCTTGGAGTGATCATTAAATTGATCCTCTAAGTGAATTATTGATTAGCCTTGGAATTTTGTAGGGATTAAATTGGTGAATGATTTTGAGGAATTATATCATTTTGTGGATACGTCTTGAATTAGTGAAACAAATGTTATAAGAAAATAAATACATCCAATCTAACCCTAATAAAAACTTAGGATCAACTCATCTCCATTAATTGTTTTTGTCTAAGTAATTGTATGTGTTAATTTATTTTCTTTAGTTTAAATCAGTAGTTATTAAAATCAAATCAATCCAAATATTTGGCCACTCCATAGCCAAATCCTTCCAAAACCAGAGTGTCTCTCGGTTTCTTCTTCGGTCCCTATGGATTTGACCCCTACCTTTACTACAACGACTGCATACCTGTTGGGTAAATTTGGGCGCAACCACAACCCTAAGATAGACTTTGGAGATTAGAATAGAAGAACATCCAAAACATTTGGTAATATAAATATTATGTGGGTATTATAAGAAATAAATCCTTGTATTGATACTATAAGTGGACGTGGTTCTAGCATAGATGTACCCTGGAGTGAAAACTCTGACAAGGAGTTTTGAGCTTGACCCGGGGTATCCTGGTACACGATAATGGGTCTTACTATGCACCTGTTTTGACACTCTGAGGGGATATGCTTAGGAAAATTCACATTTTATTTACAAACCATTATGAAGGATTTATGAGTAAATACTTCTACAAAGAAAACATTTTTATGAATATGGATTATATGCATAAACTACTCAATTTATGTTAAGTATTTTACAAGTTTGGAATTATGCATTGCGACATAAACTAACATAGTGTATGTCATTGTTTAGAAATGGAACCTAGTGGAAGGAATGGAAACCATATCAAAACATGTAATCCATGTAGGGATTTCCCTCCTACTTAAGATAATTATAGTGGAGTTGGTGATACAACTGGTGATGAATAACTTATAACCATACTGGGACAAATCACTTAGGTTATGAATAATAACCTTACCCGTATAGAACACCCTGATCCACAATAGTGAGGATCAATGTTATACCACTTCATAGGGCAACAACCACTAACATTTAATGGGACTAAAAATCCATTTGTAGTTGAGAAATGGATAAGTTCCTTAGAGAAAATATTTCTTTCTATAGGGAGTAGCGAAAGGTAAAAAGTTGTCATGACAATTTGTCGCCTCACAGGTGATCTAGATCAATGGTGGTTATTAATTAAAAACCCAAAGGATGATGAAGAAGTATAAAATATGTAATGTAGGGAGTTTAAAGATCTTTTCTTAGAAAAATACTTTCCTCATGAACATTAAGGGGATATAGAAATGAAATTTATGAGTTGGAGGAAAAAGGAGGATGAGAATGTCGCAAAGTATGAGGCTAACTTTACAAGGTTAGCAAGGATGTAACGCCCCGAACCCAGTTACCTAGAGTCGGTGCATTATTACATAACATTGGCATGATCACAAGAAATATCAAGTCTTGAAAGACCTATTAGTTTAGTGGACTTGGAATAACTAGATACATTAATAAAGTTTAACATTACATCATAAAGTGAAAAACTACTACAACAACATATTGTCTCCATAGTCCACACTATTATCCCCTCATAATATCCCTGCAGGTCATTCATAATTTACTTCTTCACATCCTGGGAAAAATAAAACATAGAAAAGGGGTGAGCTCAAATGCCCAGTAAGGATAACAATATAGTAGAAACTTCCATAAATAAGAATAAACATTTAAGGCAGTGTATAACTAAAACAAAATCCTTTTAAACTTGAACTTCAATATAGTATGGCAAAAATAAAATGAAATAATGCCGTTTACTTATTCACATGGATATTCTACTAATCTAATAATCACATGCAATATCAATAACCACTTTCATAATGATGGAATTCATAATGCCAGACTATTATAACCACATATCCAAGGCCTCGTGCCAAGACTACAAATAAGATTTTTCCAAGGCCTTGGGCCAAGACATTAGTTTGTCTCATGAGACCTACCAATGCATTGAGGAGCTATAGCGGGCTCCGCCCGTAACTTAATAAGTCTAATGCATTCCCATATGAAAAGGATTAAACATAACATAAACATTCGTATTAAAAATAGCATACTAAATATCAATAATTTATTCATAAACCATGAATGGTATAAAAATAACTCATCCACGGTAAAACATATCACAAAACCTTCAATACAATACAAAAGTTTTGTATCATAATAAATCAACTTCAAATAAGCTTAAAATCCATCAAAGGACGTTGACATAGATGAAATCAAAACTATTTGAGAGAAATATCTCTTTTCTCGAAATCATTGAAAAGTCACACATTTATAAAGGAAGTAATTTAAAAGAGATTTTTGAATCAAAGTGTCCCATACCACTTTGAAACTTTTGAAAAGAAATATCATTTCAAAACATTCATGTCCATATAAATAAATCCTTAAAATCATTTTGAAGACATGGACATTAATTAAAAATATTTAGAAAGATAAATCTTTAAAACATTTAAAATTATGATCTTGATAAAGAGTATCTTTCACAAATTCTTAAAATATTCATTTTTAAATCATTTAAAAGTCACATAATTATAAAATAAAACATTTACTTTGAATATATTCTTATATTCTTGTAAGGGAAGCTTCGAAGATTTTATAATGGTGGAAAATAACCGCACCTGCCGTATAAGTTTAAAAAGACATTCTTACCTTAAATTTTTCGAAAAGGTTAAAAAGTACCTTGTTTGGAAAATGATGGAAAGATTCCTTTCAAAACACATAAGGTTATAAATGACTTTAACCCATTGTCTAGTAAATAGTAAAAATGTTTTTAAATACATTTTTAAGGAACATGGATGTGGATGATAAAGAGATCCTAGTAGATTATTACGTATAAACAACCTCGGATAATGAAGAGATTGTGAAATAAACCCTTACCTTATACTTTTACTTGGTTGAGGGTAGGTTAACCTCCTGTATAATGGGGAAATAATTGTTATTAAATTATAAAAGAATCATATATATTAATATGATATCATATATGATCTTTTAACATTGCTTTTGTTAATAATATCTTAGTATTATCGCCGTTTCGGTTGTTAACTTACTCGTTTTCTTTGATATGTTTTGTTACGGAAGCCTTGTTTGTCATGGATAGAATGTATCTTATTCATATCCAGAATGATTTCAAGTCCTTAAAAATTATTTTTAAATCATAAAATGATAATTATACTTTAATGGATACGATGGAGAATGAATCTCATCGCGTTCGTGGAGACGGTAGTTCGTACGTACGCACGAGCGACAATATCATTCTTTTGATATTAAAATAATATATTATTGTATGGTATATCATATATACAGAATCATTATCATGTTATATTTATTATTTACATGAGTTACACATCATTATTATACCCATCCAAATAATAATTTATTGAATAACAATTACACCACGACGTGGAGACGGTAAGCCGTACGTACGCACGTATGGTGACATGTTATTCAAAGGATGGATAGAATACTGAATATGGTTGTACCATATTTATAATAACATCACAGTATATATAATATACTGGAGTTATTATTTTATAATGGTAATAACAAAGGAAGAAGAAGTGGAAGAAGAAAGGAACTTGGAAAAGGGTGGTGAAATCATTACCTCTTCTTCGGGTTCTTCCTTTTTATTTGATCAAAAGGGCTCTTAGGTTGGCTTTTGGACTAAAGTAAGGCCTCTATAATGAAGTTAGGGAAGTTGATAGATTATTTGGGCAGAGTTGGGACGAGAAAAAAGGCTTTGAAGGTGTGAGTTAATGAGAAGGGGGAGTGCCCTTTTATAAGAGGGGTGAGGGGCACCATTGGAAAAGCTAGAAATATTATTTTATAATAAATTCATATTCGGTTTATAATGGCTCCAAACTGTATTATTTAAATTTTAATGTGGGTATAGGTTAGAAACCACTCAACCAATATAATTTAGACAGGTTTGGGTCATTATACTAACCTTATCTTTAAATATTAACTCTTAGTTAATTAGTTTCACTTTTACAATGTCTCTTTGTATTTTTATATTATATAGTTAATAAACATATTATATAAATCCAATATAACCCCAAGTGGTCCATTAATGATAAAAATATCATGATATAAGTCTCTTGGCCGAACCTTTGATTTCTAGGAATTTAATATCAATTAATAATATAATATTTGTTCTAAAAACTCTTTTATGTCAATTTTGACACTATTCAATAATTTATTTTTTTTAAAATCATAACAGAATTATTACTTCAAAAACAGTTAATTAAATAATTACTAACATGTTATATTAACCTAGAAAATTATTTTAACTCATAAAAAGTCTCAAATTATATTTATTTGGGTATCTACAATATCAATCATTTTAATTGTTCACTAATATGGTAATTACTGCATCACCATTGTGTCATAAATAAATTAAATTATTTAATGTCTAAAATTTATAAATAAAATACAATTATGTAGTAAATCTTGTTATATTTTTAATTAATATTTATAGTCGAAAATCCAACATATATAACCCTATGTAAAAATTCTTTTTCTAGAAGATATATGCTTGTGTCATTTTTGTATTCATTTTAACTTAATTAAAATAAAGTGTCTCTATCACTTACAAGTGGCACCATGGGGTCCCAAAATCGACCCAAAGATGCCCATGTTCGGACATGTATCAACCAATAAGGTTAGGACACGTTTTAGGGTAATTTTTTTATTATAATATTATTTTTAACCCTTATTTACCGGATTTACCCCTTAACCATGGTAAATAAAATATTTACCGAAGTAATTATTCAAAATGTCTAAAAATAAAAGTTACCTATTTACAAAATTTTAACATCCTGATTCCAAATATGGAATCTATTTTTCCAAATTCAAAACATAGAAGTGGCAGAAATTAATTTAAAATTAATTCCCACTGTCAAAACAAAAAGCGTGTTTTTAAGATATAATAACTATCAAAAGATTGATACTTGTTTATGTTCGGTTTAATTGTGAAATTATGTCCAATGACCAACATTGTATTAAATGTTAAAAATTTATTCTAAATATACTTTAAAACCACTCAAATTCATAATTTATCACTATTAATTATTTTGATTAAAAAAAGTTGCTTTTAATTAAAATTTAGTAATTTTCACTATTCATCAAAATATTAAAGTTATCTGAAAAGTACCAAAATTTCACCTGAGGCTAAATTCGATACTCCGAATCCAAAAATGATGTCCATTTTGAGAGATAAAATTTATAAAATTTCAAAAAGTAGGTATTACTATTCATAACGGCTAGTTTGATCAGTTGTAGTGTGTGTTAAAACTCGAAATTGCGTACAACACAAGCTACTGTATTATTCAAAGAGAAGCGTATCGTGGAATCTTGGAGTGTTACCTTGTAAATTGTTGATATCACCATTTTAAATAATAAATTTATTTAGTCAAATTGAATATATAAATGTTTAAAATATTGGATTTAAAAAAAGGGTTTCACTATTAAAAGTTGGTAAAAGTGCATTTTTTGAAAAATACTTCTTTTATCAGAAAAAAAATGAATTTGTTCTTAAATTATGTCTAATAAACTCATAATATGGATTATAAAACTATAAGGATTATATAAAATTTAAATTTTAGTTAATACTATTCATAAACTCTTTTGAACGATTTGTTTGGTAAGTCATGGTGCGCTTGAACTCGGTGTTGCGTGTAGTGCATGTTATTGAATTATTTTGAAGAAATGACACACTATGAAATCTTGGGGTGTTAAAAAGTAATCCTATAAATTATATATGTAACCCAAGGAGTAATATTGATCAATTATTTGATGGTTTAAAACCATTTATTTGTCAAGAATTATTCTCACAATCCTTCTCATCATACGAAGATATATTTTTATATGTTATCAAGACAGAAAATAAATTCTCTATGTCTTATGACTTTAAAGCAAAGAAAGATAATATAAGATCTACTGAAAACTCTAAAAAGGAAATAAGGGGAAGAAGGGAAATTTTGATTATCCAACCTGCAGTAAATGTGGGAAGAAACACCCCGATACTTTCATAAAGGGGATAGGAGTTTGTTACAAGTGTATAGAAAAAGGCCACTAAGTTCGTGATTTCAAGGGAAAGAAAGAGGATGTCAATGTTCAATGCAACAATTATAGAGAAATTTGGAATTATGAAAATGAATGTTCTAAGCACCAAGGAAACTTACCTCAGAAAGGCCAAGGGAGCAAGGCCAATCTTATGTGATCACTACTGTTGAGGTTGAAGTTCTTAATGATGTGGTGTAAGATACTTTAATCATTTCCTAAAATTAGGCAATGCTTTATTTTATTCTTGATCATCACATTCATTCATATCATACCTATTTTCCAAGAAAATTAGATATTTTCAATTTTACATATCAAGGGAGTTGTTAGTCAAAACTCCTTAGAGATGTATCATTGCAATAAAGTTTTTTCAATCATTTACCTCTATGGAATATAAACATGATTTATCTATTGATCTCATTGTCATACCCATGATTGAATTTGATATAATCCTCGGTATGGATTGGATTTCGGACCATGATGAGAAATTTTATTGTAAGAATAAGGAGTTTACATTTTTTTATGATGATAAGGAATACCTTATCTTTAGAGAAAAAAATGTCACCATATAATTCTCATCTAGATCCACCCCCATTAGCTATACTAAATTCATTTATTGGGGAGGAAGTAAGTGAAATAACTATGGGTGAGGAAAATAATGTTTAAATAGAGGATGTACCTATTTTTCAAGAATATGTTGACGTGTTTCCAGAGGATTTACCTGGACATCCTCCAGAACAAGTAATTGAGTTTTCCATTCACTTAATTCTTGGTTCAAGGCCCATATCGAAGACACCTTATAGAATGGACACTGTGGAATTAGTGGAACTAAATAAACAACTAGAGGAATTGAGTAATAAAGGATTTATTCACCCTAGTTTATTTCCATGGGGATCCCCAATTCTTTTTCTTAAGAAGAAATATGAATCTATGAGGTTGTGTATTGACTATAGGGAGATAAATTCTATAACAATAAAAAATAAGTATCCCCTACCCTGCATTGATGGTTTATTTGATCAAATTCATGGAGATAAATATTTTTCAAATATTGACCTTCGATCTGGATACCATCATTTATGCATGAAGAAGGAAGACATTCCAAATATAGCATTTCAAACCAGGTACAGGCATTAAAAGTTTACAATAATACCTTTTGGACTAACTAATGCACCCTCTATTTTCATGGATCTAATGAATATATTTTTCAAGGAATATCTTGATTGCATTATAGTAGTATTTATTGATGATATCTTTTTATACTCCAAAGTCTATGAAGATCATAAAAATCAATTGTTCACTATTCTAAAGACTCTTAGAAGAAATGAATTATATGGGAAGTTTTGCAAGTGTGATTTATGACTTTAGGAGTTTTTTTTTCTTGGCCATATTGTCTCTAAGGATGGAATATATGTTGATCCTTATAAGAACGGGCAATCCAATAATGTCCAAAACTGAATAGTATAACTGAGGTATGAATTTTTATTGGTTTAACAGGTTATTATCAGTGTTTCATCTATAATTTTTCCCAATTGGCTAACCCATTAACCAAGATCACATGTAAAGGGGTTAAATTTTTTTGGACAAAAGATTGCGAATAATGTTTTGAATAATTGAAGAGAAGATTAGTCAATGCTCCTATCTTGACTCTACCATTGGGGAATGATGGGTTTGTTATTTATAGTGATTCTTCAAAGAACGGACTTGGTTGTTTCCTTATGCAGAATGATAGAGTTATTGACTACGCATCACAGCAGCTAAAAAATCATGAACAAAACTATCATACTCATGATCTTGAGTTTTCAGTTGTAATCTTTGCTATAAAGATATGGAGACACTATCTATATAGTGAAAATGTGAGATATATACTTATCACAAGAGTTTGAAGTATATTTTATCACAGAAAGAACTCAACATGAGGCAAAGGCGATGTCTTGGACTACTCAAGGATTATTATTAGACTATACACTACCACCTAGGGAAGGAAAATAAGGTGGAAGATGCTCTAAGTAGAAAGGATCATGGAGTTCTAAACAAGATGAGAGTTGAAAGGGATCCTATATTTATGGATCTAGTAAAGATGGAAATGAGAATAATCATGGAAGGTGAAACATCAATACTTTTTCAAATTGTTTTCAAACCATCTTTACTATAAAGGATAAAAAATTCTCAGACAAATAATGAGGATTTTCAAAATAAAATTAAAGTTGTGAATGATGGGAGATTGATTGACTTCGTATATGAAGATGGAATTTTAAAATTTGGGAAAATTCTTTGTGTTCCTGATATACCTAATCTAAAAAGGGAATTGTTGGAAGATTCTCATATCTCCAAATTATGTATACACCTTGGTAGCACTAAGATGTATATAGATTTGGTGGAACATTTTTGGTGGGATAACATGAAGAGGGAGATTTCTGATTATGTGTCAAGATATATCATTTTTTAATAGGTGAAGGATGGAAGACAATATCCTAGAGGAGTCATGAAACCTCTTCCTATACATTAATGGAAATGGGATGATATTGTGATGGACTTTTTCATGGGGCAACCAAAGACTCCTAGAAGAAAAGATTCAATATGGGTCATTGTTGATCATCATACAAAGTCATCACATTTTCTTGCTATAAGAGAATATTTACCACCTTAATGTTTATAAAGACTATATATTAATGAATTTTTAAGACTTTATGGTGTACCCCTATCGATTGTTTCTGATCATGATCCCCATTTTACATCAAGATTATAGAAAATTCTTCAAAAATCCCTAGACACTGAACTTCATTTGAGAACTGCCTACCACCCTCAAAATGATGGACAATCAGTGTGGAATATTCAAACCTTATAAGACAATTTGAGATCTTTCTAACCTGACTTTCAAGGTATGTGGGATCGGTATTTACCTCTAGTATAATTTTCCTATAATAATAGCTTCCATTCAAGTACTCAGATGGCACCATATGAAGCATTATATGGAAAGAGATGTCGCACACCAACTTGTTGGGATGATGTTGGTGAAAGAAAACTTGTAGGCCCAGAACTTGTTGAGGAAACAATGGAAAAAGTGAAGATTATCCAAACCCACATCAAAGAATCTCAAAGTAGGCAAAAGATCTATGCCGATAATTGAAGTAAGGATTTGGAATTTCAAGTAGTAGATCATGTTTTCTTGAAGGTATCTCTATGGAAGGGTGTTATACAATTTGGTAAGAAGGATAAATTAAGTCACAGGTACATTGGACCTTTCAAAATTCTAGAATGAATTGGAGTTGTAGCTTTCTGTTTGGAAATGTCGCCAAGTCTCTCCAAAGTTCATGATGGGCTCCACGTATCATTGTTGAGAAAATACATGCATGACCCAATGCATGTACTCACATATAAAGAAATAAAACTAGAACTCGATATGTCTTATTTTGAAGATCCTATCAGGATTGTTGATACTATAGAACAAGTGTTGAGAAACTGAATGACTCATCTGGTAAAAGTTCTAAAGGAAAACATAAAATGGAAGAAGCAATGTGGGAACCTGAAGAACTTATGATGAAGAACCACCCAAATATATTTATGTAGTAATATTCTAGAAATTTTTAGGATGAAATTATTTAAAGGATAGGAGAAATCAACACCCCAAGCTTCCACAGCATGCTTCTCTTTGAATAATACAATAGCTTGTGATGTACACATCTTTGAATTCTAGCACACCACAACCAATTAAACTAGCCATTTAAAAAAGAAGTTATGAATAGTAATACCCAATTTTTTTAATTTTTTTAATTTTTTTAATTTTATTATTCAAAATGGACTTCATTTTTGGATTCGTAATATCAAAATTATCTTAGAGTGAATTTTTTGTATTTTTCTAAAAACATTCAATCTTTTATGAATAGTGAAAAAACACTATGTTATTGTTTAAAACCAACTTTTTATTTAAATAATTATTTTTAAATTTAAATTTATTTTAAATTCAAAATAGACCCATAATACCTTTATTAATCCAATTTAATTCATTGTAGACATTTTATAATAAGATTAGATATATAAAATTTTATTGAACTTTTTAACATCTTTTACCCACCTTTTGGGCACATTTGCGAAGTTGCATAAAATGTAATTTTACCACTTCTATGAATTGACTTATAAAAATCCGACAGACATAGTTGTCATCATTAAGTAAAATTTGGTTCAATATGATGAAAATAATTTTGGGCGAATAGTAACTTTTGAAAGTTATTTACCACGGTTAAAAGTAAATAGGGTAATTAAAGGTAAAAATAATATTATAATTACCCCAAAACATGTACTAATTCTATTTGATAATTTTTTTTAACCAACATAAAATTTAGTACAAAAATATGATCTTTTTTATCCATTTGTATTAGATTAGTACATTTATTATATTTTATTTCAAGAAGTGTTAAAAGTGTCAAATTCAAATTTTAATAACTAAACCATTTTTAATATAGGTTTATACATAAGATAAATCAGACTATAAATATTAATTAAAAATATAAAAATATTTCATACATCATGGTATTTTATTTTTAATTTTTAGATATTAAATAATTAAATTTTTTTATGACACAATGATGATGTAGTAATTACCTTATTAATGAATGATTAAAATAATTGATATTATAAATACTAAAATAAATATAAATTGAGATTTTTTATGCATTACAATAATTTTATAGGTTAATATGACATGTTAGGGTTGATTCAATTAATTATTTTCTATGTAATAACGTTGTTATGACTTTAACAAAAATCAATTATTAAATAGTGTCAAAATTGACATAAATGAGTTTTAAAAATAAATTCTATTTTATTAAATGATATAATATTCCTAAGAGTATAATATTCAGTCAAAGGACTTATATAAGGTTATATATGTCATTAATTTACAACTTTAGGTTCACTTGGAATTTTATAGTAATTTTATTAACCATGTAATATAAAATACAAGAAGACATGGTAAAAGTTAAACAATTAAACTCAGAGTTAAATCTAAATGATAAGGTTAATATAGTGACCTAAACTAGTCTAAAACCTATTGGTTGAGAGGATTTATACCCATACCCACCATATCCTAGAAATAAATCCATTTTTATCTATTATAAACTTAAAATTATTTTAGAATAGATTAATATTTCAAGCTTCTATTAAAGTTCCCCTCACCTCTCTTATAAAAGGGTACTTCCCATTTTCTTAATTTCACACCTCCAAAGCCATTTTTCTCAGCCAAAACCTTCTCAAATATCTTCTTAACTACCCTAAATTTATCCTAGAGGCCTTAATTTTATCCTAAATCCAACATAATGATCCCTGTTGTTCAAATCAAAAGGAAGAACCCGAAGAAGACGTAATTACTTCCTCACCTCCTTCAAAGTTCTTTTCTTCTTATACTTCCGCTTTCTTTTTTGCCTCCATAATAAAATAATAACTCTAGTATCTTCTACATACTGATATATTATTATAAATATTTTACAACCATATTCATTATTCTATCCATCCTATTAATGAAAATGTCACCATACGTGCGTACATACGGCTTACCATCTCCACATCGTGGTGTAGTTTGTTATTAAACACTTCATTATATGGATGGGTATAATATTTAGTATAATTGATATAAATAATAAATATAACATTTTATGTATAATATACCATCTAATTACATATTCTTTTACCATCAATAGAACAATATTGTCGCTCGTGCGTACGTACGGCTTACCGTCTCCACGACGTGATGAGATTTTGTTCCCCATCATAACCATTCAAGAATAATTTTCATTTGATGATTAAAAATAATATTTAAGAACTTAATATAATTCTGTATATGAATCAAATACATCCTATCCATAAATTTCATGACTTACGTAATAAAACATATAAAGTAAAATGAATCTGTTAACACTCGAAACAATGATACTACTAAAATATTATTAACAAAGCAATATAAAAAGATCATATATGATATCATATTTATGTATGTGGTTCTTGTATAATTTGACAAAAATGATTTAACCATTATAAAAGAGGTTAATGTACCCTTTAATAAGTAAAATTATAAATTAAGGGTTAATTTTACAATCTCTTTATTATTCAAGGTTGTTTATATGTGAGTATCTACTGGGACCTCTTTATCATCCACATCAGCATTTCTTAAAAATGTATTTCAAAACATTTTTATTATTTCCTAGAACATGGGTTAAAGTAATTTATACCCTTTTTTTAATTTTTATAAAATGTTTTTAAAAGAATCTTTCCATCATTTTCCAAAAAAGGTACTTTATTTCCTTTTCGACAAATTAAGGAAAGAATGTTTTTTTAACTTATACAGCAGGTGTGGCTATTTTCGACCATTATAACACCTTCAAAGCTTCCCTTACAATCTTATAATAATATTTTAAAAATAAATGTCTTCTTTACTTTTAAATTATTTCAAAGTATAAAGATATATTTCACTCAAATAGTTTTTAGATTGATTTCATCTATGTCAACATCCTTTGTTGGATTTTACGCTTGTTTGAAGTTGATTTATTATGATACAATCTTCCATATTGTATTAAAGGTTTTTGTATATGGTTGATTGTGGATGTTCTATTTTATACCATTCATGTTTTATGGTTAAATTATTAACTTTTCGTATGTTATTTTTAATATGAATGTTAATGTTATGTTTCAACCTTTTCATATGAGGAATGCATTTGATGCAGTGAGTGATGAGAAGGGCCTGTTATAGCCCCTTGATGCTTCGGTAGGTCTCATGAGACAAACTAGTGTCTTATCACAAGTCCATGACAAAAATTTTATTTTTAGTCTTTTCACGAGGCCTTGACTATGCGGTTATGATGACCGGAATTATGTATTCCATCATTATGAAATTAGCTATTGATATTGTATGTGATTATTCGACTAGTAGAATATCCATGTGAATAAGTAAATGAATTATTTTATTTATCTTTTCCATATAATTATGAAGTTTAAGTTTAAAATTCTTGTGTTTTAGTCTTATATATTTCCTTAAATGTATATGCTTATTTATGATAGTTTCCACTATATTATTATCCTTACTGATCATTTGAGATCACCCCTTTCTTATGTATTATTTTTACCAAGATGTGAATGATTATATTATGAATAACATACAGGAATAGGCTATGGGATATGAGTGTGTTCAAAGGAGGAACAATGTTGTTGTTTTTATTTCATAATGTAATGTTAAACTTATGTATGTATCTAGTACTTCCAATTCTACTAAACTAAATAGTATTTCAGGACTTGATCTCTTGTGATCAAGACAATGTTATGCAATAATGAACCGACTCTGGGTAACTGTGTTCGGGGTGTTACATGGTCTATGGAAATACTTTACTTGAAAAACTTGTTGTTTTTTCCTTAGTATAGTTTGATGTCATTTTAGGTAGATATTGGATTTATGTTTATCATGCTAAAATTTATTATAAATCTAAAGAATTTGTTTTTTAGAAAGAGTTTTAGTTTCTATACAAGAATTAACCGATAAAATTGACAACATATCAAGAAGCTAATAAATTGTTTAAAGATGTAAATGAATGTTATCTTACTAATATTGTTGAAAATAAGGGAACTATTCAGATTAATGATGTTCTGGTGGTAAATAAATATCTTGATGTTTTTTATGATGAGTTACTTGGTGTTATACCTGATTAGGAAGTTGAATTCACAATTGACTTAGTTCCTAATGCTAATTTAATTTCAAAACTCTCTTATTGAATGGATCAAATGAAACTTAATGAATTGAAAAATAATTTTTAGGAGTTTCTTGATAAAGACTTCATTCATCCTAACACTTCACCATGGGGTGATTATATTTTATTCATTAAAATAAATATGGTTCCATGAGGCTTTGAATTGATTATAGAGCCTTGAATAATATCACTATTAAAAACAAGTATCCTTTTCCTCATATTGATGACTCGTTTGATCATATCCAAGGATAATAGTATTTTTCAAAGGTTTACCTGAGGTCGGGGTTCCATTAATTGAAAGTAAAGGAAGTAGACATCCCAAAGACTATGTTCTATACTAGATATAGGCATTATGAAATTGTTCTTA
Organism: Viscum album; assembly: GCA_963277665.1. Taxonomy (NCBI): domain Eukaryota; kingdom Viridiplantae; phylum Streptophyta; class Magnoliopsida; order Santalales; family Viscaceae; genus Viscum; species Viscum album. Next base: position 1,669,575,418 of record OY728156.1, read on the forward strand.
TTTTTTTTGGGTTAACTAATAAACCTATTGTATTCATGGATCTTATGAATATAATATTTCATGAATTCTTGGATAAGTTTTTAGTTGTGTTTATTGATGACATTATGGTATTTTCTAAAAGTAAAGCGTAGCATGAAAAACATCTAAGGATTTTTTTACAAACTTTAAAGAAAAATAAAATTTATGGAAAATTCATAAAGTGTGATTTTTGGTTGAAACTGATTTCTTTTCTTGGGAAAAATAAAAATAAGGATGGAATAACAGTTGAGCTTACAAAAAAAAGTTGTTGATAATGTACAAGACTTACAAATGTTAAATAAATTAATAGTTTTCTTGGACTAGTAGGTCATTATTGGTGGTCTGTTAAAAAATTTTCATGGTTATATATCCCTCTAACTAAGTTAACACAAAAAGGGGTTAAATTTATTTGGATAGAAGAATTTGATGTTTGTTTTTAGGAACTGAAGAAGTGATTAGTAAATGATCCAATTTTAGATCTTCTTTCTAGAAGTAGTTATTTTTTTATCTATATTTATGTTTCATTGAAGGGACTTGGTTATGTTCTAATATAGAATGATCAGTTAATTCCTTATACTTCAAGAAAACTAAAAAATCATGAGTTAAATTATCCCATGCATGATTTCGAATTAGTAGTTGTGGTTTTCTCTTTGAAAATTTAGAGGCATCATTTATACGAAGCCAAATGTTAAATATATACTGACCATAAAACTATGAAGTGTATATTCACTTAGAAGTAATTAAACATGATGTAGAGAACATGGCTTGAACTAATAATGGATTATGATTGCGTGATCAATTACAATCCTAGAAAAGAAAATAAAGAGGCATATTCCTTGAGTTGAAAAAATCATTCATCATTAATCATATTACATTTGGAACATGATCCCTTGATTTATGATTTTATGAATTTTGGATTAGAAGTTTTTGGTGTAGGAAATGGCTCTATTTTGTTTCAGGTATCAATGCAATCAACATTATCATATACAATTTCGTAAGCACATAAGGAAGACCATGAGCTACATAAAAGGTTAGAATTGGTTAAAATGAGTATGTTTCCAGAATTTAACCTTGATAAAGATTGTGTTTTAAGAGTTGGAAAAAGATTTTTTATGCCTTTTGATTCTCAAAAGAAGTAATAATTATTTTGTGAAGCTCCTAATTCTTTGTTTTCAGTTTATCTTATGAGAAAAAAGATGTATATATACCTTCAGGAGTATTATTGGTGGGATAGAATGAAAAGAGATATTGAAGAATTTACTATGAAATTTTTGATATGTCAATAGTTTAAGAAAGAGGGGTAGTTACCGAAGGGGATTCTTCATCCTTTACTAGTGCTAGAGTGTAAATGGGAAAATATATCCATGGACTTCATTGTGGGACAACAAAAGACTTCTCAAGGTAACAGTGAAATCCAGGTAATTATTGATCGACTAACTAGATCTGTTCATTTCCTTCCTATTCGAGATAAAATTTCTTTCAACCAACTTTCTTGACTATACCTCAAAGATATTGTCAAGTTACATAGAGTGCCTCTTTCCATTATATCTGACTGGGATCCCGGGTTCACTTTTAATTTTTGGAAGGACCTTCAGAAGTCGTTGAGAAAGGGATTAAATTTTAGTACAACTTTTTCATCCTCAATCAGATGGGAAATCATAATAAATGATTCAAACTTTGGAGGATATTCTTTGAGCTTTTTCAATGGACTACCAGGGATGTTGGGATTAGCATATTTCTTTAGTAGAGTCTTTTTATAATAACAGTTTTTATTCCAGTATACATATGGAACCTTTTGAGGTATTGTATGGGAAGCGGTTTCAAACATTATCTTTTTGGGATAAATTTGGGGAAAAGAAGTTGATGGGACAATAATTAGTAGAGAAGGTGTATGAGAAAGTGAAGATGATCTAACAACACATGAGGATATCTCAAAACAAGCGGAACAGTTATGTAGGCAACAAGAGTAAAGACTTTTCTTTTGAGGTAGGTGATAATGTTTTTTGAGAATATCATTATGGAAAAGTTTTATGCGTTTTCATAAGAAATTAATGCTAAGTCAATGGTTCATTGGACCTTATGAAATCCTAGATAAATTTGTACCAGTCTCCTACCAAGTAGCTTTGCCTCTGGGTTTATATCAGGTACACAATTTTTTCCATGTTTCAATGTTGAAAAAGTATGTGCTAGATTCATCTCATGTCTTGAGCCCAGAATTATTTCAACTGGAAGAGATCCTTTCTTATGAAGATAAAGCTATTAAGATTATTGATCATTGAGAGAAAGTATTGTAGAATAATTTAATCCACTGGGTAAAGGTTTTTTGGAGAAACCACATAGTTAAAGAAGCAATATGGGAATCTAAAATGCTATGATGGAAAGGTACCCTCATCTATTTAATAAGTAAATAAAAAAAACTATGAGGACACAATTTCTAGAAGTTGGGTAGAATGTAACACCACATGTTTTAAAAATAAATTTAAATAAATTAAACTTTGTTTTAAGTGGATAGTTATAAACCAGCCATCAAACATAATTTTTCCACTTATATGATTTGAATTTTAAAAAACTGTCATCTACGGTTGTGATCAGTAAGTTATTTAGAGACCAATAAAACCAACTTGTTTTTTAGTGAATAGTAACATACCCTTATGAATAGTAATATGAAACTTATGAATAGTAAATCATATTGTTAATTTATTTTATTAGGGTTATAAGATATTGAGATCTTGATTAATTTTTCAAGGTGATATAAAATCAGTTATAGTTTTAAAATTGTTTTTTTTGGAATAAAATATGATTTTAATTAAAAATTAAATTAACCATATTTAGAAAAAAAAATTCAAAATATAGAGTTCAATTTTTAATTCTACACATCAAAAAATTGTCAGGGTGAATTTTTAGAATTTTTCTAAAATATTTGAATTTTTGGTGAATAATGAAATTTGATAATTATGAAATTTGATAAATAAATAAATTTTTGAATCATGATAGAGTCATGGATGATGAAAATGGAAATTGGTTGAAATTAACATGCACTTATTACTGTTTTTGGTCACATGAATCAAGATTATTCATAGTCTTGAGAAAAAATATTAAACTAATGATTAAAATAATGTAAAACCTCTCCTCTCCTCAACTATAAATATCACCCTCACCCCCTATTCTTATCACACCACTCAATCCTTGGGCCTTGTCTACGTTCTACCAAATACTATTCCCAAGGATCTTACCCACATCCATGAACTTCTGGTATCACCAAAAGGCTAAAACCAAAGGCCTTACGAAGGATCTCAAGGAGAAGAGATCAAGAGGTAAAAATCCTCTTTTATTTTCATGTGATTTCTTTTCAATTATTTTCTTTTCTTATAATCTCTTCCCCTCTCCATATTCAAGAATAATGAAAACTCCAAAATATTATATATTTTGGATGTGGTCGTTTTTATTTAAAAAATTAATCAATTTACTTCTTCTCTTTCTCCCCTATTATTCTAAAAATAAGAACATCGTCTGCAATGTGCTGATTCACCAAAATCTTGGATGATGTGTTTTCAATTTCCTTTAATTCCTTCAAAGATGTTTGTAAAAAAAATTAATGGTTGAATAATATTTTAATTTTTATGATAAGACCTCTATTATGTTCTATAATTAACTTATATTAATAATATTAATGGTATATGATGAAATAAGTTCGTGATTATCAAAGAATCCACAAAATGATCTAAATAGATATCACTAAACATTTATCTAATGATTTTTCCTAATAACATATAACCAAAATTATTTATGAAATAATTTAATATTCTGTAAACATATTAATACCATTCCATTCCACTTCTGTAATTTTATTTCCATACAACAAGAAAATAAAATACAAACCAGTCATGGAAATCATGTAAAGAACGCACTCGAAACAAAGGAACAAACAAAATACTAACAATTAAAGGGTGAAATAATATTATTAAATGATCTTATAAGGTGTTATAAACATGAATATGTTTTTTTAAGATATTAATAAAACCCTTTTAATGATTATAAAGGGGTTTTTAATATGTTTGAAGTAAGACAAACCCAAAGGTAAGGGAATTCTTAACCCAATTTCCATTCTTTGGGTTAACCTTCTACTTCATTATTTATGTGGTATTAAAAAAATTGTGATTAATTTTGTTTATATTATTTTTAATTATGTGTATTTATAGTGTATATACATATTCCATCCACTCTATTTATCCTCACTTCAATTGTATCATATTTTTAAGGGGGTTTTCTTTTAAAAATCCTCTTTTAACATTCTTTTTTTACAAAATTCAAAAGCAATGTTTTCATGGAATTATTAATGTATTATGGTTATGTTTTGGATCATGGTAATTTTTTATTATTAATGGTGGGACCTACATCTCTCTCCAATTCATTGGGTATGTGTAATTTGGAGGTCGGTTATATGGTTACTCTAAGTGCAACTGCAATGGTTACACAATAAGGTAGAGGTGAGGGTTATATTTTAAGGTAAACATGAAGGTTAAAAATTATAAGGTAGATGAGAGGGTTACAGGATTATATAATTAATTCCCCAAAATACCTTTGTGGTTATATTTATGTTCTTTATGTTTTGTGGAAATCTCATGGAAATCTCAAGTTTCACAAAGTATATATAGGTAACAAGTATATCTTTTTTAAAATGATTTCATACCTTTATAATTATTCATGGACTAATGTTTTGTTTCCTTCATTTTATATAACTTACTAATATTTTTTTGCTCGTCTCAAGTTTTTAAATGATTTTCATAGGTTATAAGGATGTGTAAGACAAAGAAGGAATCCTAGTTAAATATTATGAAGATTTTTGAAAGAAAACATGTTTTATTTGAAAAGTCTTATATTTTGGAAGAAATGAATATATTTTTTGTGGTATCCCCTCTGTATAAATGTGGAATTTTCTGTATGTATTATATTCCAATTCTCTAAAACATTAAAATTTAAAAGATCCTCAATGTGAGAGGAAGTTATTTCTTAAATAAAATTCAATATTATGTATTGTAATAAGGTTAGATCTAAATAATAAAATATCATATAAGGTATTATAAATATCATTATAGTTATGTAATTAATTAATAAAATTTTTTAAACCTTTATAAATGAGGTTAAAGTATTCAAAACTAAAGGGAAGCGTGAGGTAAGGATTTCTTGTCTCACTTTTACTTTTGTGAGATATATTCTTTATTCACTACTTATTTATTTTGTTTGGTGTATATCATAAATAACTTTATCTTAACGGTATTAAATTTTTTATTTGGTAATTATTACTTTTATGTGGTGTACGATTCGACTGATTACAAAGTGGTAATGGATTTTATCACTCAATTTCCAACAATTGGGTTAAACTTCTACATCATTGATTATGAGAGGTTAATATTATGTGTGAGATGACTATCAATTTTATTATTTTTTATTTACACTTGTTTATGTGTAATTATATCTGATACACATAATTTATTCATTTTATTAATGGGAAATTCAATGATATTATATTTATAAGGGACTTTTGTTAAAAAAAATTATCTTTTTAATGTTTCCCTTAAAACTCTCTTTTTTATTCAATGTCAGTGTTTTCTAAAATTGTTTCCAAAAAAGTTTTTACTATTATATTATGATTAATTAAAGCTATTTTTAGAAATTTTTTACTTTTTACTAAATTATTTTAAAGGGTTATTTTTTTCATTTTTGAATGAGTCTCTTTGTGACTTTTTCTGACAAAAATATAGAAGGAATGTTTTTCTAACTTATACAAAATAATTATATTTTCATGGAATCATGATTCCTTAATGATTTTTTGTTTTATTTATAATAATAAAAAGTTGTTTTCAAATAGAATATTTCCTTTATAATTTTCCAAATATTTAAAAATAAATTATTTAAAAATGGAAATGTTTTTTTTCAAGAATTATTTCAAGTCATCATTTAAAAATATTTTCCATCTAATATCACATTATTTGATGTTACTTATGCTTTAATTGGGATATTATTCAAGGATACTATCCGTATTATCTTTATTTTTGGTTTATGTTTGTTATTTCATGATATTTATGATGCCCATTTCTTTTCCATGTGTTATTCTATTATGATTTTTTTTAAACAAATTCATTTTTATGGGTTCTGGTATAATGAATGATTTATATTATAGAGGAACAAATATGTATGGATTTCATTATGTGATGGTTTTTACCTATATCTACCTCTTATACATTGGTTAAAGCTTCATATATAATGATATAACAAAGAAAAATAATTCAATGGGATTGATATATGGGAAAGAGGTGTGTCCTGATCCACTATGGGAAATTGTTGTGCCCTGGTCCACTATGTTGATTGTCCTAGTAGTTAACCTTGACATATGATATGGTTTTCTATATTTATGATGGGGCCACACTTTTATTACATGATATCTTGGGTTAAGATTGATTTATGATGATTTATCACTCTTACTATCAATGTTTTATGAAATGGTATTTTTTATGCCCTAAATAATGTTTATGATCTATGACAGGTTGGATATGAACTTTGTAATTTATGATCATGATCACACAAATATACTTCTTATATTATGATTGTATATGATCATGTATTATTATCTCCTATTTCTATCCTTAATGAGCATCTGAGTTTACCCTTTTTATGTTTCTTTTCCTAAGGATATGAAGAAAGGTATTAGGTATGGTATGTAAAAAAGGGTTCTAGTTATGAATAAATAAGTGGGAGACAATGTAGATATTTTATGAACAAATTGTTTATGTTTCCATGTTTCCAAATAAAATAAACCCATACAGTTTTGGTATAGTTTTGTTACATTATGTAATGAATATTAATTTATTTAGATGTAATATCTATATATGAAAATATTTGGTCATTATAGTTGGAATTAGAGAAATGTTTAGTTAACCTTTGGAAACTAGGATGAGAAAAACATAGTAAGAACACTAAGGGTAAGTCTTGGTTACAATCATAAATTTTTGGTAAGGATCATGAATAATCTATGATTAAACCTAAGGTTTCATATATTGAAATTTTATTATAAATTTCTCTTGACTATTTCCCAATATAATTATTTTTTTCCACACTGTGGTTTTTTGGGTTTTATACAATGTATAAAACTAAGATGATTTATATTAATGGTTAATTTAATGGAATATGTAATGATATTCCTCATAATTAACCAATGAAATGGGATTCAAAATTCAAAACATTATTGTTATTCCTACTCATAAATCTCATAATATGATCAATAATCTCAACTTTGGTGAGTTTCCTGACCCATATAATAATAGAAATATGGAGTTTCATGATGACCATAGAGGAAGGAAAGTTAAAATTTCCTCATCTAAAGCATGTGGGAAGAGTAATAAAGGATAATTTTTCAATGGAACTAGAATATTCTTTGGGTGTAGAAAAGAAAATCACAAAAAAATTAATTGTAAATAAAAATTGAAAATTTTAGTTAATGAAATGGATAATAATAATGGTATTCCTAAGTAATAACATATAGTTAAATGTTTTAAATGTAGAATGTATTAGAATTATGTTAATCTATCCCTTATAGGGAAATCTAGAGAAGATAATCAGAAATGTTTTTTTGAGTAGTGGTAATATCCTTGATGTGGAAGATACCATGAATGACATATGATGTGGAATAAGTGTCATGGAATAAAACAACAAATCCTAGTTAATAGTTAAAGAAGGAAGTAGAATGATTGTGTGTTTAAATATTGGAATTCAAGAATAATGTTATATAATTAATTTTATGGTATTATGAAAAAATGATACATATAAGGATTCTTCCATTATAGTTTTTCCTTAATTATTTGAAAGTATATGTTGAATGGTACTCATAACCATGACAAGTGATTGAGTTTTTAAGGTGATAGTTTTGAAGAACACATGATTAAAGTAAAGATAACCCTTAATATGTGAATTATGTTGGGATAATAATGAGATAAATAGATGTTTTATTGTAATAAAATAAATGGGATAGTATTCATAACCTTGTAACTAATTAGTAATATGATGAAAAGATGGTTTATAGATTGAGTTTATAGGTTTTTAAAATTTATGGTATAAGGAAGGAACTAATTTTTGAAATAAAGCTTGTTTTCACTAAGGTTTCATTGTAATTCAGGTAATTACCATGTTCTAAGAGAATACATAATAATGATCTTCACATGTTTGGTGTCTGAAAATTAAAAGATACATTAAGTTGTTTGTGGTATTAATGATAAGTTGATTTTGAAAATTCAATGACTTTCATTTGAATGTTTTGGATTTTAATTTTTTGGAAGTTTCTTTAGGGTAACCATTTATAAAATTGTTTACATTAAACTTTGGAATAGGTTTTAGAGATTAATGTATTACTTAACTATATGAATATTTATGCATATTGGATAACCTTTTATAACCTTTTTTGTTATGATAATTAGAGATAGAAGTAATGACTCGTCATCCCATTATGAATCTTATGATCCACTAGTTATTCAGGAATTACAATTTCAAATTCATCTCTTGGAGTTATAAATGAATTGTAAAATTATCATGTCACAACTAAAGAGTGATATTTTAATTATAAGATAAAATCAAGTAATTATATCTTCTCAAATGATTTTTAAATAAACTTTTATCCTATTATAATCATTTAGGATGATATAGATGGCCTTTTCTAGACCTATTTGGTCTATATTTTTTGTGTTTATTAACCTTATAATGACCATGTTCTATATCATTATTCATCAAAACTTGATAGTTAAAATTATCTTCTATGTCCATATTTTCACTTTCCACTAATATTCTCCTAATAGAAATCCTAGTTTTGTGGTGATATTCACTTTTTTACTTTCCATATTTTTAAGAGGATATTTTATTGACCCTTTTAATGTTATGGGATTCCCAAAAAACAATTGTCAAACATCCACCTTTGATTATTGAATTTCAATTTCAAATTGCAAGGATACAATTTTTTTTAATTCTTGATTGTGTCGAGATGGTATCATATCAATTAGAACTTCCACTGAATCTCTATCAAGTTTATGAAGTGTTCCATATATATCCCCTAAGTAAGTATGTACTTGATATTTAACATATACTAAACTAAAATTTAATACTTATAAAGAAAGATCGTTCTTATGAAGAACAACCGATAGAGATTTTGGATCATAGAGACAAATTTCTATGAAACAAGACCACTCACTTGGTTAAAGACTTGTGGAAAAACCACCAAATTGAGGAAGCTATGGGGGAACATGAGGATGTGATGAGGCATAGATATACTCATATATTTTTATCTGATTGATGAATTTTGAGAGATAAATTCATTTTATGGTGAGTAGAATGTAAAACACTAATATTTTACAAAAATTTTCTTTTTTAAAATAAATTTATTCTCTTTGATAACTTATGTTGTACAAAACACCGAGCTTAAAAGAAATCCAAAATAATATTTTAACATGACCATTATAACCTAGACATTAAATTGGTGGGAATGAACAATATTAACCATATTATGAAATATATATTTATATAAATAATTATTAATGTAGTAATTAATTCTTTGTGAATATGTACATAATTTCTAGTAAAGTGATTTTATTCTTAAAATATATTTTTTCTTCAGAAATTGATTCTTATTGGTTTCTATAAGAAAATAAAAATAATTAATTTCTTACACTTTTATAAAATTTATTTGAAAAAATTACCTTAATTTTTTTAATGATCAGGTCAAAAATATCTTAGGGTAAAATTTTGGGAATTTAAAAAATAAGTTCATTTTTATGTTAAAAAGTGAAAATATGGTTTTTATGAAATATCATAACTCTTATAAAATAATTATTATATGATCATGATTTAAAATCTATTAAAACTTATTCTTCATAAATACTTATTTAATTAATGAAATAACACATAAGGTGTTACATTTAGAAACACATTCTTAGAAACTTTGAAAACCATGATTTTAACCTTAAAAAATATTTTTATGAGTTATATGCATAACATATTTAGAATTCATTTTTATCACTTTTATAAATTTAATAAATTAAAATGTATTTAATAATTTTAATCATGAGTCCCAAATTAGGTTTTAATTTTATTTTCATTTTTAGGAATAAAAAAATTACTGCGGTGAAAAAAAATATTACCGCAATATTGGTGAGATAATGTAGCAGGTTAAAGTTAAAAGGTAAAATCTTAAAATAACTAAAAACTAAAACATTAAATGGGTGGTTGATTTTTTATAGATCTTAGCCATACTTTATAATATTAATTATCAACCAAATTTTTTGGAATTAATTCCACCCAAATGTGGTTGGATTTAAATATAAAATAATCATTATTTAATCACTAAAAACCACCCCTCCTAAAGTATAAATATCAACCCTTACCACCCCCTTTCTCCTATAAATTCTTGAATATTTTGAAATATCTTACAAACCCTCTTCTCCACACTCTCCTCACATCCAAGTTCATATGGTATCACCCAAACACCAATTTCAAGTTCCTTAAGGAGTCATTCATGGAGGTGGTATTCAAGAGGTAGCTTTCTCAAACAACCTCTCTTAATTTATTTTATTTTACCACATTCTATTCACCTCCTTCACCCATAAAATCATAATAAATCATATATCATATATATATATATATAAATATATATATTGTAATATTATATTTCTAATGTAATATCTTTTATCCACCCCTTTTCTTATATCCTCTTATTCAAATAAATGTAACCATTGTCTAAATTATAGTAATTCACTACATCCACATATAACGATTATTTTTTCCATTAATACCTTCAAGGCTGGTCATAAGAGTATTATTATGGTTAAATAATATTTTAATATGTATATTATAACATATTTCATGTTATATAACCAATATATATACATAATATTAAACAAAATGAAACAAGTTTGCGATGGTTGGAAAAACCACCAAATTAAACTAAACATTTATCAGTAACATTTTATCAAATGAATCATCATAATTTCAGAAATAAAGTTGATATATGATTAAATTTAAACTTATGTAAGTTCATGGATACAATTTAATTTCAATTTTTTATTTTTATTTCCATTTTACAAGAAAAACCATAATTATACCCACATGAACCAATCATGAAACCATGAAATGAATGCTCCCGAAACAATGAAAATAATGAAATATTATAAATTAATGGGTGGTAAGATGTTATAAAAGTTTTTATATAAGGTATTATACATATGAATATAGTTATTTAATGAATTAATGAAATTATTTAAACCTTTATACATGAGGCTAAATTATGAAAAACAAAAGGGAAGTGTGAGATGAGGGTTTCTCATCTCACTTTTATTTCTATGAGATATATGCTTTATTCACCTCTTAATTTCTTTTTGTGGTGTATAAAATGAACTTTAATATATCTTATCATGAATATAATTATATTAATGCAATTAAATGTTTCATTTATTAATTATTACACCTATGGGGCATGTTATTCGACTAATTACAAAGTGGTAAAGGATTTTATAACTTGATTTCCATTAGTTGTGTTAAACTCATAATTCATTGATTATGCCATGTTATGATTATGTGTGAGATTAATTTTGATTATATTATGTTTTATATCCAATTTTTTTATGTTTAATTATAGATGACACACATAATTGATTCATTTTATTAATTCTCACTTTAATTATATGATATTTATAAATTACATTCTTTTAAAAAATTTCTTTTTAAAGTTTCCCTTAAAAATATCTTTTTCTTCCATGTTAGTGTTTTATAAAATTGTTTCCATTTTTTTTAATATTATCTTATGATTTTTTAAATTAATTTTTACTCATGTTTGACTTTTTAAAAAATGGTTTTAAAGGATTCTTTTTTTCATTTTCTAATGAGGTTCATTGTGATTTTTTCCAACAAAAATACTGAAAGAATGTTTTTTAACTTATAAGGAATAAACTTATTTTCTTACCATCATGAAACCATAATGATTTTATGTTTCCCATACAAGAGTAAAAGGTTATTTTTAAGGAAACTTTTTTTCATTATAATTGTGTGTCTCTTTAAAAAGAAATTTTTTTTAAAATGGAAATGTTATTTTTTCAAGAATTATTTCAAGTAATATTTCAAAATTATTTTCCATCTAAGATCACATTATTTTATGTTACTTATTATTCACTATGGATATTATTCAAGGATATTATCCTTATTATATTTCTATTTAGTTTATGCTTATTATTTCATGATATTTATGAAAACCATTTCTTTTCCATGTGTTATTCTATGATGAGATTTTTATGAATCCCATTTCTTTTCATGGGTTATGATATGATAACTGATTTATGTTCTTATAGAACACATATGAATGGTTTTCATTATATGATGGGTAGAACCTATATCTCCCTCCAATTCATTGGTAAAATCTTTATATCCTATGAGATAACAATGGGAAAAAAGTTGATGTGATTGATCCACTATAGGAAACAGGTGCATCTCGATCCACTCTAGGAAACAGATGTGTCTTGGTCCACTATATTGATGGTCTTGGTAGTTAACCTTGACATATGATATGGTTTTCTATATTTATGATAGTTCCATACTTTTATGAAATGTTCTTCTGGATAATGATTAATTTATGATGATTTGTCACTCTTATTTTCTATGTTTTATGAAAATATATTTTTTATCCCATGAATCATGTTTAAGATCTATTATAGGTTGGGTATGAACTTCGTAAGTTATGATCATGATCACACAACCCTATTCTTATCTTATTCTTTCATATGATCCTAGATTGATAACTCCTATGTTTGTCCATACTGAGCATCTCAGATCACCCTTTCTTATGTTTATTTTCCCCAGGATATACAGAAAGGTATTAAGTATGATATATAAAATAGGGTTCTAGTTATGAAAGAATAAGTGGGATATGATGTAGACTTTTTATAAACCATTTTTTTATGTTTCTATGTTTCCAAATAGAATAAACCCATACACTTCTGGCATGGTTTTATTATGTTATATTTTGAATATTCATCTATTTATATTTATTATATATGTATGAAAAGAATTTTTTATTATAATTTATATCAATTTTAATTTTTTTGTATCATTTATTTTATTTTTCTATTAATTAAATAATTACTGCATTGGTGTTACTTAAGCATTTAAAGTAATTTTATAATTACTAAAAATTAAAAATAAATTACACATGGAAAATTAATTTCATTATACTCAAAATGAACATCAACATTCATTCACATATTTCTTTTTTCCCTGTGTGAACACATTTCATAAATTTAAAAGCAAGAGAGTGACATTTTTTCTTTTTCTTTACTTAAATTATTATATTAGTTAATTTTATGGAAAATTGTCACAAAAGAACTTAAATAAATTTCCTAATATAATAAGGGTTAAAATATATCTATCCAATAGGAATTTAATAAATTTTTAGGTCATTTTAACCCTTATCATTTTATTTTAGCCCCTAGTAAATTGGTTTTACCCATAACTACGGTAATTGATTTTTACAATTTTTACTATTCATTTTGACCAAAACATAAGTTGAAAATATTATATAATATTAAATATTCTGATTATAAATATGCAACACATTTTTAAAAATTTAATTCAAAAAATTGGAAAAATTTATTTTAAAATTAAACCCGCAAACATGATGAAAAAACAACTTTCCAAAGAGAAAATTTTCATAAGTATATAAAGTTTTAATATCAAAATTCAATATGAAATTGATCCCAATGATATAAATTTGATTAAAAAATATAATTGAATTAATTTTACTTTTAAATTATATTTAGATAAAATTTAAATTTTTTAATTCTTTATTTGAAAGGAAGGTTTTTAATAAAAATCATTATTTTCGCTATTCAATGAAAAATTAATCTTTTCATAGAAGTTTCAAAAAATCACCCAAAAATTATTTTGAAATTTTTATTAAAAATATGAAGTTATTTTTTTCAAATAAATTTTCTAAAAAAGTTTCAAAATTTAATTTTATTTTTTGTTTACAAAATCAATAAAAATTATTTTTTAAGAAAAATGTATTTTCCGAGCATATAAATACATTACTAAAAATTAAGTACTTTTTTATAAATATTTTTTTTATCTGAAGCCTTTATACTTTGTTTTAAAATTTTGGTTATTCCTATTCGGACCACCAAATTTAATGGCTAGGTTATAACAGTTCAGTTTAAATAATGTTATTAATAGTATATTGTGATTTTCTAAAACACAGTGTTACATATAACACAAGATATCAAGTAAATTATATTTATTTGAAAAATAATAATTTCATAAAATATTGAGGTGTTACACTCTACACCCCTTAGATAATTTCTTTCCACACAGTCTGATCATTATCTTGGTAATAAAGGGAATGACAATTGAAAATACCTTCGTTGAAATCTCACATTATATAAAGGGGTAATAAAACTTTCTCTTGATATGAGAGAAAGGGAAGTTTGAAGGCCATCTTAAATAATACATAATTAGGTTTCTAAGGGGAAAAACATTAGTGGGAAGTGAAAATATGTACAAGGAGTAAAAAACTAACTCCCAAGGACTAATATAAAGTGTTAGAGAGTATGGTTAAGAAGAATTTAACAACTATAAATCCATAAATTTGTGATGAGTTAAAAGACCATTGATTCAATAGAAATAGAAGTAATAAGACAAAAAATCTCAATATCCTTTTTCCTAAAGTTTACTTAATTTTTACTATCATGATATATAATATGAGAAAATATAATTACTTGATTTATTTCCATTTCATAAGCACAATCTCATCCTTTGGTTGTGCTTCGATCAATTTAAACTTCATCTCTTCTTCAAGAAATAAAGTTTCATTTTTCATGCCTGAAGAAATAAGGGATCACCTCATCCATAATATAATGATAATTCTTTCCTTCTATTAATAGTTGTCATTAAAACCAAAACGGTTAGAACATGTTACCTAATATGCATAAATATTCATATGGTGAAATAATATATTAATATCTAAAACCTAATCCAAATTAAAACTTAAACCATTTCATAAATGGATAACATTAATACCCATCCAAAATTAAAAAAAATTAAATAAGGAAACTAAATTTCCAAAAATAAACTTAACATTAGTCCCTAAAATATCATAAAGTAACTCTTAATTATCACATACAAATTATGTGAATACTTTGGTTATATATTTTCCTAAAACATGGTAATGACCATAATTTCCATAAAATTTCAATGAAAACATACATGATATGAAAAATTAACTATTTACTTATTCCTTAAATAAAATCACATATAATTAAATATATTTCATATAACTAAAAATTTTGTAAACTTCATCAATGATAATATGAAACATTTTTTCATCAAATCATTCATTAGTTCTAAGGTAATAAATATTATCAAATTTAATTTATCTATATCAATCATCTCTTTATCCTTACATAATTATCTCAACATCAGGAACATATTAAGCATTATATTTCCTTTAATCATGTTTTTTAATAAAATATCACCTTGCCATTAAATCACTTTTCTAGGTCATGAGTACCATTCAACATATTCTTACAAATACTTAACGAAAAACTTCTACAAATAAATCCAAATATATTTCATAATTATTTAATTATAATACATAAGAACATAAATAATTATGCTACATTCTTAAATCATTAACTAGGATTTATCATATTATTCCTTAATACCTCCTTCCTTTCATATGTCATTTTTAGTCACTTAATCATCAATAGAAAAACCATTACTCATACAACCTTGTTAATCTTCATATTGAGATTTCCCCCTAGGACATAAATTTTCATAATACCCATACTTTCCAAATTTAAAACTTTCAACTATTGATTATGCCTAAGGGAAACAATTATTCTCATCCATTACGTTAACTAAACTTTTTATTTTAACTTCAAAATAACTTACTTTGTGCCCTTATTCTCTATATATAAAACATCTTCTTATTCCATTGATATATTATATTGAGTGCTTCTTTACACATTCTTGACATATAGGAAACTAAATATTATTTACTGAATGGTATCCACCACCCTAACTCTCAATAAACTATTTACTTATCTTCTTTAGTGAGTCCCAGAATTAGTTAAGGTGAAAGATGTAAATCATATATCGTGATAACTGATTACCCATAATCATAATATCTTTCACTCCAGTCATCATCACATTTGGTGTCTCATCAACACATTTTCTATCATATTAAATGTTAACCTATTCCCTTCTGGTTATCTTTATTTACTAAAACCAAAAAGCATAGTGTTAGCAACATTAATCATAGTGTAAAACCACAACATCATGAAAAATCAATTACATGATGACTAAATCATGAAACCATATTTTTGATCTATGACACCTTATGTTTAGCACATTAGACTCAGTCTGGTTGGTGAGGACTCCTTAAGTACATCTAGGTGACCTGGGAACAAATCCAGGTAGAGGCATAATTTCTAGGTATTGTAGCAGGCACAGTAGAAGTACTGTAGTAGGTGTTGTAGTAGGTACTGTAGCGGGAACTGTAGCAGTTATTGTTTGGCACTATAGTAGTCGGGACTATTCCCCTTTTTGGGCCTTCGGGCCACTGATTTGGTCCCTAAGTCCTTTAAGGCCTTCGGTCCACCTAGGACTATGGTTCAATAAGGCCTTAGAGCCACCTCAAGGCCTTCGATCCACCTTAAGGCCTTTCGGTCACCTTAGGTGCAGATGCAAACCTGACATCATACAAGGAACAAGCTCTACAAATAGGATGAGTAAGGAGCTTTCACCATAAAAGAAGATAAACGGGTTGAAAGAATGTGAGGGTATGGCACCTGCCATTGGTACAAGCCTGTGCATGCAAGGGAAATCCTAGCTGAAAAACCATGTGAAGGTGGAGAGATAATTTCATGATGAAGATGCTGGGGAGGAGCAGTTCCAAGTGGTTTGTCTAAGTTGTATGTAATATTTTAAGCCTATGGGCAATAAATTCCTCTAAGGTCTACGGTCCATGTAATACCTATTCCTGCGGTATTTGTAAGGGTTCCACCTCACCCCTTGAAAGGTGTATTATCAAAAATAAATAAATCAATAAAGGCCTTCAGACCATTAGAGGGGGGACACATTATATTTAAACTAGGTTATATATAATAATTATCTATTCAAATACTTTATTATGGTTTATAAATAGAATGTGTATTAACTAAATAATATCTCCCAAGATTGTTAATTTAGCTGCATAGTAAGGGCACACTCACCATGCACTAAAATGATGATCGAGATATACTCAACCAACTATTTTTGGGGTTGTATCCCCTAGATAAATATACGAAAAAACCATGTTCACTTATAATATCAAGGGATTTATTTCTATGAAAACCACATAATATCCTCCTTACCAAAACTTTAGGATGTTATCCTATATATAGACTCATCCTATAGGTTGTTTACTAAAGTTTTATTATCCAAGTTTACAATATTGAAATAAACTTATCCTTTGATACCAACTATAGCAACTCAAGATTTCATACATAGATACTACATATTTTAAGATGAATATTAATTACATTGCATAAATACACCCCCGAGGATCATAATGGTTTAGTGTCTTTGGAATCTTGGAAACATAAACAACTGATTCATAAGTGAAAAATATTATCTCCCACTAAATTAATCATAACTAGAACCCTTATTAGGCATATCATACTTAATACCTTTCTATGTAACCTGGGGAAAGTAAACGTAATAAAGGGTGATCTAATATGAACAATAATGATAAAAAAGTGAAATATCAACATAACATTATAATAAGGGTATGAGAACATGATAATGACTTCTAAAAATTATACTCATCATGTAATAGATCATAAACATGAGCCATGGAATTAATATTGGAAGTTATAATACATAAATCATAAATTAATCAAGTAACATAATCCAAGAGAGCATAAAATTGGAATAATACATTGAATTTTTTCATACACATAATCTTACAACATTATTAACATGTTTAAATAGATATTGGTTCACTCATTAAGTTAAGGACATGAAATCATTCCCTTGCATAAAATTTTAGACATTAAAGAATATCCACACATGACATTATGGACATGAAAGTGGGTCCACACATGTAATTATGTATATTAAAGTAGTTCCACACAAAACTATATGAACATGAAAGTGGGTCTATGAATAACCTTATAGACATGAAAGTAGTCTCATTCATAACCTTATGGACATTAAAGTGGGTATACACCTAACATTATGAATATAAAATCAATTTCACACATTAAATAATTAACTCTTGAGTTATCCATCATTACACAATGAATTGTATGGAGATATAGGTCCCACCCATCACATAATGAAAATCATATATCTGTTTGCAAAAATATTATAAAAATTTTATCATATCAAAACCCATGAAAATAAATTTGTTTTATAAACATTTCATCATATCATAAACCATGGAAAAGGAACAGGTTTCATAAACATTTAGTCATCATAGTCATAAACCATTTGAGGAAATAATAATAATGGTATCCTTTGATCATATCCCTAGTAAATCATAAGTAACATCAAAGGATGTCATCTTAGATGGAAAATGATATTTTAAAGATCACTTAGAACATGTCTTGATGAAAATAGTATTTCAACTATGAAAATTAATTTTAAAAAAATTTATAAAACACCTTAAAAATACTTTTCTTTGAAAAAAACTTGGATAGTTATAAAGGAATCATTAAAATGTTGAGTGTTCATGATAGCTGGAAATTTTTTTCATGTTATACAAGTAAAAGTAAATATTCCTTTTACATTTTCAGTAAAATACAAATGGGCCTTATTTTCAAAATGAAATAAATATTCCTTTTAAAAAAATTAAAAATAAAACAGGGGTAAAAAAAATTAAACAATATTTTTAGTAACATTAAAACATTCTTGAAAACATTTTTAGAAAACATGGATATGGTAGAAAAGGGATTTTCGAACGAAGATAGAAATAAAGTTAGTTTTAAAAAAACATTCTTTTTGAATATTAAGTACATAAAGAGAGGAAAATGAAGGGAAACGTATATTATCATGAAATAAACTAATTATTGGAAAATTTATAATGTTATTAAGAAATTTATCATAATATTTCAACATTAAAATCATATTCAAAAACTATCCCAAAAAACAATGAGTGTGACATCAAACCCTTACCACTTTGGTAACCTCTGAATCATAATCCCCATTGAAGATAAAACCGTATATTAATATTTATATCCCATAATTTTCATTAAAATATTCATCAAATACATTCATGGGTAGTATATAGACAACATAAATGAAAAAATTGGTGAATATGGCATATGTCTTCCATAAATAAAAGAGATACTAGAAATCTATTACCATAAGTCTCAACTTCCTTCATAAACTTTATATAATCATTTATAATAAATATAGGTTTATTATAAATACATTACAGATCCATGATATTATATATCATACCATATATAATTTACTTATGATCTTTTATTACCCTTTTATTAATAATTCCCTGTTAAAATTATGTTTTGGGTAATAACTTCTTTGTTTTTCATGTATGTTTTCATTTGGTATTTTTGGTCATTTTACTTTGATCATGATTAAATAATATAAAAGATTTTAACCATGATATATATATAATATATATTTAGTATATATGTATTTATAATAATATATAAAATTTAGAGGCAGAAATTGAAATATATTTTTCATGGAAACGGTAGGTCGTACGTACACATGAACACTCTTTCCATTTTCTTGAAGGATTGAACAAAATAATGGTATATAATATATCACTCTTAAATATTAATTATTACTTCATATATATCACATATATATTCATTAAATTTATCCTTATTACCTTCCATGTAAATCATAAGTGAAAAATAAATCACATTGTTTCACGATGTGGTAGTACGCCGTACACATGAGAGACATTATTGTATTCCTAAGGAATAAAAAATAAGAAGTTATATGTGATATTATAATTCCAAAAGTATAATAATATCAAAAATATCATATATAATCATTAAACGTGTCATTATATCCAACCGTGAGAGGTGGTGATGGAAAACGAATTACATCGGTTCTCAAGGCGGTAGTCCTTCGTACCCACGATCAATGGTTTTGTTACACCTTTGATGTAATATGAGACATATATAGGTTATTACATAAAAATAATAAAATATTATTATTTTTTATATACTTTTTTCATTATATTGGAACTATTAATACATGAATGAAAGTTTTAATAGGAGGAGTAAAAATAATGAGCTTAGTGAAGACAATTAACTTTTCTTAGAACAGCCTTCTTTAAATATCTTATTAAAGACTCTAGGGTTGGTCTTTTGGAAAGATAAGAATCTATATAACATGGATAAGTATTTTGGGGAGATATTTTTGTAGGGTTTAGTTGAGACAAATGGCATGATATGTGTGAATATGTGAGGGGATAAGGTGGCCTTTTATAATTGAGGTGGAGTGGCATTTTTTTAAATACACAAAACTATTAAATAATGGGGGGTCACACTCAACCCAAATTCCTCAAAAATTGATAATTAATGGAATATATGGATTATATTTTAGATCCAAAACTACACAACATAAAAAAACACATGTTTTAAACATGTTATTCCTTAACTTCTATGTTTCATTACTTTTACCAGTTTAGTTTTCACTATGGTAACTATCATTTTATCTAGGTATTTAATCATTTAAGTATAAAAATAAAATGATATTTACTAAATAATTTTTACCCAATAATTATAAATATTAACTAAAATTTATAATATATAAATCCTATGTTTTTGGAAAAATTAATTTTAATACAAACACAAGAAATATGCAAAAACTTGTTTTACCATTCATTAGGGTAACGAAGTTTTTAGTATTTAAGGGTCAATATAATTATTATAAAAATACCATTGGTACATGAATGTACTATGGTTAATATTTTTAAACATATACCAATAATTTGGAATATGATGGTATTTTTTGTAATTTTAAATCATTTAATAAAATATTATTTATTACAAAGTAACATTAATGTCAATTTTGACACTATCCATTTAAACTTACTTTAAAAGCATCAAGACAAAGTTTGAATTCAAATCTATAATTTTCACACCTATATATAATGTTATATTTATCTAAACATTTATTGAATAAAATAATTCATTTAATTTATATTACTTTTAATATTCTTTGTATCATTTATTTTATTTTTATATTAATTAAATAATTACTACATTGGCATTTCTTAAAATTTTAAAGTAATTGAATAATTACTAAAAAATATACTCATAAAATTAATTTAATTATTATAAAAATTACCAAAAATATTTTTTCACATATTGTGTTGGTCCATATGTGAACACATAATTTAAATTTAAAAGCACAAGGGTGAGATTTTGTGTTATTCTTTACTTAAATTATTCTATTGGCCACGTTCATGTAAAAGTGACATACAAGAACATAAAAATATATAATAATATAGTAAGGGTTGAAATATTTCCATATAATTGGAATTTTATATGTTTTTAGTTAATTTTAACCCTTATCCCATTAGTTTAACCCCCCTGCTAAACCCATTTTAACCTCAACCGCAATAATTAATTTTTACTATTTTTACTATTTATTTTGATAAAAAAAATTATTTGGAATTATTATATAATATTAATTATTATAATTCCAAATATGGAGTCCATTTTTCTAAATTTCATTCATATAAGTGGAAATATTTATTTTAAAATTAAACTAGTAGATGCGATGAAAAAATAGTTTTCTAAAGACAAGATTTTCATAAGTATAGAAATTTTTTATATCAAAATTCACTATAAAAGTGATCCCGATGATATAAATTTGATTAATAAATATATAATTTTACTAATTTTACTTTTAAAACATTATTAAATAATATATAACTTTGTAAATTCTTTAAATGAAATGGTGGTTTTTAATAAAAATCGGTATTTTTCACTATTTATCAAAAAAATACATCTTTTTAAAACATTCTCAAAAATTATCCCTAAGATAATTCTAAAATTTTGATTCTAAAAATGAAATTATTTTTTTGAAATAAATTTTCTAAATATTTTCAAAAATTAATTTTATTATTTATTCACAAAATAAATAAAATTCATTTTATTGAGAAAAATGTATTTTCGAAGTATATAAATACATTACTAAAAATTAAGTAATTATTTATAAATATATTTTATTTATATACATCCTTTATACATAATTTCAAAAATGCTTTTATTTCTGTTTATACCATCAAATTTAATAGCTAGGTTAGAAAGGTCAAGTTTAAATGATAGTATTAATAGTATATCATGATTTGTTAAAACAAATTATTACGTGTAATTCAAGGTATAAATGAAATTAATTATATTTGAAAAATATTTATAAAATATTATGGTGTTAATTTTTTTATACTTGAATCTCCATAGAGAAATTATATGATCCTTATTTTATAAATCTATTTCATTTTTCTTCACCTTTGGATATTTCTGTAATATATAAGTTTAAGTGCCATTTTTCCTCTCTTTTATGCTTAAAATGGTTCAAAAAAATTAATAAAAGATGGCCTTATATCTCTAATTTTGGTTGGAAAACCATTTTATTCCATATTCATGTAATCTAAAATGTTTTCATGAATTTTTTGACTATTCTTCAATGATTATTTAAATTCAGTTTTACTATTGTTTGAATTTTTACAAAAAGGTTTAATAATAATATCCTTGTCAATTTAATAAAAATTTACTTTTTACTGAAGGTGTGAATGTAATATTTGTTTTAAAAATTACAACATGAAAATAATTTCTTACTATTATGAACACTCAAAAATTTGAATCAACCATCATAAGTTTTCATATTTATTTTCAAATAAAATTTTTTTTTAATATTTTAAAAAAATTAGTTTTAAAAATATATTTTCTAAGTGCAAAGCGTATTTTCCTTAAGAATATTTTCAATGATATTTTAATGTTATTTATATCCATTAAAAACAACCCTTTATTGTACTTAAGATCCACTGGGGATATGTTTTAATGATACTATCCATATTCTTTCTTAGGGTGGATTATGATTGTTTCAAAGAGATTTTCATAGAACCTATTTCTTTTCCATGGGTAAATCAATCTATTCAAGAACAATGGTTATTATTATATTGTAAAGTGAAAGCTTCTCATTTTTTTCATTTTATAGTACTTGGAAATATGTATGGATGATTGATGGGTGGTTCCATTATAAACCAAGGATGGGTGGTTCAGTTATAAACTAAGGACCGATGGTTACATTATAAAACAAGGACATGTGGGTCTGTTATGGCCCCCCAAGGCATTTGGTAAAGGGATGTAGTTAATTGGTTATAGTTGTCTCCTAATATTTTTTTGGAATTTAACAGGTAGGTTATTTGTTTGGTCCATAAGGCCGAATACCCTGAGAGGGGGGGTGAATCAGGGTATGACTAATTTAAATTTAAATCCCGTTCTGATCTTGTTTTGCTGTTAAGAAAAACACTCTTCCCTCTCTTTCATGTTGCACAATATAAACTGAAAGTAAAGCATGCACATGACACATCAATTTTTACTTGGTTCACACTCACTGGACTACATCCAAGGAGAATACATCGGCAATGTGCTGATGTACCAAATCCACTATAAGAACACTTCTCTTTAAAAGGTTCGGGATAGATCACTTCTATTCCCAGGCTCACTGCCTTTACAAGGTTTAGGGTCAGCTCACTGCTTTCCCAAAGGTCACTCCCTGTCTCTCTCTCTCTGGTTCATTGCTGGTGGAGAGGATCACCTTCTTCCTCTTCCTTTTCTCACTGCTCTGAAAAGGATCCACTCACAGTTTATAGACCTGTAGGTCTCTTCATTATCACTAATGAATACATCCTCTATTTTATTTGGATGCTCTGTTGAAGTCCAACTTTCACCCGTAGATGAATCTCACTTTGCACCAAAGGTATCGGGCAATCTTCCATCTTTCACGCAGCCCTGAATCCCTGCTGTGAATCAACCTTACTTGGTTCCCTTCTCTAAGTAGACGCACAAGTCTCTACGTGCAAGTCAAAACTGGCATGCAAGTCCACCTTAACCACTTGCGTGACATATAATTCTGCTACTCTAAACTTGCACGACACACAACCTTTCACACCCAAACCAATTTTGGCATGCAACCAACAAATTGTGTGCTTCTTAAAATCTAGCACGCAAGTCTCCCTCAACCACTTGTGCGACGCCTTCCTCTTCTACTCAGAACCTGTGCGACTCACTTCCTTTCTCAACAAAACCACATTAGGCACGCAACTATCACCTGGAGCGCAACTTATACTTGCGTGACCACACACCACTTGCACGACCACCACACCTGCACGACGGGAGCTATGATTTTTCTAAGTGTTGAACTATTCTCTGAATGAGGAGGGGTCGACCTGTATTTATAGGAATTTGGACACCCTGCGCGACAGCACACAAGTCTCCCCTCGGCGCGCAAGTTTCATCATGCAAGTCTCCTTCCGTGCAAACCACTTGCGCGACCAACTCCAAAACATGTGCGACCCTTATCCATTTGCCATATTTTGATGCTTTGATCTTGAAAAAAATATGGCGTTTAAGTTTTCTCTCCTTCAAGTACATGGAGCGCAAATCCCTTTGCCAAAAACCACTTATCTTCATTTGTCGATTTTCATGCCCAAAAATTTGGAAAACACTGGAAAATGGTGCCACCTTGTATCTGCTCTTTTTGTACCACCTCCAGATCATTCATTCCTTTGTCGAAGTTATTGAATCAAACATGGATCATTAACCATATCTCTTGAACTTGACATGCCACCATAAAAACCCCTTTGTCAATAAATTTGTATGTCATAGTTTTCTTTGTCAACAATCACAACATAGATCTCCACTTTGTCAACAAACACAATCACCTAAAAAATGCTTCAATGATGCCTTGAGGGATTTTTGCCCAACAATATCTCCCTTTGGGTTTGTTTACAACTCTTCCATAAAAAGATATGTCATTAATTCTTCAGCCACCATTCGCCTATTGAGATTCCTAATAGAGATCAAGGATTTACTCAACACATACTCTAATCCCACATGATCAATGCTCAGCATGAGAAAAAAGAGTAAATGAAATTTTCATCAATGAATCACTTCATCTCTGACACCCACTGTTGACACCAAACTGATACCAATTTTTACCAAACTGTTACCAATTTTTGGAAATATTCTTACAACATTCCAATATCACTCTTCTACTTTCATCATGATCTTCAACTATCGTGATATCTATTCTTTGATCGATCACTTCTAGCATCATTAGATTTAAAATTATCCCACTATCTACTCACAACTTTAAATATTTTTAGCTATAAATCCACTTTAGCACTATTGCCTGTGTTCTTCAAGTTAACCTCTGGCTAAGAACTTTGAACTAGCTTTAACTCCCCCTATCTGGCTGCTCCACCTGTCATCTTCTCCCCGTATCTGTCATGATTTCTCAAATAGCCACACTGTCTCCCCCTTGAACAATCACTATTTTCTCCCCATTTTTCAAAGAACCCAAAGGTCACTCCTTTTTAGTCTGTAACAGAGTAGAGAAAACATATCATCACATTAGGGAAAAATACATCATACCTCAGGGAGAGGGGGAGGGTCCCACATCCACACTCTTTCAAGTGCGGGGAATTGACTGAACTCCCAGAGCCAGTTGATTTATCTCAAAAGCTTCCTTGGGTAAGGCCTTTTTCAGAATGTCTGCAACTTGTAGCTCTGTAGGCACATACTCCAACTTCACGATTCCCAGCTCAAACTTCTCCTTGATCAAATGATACTTTATCTCAATGTTCTTTGTCCTTGAATGGTGGACTGAATTTTTTCTAAAATTGATAGCACTCAAGTTATCAAACTGGATTCCAATCGGAGACTTCACTTCAACTATCATGTCTTCAAGCTATTGCTTCATCCATAATAATAGTGTGCATGCTTGAGTGGCCACAATATACTCAGATTTCACGGTGCTCAATGAAATACAATCTTTCTTCTTTCTTAGCCAAGAAATACACAATCCACCAAGATAAAAGGAACCTCCTGATGTTGATTTTCTGTCATCTGCTGATCCAGCCCAATCTGCATCTGTGTAACCCAATAACACTGATTGAGATTTTTCATTATACATCAGACCGAAATCCGTGGTGCCTTTGATATACTGAAGTATTATTTCCACTGTGAGCATGTGTATTTCCTTGGGATTACTCTGATATCTCGCTGCTTGGCATGTGGAAAAAAATAATATCAGGCCTTGTTGCAGTCAAGTACAGCAAACTTCCAATAATTTGCATGTATTATGTGATATTAACTGCATCGCCATTATCATCTTTTGATAATTTCATCTGGGTAGCAACTGAAGTCTTCATTTATTTGGAATTATCCATTCCAAACCTTCTTAGAACCTCCTTGGCATATTTGGATTGAGAAATTAATGTTTCATCCCTTCCTTGTGTCACCTGTAGACCAAGGAAAAATGTTATCTCTCCAATCATTGACATTTCAAACTAATTTTCATGAATTCAGAAAATTGTCTGCACTAAGATTTATCTGATCCACAAAATATTATTTCATCAACATAAACCAGCACCATCATCCTTTGATTACTATTGTTGTTGAAATATAGCTTGTAATCAACTCCACCACACTGGAAACCAAGCTTTTTCAAATACTGGTCAAGCCTTGAGTACCATGCTCTTGGTGCTTATTTCATCCCATAAAACACCTTCTTCAGCTGAAAAACTTTATTCTCATCTTCATGAATGAGAAAACCATCTTGATGCTCAATATACGCCTCTTCTTCCAAAACCTCATTTAGAAATGTAGATTTGACGTCCATCTGGAACACTTTGAACTTTATTTTCACTACTATGGCTAAAAATAATCTGATTGTCTCCAGCCATGAAACGGGTGCAAATGTCTCATCAACATCAATACCCTCTATTTGGGAGTATCCTTTTCACACCAGTCATGATTTGTTTCGAATCACTGTGCCATATTCATTCATATTGTTTCGAAAGACCCATTTAGTCCGGATGGCGTTCTTATTTTTTGTCCTCAAAACAATCTCCCATGTATGATTCTTCTCAATCTGGTCTAATTCTTCATTCATAGCCTGAATCTAGTACTCATCTTCAGCTGCATTGGAAAAATTTTTGGCTCCACCTGAGATAAAAATGATGTTTACCGTGATGATTTAATTCTTAGAGTCTGAACTGGAGCTTTCTGATCACCAATGATATTTTTCCTATAAATTTCAGCTCGACTCTTTGGCTTCTTAGCAGATTCAGATTTTGTTTCCTCTTTTTCATTATCATTATCTTCTTCTGAGACAGCCTCTGCCACTTCTACTCCCCCTGTGTTTCTTACCTCCTCATCAATTTCATCCAGAAACTATTCACTGGATCGTTGATTATTCTGTCCATTTTCAACTATAGTGACATCATTGCTCTCAACAATTTTTCCCAGCCTTTTGTTGAAGCATTTATAAGCTTTGCTTTTCCCTGAGTAGCCAAGGAATATCCCCTCATCTCCTCGTGACTCAAATTTCCTGTGATTTTCTTTTTTGAGAATGAATCACTTACTTCCAAAGATTTGAAAGTATTTCAACGTTGGCTTCTTTATGTACTGCATTTCATACTGAGCCTTTCCTTCCTTTGGACACAACAGAGACCTGTTCGAAATATAGACCGATGTCAAAACTGCTTCCTTCCAAAATTTCTCTGGTAAGTCCTTTTCAATAAGTATCATTCTGGACATGTTGTTGATGATCCAATTTCTTCTTTCAAACAATCCATTCTGTTGGGGAGTTCTCACTGATGAAACTTGATGCCTTATCCCATGTTTCTAGATA
This sequence comes from Viscum album, assembly GCA_963277665.1. NCBI lineage: Eukaryota > Viridiplantae > Streptophyta > Magnoliopsida > Santalales > Viscaceae > Viscum > Viscum album. The sequence continues at coordinate 1,669,603,408 of OY728156.1, forward strand.
TAGTCTTTAAATTGACTATTTGTAAATTATATACTGTTATCCATACAAAACTTCAGAATTTTATGCCCATGCATACTTTATGATTCCCTTCTATACTGCTTGATACAACTGAACACTTTTGTCTTATAGTTAATGAAAAATACCCAAGCCATTCTACTAAAATCATCAATGAAAAGAACATAGTACCTTTTCCCATTTATGGCTTGTGGAGAGATAGGTCCACAAACATCAGCATGCACCAATCCAAGCACTCTGGTTGATTTCTGTTCCTTTGGCATGTATGTCTTTCTGATGATATTACTTTTTTGGAAATCATCGCACAAATGAGTGCGATCTCATGATAATTTGGTAAGGTCTCTAGCAGTATCATGCTTTACAAGATCTTCCATAGATGGTTGACATAGATGACCAAGATGCTTATACCACAACTTGTTTTCTTCCTCTCTGGATAAGAGACACATATCTTCTTCTCCACTTACAAGGTAAAGATTTCCCTTTGTCCTTTTTTCCTATAGAACAATTGCTCCATATTTTCCTTTCACAACACACATCTTCTTGGTAAATCAGATAGAGTGCCCAAAGTCACATAATTGATTGACACTAAGCAAATTATTATTGAGGCCCTATACTAACAAGATATCATCACTTCTCATTTCTTTTCCCCCAAATTTAGCCTTTCCGGAACCAATAATCTTCATCCCTTCATCGTTCCTAAACTTAGAAACACCTTATTTGTCGTATTTAATGCCTTTAATGAGATCCTTGTTCCCTGTCATATGGGATGTGCAACCACTATCAAGGATCCATACTCCTGAACGATCTGAAGCTTTAAGGGAAATTTCTGAAACTACTTCCTTATCATCCTTTTTCTTTTTGATCCATGTCTTTGACTTCACACTCGGTGTGGTTTGGAGAAATTTATCTTCCTTAGAGTGTGATGGACTAGCTTCATCCTGTAGAGATGTAAATTGATTTTGCATTTTCAGCTCACTTGACGATTCCCTGACTTGCTACTTACGACTGCTCGGGTTTTACTTTGGTACATTCCTTTGTATGATTGATGTGCAATATCTAGCCATGTGCCCAAATCCTCCATGTTAGGACTAATAGGGGCCTATATACCCTAAGAGGGGGGGTGAATCAGGGTATGGATATTCTTTTTCAAAGTTCTTCCAGCCCCATTGGATCTTGGCCTCTTTATTACAAGGTTAACTTCGTTTTCACTTGTGTGTTTACTATGATCACTTATTTTCTTCTTTATCTAATGATGATGCTTTAAATGCAACTCAGGGAAGTAAGCAGGCAGACACAGAGATTTTTACTTGGTTCACCCTCACTAGGCTACGTCCAAGGAGCATACGCCAACAAGTTGTCGGTCGTACCTAATTCCACTATTCTTCACTAGATGTGGATACAATGGTTCAGGCTAGATCACTTCTATGCCCAGGATCACTGCCTTTACAAAGTTTAGGGTCAGCTCACTGCTTTCCCAAGGGTCACTCCCTGTTTCTCTCTCTCTGGCTCACTTCTGGTGGAGAGGATCACCTTCTTCCTCTTCCATTTCTCACTGCGTCGGAAAGGATCCACTCATAGTTTATAGACCTGTAGGTCTCTTAATTTGCATGAAGGAATTCATCTTCTTCTTTATGTAGATGCTCTGTTGAAGCTCAACCTTCAACCGTAGATTAATTTCCCTTTGCACTGAAGGTACCGGGCAGTCCTCCATCTTCCACGCAGCCCTAAATCACTACCGGAAATAAACCTTACTTGGAGCTCTTCTCTAAGGCGGAGCGCAAGTATCGGCGCGCAAGTCAACACTGGCGTGAAATTATTTACTAACACTTGCACGACTCAAGCTTAAGCTTCTCCAAACTTGGGTGACGCACTTCCTTTGCTGCTGAAACTACCTCAGGCACGCAACAAACACTTGGTGCGCAACTTCCTTCTCTAGCGTGCAAGTCCCACTTGCGCGACACACCACCACTTACGCGACCACCACACCTGCATGACGGGAGCTCTGAATATTAAAAGTTTTGAACTCTGGTAAAGAATGAGGAGGGGTGGTCCAGTATTTATAGGCATTTGGTCACCCCTGTGCGACGGCGCGCAAGTCTCCCTTCGGCGCGCAAGTCTCGACGCACAGCTCTCTGGCCCTCCAAGCCATTTGTGCGACCCACTTCCAATCTTGTGTGAACCTATTGACTTTTCCATATTTTGATCTTCTGATCTTGAAAAACCATAGGCGCATAAGTTCTCAAGCTTCCAAGGCATCGGCGCACAAGTATCTTTCATGGAGCGCAAGTCACCTGCACGACCTCACCAAAACTTGTGCGACCCTTATCCCTTTTCCATATTTTGATGATCTGATCTTGAAAAACATATGGCGTGCAAGTTTCCAAGTCTTCAAGTACACGGCACGCAAGTCCCATTGCCAAAAACTACTTTTCTTCATTTGTCGATTTTCAGGCCCAAAAATTTGGAAAACACTGGAAAACGGCACCACCTTGTATCTGTTCTTTTTATGCCGCCTCCAGATCATCCATTTATTTGTCAAAGTTCTTGAATCAAACATTGATCGTTAACCACAGCTCTTGAACTCGACAATAAACCAAGAAATTCCCTTTGTCAACAAATTTGTATGTCATGGTTTGCATTTTCAACAATCTCAACATAGATGTTCACTTTGTCAACAAACACAATCACCTCAAAAATACTTCAATGATGAGTTGAGGGATTTTTTTTTCAACAATCTCCCCCTTTGGGTTTGTTGACAACTCTTCCATAAAAAGATGCATCATTGATTCTTCATCCACCATTCACCTTTTGCGATTCTAATAGAGATCAAGGATTTACTCAACACATACTCTAAGCCCACATGAGCAATGCTCGACGTGAGAAACAAGAGTAACTAAAAAGTTCATCAATGAATCACTCCATCTCTGACATCCACTGTTGACACCAAACTGATACCAATTTGTACTAAACTGATACCAATTGTTGAAGGACTTATTGGAAGACCTATTTTTGTTTAGAAATATTTTTACCACATTCCAACACTACTCTTCTTCTTTTATCACGATCTGCAACTGTCGTGATATCTATTCTTTGATCAATCACTTCTAGCATCATCAAATTGTATACGCTCCCCCTTTCTTCTCACAGATTCAACACCTCTTTAGCCCTATTTCCTGTGTTGTCCAAGCTAAGCTCTGGCTAAGTACGTTCAATAAGCTTCAGCTCCCCCTATCTGGCTGCTCCACATGTCAGCTTCTCCCCATATCATCCATGATTTATCAAACAGTCATGTTGTCACCCCCTTGAACAATCACTCTTTTCTCCCACTTTGTCAATGAACCCAAAGGTCACTCCTTTGTAGTCTGTAACATAATAGAGAACACATATCAGTACATTAGGGAAAAACACATCATACCTCAGGGAGAGGGAAAGGGGGTTCCACATATACACTATTTCAATTGCGGAGAGTCAACTGAACTTCCAGATCCAGTCAATGTCTTTCAAATGCTTCCTTTGGTAAGGCCTTTTTCAGAATGTCTGCAACCTGTAGCTCTATAGGCACATACTCTAACTTCACAAGCCCTGGCTCCACTTTCTCCTTGATAAAATGATATTTGATCTCAATGTTCTTGGTCCTTGAGTGATGAACTAGATTTTTGCTAAGATTGATAGCACTTGAGTTATCACACTGGATTCCGATCGGAGACTTCACTTCAACTCCCATATCGCCAAGCTGCTGCTTCATCCATAATAACTGTGTGCATGCTTGAGTGGCCACAATATACTCAGTTTCTATGGTGCTTAATGAAATTCAATCCTACTTCTTGCTTAACCAAGCAATACATAGTTCACCAAGATAGAATGCACCTCCAGATGTTGATTTCCTGTCATCCGCTGAACCGGCCCAATCTGCATCAGTATATTCCAATAACTCTGTCTGAGATTTTTCGTTATATGTCAAGTCGAAGTCCATCGTGACCTTGATATACCAAAGTATTCATTTCACTACGAGCATATGACTTTCCTTGGGATTACTCTGATATCTCGCTGCTTGGCATGTGGCGAAAAAAATATCAGGCCTTATTGCAGTTAAGTACAATAGACTTCCAATAATTTTCCTATATTCTATGATATTAACTGCCTAGTCATCCTCATCTTTTGATAATTTCATCCGGGTAGCAACTAGAGTCTTCATATCTTTGGAATTCTCCATTCCAAACCTCCTCAAAACCTCTTTGGCATATTTAGATTGAGAAATGAATGTTCCATTCCTTCCTTGTGTCACTGGTAGACCAAGGAAAAATGTTAGCTCTCCAATTATTGACATTTCAAACTCATTTTTCATGAATTCGGAAAACTGTCTGCACTGATCTTCATCTGATCCACCAAATATTATGTCATCAACATAGACCAGAACCATCATCCTTTTATTATTATTGTTGTTGAAATAGATATTGTAATCAACTCCACCACGCTGGAAACCAAGCTTCTTCAAGTACTAATCAAGCCCTGAGTACCATGATCTTAGTGCTTGTTTCAGCCCATAAAACACCTTCTTCAGCCTACAAACTTTTTTCTCATCCTCATGAATAAGAAAACCATCTGGTTGCTCAATGTACACCTCTTCTTCTAGAACCCCAATAATAAATGCAGATTTGACATCTATCTGGAACACTTTGAACTTTCTTTTCATTGCTATGGCCAAAAATAATCTGATTGTCTCCACCCTTGCAACCGGTGCAAATGTCTCATCTACATCTATTCCCTCTATTTGGGAGTATCTCTTGCATACTATCTGTGATTTGTTTCGAATCACAATTCCATATTCATTCATCTTGTTGCAATAGACACATTTAGTCCTGATAACATTCTTGTCTGCTGGCCTTGAAACAATCTTCCATGTCTGATTCTTCTCAATCTGATCTAGCTCATCATTCATAGCCTGAACCTAGTTTTCATCTTCAACTACATCAGAAAAGCATTTCGGCTCAACCTAAGATAGAAAATATGTCTGTTGTAGTGATTTCATTTTCCTTGTTTGAACTGGAGCTAACTAATCACTGATGATATTCTTCCTATCAATTTCATCTCAACTCTTTCGCTTCTATACAGATAAGGATTTTACTTCCTCGTACTCACCATCAGTATCTTCTTCTGAATCAACTTCATCCAATTCTTCTCTCCCTGAGTCTCTTACCACTTCATCTCTCTTAATAGAAAACTTCTCACTAGGTCATTGTTCAATGATGCCTTTTCTTTGAACTTCGTATCTCAGATTTCTATTGACACGCCTTTGATTTTCTCTCGCAGCATCTTGGTATCCTGAAAGTAGTCAGCTGATACCACATTATTAGAATAGAATAGATAATCATGAAATCCTATGTGTTACTGCTTGGCCCCCAATCATTCTTCATGAAAATAAACATTCATCCTCCATATCTCATTGTGATCTTGCATCTGATTAGGATATAGAATGCTCCCCATGTGTTATTCAACTCTTCCATCTGTTAGGCACAACTATATAGACCCATAACCATTCTTTTCCTCATGCATCATTTATTCTCATATTCCAATCAGAATTGAGCCATTAACAAAATCTCTAATCCTACTGAGTTGGCACTCGGTGTAGGAAACAAGAGACAAAGTCAATAACACAATCACTTCCTATTTTGCTCTATTTCTCCCTTTCATCATCAACTTTGATACCTAATTTGAGTCATTCAAAACACTAAAGCATATCATATCTCCACTTTTCATCTTTAGATGCCACTTCCCCTTGGATCGTATCACCCTAAAACCTGAAACACATGAATCATCAGTTAATAGAATTTATATACATAGGGATAGGGGATGTTTCTTGAATCCTCAAGATGAGGATAGTGGTTGATCCTGATGGTTCAACCCTTTGATTCTTTCTTGGAGTGCATCACATTACTTTCTTGCTTCCTCCAGCTTCCTGGCCAACTTCAACTGCTCTGGCCATATGACTAAGCATTCATTACCTGTATGCTGAGTCTTTTTCTGATATGAAGGTTCTGTAGGCCTGGCCTTTCTCACCATTTGGGGTTTAAACCCACTAGTACATATTTCCATCTTTGATGTTCCACTAAAATTCCATTTCCCTTGACTCATACTCTGAGCAGGAATATCTTTTCTTTCCATCTTCCCTTGCTTCTTCCACCATTGCAAGGATCTTGCATCTTCTTCCAGTTTTCGCTGTGGAACACGACCTGTGAATTTTTCATTAAATTTTTTGTTCATCTTTCTTTTATCATATGTCTGAGTCACCACACTCTTTTTCACTAGTGGTGAGTCCTCCATTGAACACTTATTCTTCTTTATCACAGCTGTAGTAGATCTCCCCTTAATCTTCTAGGTTTGTTCACATTCTCTCCTTGAGAGCTGTTTTGAGTATAATAGATGAGGTGACTGATACACCTTTTGTTCAGCTCCATGTGATTCCCCTGAGTCTCTAAGCATATTCCTCTCCTTTCCACTTTGACTCTCAATTTAGAATTTCTCATTATGCATCATTGGAGTTGAGAATCTCCTTTCGAGTTCCCTTTCCCTTCTTGTGTTCATATTGCTACAATTTCTTTCCAAATGCCCATAATCTGAACATATAAAACATTTTCCATCAAAGGCATACCTCATTTCATCACTTCTATGTCGAGATGTTGATACAACTTGAGTTCTTCTTTTGACATGGGGCTCTTGAGCTTCCTGACACATACTCATGGTGTGTCCCATTCTTCCACAGTAATAGCATCTAATGGATGATTTCCTCTGAGAGACTCTTCTCTCTGATTTCTCATGATGCTTCTTCTTATTCTCAGATTTAGTAATGTCTCTGTTTTCACAGCCTGAGATGTATTCCAGAGACTCTGAACATAAGCTTGACGTTTGGCCATTAATCCCACAGAAAAAGAACATGTCATCACTTCTTTTTGTAACTTTCCTATTAGGCCTATCTTCATCACCTATATGTTTTTCTCCACTCCTAGAAATATTCATGGCTCACATTCTATCATGCATGGGAGGAGATTCATCAAATCCAATGCTATATTTTCCCAAGATATTGGTCTTTGAGCTGAGAAAATATTTTTTTGTTTCTCCTCAGAAATATCATACTTCCTTTTCACTTTATCATCACCTTCTGAAGGACAATCGAATAGTAAGTGTAGTGCATCCTTCAACTTAGGTTTTACTTTGTCCCTTGATATCTCCATTTCTTTCTTGGATTTCTCTATTACTTCCTCCAATTGTTGAATCTTCTTATTTCTTGATTCAAGTTGAGAATTGAGTTCTTTTCTGAGATTCTTCCCTCTACTCAACTCATCTTCTAGTTCTCGTGTGAGATTTTCTACCATGTCGCATTGCTTCATTACTTTCAATTTTTCCTCAGAAACAGATTCAGTGACAGATTCATTATCTTGTTGTAGCCTTTGATTCTTCTGAACTTCTTCAAACAACTGTGTTTCTAGATCATCATTTCTATCTTTCAGATTTTGAACTTCATCTGACTTTTGATTCTCTTCATAATCACCAGCCTTTTGTTTTCCTTTCATTTTAGCCACCTTTTGTAGTTCTCCACCTTGAGAATCATTCTTCTCCTTTAGGTCAGTATCCACATCAATAAGCCTTTGATTTAAGCCTCTTAGCTTGTTGACCTCAATATCCAATACTTTTATCCGGATATCTTTAGATTTGACTTCTTCATCCAATTTCTGGTCCAATTTCTTTGTCATGTTGACAACATCTACAGGTGGCTTCCTTCTCAAAACTTCTTCATCATCAGTTGTTTTGGTATCACTTTGATGTTCATGTACTTCACTCATTCCAACATCATGATTGAGTGAATCAATCGTTTCCCTATCAGATTCATCCAGGCCTTCTTTCAGTAAGTTGTTTGATTCTTTTAATTGAATCACACTTTTTCCATACACACTTCCACACTAAGGAATACCACCTGACTTCCGATTCTTCTTTGATTTTTTTCCCTTTTCCATGGTACACCGAGATAAGAGCAGACTGATTCTTTAACCACACAGATCAACTACACCAAGTCTGAGCAAAAAAATCTGATAAAATCAATCGTCCCTCTGATACCAATTGTTAGGACCAATAGGGGCCTATATACCCTAAGAGGGGGGGTGAATCAGGTTATGGATATTCTTTTTCAAAGTTCTTCTTTCCCCACTGGATCTTGACCTCTTTATTACAAGGGTCACTTTGTTTTCACTTGTGTGTTTATTATGATCACTTATTTTCTTATTTATCTGATGATGATGCTTTAAATGCAACATAGGAAAATATACTGGCAGACACAGAGATTTTTATTTGGTTCACCCTCACTGGGCTACGTCCAAGGAGCATACACTGACAAGTTGTCAATCGTACCTAATTCCACTATTCTTTAGTAGATGTGGATACAATGGTTCATGTTATATCACTTCTATTCCTAGGCTCACTGTCTTTACAAAGTTTAGGGTCAGCTCACTGCTTTCCCAAGGGTCACTCCATGTTTCTCTCTCTCTGGCTCACTGTCAATGGAGAGGATCACTTTCTTCCTCTTCCTTTTCTCACTGCATCGGAAAGGATCCACTCACAGTTTATAGACCTATAGGTATCTTCATTTGCATGAAGGAATGCATCTACTTTTGTATGTAGATGCTCTGTTGAAGCTCAACCTTCACCCGTAGATGAATTTTCCTTTGCACCGAAGGTACCGGGAAATCCTCCAGCTTCCACGCAGCCCTAAATCACTGCCAGAAATCAACCTTACTTGGCACCCTTCTTTAAGGTGGTACACAAGTATCGGCACGTAAGTCAACACTGGCGCACAAGTATTTATTAACACTTTCATGACTCAAGATTAAGCTTCTCCAAACTTGTGCGGCGCACTTCCTTTGCTGCCCAAACCACCTCAGGCGCGCAACAAAAACTTGGCGCACAACTTCCTTCTCTGGCACGCAAGTCCCACTTGCGCGACACACCACCACTTGCGCGACCACCACACCTACGCGACGGGAGCTCTGAATCTTCAAATTGTTGAACTCCGGAAAATAATGAGGAGGGGTGGTCCAGTATTTATAGGCATTTGGTCACCCCTACGCGACGGTGCGCAAGTCTCCCTTCAGCGCACAAGTCTCGACGCACAGCTCTCTTCCCCTCCAAGTCATTTGTGCAACCCACTTCCAATATTGAACGAACCTCTTGAATTTTCTATATTTTTATCTTATGATCTTGAAAAACCATAGGCGTGCAAGTTCTCAAGCTTCCAAGGCATCGGCGCGCAAGTATCTTTCACGGTGTGCAAGTCACCTGCACGACCTCACCAAAACTTACGTGACCCTTATCCCTTTTCCATATTTTGATGATCTGATCTTGAAAAACATATGGTGCGCAAGTATCCAAGCCTTCAAGTACACGGTGCACAAGTCTTTTTGCCAAAAACAACTTTTCTTCATTTGTCGATTTTCAGGCCCAAAAATTTGGAAAACACTGGAAAACGGTGCCACCTTGTATCTGTTCTTTTTATGCCACCTCTAGATCATCCATTAATTTGTCGAAGTTCTTGAATCAAACATTGATCGTTAACCACAGCTCTTGAACTCGACAAGCCACCAAGAAATCCCCTTTGTCAACAAATTTGTATGTCATGGTTTGCATTGTCAAAAATCTAAACACAGATGTTCACTTTGTCAACAAACACAGTCACCTCAAAAATACATCAATGATGCCTTAAGGGATTTTTTCCCAACACTCCACACCAAAAACAATGACCTTCAAAGTATGTTCTATAATATTGATCTCTGTTTGGATGCCACTGTTGTTCTTGTTCCCTTAGGTATCTCTTGGCTATAGAACACACATTTTGTGAGTGTCTCATCTTTCCATAGCAATAACACCTAATGTAAGGAGCATTCCTGTGTGTCACTTCTGTACTACTGGTTTTCCCTTAGGATCTGCTAATATTCTGTTTCATACCCAAATATACCTTCACTCTCGGAATGGGTGCTTGCGGTATGACATTAATATTCACACTTTTTTGTTTTCAATCAGATCCCAATTCAGCCTTAGCATCTGAGATCGATTGCTGCTTCTTTCCTGTTGAACTACTAGCCTTCTCTATCATCTTTTCTGTCCTCTAAAAGAACTGATTTCTGGATATCATATTGGGAGTCAAGTTTTTTTTGGATCCTTCATTTTTCATCGCAGACTGACCAGTTATTCTTCTAGATCTTTGATACACTTGACTTGATATTTCACTTTTCTATTCAATCCATCGATATCTCTTTTCTGTTCTTAAATCTTGAGCTTATACTCACTGATTATGAGTTCTCTAGTGTTGAAAGCTTGAGTTTCTCAATTTCTTCCATCAACTCAGACTTCTCTTCTTCCTGCTTCTGCATATAGATTTTGGCATCTTGAACAACTTTGTTATCTTTATTTGTTTTGGCACTCCAAACATCTATCTCCTCAAGAGCAACCTATAACTCAGCTTGCATATCTATTCTTCCTTCAAATTATTCTTCTTCATCATCACCTTCAGTTTCATTATTCTCCTAAGAACTACCAGCAACTGCCACCATAGCATTTTCTCCTCGATCTTTGTAGTTCTCTATATCTTAAACCTCCTCATCTTGAGACTCATCTGAACTATCGCATTCTTTTGAAAGGAGTTTTTTCTTCTCAAAGAAATTTTTCTTGAACTATTTCTTTCCTTTCCCATAGGCTGATGACTTTTTCTTGGGAATTTAAACTTCGTCAACATCATCATTTCCTTGGAACTTTTTGGGACATCTTGCTGCAAGATGACCAACCTTTCCACATCAAAAACAGGCTAGTGGAAGTTTCCCTTTAAACTTTCCTTTTCCTTTTTGAAGATTTGAGGAGAGGAATGGCATCACCTCATATGTCTCTTATTCTTCCTGAGAATTTTCAATGGTGAGCTTCTTCATGGACTTGAATTCCACCTCTTTGGATTTCCCCTTTTCCACAGTGTTGTTATCATCATTTCTCATTTCATATGCAACAAGTGTGATGTGCAGGTTATCCAATGTCAGCTCTTTTGGGTCTTTTTCTTCCAAGACTAAGACTTTCGGATTAAATCGAGGTGGAAGTTTCCTCAAGATATGCTTCACAATCTTTATATCTTTGATAACTTCTCTAAGACCTCTTATGTCCCCCACTACAATATTTACCTTCTCAAAGAATGCATAGACAGATTCATTCGGGTTCATTCTCAGATCTTCATACTTGTTCCACAACACTTACAGCTTTACCTCTCTGACCTTTGTATCCCCTTCATATATATTCAATAACTTTTCCCACATGGCATGTGACATTTTGAAAGACACCACCTTTGTATATATAGGATTGGATAAGGCTCCCCCTGAGGCATTAATTTCTTTGGAATCATCATCCAACTCTCTATGCTCAACTTATGATAATGCACCACTATTAATATCAGTTGTTATTCCATGAAATGCTGCTGTGAATACAACCATTCCCAAAGATCAAAAGTAGTTTTGCATCCGATTCTTCCATAGCTGAAAATTTTTCCTATCGAAGATTGAAATTACTTTATAATTGGTGACCTCCATTTGAGAGAATAAAAAATATCAACCTTTCCCTATGATACCAATTGTTAGGTCCACAAGGCGGAATACCCTGATAGGGGGGTGAATCAGGGTATGACTAATTTAAATTTAAAGCATGTTTTGATCTCGTTTCACTATTAAGAAAAACACTCTTCTCTCTCTTTCCCGTTGCACAATATAAACTGAAAGTAAATCATGCATAGGACACAGTAATTTTTACTTAGTTCACCCTCACTGGGCTACGTCCAAGGAGAATACACCGGCAATGTTCCGATGTACCAAATCCAATATAACCACACTGCTATTTACAAGGTTCGGGATAGATCACTTCTATTCCCAGGCTCACTGCCTATACAAAGTTTAGGGTCATATCACTGCTTTCCCAGGGATCACTCACTGTCTCTCTCTCTCTGTATCACTGCTGGTGGAGAGGATCACCTTCTTCCTCTTCGTTTACTCACTACTCTGAAAAGGATCCACTCACAGTTTATAGACCTATAGGTCTCTTCATTATCACTAATGAATACATCCTCTGTTGTATTTGGATGCTCTATTGAAGTCCAACTTTCACCCATAGATGAATCTCACTTTGCACCAAAGGTATCGGGCAATCTTCCAAATTTCACACAGCCCTGAATCCCTACCGTGAATCAACCTTACTTGGCGCCCTTCTCTAAGCCGGCACACAAGTCTCGGTGCGCAAGTCAAAACTAGCATGCAAGTCCACCTTAACCACTTGCGTGACATAGGCTTCTGCTACTCCAAACTTGCTCGATGCACAACCTTTTACACCCAAACCAATTTTGGTGTGCAGCCAACAAATTTTGCGCTTCTTCAAATCTAGCACGCAAGTCTCCCTCAACCACTTGCATGATGCCTTCTTCTTCTACTCAGAACCTGCGTGACTCACTTCCTTTCTCACCCAAACAACCTTAGGCGTGCAACTATCACCTAGCTCACAACTTATACTTTCTCGACCACACACCACTTGCGTGACCACCACACCTGCGTGACGGGAGATTTGATTTTTCTAAGTGTTGAAATCTTCTCTGAATGAGGAGGGGTCGACCTTTATTTATAGGCATTTGGACACCATGCTCGATGGTGTGCAAGTCTCCCCTCAACATGCAAGTTTCTGCGTGCAAGTCTCCTTCCGCACAAACCACTTGCGCAACCAACTCCCAAACATGTGTGACCCTTATCCATTTTCCATATTTTGATTCTTTGATCTTGAAAAACATATGGCACGCAAGTTTCCTATTTTTCAAGTACACGGCGCGCAAGTCCCTTTGCTAAAAACCACTTTTCTTCATTTGTTGATTTTCAGGCCCAAAAATTTGGCAAACACTGGAAAACAGTGTCACCTCGTATCTGCTCTTTTTGTACCACCTCCAGATCATCCATTCCTTTGTCAACATTCTTGAATAAAACATGGATCATTAACCATAGCTCTTGAACTTGACATGACACCATAAAAACCCCTTTTTCAACAAATTTTTATGTCATAGTTTTATTTGTCAACAATCACAACACAGATGTCCACTTTGTCAACAAACACAATCACCTCAAAAATGCTTCAATGATGCCTTGAGGGATTTTTTCCCAACATTGTTCCATTTTTAAGAGTGGTTGTAATAATTATATGATAATAATGTTCCAAGATACCAACACATTTTCTATATTCTCGATATGAGTTTCTAATAGATCCTTTTCTCAAGTATTATTTTCACATGGCTCATGATTGTTGACTTATATGACTCTTGTCTTATTTAAATATTTATGCCATGATTGATGTTTTTATGGGTATTAATTCTATTATTTTATGATCATACACTTTGATTATGTAATCATACATTTATGCTCATCTTATCCTCACTGATGACATTCAATTGTTAATGCTTAAGTTTACTCTTACCGAGCATTTGAAATCACCCTAATTATATTTTCCTTTTCCTCAGGTAGTGAAGAATTTTTTTGACTATATTATACTAAATAAGGATATTATATGTGAAGAATATAGTGGGAGATGATGTGGATTTTTATGAACTATTTGTTTATATATCCAAGTTGTTATGTAAGAGTTTTCCCTAATTATCTAAAACTATAAACCTAAAAGGTCCTTGGGTATGTAAGTAATATAATATTTTAGTTTGATGATATATGTAAAGACCTTGAAATTTCAAGGAAAATTTCTTCTTAAATTATTTGGAATTTTACAAGTACGCAGTTTCTGACGGCACCTGATTCCGAGGCCCGGTGAGCCCAGAATATTTTTCTGAAGTTTAGCTCGGGTACGTTCAGTGAAAAAACGAGCGGGTTTTTTTATCTTTTGAACTGGTGATCGGAATCAAAATCTGAGAAAACCGATGAACTAGAAGCACCAGTATTCGCCTAAGGGGACCTTTACCGTTGTTGCGTTTTTACGAGAGGAGAAGTTAATTTTCAGGTTGTTATTAAAATATATATATATGTGTTAGATATTTTTATTTTTGGAGGGTGGTTATTTCCTCCCAAGGGGAGTTAGAGTTGGGTACCACACCCACATAACCTCCCATGAGAGGATATTTGTGGGGTGGGGCCCACACATTCCCTAAACTCTTGAACTCCCCATAACTCTCCCATTCATTAATTTTTTTGACAACTCCCCATAAATTAATTGTGATTTCTCTACCTTCCCCTCTCCCTTTAATTATATGAAAACACGATTAATTAATGAATTAAAACACAATTAATTAATTAAAGTGGTTTGAAATTTGAATTACATGGGTTAATAAAATAATATCCTTGGCTATTATTTTATTTTGGGATTTTTTTATGCTGATAGAATCTGGAGGAAGCTCTTGAGAAATAAAGATAGTGTCCTTCTCTCAACGAAGAACAACATCTTCTTCCAACAAAGAACCATCGAAGAACGAATAATCACATTCTATCTTCGGCCAAGCCAAAGGAGAAGAATCCACCCGAAATGAATGCCAACGACGTCATGCCTTCCTTCCTCATCTCTGCAAGAAGTGAGGAGATGTCGTTTCCTCCTCGGACGCACTCCGACGTCGTCAAAGAATCCTCTTCCTGCGATCCTATCTTCTACAATGCCGACCACCGCGAACCTTAATTCGTGGTAGGGGGTTCGCTTAATTTATTTTAAATAAATTATTCCTTCGTTCTTATTGTATACAAGTGAACATCATTGGCTATATGATACCACCTAACGTGGAGGGCGCGGGCCGAACGAACACAGCCCGACGACACTCCGTTGAACCTTGTTCTTTTTCGATGGAAACGGTGATGGAAAGGATGGAGGCGATGATTGAAGGCATCGGCCATGCGCTGGCCGCGTGTGGAGGAACCACGGCCTGCAAGTGCGGGCTGCTCGGCCGACAAAGAACCGGCCGACTAAAGTCGGCCGATCCGAAGAGACTGTTGCGCCACAAGGGGTTCCGTGCTATAGAGGACTGCAGCCCGCATTCCGTGGGCCGCTTCAGTGGAAAAACCGGCTGGCAGGCGACTGTCCAGGCTGAGAAGAACCGCGGCGCCAGGAGGGCGCCACGCTAGACGAATCGTGGCCCGCTCGTGCAGGCCTCTTGTGCCAAGAAGGTCGGCCATCTTCGGCTGGCCGGTTTGGGAGGGTGGTGCCGCCAGTTCGGACACCCCCCCCCCCCCGGACCGCTAGGTCTCCAGGCCGAGCCGCTCGGTCAGTTGGGTCGTGCCCTGCCCTGCCAGGCCACCCCCCCCCCCCCCCTCGAATAGTCGGGGCCCCCATCCCACCCCGGCTGAGTCGCGGCCCGCCAGGCCCCGCCCTGCCCTGCCGGACCAGGCCGCGCCCTGCCGGGATGAGCCACACCCCCCTCGGGCCTAGTCACGCCCCTTTGAGCCAGGTCGGGCCGTGCGATTCATCGGGACGGTCTGACCCTCTGCTGGGTCGGACTCGCCAAAACTGGGATGACCCGACCCGTCAGCCCACTAGGCTTAACGGGTCGGGCCCATTTTTACTTAAAGGTGAATAACTCAAAGACTCCGCATCTGATCGACGCACCGTCTGTGGCATTGGAACCCTTGCATCGAATCAGTACCTTTTCAATACTCTAAGTGAGTTTTGGATGACTTTGGGGAATGACCGGGTTAGAAACGAGTGTATTTTTAACCAGGCCCCTGGAACGGAAAATCCAATATCTCTCAGACCGGGCGTCTGATTGATGCGCCATCTGTCACGTTGAGTTTTTATTGACGAGACGGAACTTTGGTATACATCAACTCTGGACTTTGTGATAGTTGATGTAACGACCCCCTTGGCTCGAGGAGCGGACCCTCCTGGAATCGAGCGTGTTGTGTGCGGGTGTGCGGGAACCCTAGAGCTGGTTACGACTATGACGACTACCGTTCGGGGATCCTCTATGGGTTCGACGACGATGACCACTGTACTTGGATCCTCCGTGGGTTCGGCAGCGATGACTACTGTACTTGGATCCTCTATGGGTTCGGCAGCGACGACTACTATACTTGGATCCTTCGTGGGCTCGGCAATGGTGACGACTGTACTTGGATCCTGTGTGGGTTAGGCAGTGACGACTTTTGTACTAGGATACTACGTGGGTTCGGAAGAGGAGATGATTCAGAGGCTACATATAATCATATCCACCCCTCTTCGTGATTAGTATACCTATGTGAACTGAGTCTTGACTTTCAATCAATATCAATGGTTTGATTGACTTCTTTCCTGTGTGGACTAGGTTGTGCTTGGGCTCGAGAGTTGGAGCCGAACTGGAATTGATGACTTAGGTATATGTATGGTCATATACCTAAGTAGAGTCAGTTCATACTTCTTGATTGTATCTTTCCTTTGTGGTTTATCCTTCGTGGATTCTGGGAGACCTTTGGGGGTCTCGAGGTCTCTACTGAGTATCGTATACTCACCCCTGCACGGGCTATGCCCGCACTACATTGTGTTGGATGCAGACGACGGACAGCACTGAAGGAGGTGGAGACTTATGGAGCTGGATGGTACTCGGAGGTGGACCACTTGGCGGGGCGTACAAGGAGCGGACGGCCAGACCCGAGGAGCTGAGGAGACCATCTGTACCCAACCTTCAGGTGGGATATCCAAAGGACGACTCAGTGGTTTCTGCTTTACTTTACTATTGTTGTACTTTCTTTTCAGTTGTACTATACTTTCAATTGGGTTTGTATACTGGCCCATTTACTTTTCAGCACTTACTTTTGTACTCTGTTTTTCTTAGTGCTTACTTCACTTGCGTACTCTGTTGTGTTTATTTACCTTTATAAAGGCAATTCCATCCCTTTTTATCAGGATTTACACCTTTGGTGATAGTCACCAGCCCCTGGCCTATGGAAGGTGGGCTTGGGGTAGTCACGGCACGGTCCCCGAGGATGGGTTGTGAAAAATTGGTATGAGAGGAGTTGGTTCTACTGCAAAACTCAGGACTCTGATCATTATTTTCTGTGAAGCAATAGTGTTAAGTGTATTGAGTGTGGTTATCAGTCTAGGGAGCCCATTGTTAGTGTGGCGGATAACGTATCTATACACCAGGACCCTGAATTCTGAATTCAAACTCAGTGCATGAAAACATTGATTGCATATGTGTTTCAAAAGTTTTCTTTGTGATTACTTTGTGTCATCTCACCAGGTATACTGTTTGATCGTGGCGCACCTGTTTTTTTCAGGATGGCCCCACGAAGGTAGCCATATAGGGTTTCAAGTTACGTGCAAGATAGAAGCCCACCGAGTGACAAGGTCTCGGTGTAGGGCCCCATCACAGCGGAGGCCCCAGCAGTACCACTACCCGCTGGTCCACCGATACCACCAGCCTCTGCAGCAGAGAGTGCACGCCGCCTGAGTGCGCTTCATGAGTTTTAGTGATAGAGGCTGCCCAGGTTCCATGGAGAGACAGACCCTCAGGCAGTTGAGGATTGGCTGGTGGCTATCATCAGATTCTTAAGATTAGTAGGGACACCAGCTGATCTTATGGTGATCCATGCTTCAAGTCTCCTGCACGAAGAAGCAGGTAGATGGTGGAGCCTGATTCTCCAGGTGCATGACGAGGCATCTCTACTTTGGATGTACTTCGAGAGTCTCTTCCTCTCAGAGTTTGTTCCTGCCAACCTTCGTGTGGTGCGGATTCAGGATTTACTTTATCTACAGTAGGGTATCATGACATTAGCTCCGTACTCGGTGAGATTTACCAACCTCTCGCGCTACTCCACGTACATGGTACGGGACCCGTTCTTTAGGGCCCGGACCTTTGAGTAGGGACTGAGGCATGAGATCAGGGATTCGATGATCTCCCTTAGCATTCTAACGTAGGAAGGAGTGCTGGATAGAGCCCTTCTTATGGAGAGCTTTCTTGCTGAGCCGACACCACCAGCGAGACCCACCGTAGGGCGACACGTAGCAGAGTCTTCTGCAGCCGGCAGTAGAAAGATGTCATAGAGGTCCAAGCAGACTAGGCCATTAGGTGGGCGACCTGTAACACCCAAGACTTTTATGTGAAATATTTTTTTTTTATGTTATATAAATCATTAAAGGAATCTTTCACCAACACTGGCTTGGCTTGCTTTACACGCAACTGCGGCCTTCCTTGATAGCTTGTGTCGTATGCAATACCGAGTTTCACTAAACAATGATATGCTATTAAAATATTATTAAAACTATCCATTATGAATAGTATTAACTAAATTTTGAATTTTATAACATTATTATTCATCTTATACATTTTCTAGAATGTGTTAAGAGAACAAAATAAATTTTTCGGGTAAAATAAGTATTTTTCAAAAAATGTAGTTTTACCGCCTTTTGATGGCGCACCCACATTAAATATAGTTTTGGACATGTTTATAAGTTCAATTTGAAAAAATAAAATTCTTCTTTAGAATCAAGATATAAAAATTTACTTTGGATAAATTTTTCATATTATTCTGATAACTTTCATATTTTAATGAATAGTAAAAACATGTTATATTTTAATTAAAAACAACTTTTTTCATCGTAATAAATTATGTGGTTAAATAATAATATTGAATGGTTTAAAAGTATAAATATAATATATTTTTACCATTTAATATAATTTATTTCATTAGCCTTGATTTTACATTGAATTCGTAGGTTAAATAAATTCAATCTTTGGCAATGTTTTAACTTTTAAAACCTGTTTGCTTAAACAACGGGATTAATTTTAAATTAATTACTGCAACTTATGTGTTTTGAATTTTCAAAAATGGATTCCATATTTGAAATCAGTGGGTCCAAATTATGTTAATATGTTACTTTTATTTTTTTGGATATTATGAATAGTAACTACGGTAATTTTTTTATTTACTACGGTTAAAGGTAAATAGGGTAATTCAAGGTTAAAAGAATATTATAATAATTCAAAATTACCATGACACTTGTCCTAACCTTATTTGATGAGTATTTTCCTACAATGGGCATCCTTGGGTCGATTTTGGGACCCCATGGAGCCACTTATGAAAGACAATGACACATTAGATTAATTAATTTAATGTAAAGACAAAATTGACTTTAACAAAACTCTTTTAGTAATTAATTTTTATAAGGGGTTATATAAGTTATATTTTCGACTATAAATATTATTTGGAAATCTAAAAAGAGTCACTACATCATGGTTTTTTTTCATAATTTTTAGACATCAAATGAATTAAATTATTTATGACACAATAATGATGTAGTGTTTAACTCATTAATAAATGATTTAAATAAATAAAATTAAAATGATTAAAATATCATCCAAAACCTGTCCAATTCCTATTGGATGATTTTATTTCTAATATGAGTCATATTATCTTCGGCATTAATGTGTTTTGGACCTCTTGAAACCGAAGATAAGTTTATAATAAAATAATGTTTTCACACTTTCCTAAAGAGCCCATCCACTCCCTTATAAAAGGAGACCACTTCTATGCAATTAATCACACCTCTCAAGCCTTTTGGATCGTCACAACTCTACCCCACTAAGCTCCCTACATCCCTATCCTCCACCTTTAAGCCTTACATTAGGCAGAAGACTCTCCAAGAAGTCCTTTTGGTTCAAACCAAAGGAAGTTACCAAAATTAAAGGTAACAGTTTCTCTTAAGTTGTTTTCTTTTATTCTACTTCTCCAACCCCTAAACTCTTTTTAATCCTTTCTTTTGTAACAACACAAATATCCTAAATATACTATGATGTTTTTATTAGAAGGATTCAAACTACACTTACACACACCTCTATCTAATGTATGAAGAACATAATGTTTCTGTGATGGAAAACTAACGCCTCACGAAACGATGATTGTTCGATTTTCTCCTACCGCCTCTCATGGTGGCCATTATGACGACACTGTATTTATATATAATATATATTATTTTTATGATTTACTTATTCTTATTTAATACCTAATTATATCAAGACTTTACAGTTTCCAAATTCGGTAAATATGATAATCTCATTTGAGGAAGTGCGGACTACCGCCCCCTCAAAGTGATGTGATTCGTTAATACCTTATGTGGGATGTATAAAGTATGTGGTTAATGATATTATATATGATATTATATTTTAATTATAATATACCTATGTATCATTATGTTTTAATTCCATTAAAATAAGAAATAGAAATGAAAGTAGCGTTCATGCGTACGTACGGCTTACCGTCTCCATGAACGGTGCGTTTCATTTCTTACCTCCATATCTTATGTACTATTATAAATTCTTGTATATTATGGATATATAATTAATTTATTTTATATATAAATCAGGATTTACATTTTTGAGGTAAGTAAATCATGATATAAGTAATAATAACATCAAGAACAACAAGTCCAAACACGTACGATAAATAAGATTATTTTACCCAAAACTCTACTTTAACATTAATTTACATAAGAATGCGTAATATAAAGTCATAAGTGAATCATATATGATATAATAACAATGAATATTATTATTTAATAATTCAATGACATTATTTAAATCATTATACAGGAGTTTCGGACACTTACGAAGCAAAGTGGACCTAAGGTAAGGAAAAATATCACAATCTCATTTTTATCCGAGATTGGTTATACTTTGGTATTTACTGGGGTGTATTTTATCATCCACATACATGTTTCCTCAATATGTAATATTTATATTCTTCTACAATATTTTATATCCAATTTTACCCTTCTGTGAGTTTTTAGTAAAAGATATGAAAGGAATCTTTTGTCATTTTTCGTATGAGGTACTTTTTGACTTTTCCGACAAAAGTACGAGAAGAATGTTTTTTTTTTAACTTATATTGTATGAATGGATTTTTAAAAAATTATTTCCAAGAAGCTTACTTTACAAGTTTTCAAGTTTGTTTTTAATCAACTTATTTTAATTTAGAATTGTATGACATGTTAAGAAAGGAAAAGTGTTTTTAAATTAGAAAGGATATTTTCCTCAAGAATGGAGTTCAAGTGTTTTATCAAAATTATTTTCCATCTAAGATAATATAGGGTTCTGTTTCTATCCCTATTATTACATTTATTTTATTATGTTGTGATGGAATTATTTTTATCTTATATGAATTGTTTTATGATGTCACGATGTTTAAGAATCCCATTTTTTTACATGGGTTATGCTATGATGTATGGTATATGATTTTGTGGCACACATAAGAATGGTATCATTATGAGATGGGTGGGACCTATATCTTCCTCCAATGAATTGGGTAAATATTTTATATCTCATGATATAGACATGGCCGGAATGGTAGGTTATACCGGTTCAGTGAAACAAGACTGAAACGAGGAATGAACTCGGTTCAGAAATGGACTTTGTCCACTAAGATAGTCTTCGAAATGAGTCTTGACTAAAAAGAAATGATTCTATATGATTATGTGTGTATGCCACCAAGTTTCATGTTTTATGTTATGATTATTGGGATTCCATTTCACTACTATGATTTATCCCATGTTATGAAATTATGCTCTCTTTTGCGGGTTAAAATTTCCAAAAGTTATGTTCTTAGGAATATGATGTGATTGATATTTCTTTTGTTTACCCTTACTGAGCATTTGAGATCACCCTTTTGTATGTTTTATTTCCCCAGGTCAGGAAGAAGGTTATTAAGTAAGATATGCCAAAAGGGACTATAGATATTATGAAATAAATGGGAGGAAAAGTAGATGTTTTATGAACCAGTTGTTTATGTTTCCCAGTTTCTAAAGACACTATACATATACGGTCCTTTCCTGGTTTTGTTATATGTTGTAATAAGTGTGCTTCAATTCTGAAGTAATAACAATGTATGTAAAGTATGTGTTGTTATAGTTGGTATCATAGGAAAGGTATAGTCAACCTTTAGAAACTAGGATGTGAAAGCCTTAGTAAGAACCCTAAGGATAAGTATAAGCATAGAACACAATCTTAGTGTTTTAGAAATGGCCATGAACAACCTATGATAAGACCCTAAGTTTGAAATTTTATTCTTTTCTCATTATAATTAGTGTTGCTCACACTATTTTTCTTGGTTTTAGTCAATGGATGGAACTCGAAGTAATCATGTTAATGCGGAATGTGACGGACAATGCAATGATTGTCCCCCTGAGAAACCAAACGTTATGGGAGCTAGAATGCAAAATCTTGTAGCCATGCTCACACAACATTCTCAAGGTATGAATCATGCAGGACTTCCAAATGAGCAAAGGAATGAGAAACATTCTGTTGAATCCTTCCTGAGACAGCGTCCACCTTCATTCAGCGGGTCTACTGATCCATTAGTTATTGAACAATGGATTAGTACTACTAAAAAGATATTTTCAGTTCTTCAATGTTCTGAGCATGATAAAGTCATCTTAGCAGTGTATCGTTTGGAAGGTGATGCTGATCAATTGTGGAATCTTATTAAGAATATGAGGCAAAGGGATGAAATTGAGTCCATGGAATGGGACGATTTCAAGAACTTATTTTTCAATAAGTAATTCCCTCATATTCTCCGAACAAAGATGGAGAAAGAGTTTCTTGAACTGAAGCAAAAGGATGATGAATCTATTGGTACCTATGAAGAAAATTTTACAAGACTTGCAAGGTACGCTTCTGGTATTATTATCCAACCTGAGAGTAAGATCGATCGATTCTTTAGTGGATTAAAACCAAGTCTTCGAAGGGCCTTAGCCATATGGGACTTCAATAGCTATGAGGAAATCGTTTGATGTTCTCTCAAAGTCAATATGGATATTGGAGTAACCCATCAGTCATATGGGTTTGATAAGAAGAGGAAAATGGAATTTAAAGGAAAATCTAAAGAGCACACTGAAAAGAAGATGAGCTTTCCCTTGTGCTCAAAGTGTGGAAAGAAACATGGAGGGAGTTGTCTTAAAGGGAAAAGTAAATGTTTCAAATGTGTAAAGGAAGATCATCGGGCATTTGAATGCCGCAATTATGGGAAGAAGATTTCTAGTGATGTGAACAACTAAAAGGCTACACAGAGTGCACCTCTTACACTTCAATGTTACAAGTTCAAGGAAATGGGGAACTATGCCAATCAATGCCCTAATCTAAGGGTTGTTGATGATGATCGATGTCAAAAAACTCTTAAGGCTAAAGACAAAGTAAAGTCACATGCAATTTCTATCAGCGATATGGAGTACGATAATGATGTGGTGAAAGGTACACTTACCATACACTCTAAAGTAGCAAAATGTTTTATTTGATTCTGGATCCACCCACTCTTTTATTTCTGAAGAATTTTCTAATGATATCACTATATCACCTCAACAATTAGATGTTGAGTTAGCTGTGACAATCCCTAATGGCACAACAGTAGCATCAAAAGTTTATAATTCTTCTCCGATTGAAGTTTGTGGTAAACTGCTTCCTGCAAGTCTTGTGATCCTTCCTATAGTGGAATTTTATGTGATTCTTGGCATGGATTGTATTTCTCTACATGGAGCTCATATCAATTTCCAAATAAGGGAAGTCACATTTCATATTCCAGATCAATCTATGATCGTCTATCGATGCAAGGATGAACATAACCTTCCAGTGGAAATTTCTTCTATTTTATGGGTATTGATTCCACTAAATGAAGGTTATTTATCTCAAATGGTTGGTGAGAAACTCACGATTAAGAATATTCCCATTGTACGGGAGTTTGATGATGTCTTTTTAGAGGAATTACCAGGTCTTCCATCGAATCGTGAAGTTGAGTTTTCAATAGAACTCGTACCAGGTGCTTTGCCTATTTTAAAGATACCTTATAGAATGGCCCCAATTGAGTTGCAGGAATTGAAGAAGCAACTCCAAGAGAATCTTGATAAGGGATTCATACGCCCTAGTGTGTCACCTTGGGGACCACCTGTTATATTTTTTAAGAAGAAAGATGGATCAATGAGACTCTGTATTGATTATCGAGAACTTAACAAGATCACTATCAAGAAAAAATATCCTCTCCCACGCATTGATGACTTATTTGACCAACTACGCGGAGCTCAATACTTTTCCAAGATTGATCTTCGTTCAGGGTAACATCAATTAAGGGTCAAAAGGGAGGATATACCAAAGATGGCTTTCTGTACAAGGTATAGACACTATGAATTTATAGTGATGCCATTTGGTCTTACTAATGCCCCTGGTATCTTCATGGATCTGATGAATAGAGTCTTTAGAGACTATCTTGATCAGTTTGTGGTAGTCTTTATAGACGATACTCTTGTCTATTCAAAGAGAAAGGAAGAACATGAATATCACTTGAGAATTATATTGAAGACCCTGAGAAAAGAGAAGCTTTATTCCAAATTTACCAAGTGTGAATTTTTGCTTCAAAAAGTTTCATTTTTGGGTCACATAATCTCAAAAGAGGGGATATCTGTGGATCTAGAAAAAACAGAGGTTATCGAAAGATGGTCGAGACCAACAACAGTGACTGAGATCCAAAGTTTTCTTGGTCTGGCTGGATATTATCGACGTTTTGTGAAAGATTTTTCAGGATTATCTAATCCACTCACCAAGTTGACTCATAAAGGAGTTAAGTTTGTTTGGACGGAAGAATGTGAAGAGAATTTCAAGGAGTTGAAAAGAAGGTTATCCAGTGCACCTGTGCTCACACTGCCTTGTAGTGGAGAAAGGTTTGTGATCTATACTGATGCATCCAAGAAGGGATTGGTGTGTGTTCTTATGCAAAATGATATGGTGATAGATTATGCCTCATGACAGTTGAAAATACATGAGAAAAATTACCCAAATCATGATTTGGAGTTAGCTGCGGTAATCTTTGCATTAAAGATTTGGAGGCATTATCTTTATGGAGAAAGGTGTGACATTTATACTGATCATAAAAGTTTAAAGTATATTTTCACACAAAAGGATCTGAATATGCATCAAAGAAGATGGTTGGAGCTGATTAAGGATTATGACTGCTCAATCCATTACCACCCTGGGAAAGAAAACAAGGTGGCAGATGCATTAAGTCGACAAGACCATGCCAGTTTATCCATGATGAGGATCACAAAACATCCAATATTTATGGATTTACAAAGGATGGATCTTGGAATTATAATGGAAGGGGAAAATATTATCTTTCTCAAATGAATGTTCAACCATCTATACATGTGAAGATTAAAGAGGCACAAAAAGAAGATGTCAAGTTACAAAAGAAGGTGATAAATGTTCCTGAATTCAACCTTGATTATGATGGGCTAATAAAGTTCAGGAATCGGGTTTGTGTTCCTCCCATCCCAGAATTAAAGGAGCTGCTGGATGAGGCTTATAGTTCTTCATTCTCTATTCATCCTGGAAGCACGAAGATGTATAGGGACCTGAAAGAGTACTTCTGGAGGGATGGAATGAAAAGAGATGTTGCTGAATATGTCTCTCGATGCTTGGTTTGTCAGCAAGTTAAAGCTAAGAGACAGAAGTCTAAGGGGATGTTACAACCAATACCCATACCCGAATGGAAATGGGAAAACGTCACTATGGACTTTGTCACAGGACTTCCTAAAACATCCAAAGGCAATAATGCTATTTGGGTCATAGTTGATCGTCTTACCAAGTCTGCACACTTCATTTCTATTAGAGAGTATTTCTCTCTGGATCAGCTTTCTAGGATATATGTAAAGGAAGTGGTAATATTGCATGGAGTACCACTTTCTATTATATCTGATCGGGATCCGAGGTTTACCTCAAAGTTCTGGTGAATTCTTCAGCATACTCTGGATACGGAGTTGAGTTTCAGCACTGCTTATCATCCTCAGACAGACGGTCAGTCTGAGAGAACAATTCAAACTCTAGAAGATATGTTGAGAGCTTGCTCTATGGATTTCAAAGGTGGTTGGGATCAACACCTACCTTTGGTGGAATTTTCTTATAATAATAGCTTTCACTCCAGTATTCAGATGGCTCCTTATGAAGCTCTCTATGGAAAGAAATGCAGGACTCCAACTTGCTGGGATGAAGTTGGGGAAAGGAAGCTATTAGGACCTGATCTCGTTGATGAAATGGCAGAAAAGGTCAGATCTATTCAACAACACATAAGAGCAGCTCAGAGTCGACAAAAAAGTTATGCCGACAACTGAAGAAAAGACCTAGAGTTTGAAGTGGGTGATAAAATGTTCTTATGAATATCTCCCTGAAAGAAGGTCATGATATTTGGAAAGAAGGGAAAGTTGACCCCCAGATATATCGGTCCTTTTGAAATTATGGATCATGTTGGGAAGGTAGCTTACCGATTGGTGCTTCCACCGAATCTCTCTCAAGTTCACGATGTGTTCCATGTATCTCTCCTGAGAAAGTACATACCTGATCCTTCACATGTACTTAGCTCAGAAGTTGTACCACTGGAGCAAGATCTTTCTTATGAAGAACAACCGATAGAGATTTTGGATCATAGCGAAAAATTTCTACGAAACAAGACCACTCGATTGGTGAAAGTATTATGGAGGAACCACTAATTAGAAGAAGCTAGATGGGATCTTGAGGATATGATGAGGGAGAGGTATCCTTATCTGTTTGTTACAAAGTGACGAATTTCGAGGGCGAAATTCATTTTAAGGGGGGTAGAATGTAACAACTGAGACTTTTATGTGAAATATTTTGTTTTTATGTTATATAAATCATCAAAGGAATCTTTCACCAACACTAACTTGGCTTTCTTTACACACAACCACGGCCTTCATTGATAGCTTGCGTCGTACGCAATACTGAGTTTCACTAAAGAATGATATGCTATTAAAATATTATTAAAACTATCCGTTATTAATAGTATTAACTAAATTTTGAATTTTATAACATTATTATTCATCTTATACATTTTCTAGAACATGTTAAGAGAAAAAAATAAATTTTTCAGGTAAAATAAGTATTTTTCAAAAAATGCAGTTTTACTGCCTTTTGATGGCGCACCCACATTAAATATAGTTTTTGACATGTTTATAAGTTCAATTTGAAAAAATAAAATTCTTATTTAGAATCAAGATATAAAAATTTACTTTGGATAAATTTTTCATATTATTCTGATAACTTTCATATTTTAATGAATAGTAAAAACATGCTATATTTTAATTAAAAACAACCTTTTTCATCATAATAAATTATGTGGTTAAATAATAATATTGAATGGTTTAAAAGTATAAATATAATATATTTTTACCATTTAATATAATGTATGTCATTAGCCTTGATTTTACATTGAATTCGTAGGTTAAATAAATTCAATCGTTGGCAATGTTTTAACTTTTAAAACCTGTTTGCTTAAACAACGGGATTAATTTTAAATTAATTACTGAAACTTCTGTGTTTTGAATTTTGAAAAATGGATTCCATATTTGGAATCAGTGGGTCCAATTTATGTTAATAGGTTACTTTTATTTTTTTGAATATTATGAATAGTAACTATGGTAATTTTTTTATTTACTACGGTTAAAGGTAAATAGGGTAATTCAAGGTTAAAAGAATATTATAATAATTTAAAATTACCTTGACACTTGTCCTAACCTTATTGTATGAGTAGTGGCCGACCATGGGCATCCTTGGGTCGATTTTGGGACCCCATGGAGCCACTTATGAAAGACAATGACACATTAGATTAATTAATTTAATGTAAAGACAAAATTGACTTTAACAAAACTCTTTTAGTAATTAATTTTTATAAGCGGTTATATAAGTTATATTTTCGACTATAAATATTATTTGGAAAGATAAAAAGATTCCCTACATTATGGTTTTTTTCATAATTTTTAGACATCAAATGAATTAAATTATTTATGACACAATAATGATGTAGTGTTTAACTCATTAATAAATGATTTAAATAAATAAGATTAAAATGATTAAAATATCATCCAAAACCTGTCCAATTCCTATTGGATGATTTTATTTCGAATATGATTCATCTTATCTTAGTAATTAATGTGTTTTGGACCTCTTGAAACCGAAGATAAGTTTATAATAAAATAATGTTTTCACACTTTCCTAAAGAGCCACTCCACTCCCTTATAAAAGGAGACCACTTCTATGAAATTCCTCACACCTCTCAAGCCTTTTGGATCGTCCAAAATCTGCCCCACTAAGCTCCCTACATCCCTCTCCTCCCCCTTGAATCCTTAAATTAGGCAGAAGACTCTCCAAGAAGTCCTTTTGGTTCAAACCAAAGGAAGTTACCAAAATTAAAGGTAACAGTTTCTCTTAAGTTATTTTCTTTTATTCTACTTCTCCAACCCCTAAACTCTTTTTAATCCTTTATTTTGTAACAAAAAAAATATCCTAAATATACTAGGATGTTGTTATTAGAAGGATTCAAACTACACTTACATACACCTCCATCTAATGGATGAAGAACATAATGTTTCTGTGATGGAAAACTAACGCCTCACGAAACGATGATTGTTCTATTTTCTCCTACCGCCTCTCATGGTGGCCATTATGATGGAACTGTATTTATGTATAATATATATTATGTTTATTATTCACTTATTATTATTTAATACCTAATTATATCAAGCCTTTACAATTTTCATAGTCGGTAAATATGATAATCTCATTTGAGGAAGTGCGGACTACCGCCCCCTCAAAGTGATGTGATTTGTTAATACCTTATGTGGGATGTATAAAGGATGTGGTTAATGATATTATATATGATATTATACTGGAATTATAATATACCTATGTATCATTATGTTTTAATTCCATTAAAATAATAAATAGAAATGAAAGTAGCATTCATGCGTACGTACGGCTTACCGTTTCCATGAACGGTGTGTTTCATTTCTTACCTTCATATGTTATGTACTATTATAAATGCTTGTATATTCTGGATATATAATGAATTTATTTGATATATAAATCATGATTTACATTTTTGAGGTAAGTAAATCATGATATAAGTAATAATAACATCAAGAACAACAAGTCCAAACACGTACGATAAATAAGATTATTTTACCCAAAACCCTACTTTACCATTAATTTATATAAGAATGGGTAATATAAAGTCATAAGTGAACCATATATGATATCATAACAATTAATATGATTCTTTAATAAGTTAATTACATTATTTAAATCATTATACAGGAGGTTCAGACACTTACGAAGAAAATTGGACCTAAGGTAAGGAAGAATATCACAATCTCATTTTTATCCGAGATTGTTTATACTTTAGTATTTACTGGGGTGTATTTTATCATCCACATCCATGTTTCCTCAATATGTAATATTTATATTCTTCTACAATATTTTATATCCAATTTTACCCTTCAGTGAGTTTTTAGTAAAAGATATGAAAGGAATCTTTTGTCGTTTTTCGTACGAGGTACTTTTTGACTTTTCCGACAAAAGTACGAGAAGAATGTTTTTTTTAAATTATATGGAATGAATGGATTTTTAAAACATTATTTTCAAGAATCTTCCTTTACAATTTTTCATGTTTATTTTTAATCAAATTCTTTTAATTTATAATTGTATGGCATGTTAAGAAAGGAAAATTGTTTTTAAAGTAGAAAGGATATTTTCCTCAAGAATGGAGTTCAAGTGTTTTATCAAAATTATTTTACATCTAAGAGGGTTCTGTTTCTATCCCTATTATTAAATTTATTTTATTATGTTGTGATGGAATTATTTTTATCTTATATGAATTGTTTTATGATGTCACGATGTTTAAGAATCCCATTTTTTTACATGGGTTATGCTATGATGTATGGTATATGATTTTGTGGCACACATAAGAATGGTATCATTATGAGATGGGTGGAACCTATATCTCCCTCAAATGCATTGGGTAAAGATTTTATATCTCATGATATAGACATGGCTGGAATGGTAGGTTATACCGGTTCAGTGAAACAGGACTGAAACGAGGAATGAACTCGGTTCAGAAATGGACTTTTTCCACTAAGATAGTCTTGGCAATGAGTCTTGACTAACAAGAAATGATTCTCTATGATTATGTGTTTATGACACCAAGTTTCATGTTTTATGTTATGATTATTGGGATTCCATTTCACTACTATGATTTATCCCATGTTATGAAATTATGCTCTCTTTTGCGGGTTAAGATTTCCAAAAGTTATGTTCTTATGAATATGATGTGATTGATATTTCTTTTGTTTACCCTTACTGAGCATTTGAGCTCACCCTTTTGTAAGTTTTATTTCCCCAGGTCAGGAAGAAGGTTATTAAGTAAGATATTCCAAAAGGGACTATAGATATGATGAAATAAATGGGAGGCAAAGTAGATTCTTTATGAACCAGTTGTTTATGTTTCCCAGTTTCTAAAGACACTATACTTATACGGTCCTTTCCTGGTTTTTTTATATGTTGTAATAAGTGTGCTTCAATTCTGAAGTAATAACAATGTATGTAAAGTATGGGTTCTTATACGACCTCAAGATACTGGTTCGGATGTGTGAGGCACACGAAACAGAGCTAGTCATTCGAGGGGCAGGCAGTGCTATGCATGCGGCGGGCAGGGTCACATAGCTCGAGACTGCCTGACCCGCCATGAATATGAGAAGCAGATAGTAGAGGGACCTCCCAAGCAGAGGTAGAGGTTCGACCGTGGCGGTCCGTAGGGAGCAGGCGAACGTGGCAGTGGAGTTGGCCGAGCATCGGGTGGTGGACGACGCTTTGAGGCTCTACCGCCCCCACCACTAGGATGACCACCCCAACCACAGGGAGCTAGCAGATAGAGGCAGGCTCAGCTCCAGGCGGTCGAGGTCTATGAACATGGCGCAGCTGAGATGATTTGAGGTACTATCTGTGTCTACTCCACCCTTTCTGTAGTTATTATAGACATAATAGCGAGTCTTTCTTTTATTGTCGCTTCCCTTGTTTGGAGCTCTTAGATTCTGACGGATCCATTGGATCGATCCTTATGGCTAGAGACTCCTATGGGGGCAGACTCTATGATTATGAACTGGTGCCGGTAGTGTGAGCTTACTCTAGGAGGCAAGATCTTCGGCTGGGATCTTCTTGTAGTGGCGTCAAGGCCTTGCGACATCATATTGGGAATGGTCTAGTTATCTACAGTCCATGCCCAGATCGACTGTATTAGGCGCAAAGTGCGGTGTGTCTGCACGAATGGGAGCAGGTTCACCTTCACCGGTGAGAAGGGACCCTTTGCAGCGCAGGATGGACTTACGCAGAGGAGAGGGTAGCCGATCACACATCAGTTGTCTAGTCTCATCCTAGGAGTGGTTGATGTGCAGAGTCCGATTTTTCTTATTGTGGTGGATTAGTATGCGGACGTTTTTCCTGACGATGTTCCAGGACTACCTCCTCGCAGAGAGGTAGACTTCTACATATATTTTTACCCCGGGATAGCACCGATATCCACTCCATCGTATCGGATGGCTCCTGTCGAGCTTCGTGAGCTGCGGGTACTACTGGAGGACTTGAAGGGAAAGGGATTCATCTGACCTAGTGTTTCACCCTAAGATTCTCCGATTTTATTCGCCAAGAAGGTGGATGGGATCTTACAACTATGTGTCGACTATCTTCGCCTGAATCAAGTGACCGTAAAGAACAATTACTAACTCCCGAGGATTGACAACCTTTTGATCAGCTCAAGGGAGAATGATGGTTCTCGAAGATAGACCTCAAGTCAGGTTATCACCATCTCAGAGTTGGAGACAAGGATGTGTAGAAGATGGCCTTAAGGTGTTGGTATGGCCACTATGAGTTCTTGGTTATTCCCTTCGGCATAACCAACACTCCAGAAGTGTTCATGGGTCTCATGAACAGGATCTTCCAGCCTTTCCTCGATCGATTTGTTGTAGTCTTCATCAACGACATAGTGATTTACTCGACTAATGAGGAGGAGCACACCTACCACTTGAGGGTTGTACTGGACACACTCCAAGAGCACCAGCTTTATGGTAAGCTCTCGAAGTTCCATTTCTGGATTTGAGAGGTTCATTTCTTGGGACATGTCATCTCGGAGGCTGGGGTTGCAGTGGACCCAGCAAAGATCGAGGCGGTACTTTCTTGGGAGCCATCTAGGAGCGTGACGGAGGTGTGGAGTTTCCTAGGTCTGGCTGGGTACTATCAGAGATTTGTGCCAGACTTCCCCAGAGTTGCAGCGCCGCTTTCATCTTTGACGAAGAAAGGGAAACCATTCATGTAGTTAGATAGATGCCATCAGATCTTTCAGGATCTGAGATAGAGATTGACCAGTGCACCCATATTGAGGATACCGTAGGAGGGATTTGGGTACGTAGTTTACTACGACGCATCAGGAACTGGACTTGGGTGTGTCCTGATGTAGGAGAGAGTGGTGATCGCATACGGTTCATGGCATTTGAGGCAGCACAAGCAGAACTATTCTAACCATGACTGGAGTTAGCAGCAGTGGTCTTCACCTTGAAGATGTGGTGGCATTATCTGATGGGTGAGCGCTTTACAGTCTACTCTGACCACCAGAGTATCAGGTACATCTTTTTGCAGAAGGACCTAAACCTGAGATAACAGCGATGGCTTGGGTTCCTCCAGGACTATGACTTCGAGATAATCTATACTCCTAGGAAGGGGAACGTAGTAGCATATGCTCTCAGCAGGAGGTCAGGCATACGACTACTAGGAGAGGCGACGGAGCAACTAGCTGCATTGCAGATATCCTTTGTGGATAGAGATAGAGCAGACTTTCTATAGTATCACATAGTCACTCCTCCACTACTTCAGCAATTCAGGGAGGCACAACGTAGGTACATTGACTGTGAGATGCGACGTTCTCATATTTCCACAGGGCAGGCTCCTGATGGATTTTCTAAAGGAGGGGAGCACTTCATCCTCTTCAGGGGACGTACCATGGTACCAGATGCATTATAGGAGGAAGTTTTGAGGGATTTTCACACTTCCCCTCTAGTGGTACATCCAGGAGTGTCAAAGATGTACCAGGACCTCAGACGATAGCACTGGTGGCTGAGTATGAAGAAGGTTGTAGTAGAGTTCGTTTCACAATGTATCACTTTTCAGTAAGTGACGGCAGAGCACTAAGTATTGGCAGGCTTGGTACAGCCCTTGGAGGTCCCAGAGTAGAAGTGGGATGGGATATCCATGGATTTTGTGATGGGCTTCCACATACATCCAGAGGGCACGACTCTATCTGGGTGATCATTGACCGACTCACCAAGTCGGCCCACTTCCTTCCGATCAGAGAGCAGGGCTCAGTAGAGGTCTTGGGATGCCTCTACATTTAGGAGATTGTACGGCTTCATGGTGTGCTATTGTCTATCGTTTCTGATCTTGATGCTCATTTCACTTCTCGGCTTTTGAAGGGGTTACAGGAGGATTTTGGGACGCAACTACATCTGAGCACTGCCTTCCATCCTTAGACAGAAGGGCAGACTAAGAGGACCATATAGACACTCGAGGACATGCTCCATGCATGTGTCCTTGACATTGGTCATAGCTGGGAGGATCACTTACCCTTGGTGGAGTTTTCATACAACAACGGCTACCACTCCACCATCGGGATAGCACCATATGAGGCATTGTACGGCCGACCATGCAGATAACCTCTGTACTGGACTGACCAAGGGGTGTCAGCATTTTTAGGACTAGAGATGGTTCAAGCTATGACGGAGAAGGATCAGATCATCCAGGAGCAGATGAAGACTGCACAGAGCCGACAGAAGTCCTATGCTGATAGGGGATGGAGACCACTGGAGTTCGAGGATGGCGACCACGTTTTCTTATGGGTCTCACCTCGACGAGGTCTATGGAGATTTTTACGGGGTGTCAAGTTATCTCTGAGCTTCATTGGGACGTTTCAGGTCCTCAACCGAGTAAGCGAGGTGGCTTACCGCCTACACTTCCACCTCAGTTGCACCGGGTGCATGACTTCTTCCACATATCTCAGCTGAGGAGATAAGTGCACGACTCGTCACACATCATCGATCACGGGGAGCTGGACATCGATAATGGGGTGACATTCACGGAGGTCCCGGTGGAGATAAAGGATCGATAGGAGTGGTTCCTACGTGGGTGATTGATTCCTCTGGTGCGCATTCACTGGCATTATGGGAACCTCCAGGAGAGCACTTGGGAGCAGGAGGCTCAAATGTGGGCTCAGTACCCTCATCTGTTCCCCTAGTGTATGTTGTAGCTTTACGGGGACATAAAGCCCGGAGGTGGGGGTAATGTAAAAACCCAAAAATTTCAAGGAAATTTTTTTCTTAAATTCTTTGGAATTTTATGAGTACGTAGTTTCTGACATCACCTAATTTCGAGGCCCGGTGAGCCCGGAATATTTTTCTGAAGTTTAGCTCGGGTATGTTCAGTGAACGAACGGGCGGGTTTTTCTATCTTTTGAACCGGTACTCAGAATTGAAATCTGAGGGTACCGATGAACTCGCAGTGCCAGTATTAGCCTAAGGGGACCTTTACCGTAGTTGTGTTTTGATGGGAGGAGAAGTTAATTTTCAGGTTGTTATTAAAAAAATAAATAAAAATATGTGTTAGATATTTTTATTTGTGGAGGGTGGTTATTTCCTCCCAAGGGAAGTTAAAGGTGGGGACCACACCCACATAACCTCCCATGAAAGGATATTTGTGGGGTGGGTCCCACACGTGCCCTAAACTCTTGAACTCCCCATAACTCTCTTGAACTCCCCATTACTCTTCCCTTCCTTAATTTCTTTGACAACTCTCCCTAAATTAATTGTGATCTCTCCACCATCCCCTCTCCCTTTAATTCTATAAAAACACTTTTAATTAATGAATTGAAACACAATTAATTATTTAAAGTGGTTTGAAATTTGAATTACATGGGTTAATAAAATAATAGCCTTGGCTATTATTTTATTTTTGGGCTTTTGTTGTGTTGAGGGAATCTGGAGGAAGCTCTGTAGAAATAGAGATAGCATCCTTCTCTCAACGAAGAACACCATCTCCTTCCAATGAAGAACCATCGAAGAACGAATCATCACCTTCGTTCTTCGGCCAAGCCAAATGGGAAGAAGCCACCCGCAAGGAACGCCAACGATGACTTGCCTTCCTTACTCATCTTCGCAACAAGTGAGGAGACGTTGTTTCCTCCTCAGACGCACTCCAACATCGTCAACAAATCCTCTTCCCATGACGCCTATAGGACCCTAGGAAACCCTGAGAGGGGAGGGGTGAGTCAGGGTGTCAACTTTTTCTTCTTAAATTTGTGGATCTTGTTCCCACGTTGGTAGGAACTACTTAAACCTGTATGATGGATATGATCAGCAATGAAACATTCACATGCAGAGAGATGACACAACTATTTTTACTTGGTTCACCACTAAGGGCTACGTCCAAGGAGCATACGCGGGCAGGTTGTCAGTCGTACCTGAATCCACTATGCTTCACTAGTTGTAGATTACAATTGTTTGGGCACAGTCACTCTGTCCCAGGCTCACTGCCTTTACAAAGGTTCAGGGATAGCTCACTGCTTCCCTCAGGTCACTCCCGTTGACTCCCCCTGGCTCACTACCGTTGGTGAAGTCTCACTCAGTTTATAGACGTGAAGGTCTCTTCAATAGATTTGCATTGAAGTCTTTGTCTCATTTTCAGCATGATACTTTGCTTGCATCAGAGTCCTGAGTTGATGCTCTTTTGTATTCAACCTTTTACTTTAGTGCAATGACTGAATGCACTAGATCCCCTTGTCTTCATTTGCCTGAATTATAATCACTTCTGTGATTGCTCAATAAATGATTATCTATTGAAGTCCAAATTTCATCCACCGATGAATACCCCTTTTCCTCTGTCCACAGGGTGAACAACCTTTGGAAAGGGCCTTCACAAAGTACCCTACTTCGCAGGGCTCCCAATTTTGCAAAGCTCAAACAAGCCTTCGCGGAGTCCCTACCTTTTCACAAAGCTCAATCGTGAAGCACTCTCGTGATGCTCCAGACTTCGCAATGCTGGGCTATCGTGGAGCTCCTGCCTCTTCGTGAAGCTCACTGAGCCAACGCGGGGCACAAGACTTTCGCGGAGCTAGATTAGCCGTCGTGAATCTCCTCTTTCGCGAAGCAGACTGCCTTCGCGAGTGACCTTTACGAACCGAGAGAAAAGTATTTTCATTGAGAGCTCTCTCTTGAGGGGGTCGACCAGTATTTATAGATGATTCCACCGACCCTCGACCCTTCCACGCGAAGTCAGCGCCACGTCAGCTCAAATCGCAAAGCTCCGAAGTTCCTGCCGAAAATCTCTCAAAATCGTGAAGCACGACGGAAATTTTCTATTCGCGGAGCTCGTCGTAATCGCGGAGCATCACCGTCATCATTCCTTCACGCCTTCACCGCGAAGCTCCCTCACAAAGCCCTTCACCGCCCGATGCACTTCAACTCTGTCGTTCGCAAATCTTTGACGTAATCGCGAAGACTCACCGCCTCCATTCTTCTGGTCTTCACGATTTCCAAACCATGCATCCTCTCTTCGCAAAATTCATGCCTTTGCCATATTTAATTATTATCTTCATGGAAATACACTTTTCGTGATGCTCAGAAACTTCCATATTTTGGACCCCAAAAATTTGGCAAACACTGGAAAACAGCGCCACCTAGTATCTGCTCTTTTTGTCTGCCTCCAGATCATCCATTCCGTTGTCGATATTCCTTGAATAAAACATGGATCATTATCCACAGTCCTCGAACTCGACATTCCACCATGGAATCTCTTTTGTCAACAAATTTGTATGTCGTCTGTTTGCTTTGTCAATAAGCATGATTACCTCAACAGCACTTCTTCCTGGTGATATGTATCCTTTATCAAATCTTCTTCTTTTATCACAAACTCCACTATTGTGATGTGTATTCTTTGAAGACATAGCTTCAGCATCATCATCTTCTATGACAATATGATGTGCATGGCAATCGCAGAATTCCAATCATATCGCATTGTCTTCTTCATCAACCGTCATGATCAACTTCATGCAAACCATGTGATTCTATTCTTCAAGAAGTATCTTGCATGGTACTCATGCAATCATGAGTAATTGCATGGTCCTCATCAAAACCCATGGTTCTCATTCAATAATGAGGAATTTCATGGTCTTCATCAAAACCCATGGTTCTCATGCAATTAGGAGGAATTGCATGGTCTTCATCCAAAAACCTCATTCTTCTTTAATCATCCTTAGATGGATTTCACCTCACATTCTTCATTGTTGTAAAAAATGTATCACCTTTGACACATGTTCTTTGAACTTACGATCAGTACAACAATCGTCTGACTTATCATTCCTCCATTTCATTGGAGTACTTCTTGATATCTTTCATTTTGATCTTCATTGACAACTATTGACAACAAATACAACCTTATACACAAAGTGGTTCCAACAATATCCCCCTTTGTATTTTTTTTTCGATACCTTATGAATCTTATGAAATGAATTTTTCAATGTCAAAATGAGAATCTTCTCTTCAATCAACTTTAATTTCAAACATTCATTTCACTTTCTCTCCCCCTTATTGAAAAGAAATACAAAGCACATGGTAGTGAGGGTATCAATCCATACTTAAGCAATGTTTCATTAATCATTTCACTCTAATTCTACTTGAGAAATGCTCGGTGTAGAAAACAAGAGGATTTGATTAAGTCAACAAGGTTATCCATTATTCACAGATCATGATACCAACATGAGATGAGAAATCATGTATTTTGTCTACAAGGGTTTACCACTTTTATTTCAGGCATAAGAAAAATCAAATGTGATAGGGAATAATCAACCTGAAACTCCTGCACTCACATCAGCTAACAGATCAAAAACATTCAAGTGCAATCGGTAGGATAAGTGACCTTGGGGAACATCCATTCTTCTTATATCACTGATCAATTCAGTTACTCCCCCTTTGCAGAATGATCTTTGATCTTAGTAACCAACAGATAGAGATTGAGAAATGGCATACCTTCTCCATTGACATGTTCTTCAAGAAATTCATAGAGTAACTTCATTTGAGTCCAGCTGGAGTTGATATTGATTGAGACAGTGATTATGGAGGATTATTCATTTTTCTCCCCCTTAGGGGAAACACTCCTCATCATCTTCATCAAGAGTGATCCTTCGTCATCTTAATCATTGAATATCCATTGAAGAATCTACTAAGGATGGATACTTCTTTAGCTTGGCTATCAAGATTTGACCGCATTCACTACTTCTCAGGTTCTCCCCCTGAGATCATGTTTCACCTTCAATTCCCTGCATTATTAGCACAAATACAATACACAAATGAATAAGGGAATAAGGTGGTTCCTCCTTGCTTCATCAACAAGACCCGCATGGTTGAGGTTCTTTTCTCAACCAAGTTCCTCTGTTCACTCTAGTCTTCATGCCTGCACATTTGAACATATGTTCTGACATCTGTTGGTGTGGTATGGATTTCTTCACATTCTCTTTTACATTGTGTGAGGAATTGTTCTACTTAACAGCCATCATGAATGATACATTCTTACTCCTCTTAAGTACTGCTTCTTGCTCTGGTATTAAGGTTAGGAAACATTTTGCAGTGTGACCAGATTTCTTGCATCTCTCACATAGAACTTCTTTGACACATGTGTTTCTCTTTGTTTGCAATCTCTCATGCAATGTGTATTCATCATGTGAAATTTTTCCTTTTCCTTTGTCACCAGCCTTGGCCTTTTCATCTTCAAGTTTCCTTATTCTTTTTAAATCTTCTGGCCAGATGACCAATATGTCATTTGGAACTGTTGCAACTGGTTTGGGTCTTCCACATGGGTTCATCTGAGTTTCATCCCACTTAGTGTTTCTTTTGGATGAATGACCCTTCAATTTCATGGATCTAAAATTATGGGTCTTCTCAGCTTCCCTACTTGAGATCTTCTTGGGGAAATGTGTGTTCAGCATATTCTTCTGATTTATTCCCAAGGTACTTTCTTCATACTTAGACAGCATCAAAGTTCTTCTTTTCTTATCAACAGTGAAAGCATGTTGATATGGACATGTGCCTGCCTTGTGACCGCTGTCGTTGCATACATCATAGATGTTATCAAGAATTCCAAATCTGTTTGCGGTAAACAGATGCTTCTGGACCTGCGGATGTTGCTTCTTCTTCTCTGGCTTCCTTCCCTTTGATATAGGCTTTCCCTGTGCTTTTCCATATAAGGGATTATAAAAACAATCCAGTGCATAGTGCCCAAATCTATTACAGCACCAATATTGACCCACAAATCTTTTCTTCTTTGTATCTTCTCTATTAGGTTGTTGGGCCATCTTCTTAATTTTTTGTGCTCTATTTGAGGAACCAACTTCCTCATTTTTCTTCCCATCCACCCTAGCCATGGTGGTAGGTTTCTTCTTCTCACCTTTCCTCATCCATACTTGTTTAGAACTGTTCTTCCAACCTACACTGATTGTGGGGATGTATCTAGAAACATGAGTACAAGATGGTTTGGATGGTACCTTCACTTTCTCAGTTGCTTGTGATAGATCAATTAGTGAAGTCATGATCTTCTTATCGCATTTTGGAGGTCTTTAAACAATAGAATCCTCCAGTGAGCATTGAGTACCAGCAGCAACTGATTCTTGATGTAGATAATCAAGAGTCATCATAATCTTCTTGTCACATGTTGGAGGTATTTCAGTTTTATATTCCTCCAATGAACATTGAGTGCAAGAATCACTCATTTCATTCTTTAGTGAAGTCTCAATATGTGTATTCTCAATCTTGGTCAACTGGACTTCCAATTTTTGACCCTCAATATTGAGGATGATCTTTTGATCTTCAATAATGATCATCTTCTCTTCACAAGTCTTCTTCAATCTTTCAACCTCATCCTCATGCATCTTAACTTTGTTTTGTAACAAAGAGTCAAGTTCCCTGAATTTCATGGAAGTTTCTTCCAAATAAAAACTCTTGACTTTGTTGCTATTCTTCAGCTCATCTTCAAGTGCATGGATCTATTCTTTTAGAGTCTTATTGATTTCCTCGTTTTCTTAAAAGACTTTAACCTATTTGGTGAGCTTCATACTTTCCATAACTTTTCTTTCCAACCCCTTTTTCCATATTGTCAGCTTCTCTTTCTAGTCGAGTGATCTCAACCTGTATAGATTGGAATAGGCTAAAAATAATAGAAAACCTATCTTCAGGAATATCATGCAGATATGTTTTGATTTTTTCTTGAAATCTTGAATAAGGGGTTTCATCCTTTCCTCTGGAAGAATCCTGAGCCACCTTCTCGATACTTTCCAAGCCTGATGTTTCTTCATTATTGGAATGGCATGGAGAACAAGACACTGTATCTTATTTGGATATGAGGGACTTCTTCAACTGCTTCTTCTCTTTCTTTTTCCTGTTCATCATGGTCTTTCTAGATGTAGACTTCTGCTCAAAAATGACTGCGTCATTATCAAGACTACTCTTCATTGTTGACTTTAGGAAAGAAACTCAAATCCTCTTCTCTATATAATTACTAGATAATATCCAACATACGTTAACATTTCCCTCTGATACCACTTGTAGGACCCCGAGACACCCTGAGAGGGGAGGGGTGAATCAGGGTGTCAACTTTTTCTTCTTAAAGTTGTGGATCTTGTTCCCAAGTTGGTAGGAACTACTTAAACCTGAATGATAGATATTATCAGCAATGAAACATTCACATGCAGAGAGATGACATAGCTATTTTTACTTGGTTCACCACTAAGGTCTACATCCAAGGAGCATACGCCGATAGGTTGTTGGTCGTACCTGAATCCACTATGCTTCACTAGCGGTAGATTACAATTGTTCGGGCACAGTCACTCTGTCCCAGGCTCACTGCCTTTACAAAGGTTCAGGGATAGCTCACTGCTTCCCTCGGGTCACTACTGTTGACTCCCCCTGGCTCACTGTCGTTGGTGAAGTCTCACTCAGTTTATAGACATGAAGGTCTCTTCAATAGATTTTCATTGAAGTCTTTGTCTCCTGTTCAACATGAGAATTTTCTTGCATCAGAGTCCTGAGTTGATTCTCTTTTGTATCCAACCTTTTACTTTAGTGCAATGACTGAATGCATTAGATCCCCTTGTCTTCGTTTGCTTAAATTATAATCACTTGTGTGATTTCTCAATAAATGATTCTCTGTTGAAGTCCAAATTTCATCCACTGATGAATACCCCTTTTCCCCTGTCCACAGGGTGAACAACCTTTGGAAAGGGCCTTCACAAAGTACCCTACTTCGCAAGGCTCCCAATTTTGCAAAGCTCAAAAAAGCCTTCACGGAGTCCCTGCATTTTCGTGAAGCTCAATCGCGACGCACTCTCACGATGCTCCAGCCTTCACAATGTTGGGCTATCGTGGAGCTCCTGCCTCTTCGCGAAACTCACTGAGCCAACTCGGGGCACAAGACTTTCGCAGAGCTAGAATAGCCGCCGCGAATCTCCTCTTTCGTGAAGCAGACTGCCTTCACGAGTGACCTTTGCGAATCGAGAGCAAAGTATTTTCGTTGAGAGCTCTCTCTTGAGGGGGTCGACCTGTATTTATAGGCGATTCCACCAACCCTCGACCCTTCCGCGTGAAGTCAGCACCACGTCAGTTCAAATCACGAAGCTCCGAAGTTCCTGCCGAAAATCTCTCAAAATCGAGAAGCACAACGTAAATTTTCCATTCGTGGAGCTCGTCGTAATCGCGGATCATCACCATCATCATTCCTTCGCACCTTCACCTCGAAGCTCCCTCGCAAAGCCCTTCACTGCCGCGATGCACTTCAACTCTACCGTTTGTGAAGCTTTGACGTAATCGCGAAGACTCACCGCCTCCATTCTTCTGGTCTTCGCAATTTCCAAACCATGCATCCTCTCTTTTTGAAATTCATGCCTTTTCCATATTTAATTATTATCTTCATGGAAATCCACTTTTTGTGATGCTCAGTAACTTCCAGATTTTAGACCCCAAAAATTTGGCAAACACTGGAAAACGGTGCCACCTAGTATCTGCTCTTTTTGTCCGCCTCCAGATCATCCATTCCTTTGTTGATATTCCTTGAATAAAACATGGATCATTATCCATAGTCCTCGAACTCGACATGCCACCATGGAATCTCTTTTGTCAACAAATTTTAATGTCATCTGTTTTCTTTGTCAACAAGCACGATTACCTCAATAGCACTTCTTCCTGGTGATATGTATCCTTCAGCAACTCTTCTGCTTTTATCAAAAAATCCACTATTGTGATATGTATTCTTTGAAGACATAGATTCAGCATCATCATCTTCTATGACAATGTGATGTGCATGGCAATCGCAGAATTCCAATCATTGCACATTGTCTTCTTCATCAACTGTCATGATCAACTTCATGCAAACCATGTGATTCTATTCTTCAAGAAGTCTCTTGCATGGTACTCATGCAATCATGAGTAATTTCATGGTCTTCATCAAAACCCATGGTTCTCATACAATAATGAGGAATTTCATGGTCTTCATCAAAACCCATGGTTCTCATGCAATTAGGAGGAAATGCATGGTCTTCATCCAAAAACCCCATTCTTCTTTAATCATCCTCAGATGGATTGCACCTCACATTCTTCATTGTTGTAAACAATGTATCACCTTTGACACACGTTCTTTGAACTTATGATTAGTACAACAATCGTCTAACTTATCATTCCTCCATTTCATTGGATTACTTCTTGATATCTTTCATTTTGATCTTCATTGACAACTATTGACAACAAATACAACCTTATACACAAAGTGGTTCCAACAATGCCATCTTCCACGATGCCAACCACCATGAACCTTAATTCGAGGTAGGGGGTTTGCCTAATTTATTTTAAATAAATTATTCCTTCGTTCTTGTTGTATAAAAGTGAACATCATTGGCTATATGATACCGCATAACGCAGAGGGCGCGGGCCGAACGAACATGGGCCAACGACCCTCCATTTAACCTTGTTATTTTTCTATAGTTACGATGATGGAAAGGATGGCGGCGACGATTGAAGGCGGCGGTCATGCGCCGGCAGCGTGCGGAGGAACCACGGCCCGCAACCGCGGGCCGCTCGGCCGAAAAAGAACCGTCCGGCTAAAGCCGGCCGGACCGAAGAGACCGCAGCGCCATAAGGGGCACCGCACTGCGGAGGACCGCGGCCCGCATTCCGTGGGCCCCTTCGGCCGGTGAACCGGCTGGCAGGCAGCCAGCCGGTCTGAGAAGAACCGCGGCACCCAGAGGGCGCCATGCCGGACGAACCGCGGCCCGCCCGTGGGGGGTGCTTGCACCAAGAAGGTCGGTCGGCTTCGGCCGGCCGGTTTGGGAGGGCGGTGCCGCTTGGTGCCTCCGGTTCGAGCAGCCGGGGGGTCGTGCCCCCCCCCCCCCCCTCGGACCGCTCAACCTTCGGGCCAAGCCGCTCGGCCAGCCGGGCCGCGTGATTCATCTGGCCGGTCTGACCCTTTGTCGGGTCGGAGCCGCCAAAACTGGGATGACCGGACCTGTCAGCCCACTGGGCTTAACGGTCCGGGCCCGTTTTTACTTAAAGGTGAATAACTCGAAGACCGTGCATCGAATCGATGTGTCGTCTGTGGCACTGGGACCCTTGCGATGAGGTGTTCCTTTTGCGATACTCTAAGTGAGTTTTGGATGACTTTGGGGAATGTCTGAGTTAGAAAAGATCATATTTTTAACTGGGCCCCTGAAATGGAAAAGCCAATATCTCTCAGACCGGGCGTCTGATCGACGCGCCGTCTATTGCGTTGAGTTCCTATTGACGAGACGGAACTTTGGGATACATCAACTCCGGACTTTGTGATAGTTGATGTATCGACCCCTCTTGGCTCGAGGAGCGGACCCTCCCGGAATCGAGTGTGTTGTGTGCGGGAACCCTAGAGATGGTTGCGACTATAACGACTATCGTGCTAGGATCCTATGTGGGTTCGACAGCGATGACAACTACACTTGGATCCTCCGTGGGTTCGGCAATGACGACGAATGTACTTGGATCCTTCGTGGGTTAGGTAGCGACGACTACTGTACTTGGATCCTCTGTGGGTTCGGCAGCGGTGATGATTGTACTTGGATCCTCCATGGGTTCGGCAGCGACGACTTCTGTACTAGGATCCTACGTTGTTTTGGCAGAGGATATGATTCAGAGGCTACATCTAATCATCTCCACCCCTCTTCATGAGTAGTATATCTGTGTGAGCTGAGTCTTGACTTTAAATCAATACCAACAGTGTGATTGACTTCTTTCCTATTGTACTAGGTTGTGCTTGGACTCGAGAGTTAGAGCTGAACTAGAATTAATGACTTAGGTATATGTATGGGCATATACCTAAGTAGAGTCGGTTGATACTTCGTGATTGTATCTTTCTTTTGTGGTTTATCCTTCATGGATTCTGGGAGACCTTCAGGGGTCTCGGGGTCTCTACTGAGTATCGTATACTCACCCCTGTACGGGCTATGCCCACACTACGTTGTGTTGGATGCAGACGACGGACAGCACTGAATGAGGTGGAGGCTTGTGGAGCTGGATAGTACCCAGAGGTGGACCACTTGGTGGGACGTACACGGAGCGGAAGACTGGACTCGAGGAGCTGAGGAGACCATCTGTACCCACCCTTCAAGTGGGATATCTAGAGGATGAATCGGTGGTTGCTACTTTACTTTACTGTTATTGTACTTTATTTTCAGTTGTACTGTACTTTCAGTTGGGTTTGTATACTGGCCCATTTACTTTTCAGCACTTACTTTT
Organism: Viscum album; assembly: GCA_963277665.1. Taxonomy (NCBI): domain Eukaryota; kingdom Viridiplantae; phylum Streptophyta; class Magnoliopsida; order Santalales; family Viscaceae; genus Viscum; species Viscum album. Next base: position 1,669,648,144 of record OY728156.1, read on the forward strand.
GTACTCTTTTTTTATTAGTGCTTACTTCACTTGCATACTCTGTTGTGTTTCTTTACCTTTATAAATGCAATGCCTTACCTTTTTATCGGGATTTATGACTTTGGTGCTAGTCGCTAGCCCCTGGCCTATGGATGTCAGGCTTGGGGTAGTCACAGCATGAGCTCTGAGGACGGGTCGTGACAATATATGTTTTGAAGGGTTAAAATTAGGTCATGTTTATCAGTACCAAATCTATAAATTTAAAGAATGTATTTTAACACTGGTTCTATGAGTGATGGTTTGGGGATATTAAACATAAAATATATAAACTATTTTCAACAACTATATTCAATCTAATATATTTAATTACAAAACTAAAGTTAACATGGATGGAAGATAAATCCATTATCAAACCTAATATGTAACTACTTAGATGCATGTATGAAAATCTTTAAAAGTAGTTTAAAAATTTAAACTAAAGTATACACATAATCATAATATAAAAAATTTATATACATGAATAATAAATATGGGAATAAATTTTAAATAAATGAAAAATTCACTTATTTAAACTTGATAAAAACATTTTAGAAAAATTTATAAATAAAAGTATATTATGGAGACTATAATTTAATATATTCATTATTAAAAATCTATATTCATTAATATAATCACTTTATATTAATTTCCTAATATGAACTCATTTATATTATTCATTATAAGAAATTTCACATTAAATATATGATATTATATAAAATAAAAAATTATTTTTTAATTTCTATTATGTAAACTATTTACATAATATAAATATAAAATATTTAATATTATTTAAACCTTTATCAATTCAATAATCAAAACTCTTTTTATATGGTTTAAATAATATCTCAAATAAGGTTTTTAATTTGAACAATTTGAATATGGTAGTATGAACTATTCATAATCATAATTTATAACGAGTTTATAGTTATCTATATTTTTTTAATTTATAAACACGTTATAAATTACCATTATGATTTCTAAATTAACACTATATTTTTTAAATTATAAGGCTTTTCTTATAATTTGGTAAAATATATATTAATATTAACACTTAATATTATGGAATATTTATTAATAAATATTTTATAAACATTTAATTAATTAATTATAAAAACTTTATAATTAATTATTTTATAAAAAATTATAAATTAATAAATATTCCAAAATACCTTTTATTATAATTTATAAATAATTTATAAATTATAAATTAAATTCATAATTAAATTTTAAGAGGAAAAAATTCTTTCACCATTCATATTTTATAATTTAGAGGATGTCATGTGTTACGACTTCTGGGTAGAAACACTTATACAGTTTAAGTGGAATTATTCTTATATTACTATGAATAGCCCTTTCATATCCTATAATATTGTATCATATTTTACAATGCATATCGATATCATAGTGGCGATATGATACACCTTTTTTTAAAACATGGTGTAATTAAATCAATGGATGTGATTTTTGGGATTCATATGCTATGATGAATAAGAAACCATTGGTTCTGTACTGAGTCGCTACTTAGGATATCCCATATTATAATCCATGAAAAAAATAGGAAGAATAAAAATTGAATCATATTTTATGATTGGAAATACAGTACGATATATGATTCAAAAAATATTCATTTTCAACATGGTTTCAAGAATCAAAATACATGGTAAGTCTCTGATAAAAATATTGGTTTTCTAAGGGATCTAAAAACACTTGTTAAACACACTAAAAGAAATAAAGAAACCAAAACCAATATCAAACATGATATAAAAATGAAACCATGCATAATATAAATGAAGTAATAAAAAACCAATATATCTTTTGCTAATGCTATTATTTTACCATATTCAACTAACATCATATTGCTTTGATAAAGATCCTAAAGAGATAGTTGAATGACATCCCTGATTCAAAGGTTTACATGGGATAAAACCAAATCACTCATCGCATGAGTGGGATCATCCTTTAAATTATGTTATTATAGTACCTCTCTAAGAAAAAGATAGAGGATAAAGAGTGATCAACCAAAAATGAATAAGTGAGTATATAAAAACCATCATATGGTAGTAGGAGGTGTAAATACCTTAAATATTCTTTGTGGTTGAACTTTCATTTACTCATGTGTTATATCTCATGAGTAAATTACACTCATCTGGTTTAAGTATTTATTATATTAATGGAACACCCATAGATTTTCATCTTTGGAAATATATAATTTAATGATATCCAAAGTAGAAGACTATCTTGAATGTTTACACTTAACATTTGATTTTTGTTTCAATCATTGATAGTTTCATGCTTATTGTGATACACCTTATGATATAGTCAGTCATACCCTATGACTTGAATGGGTGGTGCCTTATGATATCCATCAATTGTGAAATAATATAGGATATGGTAGTCACGTGAAATATGATTTCATGCCTTATGAAATACCTTAATTAGATAATACAACATATCCTATTAAATCAAAGGAAAAATGGATTTAGGTCATATATACTTCATAGTATTGTAGTGATAATGTCATGGAGTATGTTCATTATAATGCTAACATGATAAATCACAACGAAATATTTCAGGATACAAAAATGAAAAAGATAACAATTATTGTTATAACTAATAACTTACTCAAGAAAATTTTCCATTGTTCTAGTGTATTTTATATATCGAGGACTTTATAAGTAATTTGTGGAAAATATATTTAGGAATGATATGTGATTATATTAACCTCAAGATATCATTACAAATCTGGGGATGATGATTTTTCATTGGAAATATCTAGAAAAAAGAATTCTAATTTCAAAAGGTATAAAGAGGATGAGTTTGAATAATATAATCCCTAATAATAGGAAGGTCATGCCCATAGAGGTAAGTGTGGTTGGTTTTTATATAAATTTATTACTAATGTTTTGTATAAATATCATGTCAATCTAAAAATATAGATTTTCCCAAATAGTTAGAAAGAAGTAATGATTCTAGTGAAGAGATGGAAACTATATCTAATTATCAATCTGGAGAATTTTCCTATAATAATCAATAAGATATATAATCCTTACATGAAAATTTGGATCAATTGGATATTATAATTGGAGTATACTATTAATTCATATAAAATTTAGTGGTTAAGAATAAAATTTTAAAGAATGAGGAATTGTAATTATGTGGATCTATTAAAAGAATGATGAAGAATCAAAGTGATTTACTTAGATATTTTTCTCATGATTTAAAGGAACAAATGGACAATGAGAGGGGTATTAAAGATAACATAATCCCTCTCAAAACAAAACTTTAATAGAGGTTAAAATCTAGAAAGATATTGGTTCAATGATGGAGTACATGTCTATCCAATTAAAGGAGAAGTATTTGAAGATAATGGATCTTGAAATATAGTTGAGATTATTAAATATAAAGTTATATATCCTTCCCATGATAGAATCAAAAAATAGAACATATAATGTTTTAAATCTATAATAGCATAGTGATAATAATATCCATTCCAAATCAAAAAAAATTATAAAAACAATGGTTTCATTAAAGTTTTACTATTGTAGATATATGGGGCACACCAAGTATATGTGTTTAAGAGTTAAGGATCTCAATAAATAAAGGAAATATTATATAATATCTCAACTAAGTAAAATATATAAGAGTTGTTATTTTATCAGAATATGTTTTAATTTTCTAAATATAAAAAAATTGAAAGGTAGTAAAAATGATGATAGAGATGCCAAGAAGAAAACCATGATTCCTATGTTAATGTAAAGATAATCGTGAAATAAAGAAAAACTTATTACTTTTAAAAAATAGTTATCGTGATGAAATATTACAAATATATAAGGAAATTAAGGGTATACCATGAACCCATAGATCTTTTCATCCAGCTACCATCATAGAGAGAACAAAATAATATAGAGGATAAAGAAGTATTTTTTCACTATAGTGATAAGTTCTAGGGGTAGTCTAATGATCAATGGTAGTAAAAGAAAACCCATTTATGTCTAATCTATCATTGATAAAATAATTCTTCATGCTATTTATAAAGAACAAAAAGTGCCTTTATCATTTAATAACCCATATTTTAATCTTTGTAGTATGCTTGAAAATAATCACAGTAATATAAATCTTATGCTTCATACCTCAGAAGGATTACATTGTCCAAAGGATTCTAGTTTGTGATGTGAGGATTATTATACACCGAGATGGGTGATAGAACCTTCATTGTTTATGAAAAAATATACTATGTGAAGGAAGAGAGTATCATATAGATTTTATGAAAAAAATTACCCCCAATAAAAGGGATCACATATCTTTATATAACCATCCATGACACTCTTTATATAATGAAGATCACAAGCCATATCGAATGTATTGGGTTCCATATCATGGAACCCACACATTACATCAAATTAGTTAATTCATTCAACTTATTCAATGAATTTTAAAACCATTAATTAACTAAATTTTTGGTTTGTAACTAATGAAACCATGTAAGAGTGAAGTGGTAATTCCATGAACTATGAATGCATTACATTGGGTGGAACATAGTATTGGTTTGAATCGCATGAACTCCAAACTATGTTGGAACCAATATAATATCAGGATCTAAGTTAAGGATGAATTTGTTCTAACATATCCTTAATTCATATTCGTCATATACATATCATTTTACTACACATATAATAATCTACCACTTTTAATAAAATCTATATAAACTTTATTAAAAACTTCACAACTCCTTATGAATCTATCCAAACTCTTATGGATACAGTTCCCCAATATCTCTTTATTTTAGAACAAACACCATTTCCAAAACTTAGTCCTTATCTAAATGTTAAATGTGTTACCCTATAGGACTTAGTAACATTGAAAAAAAATATGAAATCCATATTTCATATATGTAGGTAAAGAGAAGCCTCTAGAAAAGTGGCAGTTCTACTTAAGATACTAAGGGGTCTAGTTTAATCTTTATCAAACATTCTCATATGTCATATGAAATTTTACACCTCAATATGTATCATATACATCATATATATACCTATGTAATCCCTCTTTTATGATATTTAGTGACCACTAGACATGAAACATTTTCATTATAGTATAGGTCACTTCATCTTTCTTAATTATTTGGAATATACTAGCTAGTACAAGGAATATATCTCATTTTACTCATATTATAGATGAGTACATCACAGGTATCTCATCCAAGTATCTAAAAACATAATATATCACTAAAATAAGTTTGTAAATAAATTTCCTAGATCTAATTTAATCAAGGATAATATGTATTTACTCATAATATGAGTAGAAAAAATCCAACTTAATCATGATCTAATCAATGATAGGGTCAGAAACAAACTCAACCACCCCTATATTAGCTATGTCATAATTAATTTCATAATAGAGATAAAAAATTATAAATGTTATCATGCTAGGTTTCTCACAAACATCAAATAATAAGATTTTATTATAAACATACACCCCTAATTATATCGATGATTGTATGACATTACAATAGATATAAATTGGTGGATCCACCCAAGTAATAAGTCTCTACTTATTACCTCATTAAGCTATTATTCATATCTCATATATAACCCTTTAAAAAAATTATAAGATTCTATTCATGCTAATTATAATATATCACCACAACCAACAATACTATGTCATGATCATCGATTAGGGAAAACTAAAAATTGTACTTTTGATGGGATTTATAATTCTGCCATTCATGTAAATTAAATTTCACCACACATGATTAAATGATAAATGGATATTACATTTATTATAAAAACATGATACATTATGAAACAATTGAATAAATCTCTTAAATATCATACACCATGAGAATATGCATGACCATCATGTTTTTGTTGTGATAATAGTTTCATCAATAGATCCCCTAAACTATCATCTATAGCCACCCAACTAATCAAAATATTTCCCCTCTCAGTGATCTATCATTTAATATGGTATTTTTGAATAATATTTTTGGTAATTTTGTGATACTGGGTTTCCTTAGACTAAAGAATATGTAACGACCCGAAATTTTTAAATAAATTTTGTTTCCTAATTTTATGTGTTATTGTTATACTCAACAAAAATGTTTTATTTGATAAACATGATTATAATTAAAATGAGATCAGTGGGTTTTGACTATTATATAACCATCGGTCAACATGACCGCTGTGAACAAAATGTTTTGATTATTTGTCTCTAAATATAAGTAATCTTGGTTAATTATTATAGAAAGAAGATTCGATGGCCTCACCTAGTAGTCTTGGACCGATCGAAGCCCATCTAACAGAGCTTGGGAAGGAGGTAGCACCACTGGGCTTTGCTCTGGATCAAATCCAAGCCGAACTTCATCATGTGAAGCTGGAACGAAATCGCCTTCGTGAGAAGTTCAAACTGATAGAAATTACTACTCGAGCAATGTTGACTGAGCCGCCCCAAGCTTCTATCACCCTAGCACACCTTAATCTTAGGTCCTATGCTGGTATTATAAGGGGTTATGTAACGAGACCGTAACTACCTTGTGTAATCCTTGTTTTAAATAAAAATTGGGATTTCTTCTTATGATGAAGTTTATGAATTTTGAAATGACCGGATAAATATAGTATGCATATTTTTGATGAATTTTAGAAAAGGGATATTTTAAATATGTTTATGTAAACCCTAAATAATTAAAAATGTGTAATGATTTTCAAAAAATGGCCTTCTGCAATTATGTTCAGTACTAAATTTAGAGTCTAATAAGATCAACTTGATTTTTGATGAATAGTAAATTATGAATAGTGATTTTATGATTAGGATTAGTAATATGACCAAATGGATTAGTAATCTCACTTAAAGAAAGTTTTAAAATAATCTAGGCACCTTGATTAAGTAATGTGATTCAATAAAATAGTTAAATAACGGTTTCATTAATTATTATTCAAGTATTAGTTTTTTCAGGTGAATAGTGTTTTTTAATTCAAAATTTAATTAAAAATAATTAGAAAATTATTTTTATAAAAATGACTTTATTTTTGAACTCAGAGCATCGATATTATGTTATGGTAATTTTTGGGGTTTTTTCTGAAAAAAATGAATTTTCGATGAATAGTGTTTTTATTTAAAAATTAAATTAAAAATATTTAGAAAATTATTTTTATAAAATGGATTTCATTTTTGAAATCAGAGCATTGATATTTGGTTAATGTGAAATTTTGGGATTTTTCTGAGAAAGTTGAATTTTCAGTGAATAGTAAAAATACAGTTTTAGGGTTTCGGTATGTTTAATGACATCATAACGGTGTCATGATGATGTCATGAGATATTTTGAGGGTTGGCCGGCCAAGGGTGATGAATTATTGTTTTGGGGGCCCCATGTGTCCTAACTCCATGATAAATGACAAGGGAGAGCACATGGGTTTGAGAAAAGCACATGTGAGGTGTCCCTTGGCCATTAATGCCTTGTCCCCTCACTTTCCCTATAAATACCAAGCCCTCCTCTCATCCATTCGACTCCCCACTCATTCCCAACGAATTTCTGGTCTCATTACCTCCCAAGGAGTCCTCCCAAGGTGCCCCCAATCCCTCAAGGTCCCAACCTTTGAGGTTTAAGAGTTACATTTTAAGGTAAGGGATCCGACCCCTCTCTTTCTTTTCAAGTAATCTCTTTTATGTCTTTTCTTTTATACTCCATGTTCTTATGTTGTAGGATGTTCTTTTATATTCATCCTACTGCCTATTTAATGTTCAAATGATGAGAGACCCCCCCTTGCTCTCATCAATTCGTTTTAAGAATGTTTAAGTGGCGCCGTTAGGCTGCCGAATTTTTAAGGGATTCTTTCACCTTCCTCGTTTTCAAGTTCTATTTTCATTCAAGTCTTTCATGTTCCTTTTTGTTATATTGGGGTATGATCTCTATATATATCATACTGGAATCTTATGTTCATATGATGAGAGACCCCATTTGATCACTTCAATTCAGTATTTTGATGTTTTAAGTGGCGCCGTTAGGCTGCCGAATTTTTAAGTGGTTCTTCACCCTTCTCGTTTTGAAGTTCTACTTTCATGTCAATTATTTAAAGTTCCTTTTTGTTATATTGGGGTATGATCTCTATATATATCATACTGGACTCTTATGTTCATATGATGAGAGACCCCATTTGATCTCTTCAATTCAGTATTTTGATGTTTTAAGTGGCGCCGTTAGGCTGCCGAATTTTTAAGTGGTTCTTCACCCTTCTCGTTTTGAAGTTCTACTTTCATGTCAATTATTTCAAGTTCCTTTTTGTTATATTGGGGTATGATATCTATATATATCATACTGGAATCTTATGTTCATATGATGAGAGACCCCATTTGATCTCTTCAATTCAGTATTTTGATGTTTTAAGTGGCGCCGTTAGGCTGCCGAATTTTTAAGTGGTTCTTCACCCTTCTCATTTTGAAGTTCTACTTTCATGTCAATTCTTTCAAGTTCCTTTTTGTTATGTTGGGGAATTATCTCTATATCTATCATACTGAACTCTTATGTTCACATGATGAGAGATCCTATTTGATCTTTTCAAATCATTTTTGTTGAGGTTTAAGTAACGCCGTTAGGCTGCCGAACTTTCATAAGAGAAATCTTTTTTTTTCTTCCTTCCATGTTTTTCATTTCAAATGGTATGTCCTTGAAATCTCATTACCATGATCATGTATCCTTATTATTCTGTCCATGTACTATTTTATGGGTCATTTATGAATGTTTGACCCATTTTACCTCTCTTTTGATGTCTTCTAAAACCTCAGAACATTGTCGTTATGCTGCAGAATTTCTGTCTCAAAATGTCTATCTCTTTTTCTAAAGTCCTTTTATTTTATTAAGTGAATACTCAAAGTTCTTTATTCTAAAGGGGTATTCACATATATACCAAAATGTTCTATTTTAAATTCTTGTATTTACATACATGATACCCACATTCCTTTTCTGTGGGTTTTAAAGTGATATAAAGATCATGTCTTTAAAGCAGTTTTTAAAAAGTTATGATTATGAAATGAAACCCATTTCCTTTATGCTATATGGGTTATTTATGAAATTTTTGATGATGATATATGTGGATCACATGATAATAAAGGCAAATTTAAGGGTGCGCCCTGATAGCACTCCAATGCATTGGGTAATGATGTAACCACTAGAGATTACAATTTTCACGATACCTTGGTGAATAACCTTGGTAATTTTAAAATGACACCTTGGGGATGGACCTTGGTGATATGTTCATGATTGTCTATGTTAAATGATGTAGCCACATCTTCAAGTTATGAAAAAGTTTTATTTTTATTATGATATGCCTCATGATTTCATTTTCATGCATTAAAGTTCTTTTCATGACTTTATTGATGTATCTCAAGTTCATATGTAAAATGTTTCACTTGTTTCCCTTGCTGGGCCTTCTGCTCACCCTTCCTTTTGATGTATGTCCCCAGGTTATGAGATGCAGTAATGAGCCTAGGGTGAACATTAGGAGAAGCCTTTCAAGTGTTTAAGAAGAATGTTTTTTTTTGTTTCATGTTTTATGTTCCTTGTTTCCAAGAAACTAAACCTTAAAGATCCTCAGTTCCGTGTAATGGAATGAAAAGTTATGTTATAAAAATACGGGATGCTATAGTTGGTATCAAAGGATGGTTTAGTTATTTGTGGAAATTAGGATATGAAAACTCTAGGAGGAACCCTATAGAAAAGTTTAATATAGGAAATCTTCCTGGTATTTTGGTGAGTATTGAGTAAGGGGTTGCCAAGCAAATACATCCCTGTCTGGATACGAGCAGGTAGAGGTGGCTCTGGCACAGATGTACATAGGGGTAAAACCCGAAAACACCTCTTTGAGCTAGACTCGAACGGGAACCGTTACACGACAACGGGCCTTGCTGCACTCTTGGTTACGACACTCCCGGGGGATATGCTTTGGTAAATTCATAAGCTTGGTATGAACCATTGTTAAGGAACAAAGATAAAATAAAATAAAGGTTCACATAAGAATATATGATCATTCATAACCTAGATGGGAACCTAGGAGATCACAAGTTAGGGTATACCTTTCATATACAAGTTATCCTTATATGCTTTCAGTTCCTTTTCATGATTATTAGCTAAGTACTTAAGCCCCCAATTATGATTTCTCTTCTTAGTTAATGGTGGGAAATGGAAGAACATGTTCCTACAACCAATGTGATAGGAAATGCGATGATTTTCGTATTAATATGACAGGGATGATTAGGGGATTAAAATATGATTATTATTTTGGAAGACGTTCATTATTTTGGGAACCATATTTGATCGAGGTAAATAGATTACTACGGTATTTTCATTGAGGAGTAAGGTTGACTTATATTTTGAAGAATCGATGAATTTAAGGTGAACTTATGGTAATTTAGGTTACTTATGGGAATGACTAACCTATCTTGGGTAAAATATGTTTAGGTTAGCTACTTTTTTATAAGATGTTAGGAGTGGTTGATGTTGTCTAGAGATGAACAATGAAGTTGTTTTGGAAGACTATGTTATCAAATCCTTATTATATTTGGGTTTCAATCTTAGTTTGGTTTGTTTTGAGGAATTTTAAGGACCGTTATTTATGGAATGGTCTATGATGAACTTTGGGTAGTACCATGGAACTTTGATGATTTAAAAGTAGTTTCCATTACTATGGGATTCTTTCTTTTTGAAGAGTTGTTTTACCTTAACCTTTCTGTTTTGGGGATAATGTTTAAAGATAGAAGAAATAGATAGTTAATCTTTTGTAGATTATGTGATTCTATAGAAGATGATTCTTGTGCTTTTATGAGACCAAGTGTTTTTGAATTCTCATCATTTGGAGAAAAGATTAGTGTTGGTAGGGACTTGTTAAAGGATGAAACTCTACTTGAAGGTAGGTATATTTTCTTATGTTTTTGTTCTATGTAGTAAATGAAATCCTCAAAATTATGAAAAGAAATGTAAAACAAAAATGTTGTTGGTTTACGTTTCCTACTAGGTAATCAAAGACCGTTTACACACATCATAAGTTTGGGATTTTCTCATGGTTAACTTTCTCCTAATCATGTTCTCTATCACTCTCCCTCAGAACTTGACCCTTTGTTTTTTCCTCCATGTCCATGTTTTCCTACATGGAACCCTAGTGTGGGTTAACTCGGGTGACCATTGTACTTCCCTTTCTTTATTTTAAAGTAATAGTTTTACTGACTCCTTTTCCGATGTGGGACTTTCAATGAAATTTCAAAACCCAATTTTAAAATTGCGAGGACGCAATTTCTTAAGGGGGGAAGATTGTAACGACCCGAAATTTTTAAATAAATTTTGTTTCCTAATTTTATGTGTTATTGTTATACTCAACAAAAATGTTTTATTTGATAAACATGATTATAATTAAAATGAGATCAGTGGGTTTTGACTATTATATAACCATCGGTCAACATGACCGCTGTGAACAAAATGTTTTGATTATTTGTCTCTAAATATAAGTAATCTTGGTTAATTATTATAGAAAGAAGATTCGATGGCCTCACCTAGTAGTCTTGGACCGATCGAAGCCCATCTAACAGAGCTTGGGAAGGAGGTAGCACCACTGGGCTTTGCTCTGGATCAAATCCAAGCCGAACTTCATCATGTGAAGCTGGAACGAAATCACCTTCGTGAGAAGTTCAAACTGATAGAAATTACTACTCGAGCAATGTTGACTGAGCCGCCCCAAGCTTCTATCACCCTAGCACACCTTACTCTTAGGTCCTATGCTGGTATTATAAGGGGTTATGTAACGAGACCGTAACTACCTTGTGTAATCCTTGTTTTAAATAAAAATTGGGATTTCTTCTTATGATGAAGTTTATGAATTTTGAAATGACCGGATAAATATAGTATGCATATTTTTGATGAATTTTAGAAAAAGGATATTTTAAATATGTTTATGTAAACCCTAAATAATTAAAAATGTGTAATGATTTTCAAAAAATGGCCTTCTGCAATTATGTTCAGTACTAAATTTAGAGTCTAATAAGATCAACTTGATTTTTGATGAATAGTAAATTATGAATAGTGATTTTATGATTAGGATTAGTAATATGACCAAATGGATTAGTAATCTCACTTAAAGAAAGTTTTAAAATAATCTAGGCACCTTGATTAAGTAATGTGATTCAATAAAATAGTTAAATAACGGTTTCATTAATTATTATTCAAGTATTAGTTTTTTTGGGTGAATAGTGTTTTTTAATTAAAAATTTAATTAAAAATAATTAGAAAATTATTTTTATAAAAATGACTTTATTTTTGAACTCAGAGCATCGATATTATGTTATGGTAATTTTTGGGGTTTTTTCTGAAAAAAATGAATTTTCGATGAATAGTGTTTTTATTTAAAAATTAAATTAAAAATATTTAGAAAATTATTTTTATAAAATGGATTTCATTTTTGAAATCAGAGCATTGATATTTGGTTAATGTGAAATTTTGGGATTTTTCTGAGAAAGTTGAATTTTCAGTGAATAATAAAAATACAGTTTTAGGGTTTCGGTATGTTTAATGACATCATAACGGTGTCATGATGATTTCATGAGATCTTTTGAGGGTTGGCCGGCCAAGGGTGATGAATTATTGTTTTGGGGCCCCATGTGGCCTAACTCCATGATAAATGACAAGGGAGAGCACATGGGTTTGAGAAAAGCACATGTGAGGTGTCCCTTGGCCATTAATGCCTTGTCCCCTCACTTTCCCTATAAATACCAAGCCCTCCTCTCATCCATTCGACTCCCCACTCATTCCCAACGAATTTCGGGTCTCATTACCTCCCAAGGAGTCCTCCCAAGGTGCCCCCAAGCCCTCAAGGTCCCAACCTTTGAGGTTTAAGAGTTACATTTTAAGGTAAGGGATCTGACCCCTCTCTTTCTTTTCAAGTAATCTCTTTTATGTCTTTTCTTTTATACTCCATGTTCTTATGTTGGAGTATGTTCTTTTATATTCATCCTACTTCCTATTTCATGTTCATATGATGAGAGACCCCCCCTTGCTCTCATCAATTCGTTTTAAGAATGTTTAAGTGGCGCCGTTAGGCTGCCGAATTTTTAAGGGATTCTTTCACCTTCCTCGTTTTCAAGTTCTATTTTCATTCAAGTCTTTCATGTTCCTTTTTGTTATATTGGGGTATGATCTCTATATATATCATACTGGACTCTTATGTTCATATGATTAGAGACCCCATTTGATCACTTCAATTCAGTATTTTGATGTTTTAAGTGGCGCCGTTAGGCTGCCGAATTTTTAAGTGGTTCTTCACCCTTCTCGTTTTGAAGTTCTACTTTCATGTCAATTATTTAAAGTTCCTTTTTGTTATATTGGGGTATGATCTCTATATATATCATACTGTACTCTTATGTTCATATGATGAGATACCCCATTTTATCTCTTCAATTCAGTATTTTGATGTTTTAAGTGGCGCCGTTAGGCTGCCGAATTTTTAAGTGGTTCTTCACCCTTCTCGTTTTGAAGTTCTACTTTCATGTCAATTATTTCAAGTTCCTTTTTGTTGTATTGGGGTATGATCTCTATATATATAATACTGGACTCTTATGTTCATATGATGAGATACCCCATTTGATCTCTTCAATTCAGTATTTTGATGTTTTAAGTGGCGCCGTTAGGCTGCCGAATTTTTTAGTGGTTCTTCACCCTTCTCATTTTGAAGTTCTACTTTCATGTCAATTCTTTCAAGTTCCTTTTTGTTATGTTGGGGAATTATCTATATATCTATCATACTGAACTCTTATGTTCACATGATGAGAGATACTATTTGATCTTTTCAAATCATTTTTGTTGAGGTTTAAGTAACGCCGTTAGGCTACCGAACTTTCATAAGAGAAATCTTTTTTTTTCTTCCTTCCATGTTTTTCATTTCAAATGGTATGTCCTTGAAATCTCATTACCATGATCATTTATCCTTCTTATTCTGTCCATGTACTATTTTATGGGTCATTTATGAATGTTTGACCCATTTTACCTCTCTTTTGATGTCTTCTAAAACCTCGGAACATTGCCGTTATGCTGCAGAATTTCTGTCTCAAAATGTCTATCTCTTTTTCTAAAGTCCTTTTATTTTATTAAGTGAATACTCAAAGCTCTTTCTTCTAAAGGGGTATTCACATATATACCAAAATGTTCTATTTTAAATTCTGGGATTTACATACATGAGACCCACCTTCCTTTTCTGTGGGTTTTAAAGTGATATAAAGATCATGTCTTTAAAGCAGTTTTTAAAAAGTTATGATTATGAAATGAAACCCATTTCCTTTATTCTATATGGGTTATTTATGAAATGTTTGATGATGATATATGTGGCTCACATGATAATAAAGGCAAATTTAAGGGTGCGCCCTGATAGCGCTCCAATGCATTGGGTAATGATGTAACCACTAGAGATTACAATTTTCATGATACCTTGGTGAATAACCTTGGTAATTTTAAAATGACACATTGGGGATGGACCTTGGTGATATGTTCATGATTGTGTATGTTAAATGATGTAGCCACATCTTCAAGTTATGAAAAAGTTTTATTTTTATTATGATATGCCTCATGATTTCATTTTCATGCATTAAAGTTCTTTTCATGACTTTATTGATGTATCTCAAGTTCATATGTAAAATGTTTCACTTGTTTCCCTTGCTGGGCCTTCTGCTCACCCTTCCTTTTGATGTATGTCCCCAGGTTATGAGATGCAGTAATGAGCCTAGGGTGAACATTAAGAGAAGCCTTTCAAGTGTTTAAGAAGAATGTTTTTTTTTGTTTCATGTTTTATGTTCCTTGTTTCCAAGACACTAAACCTTAAAGATCCTCAGTTCCGTGTAATGGAATGAAAAGTTATGTCATAAAAAGACGGGATGCTATAGAATATCTCCATTTTTATGTACTAAATCCTGATTTCTCCCATGATTATAGGAACCATCTCTAGTTTAGAGATGAACTTCTTGATCCAAACATATTCCTTCACAAAATCTTATGTATTGATACATTATAACTATATTTTTGAGTCCATTGTGGTGGATTATTTGAACTATTCCAACTAATATTGCCAACATTTTGGAAGAAAAAAAACCATATTACATTTTCATATAATCTCTATCGGATTAGAAACTTACATCTGTGTAACTCATTACATAGATATCATTCACTCCTTTAAAGATCAATAACATATCATTAGTCCTTCTCAGGTACTTGAGAATGTTATTCAAGGAAATATAGTGAATTTAGTTGGGAATGGGTGGGTATTTATAAGTAGATCTAAGAGAATAGGTGATATCGGGTTGAGTACACAACATGGAATATATAATAGATTCCATGTTAAATTCATAGGGAATTATATCCATTAGTTCTAACTCTTCAAGAGGATCCGAAACATTTTTGAATATTCATGCATTATAACACTAGTAAAGACCACAATTTGGAATTATCCATACTAATCCTCTTTTTTACTTAAATAATGTAATTTTCTGTACTAATTCAAACTCACATCTTATATTTATCTCTATAGATCTAAATATCCAATATATAGGTTGGTTATCCCATGTCCTTTATTAGTAAGCACTTATATGAAAACTCAAATTTTAATACACTTTATTTCATGATTTATTGCATAATAAAATAGTCTCAAGTGATCATAAACCCTATTTTCTTTGGGAGATTCAGTATATAGAACATAAAATTGATATATATATACAACAAAAATATTGAAAAATTCTTTAACATGCTTCTAAAAATATGTTGTTCTTCTAAAACTACACGCAATAACCTGGGAACATACATAAGAAAGAGGTGAGTTATAAAGCGTAGTAAGGGAATAAACATTGCATAACATGAAGAAAGAATTATATGTTAGTAAATAGGCATTTCAAAGGGACATAAAAGGGGTGAGAATTATAAACATAAAAATTTTAGCATGATATATGATGATAACATAAAGGCAACATGGGAATGTGGAAAAAAGCTTAAAACATGGAATCATAAACACAATTCAAGGCTAACATCCAAGAATACATAACATAGTGTGCTTAAGATAACCTCACACACAAAATAAATGGCATAAAATGAGATTAAAACATTACCAAATTCATTGGAGAGATATCTAATTCTATTCCCACCAGTCACATTCATATCATGTGCATGCATAAGTGTGCCACATAGATCATTAAAAATAGGATCATATTTCATCACATTCAATCCCAAGATTAAGTATTTTGGTATATATACATGGAAGTTCCAAATTATTAAAGTACAGGTACTTCTAGTTGAATACCCTCAAGTAGAAATAGGGATTAGTATTCACAAAACAAAAGTTTGGTATGGAAAATCATAGGTTAATTTCAGCAGCATAACGGTGGAACTCAAATATTCATGGGAGTGATTAATGAGAGTGAAAGGGGTCTTTAATTAATTGGTAATAATAATAGAAGTAATAATTATATATAATAATTTATTCCAACATTAAAAAATTGAAATAAAAAAGGAATAACACAAAGATGGTTCTTAGATAAAGAGGAGAAGGAGAGGATCCCTTACCTTGGGAGGGTGATTCCAAAATCTTGGGAGGATCTTATTGAGAGATTATAGGAACATTTAAAGGGATATAGAGAGGTAAGGGAATATTATATACATTATAAAATGTTTTTGAGTGAATAATAAAGTGATATTGGGTGGGTTTGTATAAGAAAAGAGAGGGGGTTCTTTATAATTTTCCAAACTTAGGTTTTGGACCCTATACAATAAAGTATTTAAAACCACAAACCTTATCATGATTTTTGTCAATGATTTATACCAAATATAAGTGGTTTTAATTATTTTACAAGTTTAGGAACAAAATAAAAAAAATATTACCCTCGGTGATGTGGAAGTGAGTCATGTTCATAGAGAATTGAATTTAAAACCTTAATATATAATATTGGTTTTGGAGGATTGATAAAGGATTTATAACATTAAAGATATAACCACAAAGAAAAATTATTTTAAAGGGTGGGAATATAATTTTTTTCATGTATACCCTTTATGGAGTATAATCTATAACTTTTGGATCATTATGATGTCATAGTACACACTGTATATTTATATTATATTTAATTTTGACCCAAAAATTAGACTATCTCAAAAAATTGTGAAAAATAACTGTTGGATAAATTTAGCATGATAATTTCAAAAATAATATTCATTTTATCCAAATAATTCCCTAAATATGATAAATTACACTTTAAAATCAAAAATTCATATTTATTGAAAAATACTGGTGGGTTTTACAATAAGATTTTTTTGACCTTTGGAAAAATTATTTTTGAATTAATAAAATTAAATTATCATTTATATTTAATAAAAAATATTTAAAATTAATATTTTATTAAAATATCATTTATTTCATAAATTATTGAATTTATTAAAATAATTCATCTTAATTTAAACTATACATTTCCTAAAAAGAATACACTTTTTACTTCATCGTATCAGAATCTAATTTTTATCAAACTTATTATTTAATTATTTAAAAATTAATATTGAAAGTAGATAAATATAATAATTAATTTACTAAAATAAAGATTAAAATTCATACTGTTAGGGTCTAAATATTCTTATGAATCATGGACTGATTTTTGTGTGAATTGCAATCATTTGGGTCATCTTGTTCACCATTTTCTATGGGGTATGTGTGGGGATCTTCATGTTTGATTACATATAGATTTGAATACTAGTTTTTTGGGAGGTGATGTGGACCAGTGGATTGATGGTGTTGGTATTGTCACATAAGATGGTGAGTCTCTTCCTTCAAGTGATATTCGGGTTTCATATCCTATGATTACATCTACTGAGGATATTAAGGAATACCAGGATGAATATTGTAATCTATTAATGGTTGTTAGAGTTCTTAATCCTAATCCAATGTTGGGATATGTGGACATGGAAGACATTATAGTTCCTACTGAAGGTGTACATATCTCTTATGTTTAATAAGTGAATTAGAAAACCGTGGAGGCCCCTCTAAAGCTTTTGGTCGGGCCCACAAAGTCTCCTACTGATCGAGTGCTAGATTTATCTAACTCCAAATAGATCCGAGGTGAACTAAGGTATGGAAGAATTGACCATGAAACAAGGGAGGCCTTACCTTTGTAGAATCAGTTTTTCTGCTTGGGTGATATCTTCAACATTCCCTTAAAGGGAGGGTGGACAATAGTTGGGACCAAGAAAAAAAATTTGATAAATATTTTTATAAGAGGAAAGATTGCAAGATAGTCATAATAGAATCACCACATGCCTCATTGGCATAAGAACCAAATATGATGGTTTTTGAGAGCTCTGGGAGTTCTACTGCATCTGTTAAGTAGGAAGAAGAGTATACCCACATTTCTCCAGGACTTGAGGTTCTTCATGCAGCTGATGATTATGTTATAATGGGTTTGGGTAGAGGCAATAAAGGACTCTATAAATTAGAGGATTTCCCAGTGTCTCCTAGGAATAAATTTAGGCCTTGAAAAGACTAATTCTATCTACCCAATCTAATGACCACTAGATCTTCGAGGATAGAATTAGAAGCCACACTACTACAAAATAGGGCAAGGGCAGCGCTTCCCTTTATCAGCGCTAAATAGAAAGCACTGATAACGAGGTATGTCTTTATCAGCGCTAATAAATCTTACATTTATCAGTGTGTTTTTTAGCGCTGATAAAGGTATATCTTTATCAGCGCTAAAAAAACGTTGATAAATGAATGTTTTATCAGGGATTTTATTTTAGCACTGATAAAACATACCTTTATCTGCGCTTTTAACGAGCGCTGATAATGGTTCTGTCGGTTTTTATTTAATAACCCTAACAGGTCATCCTCGCTTGCACGTGGTCAAGCTCTCGCGGAAGCTGAACCAGGCCCCTTGTTGCGCGACCTCGTCCTCCTCATCCTCCTCCTTCCTCCTCCTTCCTCCTCCTTCCTCCTCCTCATCCTCCTCGTCCTCCTCCTTCCCCGCCGTAGCCACCGCCTCTGCCCCTGCTCCCGCTACCGCGACCACCTCTACCTCTGCCGCCTCCACCCTCATTGTCGCAATCGCCGCCGCCTCTGCCGTCGCCACCGCCTCTGCCTCAGCCACCGCCACCGCCGCCACCACCCTCTCTTCCATGACCACTGCCGCCTCGTCCTCCTCCTCCTCATGCTCTCAAGGTGGGAGGTGAGTTCCATGGATGGTATTCCCTTGGTATATTATTTATATATTGTGTGTGTGAGGGCCAAATAGTGAATATAGATGTGGGATAGGAATAATACCATATCTTGAGCCTAATTCCAGTATGGATTTCCATAATAGATAGTGTGGTCTTAATGTGATTATGATTATGTCTAGGGATGTGATTCATAATTAGTGATGAGTGTTGAAATAAGAGATGTTATTGATATTTAGCAACACAAGTGGGTTGTTTGTGAATGATGTGGAATTGGATACCCTATAGGTTCCATAGGGATATCTTGACTCTAAGATGAAGTATATGGTAATTTTTTAGTTATGATGGTTCACATGTGTGAGAGGTCTACCAAGGTTATGTGTGATGACTTCTGTGGATAACCAACCCTTGTTTTCATTTTTTTTATTTTGAGTTACCATGGTCGGTAAGTTCTACCCCTTCGAGTTGAATATTTATGTATGAGATACAAAGGAAATAGTTTTTAATCTTATGGTTATATGGATTCCCAAATATTATCCCAATGGAAATGGTGATTGGTTCACGCCCAAATTTACCCAAGAGAAGAAGGGTAGAACGGTCCTTGTAGTGTAGCTTGGGTTGTCGATTCCACAGAGACCTAAGAAGATACCTAAGATACACAACCTAAGGGATGGATTTTTTGATATGAAGTGGCCAACTTGGATTGATTTTGGATGGGTTTTAAAGATATCTAATAGATTTAAGTGGATTCAATTTAAAAGAATTAGTTGATCCTAGGTTATCGCTCGGGTGGATTGGACGTATTTTCTTTTTAATGATTTCAATTTCTTAAATTTGAGATGGGTTCATTTAAGGAGATAAAACAACACCATCACTTACTATTTTAATGCCTACACCATTTAATACTAATCATATATACACTTGAAGGATCAAAGTTTTGAGCACTTCAAGGTAAGGGTTTGTATTAGTATTTGAAGTGTGTGGCCTTAAATTCAACAAGGATGATAGAGTTTAAAAATCATCAAATAAAAATCCCAATTAAAGAAGTGGTTATACATTAATTAGATGATAAATAACATCCAATCCAGCCCATTTCTACTCCCTTGGATCAACCCATAAGTGGGTTAGCCCTCCATTGATCCCATGGTTTCAATGGAAGCGGAAAGTAGACTCATGAGGGAGGAAATGGAGAAGTAAAGAAAACAACAAAAATAAAATGATCACTCCACCGTTGTGTGAATAATTTCACAAGGGTTGGTGTAAATAAATTCACAACTTGATCCAACGGTATCAAAGTGATATGAATAACAACATAATAAGAGTAGAAGAAGAACATTTATTAAGAAACTAAAGTGAATTGAACAACTTACATGTGAAAGACAAATCTGAGGCAACAAAAATGAAGCATAACATTACAATTGAACAAAGCATCCAAGATTCTAAACTCCTTCACCACCAATGCCTTAAATAGGAATTTTTGGAGCCTTGGGTCGAGCCACCAACAGTACAAAGCATCTTAATTAATTTTGGTAGGCTATAGGTGGTGGAAAGCTTCTGGAATTTGGACTTTTCCACGTTTGACCCGAGGTGGCAGCCAGTTTTCATCCACCGCACAGACACGTCTGGAATACCTTCTGTAAGGACGAATCAGAGTGGTCCATAGAATAAGAAAATGGATCTCCGGCTGTCTTCTAACCTTCTGTAAAATTTGGACCCATTTGGAGTTGTTTATTCAGAGATATGATCAAATTAGTGGGCTATTTTTTATGGGCCGCAGAATCTGGCCCAGAATTGTATCTCTAACTTGGGCCGCATAAATGACCACCATGGAGGCCGAATTAGCATTAACTCCTAAATAGTGATTTGTTCCTATACATGTCTTCTAGCATCCCACGAAATTTGGGATTAATAGGGCCATTATGTTGGGCCCCACAGTCTCATCAGTGGGATGGTGTCCAATCTGCCTTCTCCAGAATTGCTTCCTTTCATTGCCAAATATCTCCATCATCCTCCATGAATTCTCCATTGATACCTGAATGAAACATGTTCATATTGGAGTGTAGATAAATTATCAAATTAAAATATTTATAATCAGATGAATCATTTGTTACTTTAAATGATGTTCAAAAATGTACCACATAATAGTGCATTTTAAGAAGGTATTACAATCATAATGTGAAATGATGTTCAAAGTGTAAAATGCACTAAAATGGTGTTTATGAATAATAAAGAACATGAATATTATATATATTACCAATTAATATTATCCTCATTTAGTGGCTAATCACACCCCCCAACTTGAGTTTTGCTAGTCCCGAGCAAAATATATCTCATCAAAAATGAAATTCGAATTCCCTTTTCCAAAAACATTTTAATACACAATGATCACCAAAAAACCTTATACCAAACAATCATGAAACCCATCAAAATATTTTAATACGAGATAGTTTCATAAGAAGATCCCAATCCCAAGCTCATTCCTTTGATCAAATCCATCATCATTCTTTATCCAACTCAATTAGGTGTAATGATGTGTTGTGAATCACAATAGATATGGGGGTTCATTTTCATTCAAGGGGAAAATCATGGAAGCGCTAGGTGGAATCACATTTAATCCTAATATGAGTATTCTTCATGCCACTTTTTTTTGATTTTTTTTTTTTTGCAATATTGCTAAAGTAATTGAGATTGCAATTAATCAAATTAAACCATGTATCAAGACTTTGCCGATGACTCCCAGACTCAAAGGCCTTAGGGCACCAAGTGAATCCCACATACTCGGGCATCGTCTCGAGTTAACTTAATCAAAAACAAAGTCATATTACCATAAATAGAGATAGATTGAAAAACTCAGGGCTAGACAACTCTGGAGTCACGATCCCCAAGTGTCGAAAGCCTCGCATTTTATCAATCCATTTCTCTACACGCAAATTTTTATTTTTATTTTTTATTTTTTATTTTTTAATAATTTTTTTTTAATTTTTTTTTTTTAATACTCATATTATTCATAAAAATAAAACCATCCTATACTATTTATTATGGGACCCCAAAAATTCAAATTAGTACCCCACAGTCTAGAGGACGTGCATTGTGGCATTTTTTTTATTTGGATAAAAATATAAACGATGAAATATCACATTGGACAGCCACACTTTCCAAAATCTATGCTCATAAAATTATACCAGGATTAAAATCAGAATCAGGGCATGCTAAATTATTTGATATTCAGTTTCAAAGTGTGCAATGTGTATTACCATGTTCAAAGTTAAAGGAATTTTTCCTTCCATTTACTTTTTTTTCAAATCATTCAATTTTTGTTTTTGACACAAAAGCATTTTTTTTTATTTTATCTCCCCCCCAACTTAAAACAACACTGTCCCCAGTGTTTGAAGAAATGAAAAATTAGAAGGAGTAGAGGCAGGGAATAAAAATTTAAAAAGGAAATTGAAAATGAGGATTATGGAATGAAGTCACCTGGTGGTTGAAGTTTGAAGTTCTTGCCGCTCGAATTTATTCCTTTGATATCCATGTCGCTTGCAAAGTTCCCTAGTGGAAAAAGGAAAAAACAAAACAAACAAAACAAACAAAAAAAACAATATATATATATATATATTTATATAATAAAGGAAGTAAAATATAAGAATATATATAAAAATTATAGAATAAGGTAGCACAAGAAGCTGCAGGTCAGTGGTAAGCGCGCGCCCCTGTCTCTCTTCGGTCCCGGGTTCGAGTGCCCGCGGCTTCGCCGGTTGTGACGGGGTTTGCCCCACGGCCTATGGCGTGGACTTTTTTTTTGTATTATTATATTTTTATTTTATTTTTATTATCCTATTGAATAATAAAAACAAAATAAACTGATGATACATTGTCTTCTTTTTAAATTTCTGGGTAAGGTATTACTCAAGGATCACACCACGTGACACGGATGAATATGGTGCTCCTCTTTCGTACCCATCCATACTCATAATAGAAGAACATGTCAAAAGTCTATTTTTTTATTTTTAAATATAAAAATGATTAAGTAATCTTATTTGAAAAATAAAGATTATTCAGAAAGATTAGAAACATAAAAACCATGGGTTGCCTCCCGTGCAGCGCTTTGTTTAACGTCGTTAGCCCGACATAGATCCCAAATTTATCAATTTTTTCCTGGTTCATAGATTGGATCAATTAACTCAACATCTATTTCCTGTTTATTGAATGATTCAATGAATGGTTTTAACCTTTGACCATTGACCTTGAAAATGTAACCACTTGTGGGATCTTGAATCTCTACTGCCCCATGGGGGAATACATGATGCACTATGAAAGGTCCTGACCATCTAGAACTTAACTTTCCCGGATGTAAATGAAGTTTTGAACTATACAAGAGCACAAGTTTTCCCGGTTCAAAATGTTTGACCTTGATATTCCTAGATTGGTAGGCTTGAACTCTATCTTTATTGATCCTTGAATTTTCATAAGCCTCCATTTTTAGTTCCTCCGGTTCATTGAGATCTAATTTCCTTTTTGTTTCGGCCAATGAGAGATCATAATCCATTTTCTTAATTGCCCAAAAGGCCTTATGTTCAATCTCCACTGGCAAATGGCATGCTTTACCATAAACCAACCTATATGGGGACATTCCTAAAATGGTTTTATATGCGGTTCTATAGGCCCAAAGAGAATCTAAGAGTTTCTCAGACCAATCTTTCCTGGAGGGGTTGACAGTTTTTTCAAGAATTTGCTTAATTTCATGATTGGCTAACTCAGCTTGACCATTAGTCTGTGGGTGGTAAGCAGTGGACACTTTTTGAGAAATTCCATATTTTTCCATGAGTGATGAGAATGGACGATTGCAAAAATGAGTTCCATGATCACTTATGATAGCCCTAGGAATTCCAAATATAGAGAATATGTTTTCTTTTAGGAATCTAATCACAGTTTGATGATCATTGGATTTTGTGGGAATGGCATCAACCCATTTTGAGACATAATCAACAGCTAAGAGTATGTAGAGGTATCCCCGAGAGTTTGGGAAGGGACCCATGAAATCAATTCCCCAACAGTCAAAGATTTCAACCACTAAGATGGGAGTGAGTGGCATTTGATTCCTTTTTGTGATGGACCCTACTTGTTGACACCTAGGACAGCTTTGAAAAAATGTGTAGGAGTCCCTTGAGAGGGTGGGCCAGAAAAGACCACATTGAAGAATCTTAGCAGATGTTTTCTTAGAGGAAAAGTGTCCTCCACATGCCTCACTATGACAGAATTTAAGGATGGACTCTTGTTCAGATTCTAGAACACACCTCCTAATGACTTGGTCAGGGCAGAACTTATAGAGGTATGGATCATCAAACACATAGTTTCTAACATCAGAAAGGAATTTCCTTCGAGCTTGAGTCCCTAAGAATTTTGGAATGACTCCTATCACTAAGAAATTTGCTATGTCAGCATACCAAGGGCAGTCACTCACAGAGTATAAGTGTTCATCAGGAAACGAATCAGACACAGAAAGGTGATTTGAGTTGTCTTTGAATTCCATCCTAGAGAGGTGATCAGCTACAACATTTTCAACTCCCTTTTTATCCTTGATTGTGAGGTCAAATTCTTGTAAGAGAAGGACCCACCTAATCAGTCTAGCCTTAGCATCTTGTTTTTGGAAGAGGTATTTTAGTGGAGAATGGTCAGCGAACATAGTGATGGGTGATCCTAAGAGGTAGGACCTAAACTTCTCTAAGGCAAACACAATAGCAAGTAACTCCTTTTCAGTGGTGGTGTAGTTGATTTGGGCATCATTTAAGGATTTGCTTGCATAAGCAATGACATAAGGAGTTTTATCACAACGTTGTCCTAACACATCTCCAACAGAAAAGTCACTGGCATCACACATAAGTTCAAAAGGAAGGTTCCAATTTGGAGATTTCATAATGGGAGGAGAGGTGAGAGAGGATTTGAGGGTTGAGAATGAACCCTCACAGCTTTCTGTCCAAACAAATGGAGCATCCTTTACTAAGAGAGCACAAAGGGGATGGGATATTGAACTAAAGTCCTTGATGAATCTTCTATAGAAACCAGCATGTCCTAAGAAAGACCTCACTTCCTTGACGGTTTTGGGTGATGGAAGGTGACGAATGATGTCAACCTTTGCTTTATCAACTTCAATCCCCCTACTCGAGAACAGATGTCCTAGAACAAGTCCCTCTTTAACCATGAAATGGCATTTTTCCCAGTTTAGGACCAGATTTTTTTCTTCACATCTTGACAAGACTCACTCCACATTCTGAAGACATCCCTCAAAAGTATCCCCAAACACAGAGAATTCATCCATGAAGACCTCAAGAAAATCCCCTACCATGTCTGATAAGATTCCCATCATGCACCGCTGGAAGGTTCCAGGGGCATTGCATAACCCGAAGGGCATGCGTTTGAAGGCAAAGGTACCGAAAAGACATGTGAATGTAGTCTTCACTTGATCCTCTAGGGAGACCTCAATTTGATTGTACCCCGAGTACCCATCTAAGAAACAGTAGAAGGCATGACCTTCCACCCTCTCAAGGACTTGGTCAATGAATGGTAAGGGGAAATGGTCCTTCTTGGTGAATGAGTTTTGTTTCCTATAGTCAATGCAGACCCTCCATCCACTACTCACCCTTGTTGGAAAAATCTCTCCATCCTCATTGGTTATCACTGTGATTCCATCCTTTTTTGGAACCACTTTGATTGGGCTCATCCATTCACTCTCAGCTATGGGATATATGATACTAGCTTTCAAAAAATTCAGAAGTTCCTTCCTTACTACCTCCATGAGATTAGTATTGAGTCTCCGTTGATGTTGACGACATGGCTTTGAATCAGATTCCAGAACAATCCTATGAGTCCCGATAAGTGGGTGAATCCCAAGAATATCTGAAAGGGTCCAACCAATGGCTTTCTTATTCTTGCTAAGGACATCTAGAATCATCCTCTCATGATTGGCTTCAATAGAAGAAGAAATGACAATAGGATGTGTTTGATTTTCCCCTAAGAAGGCATACTTTAGTGTAGCGGGAAGTTCCTTCAATTCAAGATCAGGTTGGTTCAAAATTTCAACAGAAGATTGGGACATTGGATCAAGATCAATTTCTTTTTTTAGAGGTTCAGATAGGATTGATTCCTCACATGTGGAAGTTTCAGCTACTAGATTGGATTGATCAGATTTAGGGAATGAAATTGGAGTGGTCTCCATGAAAGTGGTTTCTTGAAAGGTTTCACTGATTGTTGGACCTAAGACTTCATCATAAGAGCAATTTGAAAATGATTCAATCCAAGGAGATAAACTTCCTTCATATGAACAAAGGAAATCAATCTCATTCTGACTTAAACATTCATCAAATATTCCTTGATGTTCCATGGATTCATTATCAATGCTTCCTATCATGTTTACTTCATGAATATCCTCGTCATCCCCTATTTGTGAGCTTGCATTATAGATGTTCAAGTCTAGACTCATGTTCCCAAAGGTGATGGTCATGTTCCCATTTCGGACTCGGATAACAGAGTTGATTGTTGCAAGGAAAGGACGACCAAGGATGATTGGGGTTTGTTCCTTATTTCCTAAATTTGGATGGTTGTCAAAGACAATGAAATCAGCAGGGTAGATGAATTTTTCAACCTTTACCAGAACATCCTTTAAAATCCCCTTGGGAACCCTAATGCTACGATCAGCAAGCTGAAGTGTGACAGATGTGGGTTGGAGCTCTTCTAGGCCTAACTGGCAGTACACAGCATATGTGATGAGATTGACACTAGCACCTAGGTCACACAAGGCCTTGACAAATTTTCTTTCTCCTAGTTCAACATTGATGTAAGGGCAACCTGGGTCTTTCAACTTAGGAGGAATGGTCCCTTGAATGGTGGTACTCACATTAGCATCCAAAAGGACTTGGTTTTTATGTGAAAATTTTCTTTTAAAAGTGCACAAGTCCTTAAGGTACTTTGAGTAGGAAGGTATGGTTTGGATTGCATCGAGAAGAGGAATGTTCAACTTGACTTGTGAGAAGATTTCCCTCAATGTTTCACTCAGTTCAGGATTGGGTTTCCCCCTCATGCATTGAGAAAATGGTGCAGGTTGTGGGGTTGTTTGTTGAAGAGTTGTTTCCTTGAAAATGTTATCAGTTTCCTCAGTTTGATCTTGTGGTTCATTTGAATTTTCATCCAAGTTTGAATCTTCAGGTGGGTTCTGAATTAGTTGTTCAGGTTTCTCAATTGATTTCCCACTTCTTAAAACAGTCACAGCCTTTAGTTGTTCATGAGTTGTTTGAGCACAACTTGACTCTCCCCTTGAAGTTGAGGATGGCACCGCCTGAGTAGGCATGGGTGCCTTTCCTGTTTTGATGGTTTGAAGTTCTTGTTTTAGGGAAGATACCTCCGAGTTCATCCTCTCCATTTGTTTGCACAGTTGTTCTAGTAGCCTTTGTGGAATAGTTTGGGTGGGTGCTTGAGTAGGTTGGTTTATCCCAGGGGGATATTTTGGAGGTGGGATGGTTTGTTGAAAATGGACCGGTGGTTGTTGGTATTGGATAGGTTGGGTTTGGAACTAGTTATGGGTTTGGTAGTTCTGATGGGGGTAAGGATTTTGTCCCTGTGGTTGGCTAGGTTGTTGGTTATCTTTCCAGCGGAATCCTGGGTGGTCGTTGTACCTTGGATTGAAGGTGTTTTGGTATTGGGGCTTTTGAAAGTTTTGGGCATTGACTTCCGTTGGGGGTCCTCCTAGAAGAACATCCTTGATGGATGGAATGGTTGGGCAGTTGTCTGTTTTATGGTCATGTTTGTCACAAATTGTGCAAACAAGGTCTACATTTTGGATTTCATGGACTTTCCTAAGGTCTATCTCTTCAACCTTCCTAGAGAGTGCTGCGAGTTTAGCCCTAAGGATTTCCTCTTCTCTAAGTGTATGAATTCCAGTGGTTCTTTGTGGCTTTTCAGAATAAGGTGAAGTTCCCCAAGTTTGGTTTTGTTCAGCCAGACTTTCGAGATACTCGTAAGCATCATTTGGGGCCTTGTTTTTAAAGGTTCCATTACACATCATGTCAATGAACTGTTTGTTCCCCGGACCCAACCCTTCATAGAAAATTCTCACTTGTTCAGGTATGGAAAACCCATGGTGTGGAACCATGTTTAGGGTGTCTTTGAACCTCTCCCATGTTTCATAAAATGACTCTCCCCCTTTTTCAAAAAAGTTTTGGATACTCTTTTTAAGTGCAATTGTTTTGTGATGAGGGAAGTATTTTTTGTAGAATTCTCTTTTTAGTTGGTCCCAAGAGTGGATTGATACAGGTCTCAAGTTGTTTAGCCAATTTTTAGATCGATCCTTTAATGAAAAATGAAATAGCCTCATCTTAGCGAATTCTAGTTGATGTGGGGGACACATGGTTTCAACAATGTCGTTGAACTCTTTGACATGAAGGTATGGCATTTCGGACTCCATCCCATGAAAGGTTGGAAAGTGGTTTAGGACATGGGGTCTGAATATGTAGTTGGTGTCTCCTATGTAATTGTGTCTAATGCATGAGGGGGCATTGGTCCAAGATGGATTGAGGTAATCTTTCATGGTTTGATCAACTACATTCCCTAATTTTGGAGCTTCTTGGTTTTGGTTTTCCATTTGATTCCCCCCAGGGTTTACAATTTAATTTTGCGGATGAACCTCCATTGGACTTGTTTCAAGTTCTGACTTTGGGGTTTCAAGAATATTTGAATCTGATTTAAACAATCCCTTAGGGGCACTTGACTCCCCTATCCTAGGACTTTCCACCCTAACTAGTCTGTTTGAGAAATCGCGGGTGTAGGCGGACATGCGCCAAAAAAAAGAGAGAAAGGGACAAGATAAGAGATCTTGGGTGAGAGTAGAAGAATGGAGGTGAGGAAAGAAGGTTTTTTTTTGGATCTAAGGTACTTACTTGGTCCCCGGAAACGGCGCCAAAATTTGGTTCACGTCCAAATTTACCCAAGAGAAGAAGGGTAGAACGGTCCTTATAGTGTAGCTTGGGTTGTCGATTCCACAGAGACCTAAGAAGATACCTAAGATACACAACCTAAGGGATGGATTTTTGGCTATGAAGTGGCCAACTTGGATTGATTTTGGGTGGGTTTTAAAGATATCTAATAGATTTAAGTGGATTCAATTTAAAATAATGAGTTGATCCTAGGTTATCTCTCGGGGTGGATTGGACATATTTTCTTTTAAATGATTTCAATTTCTTAAATTTGAGATGGGTTCATTTAAGGATATAAAACAACATCATCACTTACTGTTTTAATTCCTACACCCTTTAATACTAATCAACTATACACTTGAAGGATCAATGTTTTTAGCACTTCAAGGTAAGGGTTTGTATTAGTATTTGAAGTGTGTGGCCTTAAATTCAACAAGGACGATGGAGTTTAAAAATCATCAAATAAAAATCCCAATTAAAGAAGTGGTTATACATTAATTAGATGATAAATAAAATCCAATCCAGCCCCTTTCTACTCCCTTGGATCAACCCATAAGTGGGTTATCCCTCCATTGATCTCATGGTTTCAATGGAAGCGGAAAG
The DNA here is from genome assembly GCA_963277665.1 of Viscum album. Classification (NCBI taxonomy): domain Eukaryota; kingdom Viridiplantae; phylum Streptophyta; class Magnoliopsida; order Santalales; family Viscaceae; genus Viscum; species Viscum album. The sequence continues at coordinate 1,669,677,922 of OY728156.1, forward strand.
TAGACTCATGAGGGAGGAAATGGAGAAGTAAAGAAAACAACAAAAATAAAATGATCACTCCACCGTTGTGTGAATAATTTCACAAGGTTTGGTGTGAATAAATTCACACCTTGATCCAAAGGTATCAAAGTGATATGAAGAACAACATAATAAGAGTATAAGAAGAACTTTTATTAAGAAACTAAAGTTAATTGAACAACTTACATGTGAAAGACAAATTTGAGGCAACAAAAATGCAGCATAACATTACAATTGAACAAAGCATCCAAGATTCTAAACTCCTTCACCACCACTGCCTTAAATAGGAATTTTGGGAGCCTTGGGTCGATCCACCAACAGTACAAATCATATTAATTAATTTTGGTAGGCTATAGGTGGTGGAAAGCTTGTGGAATTTGGACTTTTCCACGTTTGACCCGAGGTGGCAGCCAGTTTTCCTCCACCGAACAGACACATCTGGAAGACCTTCTAGAAGGCCGAATCAGAGTGGGCCATAGAAGAATAAAATGGAGACCCGGATGTCTTCTAACCGCCTGTAAAATTTGGGCCCATTTGGAGTTTTTTATTTCTAGATATGGTCAAATTAGTGGGCTGTTGTTTCTGGGCCGCAGAATCTGGCCGAGAATTGTATCTCTAACTTGGGCCGCATAAATGACCACCATGGACGCCGAATTAGCATTAACTCCTAAAGATTGATTTGTTCCTATACATGTCTTCTAGCATCCCACGAAATTTGGGATTAATTGGGCCTGTATGTTGGGCCCCACAGTCTCATCAGTGGGATGGTGTCCAATCTGCCTTCTCCAGAATTGCTTCCTTTCATTGCCAAATATCTCCATCATCCTCCATGAATTCTCCATTGATCCCTGAATGAAACATGTTCATATTGGAGTGTAGATCAATTATAAAATTAAAATATTTATAATCAGATGAATCATTTGGTACTTTAAATGATGTTCAAAAATGTACCACATAATAGTGCATTTTAAGAAGGTATTACAATCATAATGTGAAATGATGTTCAAAGTGTAAAATGCACTAAAATGGTGTTTATGAATAATAAAGAACATGAATATTATATATATTACCAATGAATATTATCCTCATTTAGTGGCTAATCACACCCCCCCAACTTGAGTTTTTCTAGTCCCGAGCAAAATATATCTCATCAAAAATGAAATTCGAATTCCCTTTTCCAAAAACATTTTAATACACAATGATCACCAAAAAACCTTATACCAAATAATCATGAAACCCATAAAAATATTTTAATACGAGATAGTTTCATAAACAGATCCCAATCCCAAGCCCATTCCTTTGATCAAATCCATCATCATTCTTCATCCAACTCAATTAGGTGTAATGATGTGTTGTGAATCACAATAGATATGGGGGTTCATTTTCATTCAAGGGGAAAATCATGGAAGCGCTAGGTGGAATCACATTTAATCCTAATATGAGTATTCTTCATCCCACTTTTTTTTGATTTTTTTTTTGCAATATTGCTAAAGTAATTGAGATTGCAATTAATCAAATTAAACCATGTAGCAAGACTTTGCCGATGACTCCCAGACTCAAAGGCCTTAGGGCACCAAGTGAAGCCCACATACTCGGGCATCGTCTCGAGTTAACTTAATCAAAAACAAAGTCATATTACCATAAATAGAGATAGATTGAAAAACTCAGGGCTAGACAACTCTGGAGTCACGATCCCCAAGTTCTGAAAGCCTCGCATTTTATCAATCCATTGCTCTACACGCAAATTTTTATTTTTATTTTTTATTTTTTATTTTTTAATAATTTTTTTTTTAATTTTTTTTTTGAATACTCATATTATTCATAAAAATAAAACCATCCTATGCTATTTATTATGGGACCCCAAAAATTCAAATTAGTACCCCACAATCTAGAGGACGTGCATTGTGGCATTTTTTTTATTTGGATGAAAATATAAACGATGAAATATCACATTGGACAAACACACTTTCCAAAATCTATGCTCATAAAATTATACAAGGATTAAAATCAGAATCAGGGCATGCTAAATTATTTGATATTCAGTTTCAAAGTGTGCAATGTGTATTACCATGTTCAAAGTTAAAGGAATTTTTCCTTCCATTTACTTTTTTTTTCAAATCATTCAATTTTTGTTTTTGACACAACAGCATTTTTTTTTATTTTATCTCCCCCCCAACTTAAAACAACACTGTCCCCAGTGTTTGAAGAAATGAAAAATTAGAAGGATTAGAGGCAGGGAATAAAAATTTAAAAAGGAAATTGAAAATGAGGATTATGGAATGAAGTCACCTGGTGGTTGAAGTTTGAAGTTCTTGCCGCTCGAATTTATTCCTTTGATATCCATGTCGCTTGCAAAGTTCCCTAGTGGAAAAAGGAAAAAACAAAACAAACAAAACAAACAAAAAAACAATATATATATATATATATTTATATAATAAAGGAAGTAAAATATAATAATATATATAAAAATTATAGAATAAGGTAGCACAAGAAGCCGCAGGTCAGTGGTAAGCGCGCGCCCCTGTCTCTCTTCGGTCCCGGGTTCGAGTCCCCGCGGCTTCGCCGGTTGTGACAGGGTTGGCCCCACGGCCTATGGCGTGGACTTTTTTTTGTATTATTATATTTTTATTTTTTTTTATTAACCTATTGAATAATAAAAACAAAATAAACCGATGATACATTGTCTTCTTTTTAAATTTCTGGGTAAGGTATTACTCAAGGATCACACCACGTGACACGGATGAATATGGTGCTCCTCTTTCGTACCCATCCATACTCATAATAGAAGAACAGGTCAAAAGTCTATTTTTTTATTTTTAAATATAAAAATGATTAAGTAATCTTATTTGAAAAATAAATATTATTCAGAAAGATTAGAAACATAAAAACCACGGGTTGCCTCCCGTGCAGCGCTTTGTTTAACGTCGTTAGCCCGACATAGATCCCAAATTTATCAATTTTTTCCTGGTTCATAGATTGGATCAATTAACTCAACATCTATTTCCTGTTTATTGAATGATTCAATGAATGGTTTTAACCTTTGACCATTGACCTTGAAAATGTAACCACTTGTGGGATCTTGAATCTCTACTGCCCCATGGGAGAATACATGATGCACTATGAAAGGTCCTGACCATCTAGACCTTAACTTTCCCGGATGTAAATGAAGTTTTGAACTATACAAGAGCACAAGTTTTCCCGGTTCAAAATGTTTGACCTTGATATTCCTAGATTGGTAGGCTTGAACTCTATCTTTATTGATCCTTGAATTTTCATAAGCCTCCATCCTTAGTTCCTCCAGTTCATTGAGATCTAATTTCCTTTTTGTTCCGGCCAATGAGAGATCATAATCTATTTTCTTAATTGCCCAAAAGGCCTTATGTTCAATCTCCACTGGCAAATGGCATGCTTTACCATAAACCAACCTATATGGGGACATTCCTAAAATGGTTTTATATGCGGTTCTATAGGCCCAAAGAGCATCTAAGAGTTTATCAGACCAATCTTTCCTAGAGGGGTTGACAGTTTTTTCAAGAATTTGCTTAATTTCACGATTGGCTAACTCAGCTTGACCATTATTCTGTGGGTGGTAAGCAGTGGACACTTTGTGAGAAATTCCATATTTTTCCATGAGTGATGAGAATGGACGATTGCAAAAATGAGTTCCACGATCACTTATGATAGCCCTAGGAATTCCAAATCTATAGAATATGTTTTCTTTTAGGAATCTAATCACAGTTTGATGATCATTGGATTTTGTGGGAATGGCCTCAACCCATTTTGAGACATAATCAACAGCTAAGAGTATGTAGAGGTATCCCCGAGAGTTTGGGAAGGGACCCATGAAATCAATTCCCCAACAGTCAAAGATTTCAACCACTAAGATGGGAGTGAGTGGCATTTGATTCCTTTTTGTGATGGACCCTACTTGTTGACACCTAGGACATCTTTGACAAAATGTGTAGGAGTCCCTTGAGAGGTTGGTCCAGAAAAGACCACATTGAAGAATCTTAGCAGATATTTTCTTAGAGGAAAAGTGTCCTCCACATGCCTCACTATGACAGAATTTAAGGATGGACTCTTGTTCAGATTCTGGAACACACCTTCTAATGACTTGGTCAGGGCAGAACTTATAGTGGTACGGATCATCAAACACATAGTGTCTAACATCAGAAAGGAATTTCATTCGAGCTTGAGTCCCTAAGAATTTTGGAATGACTCCTATCACTAAGAAATTTGCTATGTCAGCATACCAAGGGCAGTCACTCACAGAGTATAAGTGTTCATCAGAAAACGAATCAGACACAGAAAGGTGATTTGAGTTGTCTTTGAATTCCATCCTAGAGAGGTGATCAGCTACAACATTTTCAACTCCCTTTTTATCCTTGATTGTGAGGTCAAATTCTTGTAAGAGAAGGACCCACCTAATCAGTCTAGCCTTAGCATATTGTTTTTGGAAGAGGTATTTTAGTGAAGAATGGTCAGTGAACACAGTGATGGGTGATCCTAAGAGGTAGGACCTAAACTTCTCTAAGGAAAACACAATAGAAAGTAACTCCTTTTCAGTGGCGGTGTAGTTGATTTGGGCATCATTTAAGGATTTTCTTGCATAAGCAATGACATAAGGAGTTTTATCACAACATTGTCCTAACACATCTCCAACAGAAAAGTCACTGGCATCACACATAAGTTCAAAAGGAAGGTTCCAATTTGGAGATTTCATAATGGGAGGAGAGGTGAGAGAGGATTTGAGGGTTGAGAATGAACCCTCACAGCTTTCTGTCCAAACAAATGGAGCATCCTTTACTAAGAGAGCACAAAGGGGACGGGATATTGAACTAAAGTCCTTGATGAATCTTCTATAGAAACCAGCATTTCCTAAGAAAGACCTCACTTCCTTGATGGTTTTGGGTGATGGAAGGTGATGAATGATGTCAACCTTTGATTTATCAACTTCAATCCCCCTACTCGAGACCAGATGTCCTAGAACAAGTCCCTCTTTAACCATGAAATGGAATTTTTCCTAGTTTAGGACCAGATTTTTTTCTTCACATCTTGACAAGACTCTCTCCACATTCTGCAGACATCCCTCAAAAGTATCCCCAAACACAGAGAAGTCATCCATGAAGACCTCAAGAAAATCCCCTACCATGTCTGAGAAGATTCCCATCATGCACCGCTGGAAGGTTCCAGGGGCATTGCATAACCCGAAGGGAATGCGTTTGAAGGCAAAGGTACCGAAAGGACATGTGAATGTAGTCTTCCCTTGATCCTCTAGGGAGACCTCAATTTGATTGTACCCCGAGTACCCATCTAAGAAATAGTAGAAGGCATGACCTGCCACTCTCTCAAGGACTTGGTCAATGAATGGTAAGGGGAAATGATCCTTCTTGGTGAATGAGTTTAGTTTCCTATAGTCAATGCAGACCCTCCATCCACTACTCACCCTTGTTGGAAAAATCTCTCCATCCTCATTGGTTATCACTGTGATTCCATCCTTTTTTGGAACCACTTGGATTGGGCTCACCCATTCACTCTCAGCTATGGGATATATGATACTATCTTTCAACAATTTCAGAAGTTCCATCCTTACTACCTCCATGAGATTAGGATTGAGTCTCCGTTGAGGTTGACGACATGGCTTTGAATCAGATTCCAGAACAATCCTATGAGTCCCGATAAGTGGGCTAATCCCAGGAATATAATAAAGGGTCCAACCAATGGCTTTCTTATGCTTCCTAAGGACATCTAGAAGCATCCTCTCATGATTGGCTTCAAGAGAAGAAGAAATGACAATAGGATGTGTTTGATTTTCCCCTAGGAAGGAATACTTTAGTGTAGCAGGAAGTTCCTTCAATTCAAGATCAGGTTGGTTCATAATTTCAGCAAAATATTGGGACATTGGATCAAGATCAATTTCTTTTTTTAGAGGTTCAGATAGGATTGATTCCTCACATGTGGAAGTTTCAGCTACTAGATTGGATTGATCAGATTTAGGGAAGGAAATTGGAGTGGTCTCCATGAAAGTGGTTTCTTGAAAGGTTTCACTGATTGTTGGACCTAAGACTTCATCATAAGAGCAATTTGAAAATGATTCAAGCCAAGGAGATAAACTTCCTTCATATGAACAAAGGAAATCAATCTCATTCTGACTTAAACATTCATCAAATATTCCTTGATGTTCCATGGATTCATTATCAATGCTTCCTATCATGTTTACTTCATGAATATCCTCGTCATCCCCTATTTGTGAGCTTGCATTATAGATGTTCAAGTCTAGACTCATGTTCCCAAAGGTGATGGTCATGTTCCCATTTCGGACTCGAATAACAGAGTTGATTGTTGCAAGGAAAGGACGACCAAGGATGATTGGGGTTTGTTCCTTATTTCCTAAATTTGGATGGTTGTCAAGGACAATGAAATCAGCAGGGTAGATGAAGTTTTCAACCTTTACCAGAACGTCCTTTAAAATCCCCTTGGGAACCCTAATGCTACGATCAGCAAGCTGAAGTGTGACAGATGTGGGTTGGAGCTCTTCTAGGCCTAACTGGCAGTACACAGCATATGGGATGAGATTGACACTAGCACCTAGGTCACACAAGGCCTTGACAAATTTTCTTTCTCCTAGTTCAACATTGATGTAAGGGCAACCTGGGTCTTTCAACTTAGGAGGAATGGTCCCTTTAATGGTGGTACTCACATTAGCAGCCAAAAGGACTTGGTTTTTATGTGAAAATTTTCTTTTAAAATTGCACAAGTCCTTAAGGTACTTTGAGTAGGAAGGTATGGTTTGGATTACATCGAGAAGAGGAATGTTCAACTTGACTTGTGAGAAGATTTCCCTCAATGTTTCACTCAGTTCAGGCTTGGGTTTCCCCCTCATGCATTGAGGAAATGGTGCAGGTTGTGGGGTTGTTTGTTGAAGAGTTGTTTCCTTGAAAATGTTATCAGTTTCCTCAGTTTGATCTTGTGGTTCATTTGAATTTTCATCCAAGTTTGAATCTTCAGGTGGGTTCTGAATTAGTTGTTCAGGTTTCTCAATTGATTTCCCACTTCTTAAAACAGTCACAGCCTTTAGTTGTTCATGAGTTGTTTGAGCACAACTTGACTCTCCCCTTGAAGTTGAGGATGGCACCGCCTGAGTAGGCATGGGTGCCTTTCCTATTTTGATGGTTTGAAGTTCTTGTTTTAGGGAAGATACCTCCGAGTTCATCCTCTCCATTTGTTTGCACAGTTGTTCTAGTAGTCTTTGTGGAACAGTTTGGGTGGGTGCTTGAGTAGGTTGGTTTATCCCAGAGGGATATTTTGGAGGTGGGATGGTTTGTTGAAAATGGACCGGTGGTTGTTTGTATTGGATAGGTTGGGTTTGGAACTGGTTATGGGTTTGGTAGTTCTGATGGGGGTAAGGATTTTGTCCCTGTGGTTGGCTAGGTTGTTGGTTATCTTTCCAGCGGAAGCCTGGGTGGTCGTTGTACCTTGGATTGAAGGTGTTTTGGTATTGGGGATTTTGAAAGTTTAGGGCATTAACTTCCGCTGGGGGTCCTCCTAGAAGAACATCCTTGATGGATGGAATGGTTGGGCAGTTGTCTGTTTTATGGTCATGTTTGTCACAAATTGTGCAAACAAGGTCTACATTTTGGATTTCATGGACTTTCCTAAGGTCTATCTCTTCAACCTTCCTAGAGAGTGCTACGAGTTTAGCCCTAAGGATTTCCTCTTCTCTAAGTGTATGAATTCTAGTGGTTCTTTGTGGCTTTTAAGAATAAGGTGAAGTTCCCCAAGTTTGGTTTTGTTCAGCCAGACTTTCGAGATACTCGTAATCATCATTTGGGGCCTTGTTTTTAAAGGTTCCATTACACATCATGTTAATGAACTGTTTGTTCCCCGGACCCAACCCTTCATAGAAAATTCTCACTTGTTCAGGTATGGAAAACCCATGGTGTGGAACCATGTTTAGGGTGTCTTTGAACCTCTCCCATGTTTCATAAAATGACTCTCCCTCTTTTTCAAAAAAATTTTGGATGCTCTTTTTAAGTGCAATTGTTTTGTGATGAGGGAAGTATTTTTTGTAGAATTCTCTTTGCAGTTGGTCCCAAGAGTGGATTGATGCAGGTCTCAAGTTGTTTAGCCAATTTTTAGATTGATCCTTTAATGAAAAAGGAAATAGCCTCATCTTAGCAGATTCTAGTTGATTTGGGGGACACATGGTTTCAACAATGTCGTTGAACTCTTTGACATGAAGGTATGGCATTTCTGACTCCATCCCATGAAAGGTTGGAAGGTGGTTTAGGACATGGGGTTTGAATATGTAGTTGGTGTCTCCTATGGAATTATGTCTAATGCATGAGGGGGCATTGGTCCAAGCTGTATTGAGGTAATCTTTCATGGTTTGATCAACTACATTCCCTAAGTTTGGAGCTTCTTGGTTTTGGTTTCCCATTTGATTCCCCCCAGGGTTTACAATTTGATTTTGTGGACGACCCTCCATTGGACTTGTTTCAAGTTCTGACTTTGGGGTTTCAAGAATATTTGAATCTGATTTAAACAATCCCTTAGGTGCACTTGACTCCCCTATCCTAGGACTTTCCACCCTAACTAGTCTGTTTGAGAAATCGCGGGTGTAGGCGGACATGCGCCAAAAAAAAGTGAGAAAGGGACAAGATAAGAGATCTTGGGTGAGAGTAGAAGAATGGAGGTGAGGAAAGAAGGTTTTTTTTTGGATCTAAGGTACTTACTTGGTCCCCGGCAACGGCGCCAAAATTTGGTTCACGCCCAAATTTACCCAAGAGAAGAAGGGTAGAAGGGTCCTTGTAGTGTAGCTTGGGTTGTCGATTCCACAGAGACCTAAGAAGATACCTAAGATACACAACCTAAGGGATGGATTTTTGGCTATTAAGTGGACAACTTGGATTGATTTTGGATGGGTTTTAAAGATATCTAATAGATTTAAGTGGATTCAATTTAAAATAATGAGTTGATCCTAGGTTATCGCTCGGGGTGGATTGGACGTATTTTCTTTTAAATGATTTCAAATTCTTAAATTTGAGATGGGTTCATTTAAGGAGATAAAACAACATCATCACTTACTGTTTTAATGACTACACTCTTTAATACTAATCACCTATACACTTGAAGGATCAAAGTTTTGAGCACTTCAAGGTAAGGGTTTGTATTAGTATTTGAAGTGTGTGGCCTTAAATTCAACAAGGACGATGGAGTTTAAAAATCATCAAATAAAAATCCCAATTAAAGAAGTGGTTATACATTAATTAGATGATAAATAAAATCCAATCCAGCCCCTTTCTACTCCCTTGGATCAACCCATAAGTGGTTTATCCCTCCATTGATCCCATGGTTTCAATGGAAGCGGAAAGTAGACTCATGAGGGAGGAAATGGAGAAGTAAAGAAAACAACAAAAATAAAATGATCACTCCAATGTTGTGTTAATAATTTCACAAGGTTTGGTGTGAATAAATTCACACCTTGATCCAACGGTATCAAATTTATATGAAGAACAACAGAATAAGAGTAGAATAATAACTTTTATTAAGAAACTAAAGTGAATTGAACAACTTACATGTGAAAGACAAATTTGAGGCAACAAAAATGCAGCATAACATTATAATTGAACAAAACATCCAAGATTCTAAACTCCTTCACCACCAATTCCTTAAATAGTCATTTTGGGAGCCTTGGGTCGAGCCACCAACAGTACAAAGCATCTTAATTAATTTTTCTAGGCTATAGGTGGTGGAAAGCTTGTGGAATTTGGACTTTTCCACGTTTGACCCGAGGTGGCATCCAGTTTTCATCCACCGAACAGATGCGTCTAGAAGACCTTTTAGAAGTCCGAATCAGAGTGTTACATAGAAAAAGAAAATGGCTCTCCGGATGTCTTCTAACCGCCTGTAAAATTTGGGCCCATTTGGAGTTTTTTATTTCTAGATATGATCAAATTAGTGGGCTGTTGTTTCTGGGCCGCAGAATCTGGCCGAGAATTGTATCTCTAACTTGGGACGCATAACTGACCACCATGGAAGCCGAATTAGAATTAACTCCTAAAGAGTGATTTGTTCCTATACATATCTTCTAGCATCCCAAGAAATTTGGGATTAATTGGACCTGTATGTTGGGCCCCACAGTCTCATCAGTGGGCTGGTGTCCAATCTGCCTTCTCCAGAATTGCTTCCTTTCATTGCCAAATATCTCCTCATCCTCCATGAATTCTCCATTGATCCCTGAATGAAACATGTTCATATTGGATTGTATATCAATTATCAAATTAAAATATTTATAATCATATGAATCATTTGGTACTTTAAATGATGTTCAAAAATGTACCACATAATAGTGCATTTTAAGAAGGTATTACAATCATAATGTGAAATGATGTTCAAAGTGTAAAATGCACTAAAATGGTGTTTATGAATAATAAAGAACATGAATATTATATATATTACCAATGAATATTAGCCTCATTTAGTGGCTAATAAGTTATGGATCCATATTAATTTTCATCACATAGCGTAATATCATAGTTATATGATTAGACAAAGATGAACCCATAATACAAAACATATCACCTAGTATGTCTGTCACATATACGAATAAATAAATTAGAAAAAAAACATGCTACAAAGAATAAAGGTACCATTAAATACTTATATTGGTTAACTTGTTTTATAAATTGTTTATCTTAATCCGTGCCTTGTACTTGCACCCATGAATTTGAAAGTGAGTATGCGTACACGATAGTTGACCTTCTTAGAGAAGGTTTTATGGAAGAGTATAAGAGACATGATGCAATGAAGATCATTAGAGTGTTGGATTAAATGTGGTTGCTACAAACAATGTGTCAATCGTCTTGTGCAACGCGGTCGAAGTTACAACTTGCAGGTATTGTAACTTAGGCCACGTTGTACAAGCCGATTTCCCCAATGAATAACAAGATCTTCATTGCTTCATGTCTCTTATACTCTTCCAGAAACTATTCTCTAAGAAGGTCAACTATCGTGTACGCATAATCACCTTTAAATTCATGGGTGCAAGTACAAGGCACGGATGAAGATAAACAATTTCTAAAACATGTTGACCTATGTAAGTATTTAATGGTACCTTTATGCTTTGTAGCATGTTTTTTTCTAATTTATTTATTTGTATATGTGACAGACATACTAGGTGATATGTTTTGTATTATGGGTTTATCAGGAGTCTGTATGATTTCCTGTTTCCACATTTCATTTTAAATAGCATGTTATAATTATATATTTACTGTACCCTAATGGCTCAAATAGTCAGGCATATTGTAGATGTTTCTAGAATGCTGTAGGATTCTTTTTCCCCAATGGTAGTACATTTTTAGGATGTTTTCACTGATGAGGTATAAAATTTACTTCTTAATAAAGAGATAAACTTTATAATCTAGTTAGTTTTGGGAGAAAATTTAGTTTCTATCACAATTTCTAAAATAACACCAAAAGAGCATCAGTTGTTTGAATTACAATTTGATGATATAGAATATAATGGTTTCATATGGCATAGTACTTTACCATGGGGTTTTATAGTTCTCTAAAATAGATGGTTGATTGGTATTTATTATTTTTTTGGACTATTGGAGATTGAACCTGATGAGAGTCATGAATATGTATCCTCATCCACGCATTGATAGTCACATTGATCATCTATGAGGTTCTATGATCTTCTCCAAGATAGATTTGACATTAGGATACCATTAGATGAGTTGGACATCGATGGACCTACCATGGACTGCTTTTAGGAGTAGTTATGGCCTGTATGATTTTTTAGCGATGATTTCTGGTTTAACTAATGCATTGGTTGTATTAAGGGACTTGATGAATAGGATATTTCATCCTTTTCTGGATCAGTTTTTAGTAGTTTTTTTCAATTAAATATTAGTGTACTCCCAACCCATAGTTGATCTTGACCAACATCTTATCATCACCTTGAGTACATTGAGATAGCATCATATTTATTACTGTTTTCTCCGGTTACTCATTGGTTTCCTCTTGTTCGCATGTCATGTATTTTCTAAGTCATCATTCAGTCTTTGTAAGACTAACTTGGAATAAATTTGATAAATGTAAGATTAAATCAGGTATCTTATACATACATGATGTTCACCCTACTGGACACACCATGTATATGGATTTCACATGTGTTTAAAGGAATTTGTACCATGATTTGTTTTTATAAAACCCAAAAAACGCTACCTGATTAATCAAAACATAATATTAGGAAAGTTCTCTAGATCGAACCCATAAAGACGATGAATATGAATAAAGAATGGATGAATGCCAATCGGTTGACAAAAGAGTATGAAGATGGTGTGAAAGAGTTTATCAAGTTTGCAGAAGATCATGCATGTGACCCTTCTCAAATCCTTTGTCCATGTTTACACTGTTGTTATTCAAGACAAATTAGTCCAGAGGAGTTGGAAGAACACCTGATCTGTCATGGAATAGATCGAAGTTATACATGTTGGAATAAACATGGGGAAAAAACCAATGTATGTAGTGACTCAAAGAACACGACATTTTATAGATCATCTGATATGATTAGAAGCGTGAACAGTGAAGACGATCGTATGGAGGGTGTGATTACAGATGTGAATGATGATGAAGATTTTATTGAGGAAATGACAAGGACAGTTGAAGATGAACTTTGTGATTGCACAAAATTGTTTGAGAAGTTAAAGAGTTGTGCAAAAACGTCATTGTATGCTGCTTGCACTAAATATACAGCATTGTCAGAAGTATTGAAGCTGTATAATTTGAAAGCAAGCAACAGGTGGAGTGAAGCCAATTTTACGGAACTAATTGCTCTCCTGAATAACATTCTCCCAGAAGATAATTAACTCCCAAGACGAACATATGATGCCAAACGAATGCTACGATTGATGGGTATGATCTCTGAAAGAATACATGCTTGCCCGAATGATTGTATATTGTTTCTCAAGGACTACAAATCACTTAAAGAATGCCCAAAGTGTGGTGCTTCCCTATACAAGAAAGATGATTCTAGTCCTACGAAAGTTGTATGATACTTTCCAATCATTCCTAGGTTTAGATGCCTATATGGAAGTGAGGAGACTGAAAGACAATTGACATGGAATGCAGATACAAGAATTAAAGATGGGAAACTACGTCACCCTATAGACTCTCCTCAGTGGAAGAGAATTGATCATGAGTATCCTGAATTTGGGAACGAGCTGAGAAACCTTCATCTGGCGTTATATACAGATGGGGTGAATCCTTTTGGTTTTCAAAGCAACAATCACAATACATGGCTGGTTATGTTGGTAAATTATAATTTACCACCGTGGTTATGCATGAAACGAAAATACATCATGTTATCTATTCTTATATCAGGACCAAAACAACCGAGTAATGATATTGATGTTTATTTGTCCCCATTGATCGAGGATTTGAAAATTTTGTGGGATTCAGGTGTTACGATGTATGATGCTTACAAAAATGAACAGTTCACTTTGAAAGCCATGTTGTACGGGATGATAAATGACTTTCCTGCTTATGGAAATTTGTCAGGATATAGAATTAAAGGAACTCAAGGGTGTCCCGTTTGCGAACAAGGTACACAGTCCATTAGGTTGAAACATTCATCAAAAACCGTGTTTCTAGGACATCGTAGATTTCTACCCCGACGACATAAGTACCGATCTTGGATGACATCATTCAACGGAAGTTCAGAGGAACGTAAAGCACCGTCTCCACTAACAGGTGATCAATTGTTTGAGAAAGTGAAATATTTGGACACTACTTTTGGTAAACCATTTTCGAAAAACCTTACAAAAACTGGTTGGAAAAAGAGATCAGTTTTTTTTTTTGAATTACCATACTGGAATTGTCTGTATGTCAGAAATTTTCTTGATGTTATGCATGTTGAAAAAAATGTATGTGATAGTGTCATCGTCACATTGCTAAATGCACCCGGAAAAACAAAGGATGGAATTAAAGCTAGATTGGACATGGTTGAGATGGGAATACGAGAAGAGTTGGCACCAGTGAAGGGTGAAAAATGAACATTTCTTCCTCCTGCTTCTTATACTCTTTCCAGGCAGGAGAGATATCGGTTTTGCAACTTCTTGAATGACGTAAAGGTTCTAAAGGGGTATTCATCAAATATCAAGAACATCGTGTCAATGGGAGATTTAAAATTAAAGGTTCTGACATCACATGACTTCCATGTTTTGATGCAAGATCTAATTCCTATAGCTTTACGTTTCATTTTTCCCAAGAATGTCTGCCATACATTAACAAGGAATTGTTTCTTCTTCAAATATATATGCATCAAAGTTATAGACCCGGAGAAATTGCCAACTATGGAAAGAGAAATTGCCGTCATATTATGTGAATTGGAAATGTTCTTCCCACCGACATTTTTTGATATGATGGTTCATTTGATGGTTCATTTGGTGAGAGAGATTCTACTATGTGGTCCTATACATTATATATGGATGTACCCCATTGAACGGTATATGAAGATTTTGAAAGGGTATGTCAAAAACTGAAGTCGGCCATAGGGTTGTATTGCGGAGCAATATATTGTTGAGGAAGCTGTTGAATTTTTTACCGAATACCTGTCTGGTGTGGAAATCGTTGGCCTACCGAAATCTCGTCACACTGAGTGGCTTGAGGGTGAAGGAATTTCTGGAAGAGAGGTTGTCACAATCAATATTACAGATCGGGAGCAGGCCCACCTTTACATTTTTCATAACAGTTTCGACGTTGACCCATATGTTCAAACCCACAAAGAAATTCTTAGGCATTTGAATCCTTCTAGGGCTGAAAAATGGATATCAAATACACATAATCGACAGTTTATAGGATGGTTTCGAGACCATATTTTTAAGCAGTTAGATGAAAATCTAGAGTCAATTTCAGAATGACTTCGATGGATGGCTGGAGGAGCAAGTGTGTATGTATTATCTTACAATGCTTATGCAATTAACGGTTATACATTCTATACTAATGAACATGATAAAGACAGTACCATACAGAATAGTGGGGTTACACTTGTGGTTGAGGAGATGCATGTTTCCGGTGATAAGGACAAAAATCTAATTTATGCGAATATGTCATACTTTGGCATCATCAAACGAATATGGGAGTTGGGTTATACGAAATTCAAAGTGCTGATTTTTCAATGCAAGTGGGTTGATAATAGGACCGCTGTTAAAATAGATGAATTAGGATTTGTGAAAGTTGATTTCAGTAAGGAAGGGGAGAAAGACGAACCATTTATAATGGCATCATAGGTAGAACAAGTATTTTATGTTCCAGACCCCACAAACTGAATTTGGTCAATTGTTCTGTTATCGACCAAAACAACTTAAGGGTCAGATGAAAGTTCAACGGAGGTTGACCCTTTTATAGGGACTTCACAATCATTTCGCAGTGGTCCAAATGTAGATGGTGTTTTGTATGTCAGAGGAGACCACAATTAAGGAATTTACATAGTCGATAGAGGAGTCAAATCACTTCAGCCTTTAAAGAAAAAAAAGAGAGTACAATAATCAGGTTATTTGTTTATTATAACATACATTGTGTTATGTTATGTTATTATCTGTTCGCTTCCGTTTTTATATAATATAAATTAAATATTAAACCACTTCTGTAGATAATGACTTCTACACCTACTGATGTGCCCAATCCCGAGGCACAAAAGGTCTCTCATCCAGCAGCTGGTGGTCCCACTGCAGAGCAACAACAGGTTTCTCAACCAAATGTTGGTGGTCCCAGTGCAGAGCAACAATAGGTTTCTCAACCTGTTGTTGTTGGTCCCAGTGCTGAGGTACAACAAGTTTCTCAACCTATTTCTACTAGTCCAATTGCCTATGATAGCGCTCTGGGGGAAGATATTGATGCTACTTCTGAGGAAATGCTAGGAAATGAAACCCTGAAAGCACAAAAAAACAAGAGCGTCGTAGTTTGACAGTGTTGGCCAAAATCCTTAAGGTAAAAGCAAAAGGCATCAAATTTGAGGTGGGATGGAATAAATGAGGCCAACTTGCTAACCCCAACAAAGCCATATTTAGTAGCTGCATTGGAATCATCACTCGGCAACACGTGCCGATTGATTTACAGTCGTGGCACTATGTTGTCACCGGGTTGAAGACACTAATGTGGGAAGAGATTATGGTAACATTATGATATCATTTTTTTAATTTATTAAAATAAAATAAAATACCAAAACATTGACTTACTCTTCATCATCCATTGTAGAGTGCATTTATAGTAGATGTCTCGCACAAGGAATATGTATTAAGAGTTGCAGGAAGGATTCATAGAGGTTTCCACACAATTTTAACAAAATATCATCTTAATGATGCAGAAGGGAAAATCAAGCCGCACCCACCTCCTCTTTACGCACACTTGATATCCTAAGGAGCGTGGGATGCATTTAGCAATCATCATGGGGAGCATACTTTTCAAGTACATTGTGTGGGGTAATAAGTTGTTTGACGTTTGCTTGTATTCATCACTCTGATTGACAGTTTTTTATTTATGAAACAGCTACTGAGTGCTGAAAATAAAAAATGCGCAACAGAACCAGCGTACCCTTACCGTAAAGCAAGGATGGGGTACGCTGAACTTGAGAAAAAATTGGTACGTCTTTTAAATCTACCCTACTACTAGTATGTGACATAAAATAACACCATAACCATGTTTCTCTATTTATATACAGATTGATGAATCGAAATCGAAAGCCATATCCATCCCATGCCATGTGCTATGGAAGGAGGCTCATGTAAATAAAGAGGGGACATTGATAGATGAAAACACACAAAAAGTGTGGGAAACATGTGTAAGTATGACATAATATAAATTTGAGTTGCTTTAAATCGCTATTACATTACAATAACTACTTATTTTTCTATATTTTCTATCTGAAATAGTCATAAGAATCAACAACAACCGCACCAGATGCAGACATACTTTTAGAAGCCTTGAAGCAGCCAGAAAAGTATGGCTGCGTCAGAGGTGCGGGTTTTGGGGTGACACCCCGAACATATTTTTAAAAACAAAGACAAGTGGAGGATCAAAATGAAAAAATGGAAAAGCTGCAAGAACAATTATCTATTTTTCAAGAAGAATTACAATACCAGAGAGAGATGATAGCAAAATTGATGGGGGGATGCAAAGAGAAGAAACAACTCAACAACAACCTGTTCATGACAATCTCGCCCCACCCCCCACCAGCTTTGAGGCGAGCCATTCCCCTAAAAAACATGACTTAGATGAGGTAATCAATGTTTTAATAATTGTTTTTATGAAATGTGATTTACATAGACACTGATACCTTTCCTATACTAATATTCCATAGGGTGAAAATGACTGTGATTTATATTTATCAACTCCCACCTATCGCCTTGTAGCGAGGGCTACGGTGTTCAATACGCAAAACAACATGCTACACAACAGACAGCTTCCAAAAGATCATCTTAGAGTGTCAATTAACGTAGCTAATGAGCCGAGTGCCGAGCTACCTGTTCCAAATGACGATGACGACATTCATACGGTTGAACAAGCTGTTGGAACATTCATCTCATGGCCGGAAGTACTTGTAAAAAAACATGTTAACAAAAAGGTATTCATTTCTTATTTATTTTTCAAGTTGGACCTTTAACATTTAATGAAAAAAGGTCTAAACCGATGATTGTTATTACAGAATGACAAAAACTGTGGGGTGAAACGAAATATCAGCTCGAAAATATCTCAAGGATCAACCAACCGATTGAAATGGTCTACTGAGAGCACCTTCACCCCGCCCGTTCTATATCCACAGTTAATATCATTACAGGCTCATGTGGATACAAAGTTAAAAGACAGCAGTACTCACATAGTTGCTTTCAAAAAAGATATGTATGGAGAGGAGATATCAGATTTCATTAGTGCTGAAAATGTAAATTAACTCCTCAAGTATGAATGGTTAGGCGCCTCAGTTGTAAATGTATACATGAGTTAAGTTTTCATGATTTGATTTTACAAAAGATGATATAATCTGATAATTTTGACTAAATACATTTTATATTTTTCGCAGACGTATATATGAAAAACAATTGAAGGGATTTCCCCATGAACAAAAATTTGGACTCGTTAGTCCTCACACCACATCTTCAAAAGATGAAATAGATTCTGTTAAAGAGGCTGCAATAATGTCATCCCTGCTCAAATTGTTTGAAAACAAAATTACGGATGACAGACTCTTTTTAATACCAACGATGCAGGGGTAAACTCTACAATTTAATCATATTAACTATATTTTCATTTATTTCTTTACATATTCCTTTTTTTATTTTTAGGGAGCATTGGATTCTGATTGCAGTCAATTTGGATACTCCAAAGATTTATTTTTTGGATTCAACGCATGGATATCCAACAAACCGACCATGCATGATGGAATTTGTTAATTTGTAATGCACTAGATCCAACATTTTAAAGCTAAACATCTAGTTATATAATTTATTTTATCTTTTAATGAGGATTATGTTATTATAGGGCGGTGCATCAATATCGTCTAATGCATGGAATGAATCCAGGGCATAAGGATAAGCACGCCTACAAGATCTACAACTGGAAAAGTATCCGGGTATATATAATAACATTTCACTATCCAAACACATATCAAAACAAATTACTTATTGTTGTCGATGTTTCTGTAGTGTCAAAAACAAAAAAAAATGGAAAGGAATGTGGTTATTATGTTTGTAAATTTATGAAATAGATCGTATTTCATCAACAAACTAGCATCCCTAATGAGGTATTTTTGAAAATAATTACGAGTTCATTTAAAATATTTATTAATCCTTTGTGTATTTATATTTTTTCAGTACTACCATGACTGTCGCAAAAACTCATATTCAGAAGATGATATACATGTGTTTAGAAACGAATGGGAAACATACCTGGTGGAAGATTGTACACAAATAGGATGAAGGTGAATTCGTACCACTTATGTTATCTATATATGATCATTGATTATCCTCCAAACTTCTTTGGTGAATTGAGAATGCTCTGATGTATTGAAATCTTAATTTATTACTCAATGTTTTCTATCCCCGGATTCATATTATTGATCTTTGAACAAATCAATATTGAAGTAAGGAATGATGGTGTGCAGTGTGTATGGGGTGAACGACGAAACCACCGAGGATCAAAAAAATCCATTTTCTGTATCTCGTTTGTTTGAACTTGTATTTGAGCACATGTGTTATTGTTTGACTTGCTAAGTGTACTATATGAAATGTTTGTGTGGTTAAAAATGTGTTATCAAAGGAATTTGGGGTGTGTATAGACTTGGAAGTTATTTTTAAAATGAATGCAGTTGTATTTCTTGTGGATTTTAATGCTTAAGTCCTTTAAATGTGTTTGAAGAAATGAGAAAGTTGTGTGATGGGTGTTTTCAAATGGATTTAATGTGTTTGTGAATTTTAAAGAGGGTTTTCTTATGAGATGTAGAGATTCTATATATGTGTATTTACATTGAATGAAAGTACATGAGAATATGTTGATATATATGATGTGTATAATGTAAATTTAGCACAATTTCTATACAAGGTATTTTCTTTATGATGTGTAGGGGACAGGGTGAGAGGGTAGGGGTGGTTTTCTGGGGGAGGGGTAAGGGGGAAAAGTGGTAGGGGGAAGGGGTAGGGGGTGTGCTGGGTTCTTTTGAAATACATAGGGGGTGGGCAGGGGGTGTGCAATGGGAAGGGGGGAAGTGCAGTGGGCAGGGGTGTGTTGGGGAAGGGGGCAGGGGGTGTTTAGGGGGCAGGGAGTGTGCAGGGGTAGGGGGTGTGCTCGGGGGTGGGAAGTGTGTAGGGGGTATGCTGGGGAAGGGGGAAGGGGTGCTTTTTTTATGGAATGGGGGGACATAATATTTGTTTTATGTTTTGTGCCTCACTAGTATAATTGGTTATTTTATGTTTTGTGCCTCACTAGTATA
Source organism: Viscum album (assembly GCA_963277665.1). Lineage (NCBI taxonomy): Eukaryota > Viridiplantae > Streptophyta > Magnoliopsida > Santalales > Viscaceae > Viscum > Viscum album. Next base: position 1,669,697,927 of record OY728156.1, read on the forward strand.
ATTAAATTTAGAAACCCCATTCTTTATTTCATTATTGTATTACTAACATAATATTTGTTTTATTATGTAGGTGAAATCTTTTTCCTCAGTTTGAATGCTTTGTTCGGAAACCACCTCCATGGACGACAATTTTTTAGAGCGGATGGATGCAAAAAGGATGGAACATCATTGTTTTTTAACTGTTTGTTGGATAAATGTAATTGTAACCAAATTAAACATTGTTTGAAATGTATATAGAAGTGTGTTGTTTTCTATTCATGATTTCAAGTAAATGTATGTATCATTTTTTTTCTTCTGTGCTTTGTGTGTGGGTGTTGTGTGTGCTTTGTGCAGGTTTTGTTTAGACTGTGCAGGTGCTGTAATGTGTGCAGGTGCTGGGTAGGTTCTGTGCAGGTTCTGGATTTGGATAGGATCTTTGGCCTTTATCAGCGCTAGTTAAGTGCTGATAAATGGATAATATATCAGCACTATTTTGAGCACTAATAAAGGTAGTTTTTATCAGCGCTCAAAATAGTGCTGATATATTATATATTTATCAGCGCTGAAAATAGCACTGATAAATACTACCTTTATCAGCGCTCACTTAACACTGATAAAGGGGCACTTTTATCAGCGCTTTTTTTAGTACTGATAAAAGTCCCCCTTTATCAGCGCTATTTTTAGCACTGATAAAGGGGACCCCCCTTTATCTTCGCCGAGATTAACATCACTTTTTTAGCACTGTTAAAGGTCGTTTTTAGCACTATTATAATCCATATTTGTAGTAGTGCCAAGACTTATGAAGGATCCCCTAAAAAAGGAGAAGGTATGAAAGAAGTGTATCAGTACACTATTGGTGAAACTCATGATCTTACTGAAGAACATGTATCTTCTCCTAAGCAATTCAAGTTCATCCCGACACACCAAACTGATATTGAAGGTCAGGACCAAGCTCCTTCTGTTATTCTTATTCCATCAAACCTAATAGATAAACAGGAACCGGTGGATCTTGAAGGACTTGATCTACACTTCCTATTCCCCCCTCATTTTTCAGATTAGATGAAGAATGATATTATCAACATAGATCTGGCATGGAAATATCGACATGCGCCCTCAAGCCAGAGACCAGGTATTTCATAAGCATCTTTATTTCTATGGTTGTGCTTTTTTTCGAGATGCTGCTTTTATCATTCCCACTCCACCCAAAGTGGTATTCTTGAAAATCAATAAAAAAATGGATTCTGATAGGGTCTAAATACATTTATCTTTATTACACTATCAAATTCCATAAGGGTAATGTACAAGATCATGAAATTTTCATGGGGTAGTTCGGCAAACATAGTTTGGGTTGTTATCTTGATGAGCTTTAACTTCTCCCATAAATGGTTTTCTCATTATATAGTTATTGAATCTAGGATTTGGATTGACAGTGTAAAATCCTAGTGATTTTATCTCCCTTGTAATCTCTGATAAATGGGCTTCATAGGGTATGATCTTACTGGTTGAGGCCATCACTTATTTCATCTGTGACAATTGGACTTTATCATAACCCTTTATATATACTACTAATACAATCACTAGTTAATGACTATATTATCCATGGTTATGATTCATAATGGTATTTTAAATATAAAAGGATATAATGTTTAAAAATAACTAAATAAGTGCAAGTGTTTTCTATAACAACATTACATAATATGGAATTTAATTTAATCACGTGATTAATTTTATTTATAAAATTTTATGTCATTAAATTATTCCCCCTTCATAAATTTCTCTCTCAAAATTTTAATTTTATACACTATAATAGATGATGGTACTTCTATTTTATCACCTCTTCTGGTTCCTATGTAACTTCCTCAAACTTGTGGTTTCTCTATAGCACTTTTAACAAGTGATTTGTCTTATTTTGTAGAACTTTGTCTCTATGATCTATGATCATCACTGGTTGCTCCTCATATGAAAGATCATTCTCCATTATTAACACCTCTATATTTAATACATGTGAGGGGTATTGTATGTACTTCTTCAATATTGATACATAGAGCACATCATTTACTTAATATAGGTTAGGTGGGAGTGATAGTTGATATCCTAATGCTCTGTAGTGATCAAGGATATAAAAGGGGTTAATGTATATAGGAATAATCTTTCCCTTCTTCCTAAACCTCATGACTTTATTCCATGATGATATATAAAGGAACACTTTATCACTAACCTCAAACTCTAGGTCTCATTAATGATTGTATGTATATATATTTTTTGAATTTTTTTTATATTTCATATGGTTCTGAATGGTTTGAACCTTATCTATCATCTCTTGGATAAGATCATTTCCTATCAACTTCCACTCCACAACTTCATCCCACCATGTCAAAGTCTAACACCTCTTCCCATATAGATCCTCAAAAGGTTCCATTTGAATTATATAATGGAAATTGTTGTTATATGATAACTCTACCAGAGTAATGTGGTGATACCAATATCCTTAAAAATCCATTGAACATGATCTTAGCATATCCTCCAGTGTTTGAATTTTCCTTTCAGGATGACTATATATTTGAGAGTGATAAGCAATATTGAACCTCGTTTCTATATCCAACACTTGTTGAAGGATTCTCCAAAACCACGATATAAACATTGGATCTCAATTGGATACAATAGATAGTGGAACTCCATAAATTCTTACCACTTACCTTATGTATATATTAGCGAGTTGTTCAATATAAAAATATTCCTTGATAACAATAAAAATATATGAATTTTTAAGGCATTCAACCACCACCTAGATGGAATTATTTCTTTTAGATGATTTGGGGAGTCCTATGATGAAATCCATGGTTATGTTTTCCCATTTCAATACTTTTATAGGCAGTGGTTTCATCATGCCCTTAGTCTTATGCCATTCAGCATTGAATTTTTGACATACCAACTATCGTGATATGAATTCCATAATCTCTCTTCATGTTATCCCACTAGAAATTCTTCTTTAAACTTAAAGTCATATTAGTGCTTCCTAAATTAATAGGGATGGATTATCTATGTGCATCATCTATAATTCCTCTCTTTAGTTCTCGTTTTTATAGAACACATATATGGGTTCTAAACCTTATAACTCCATCATCAGCAAAGCTAAAATCTGGAATATTTTATACCTTTTTCTATAACACCTCATCATCCTTCTGAGCCTCCTTAATACTCTCAAGAATGTATTTTTGAGTAGTTATTTGATAAATTTTGGATTAATATCCTTTTATTATTCCCATATCCTTTCTTTTCATGTCCAAAAATATTGGATCCCTTGAAATCCTCATCATGGATAGAGTTGCAGGATCCTTTTTACTCAGAGCATTTGCCACTTTGTTTACTTTCACAAGATGGTAATGGATTGAACATTCATAATCCTTGATTAGATATAATCACCTTTGTTGGTTCATATTAAGATCCTTTTTTATGAATATATACTTTATACTTTTATGATCTTTATATATGTCACACTTATCCTCATAGAGATAACACGTCTAAATATTTATTGCAAAGATCCCTGCATCCAATTCCATATCATGTGTTGGGAAGTTATTCTCATGGATATTTAGTTGATGGGAGGCATAGTCCATCACATTTTTATCCTATATGAGTATACAACCAAATCCCTTTTTTGATTCATCATTGTAGATAATAAATAATCCCCCACTAGTTGGTAATGTGAGTATAGGTGTTGTGAAAATCCTCTTCTTAATATCTTTAAAACATTCCTCACATTAATTAATTTGGAAAAACTTGAATCATTTTTGAGTTAGCATGGTTAGGGGGCATGAAAATCATGTGAGGTTTCTCACAAATTGATTATAGTACCCAGATAATATAATGAAACTATATATTTCTGTTATAGAGGTTGGTCTTTTTTACCTTTAATTGCCTCTATTTTGAAGGGTACATAGATATCCCTTTATAGGTGATAACATGATCCAAGAATATTACTTAATCCAACCATAATTTTCATTTACTATAATGCACATAAATATTTTACTTCCACAAGGTCTTCAGTATAGTATTTAAATACTCCTCATCTTCCTCCTTTATTTTGGAGTAAATCATAATATCATCTATAAAGACTACCAAAAATTTGTCAAGGTAATCCCTAAAGACTTCATACATTAATTCCATAAATAATTTTAGATAATTATTGAGTCCAAATGGAATCACTGTGAAATCATAGTGACCATAACTTATAGGAAAATTATTCTTGGGGGTATCCTCCTTATTCACCTTTACTTGATAGTATCCTGACTGATGATCCACCTTAGAGAAATACTAGGATATAAGTAGTGGATTGAACAGTTTATCAATCCATGGTAGAGGATACTTGTTCTTTATCATGTTATTATTGAGCTCATGATAATCAATACAAAGGTGTATTGACTTATACTTCTTCTTGTTGAAGAGGGTTAGTGTACCCCATGGTGAAGTAGTTGGGAATATAAACCCTTTATCCATATTCTCATGTATTTTCTTCTTCGAATCCTCAAGTTAAATAACATTCATTCTATAAAAAGTATTAGATATTGTAAAAATATCTAGGTATAAGCTTGATTAAGAATTCAACCTCTTGGTTAGGAGGAAGACCAAGAAATTCTTCGGGAAATACATCATCGTGTTCTATCACAATGGGAATATCTTCAAGTATGATATTTTCCTTAGTCTCGGTCATTTGAGCTAGTTACACATGCTCATAGAGAAATAATATCCATTCTTGGGATGTTGGTACTAAAAAATATTCATCCTCCTCCTTGCACATGCATAGAATCGGAGGGTGATTCACGATATAGAGGGTGATTTTTTTCTATCAGCAATTTATATTGGATCTATATAAAGAAAGTAAATTCATACCTAGAATAGTATATAATTTTAATAAAGTGAGTATCATAAGGTTCCTTGGTAATTTCAACCCACAAATTTTGACATGGTAGGAGTTATATACTTATGATGAAATAACTAACCCATTTTTCATTTTCACCAATAGCTCTACTTCTAGGATTTGTGGTGGTGTTTGAATAGTTATACTAAACTTGCGAGATATGAAAGAATATGTAGAAAAAAATCAAAAAGTATGTTCAATATACATGAATGAATAACTAGTGTACATGAAACCACTTCATTGTTTGGATCCACCTCTACAGTTATGATGGCATAAACTTTCTCTTTCTCTCTAGGCCTTAGGGGTTGCTATCGTTGGATTTTGTCGATAACCCATATATTATTACAATGATTCATATATTTATTTTCCTTTTAGTTTAAATATAAAACAATGGGATGAGGGTTGACTAAATAATTCCTTTATTCCATCACATTGGTGGGTTTTTCCATTTAAAATCCCTAGTTAGGTGCTCTTTCTTCCCATAACTAAAACATTTCCTCATTCCCTTCAAGTAGTTTTTGAGGTGCTTCTTCAAACTCCTTTAATAAGTGTGATGTTAAAATTTATTTCTAACATTATATTTATCTATCACACCCCCAAAATTAAACTCTAATTTTCACCTCTTATCTTCGTGATACCCTTGAGATTCAATGAACTATATTTCTACCTTGAGGGAACATTAGACAATTTACTCATAGCTATTAAATTATTTAATTTCCAAGGATTTTCATAGGCTTGGCTTCAACCCAACAAAGAATAATTCAACTTTACATTTGGGTTAACTACAAAGATAAAGTCATATCATTCATGTCTTGTAAATTTTTCTTCATATACCCTAATATATTCATTATCCTTTTTCATAAAGACAAGTAAATACCACTCCATTTTAATTTTAAGAGTGTAAGGAAAATATTTATTGAAGAACATTTTTTAGAATTACATCCACTCCATCACTCTAATATCTTCCTTAGGCTTCAAATTTTTACCAATTTCCACCATTAATCAGATTATACATCTATAATATAAACAAAAAGAAAAACATTCTCTTTCTCATAGAATTTAAGGATGGAGAATATCTTTTCAATAGAGATGATACATTGTATAATAATTAAATGATTGAAATATTCACTAAAAGTCATAGGCCTTCTCCACATAAAGATATCAATTGCAATATTCACTTTTATAGGGGGATTTGGATGTTCATTCTAATTTAGGTTTCAGTTAAAAACTTGATTCAATTTAGAAAGTATAGTTATGAAGTTCATGATTCATGCTCGATAACATCCCATTACCTGCCTTAAGGTATTTCCCTCCTCTTTGATTTTTTTCCACTTTAATTGGGTGAAACTTAGAACTGCTGATGATGGAGATATTTTGGGGGGGAAAATGAATTAAAGTTTGATATGGACTCTTTTTTGAATTAATAGATTCTAGGTATAAATATGCTAATGGATTTGTGGGGTTCTTCCTGATTTTGGGGAATTCCCAAGGTGTGTTGAGTTTTTATGTAAGAATCTAGAGTTTTCTATTGTGATCTAAGAAATTAAACACTGTGTAATGGTGTTACATGATGTGTATTTGGTATCTGGACACAATTCATGAACTATTTACATAGCATAAAAGTATTACATGATGTGTAATGGTTACACGATGTTTAATAATAAAATATTGGTTTTTAATATAAAAAAATGTGATGGGTTTTTTATTGTACTTTATCATTGTGGATTACACGACATGTAAAGGAGTTACACATACTATAACTATTCGGAGGTCGGATTTTAGGGGTCGACTCGGCTGAAATTTTATTTCATTCTCCTGTAGTTCTCTTGGATCTTGACCTAGCACCCTTCTCTAGTGATTTATAGAGTCTCTATTCGATTTGAATTGATCTATTATGTGATCGATCACCATGTTAGTGGGTCTACATCTCTATTGGTAAGTAATCCTTTATTCTTATTCATTTCTTTGGTCATGGTAGCACCATGTCATTGCATTATCAGATCTGTTGATCTATAATGGTGTTATTTTCTGTTTCCTTATTGATCTATTGTGTAATATTAATATGAGGGTCGTTTCCTTTATTGGTTGTGGCGTGGTGGAAGTGTTTTTCAAGTTGAGTTTCATTTCATATTCTCTATTAGTCATTTTTGTTAAAATATATCAATTATAAGGTCTAAATAATTATTCTAGAACCATTTTTTTGATGTGGTCTTCTTTTCATTAGATCCTTTGTGGGCGTGTGTAACCTCATGTTTTGAGGTAGGTGGTTACATCTCTAGCATGTGTTGATGAAATTGTATTGATCCTATTTTTATAAACTGATTTATAACAAAGTTTCCATGATTTTTTTTGTGTGTGAATGTATTTGTGGTAAAAGTTGGTTTTCCCCTAGTTTTTGATAAATGGAAAAAAGAGTGTTTTCAAAGTGTAAGAAATTATTTATGAAATGTAGCACATGGGAAGCCTTGGGTATGTAAGTGGAAGGTTTATCTCAGTTCTATCATCTATATTATTTTCGGGGGATTTTTTCATGGGTATTATCTATGCTCCTTAGGCATGTTTCTCTAGATACATGTTCTTAACCTTGGTGGGGGTAACTCATGGGGTATTCCACTTCTCCTTAGGCCAATATTATAAGGTCTTATTGTGAACTACTAATTCTTTTTATATGAGTAGTCTAATAGCTTGACTTTCTGAGTTCCTTGGCATGATTTTCCTATGATGGGATTTATACTTCTTTTGATTTGATATGCATTCTTGTCTTTTGATAAATGATATGTGGAAATTATGCTCAAAAATGATAAACCTAACTTTTTTTTAAATTGATGGAAAAGGTTAAATATTCACAGTTATTTTCATGTAACTTATTTATTTCTTATCATTCAGCATTTTATTTGAAAAGACCATACTTGATTTGTTATACAGAGACTTGTTATCGAACACTTGGGTGGGATCCTACTGTGTCGATTATCACACACCTTGTGCACTTCTATGATGGTGCGTATAACTTTGTATGTCTTTCAATATAGGTAAATTAAAGATGTTGCAGTGGGGTGGTGAGATTTTTTATCAGTAGGGATGGGTAGCTGGTGGTGAGATGGTGGGAGTCTATCCATGTTTTCACAAGGAGTAGTTAGTTGTTTTTCTTATTTTGGTGGTACTTTGTGGTTAGAATAATACTTGGATATTTGTTTTACTCTTGAGTTTTTTAGATTTCACTATTTTTTTCTTTTATGGAAAATGTATATCTCTTCTTCTCTTGTATCTGTTATATACATATTCCATATATTTGCATCAGGTTGGGTGAAATCGTTCCCTATGATTATTTTTTGATTTCTAGGTACTAATCACCAACCTGTGGGATCAATAATTCCCTTTGGGTATGTGAAAGTTTGGGTTGGGTGCTAGTTTGAGAGGTTATTAAGGTCGGTTCATTATAGTTTTTTATCAAAGCCCTAGATTTGGGATCTGACTTTTGTCTTGGGATGTTTGGTCGATTGGATCTAGGATTGTTGAAACTTGAGAGGTCTGTTGTAGTGAGTTCCTGGCCAGATCTTGTCATGATGAGACTCAGTTTACCATGGGATGTTGGGATGTGTGTCTCATGTTTTTATTTTTCATGTTAATCTCAGTTTCTACTTATGGTTTTTTTGGTTTTAACTAAGATTTTTCTATTTCATGATCATTTATTTTGTTTTGAAGTGTAGAATTATGTATCTAAGACATGTTTTGAGAGTTCCTCAGGAATGTGAAGTCGATGCTCCTTAAGGAAGATCTCTCGTAGATTAGAATTTGATTAAGGACATTGTGTGGTCAGTTCATGATTTTGAACAAAATGTGCAATAAGTTCATAAAGAAGTTGTTGAGGTACCACCAGGAGCTATAGGAAAAAGAGATCAATCATGGGTGTTCTTGTGTGATAAGTCATCATCCTTTAAAGGTAAAAATGAACTTACTGAGTCGGAGGATTGTATGGACAATATTGATCAGATATTCAACTTCCTAGATACACCTGAAAGTATCAAGGTGAAGTTTGTAGCATTAATACTTGAGGTTCTTTGCAAGCATTGGTGGGATTCCATGGTACATGCTAATAAGAATTTGGGCTTGGACAATAAGGGTTTCAAGAAACTCTTATTCTAGTAGTTTTTTCCAAATTCATTGATGATAGTGAAGTATTTGGAGTTTGTATCTTTATAATAGGGAGATTTTTTGGTGTCAGAATACACAAATTGGTTTGTTGAGCTGGTTTATTTTTCTCCAGATATGGTAGAGAATGGCTAGCTAAAATATCAAAAATACCTGGAGGGTTTGTTTTTGGATATCAGATTGTATGTATTTATACTGAATCTTTCAACCTATGCGAAGATAGTGGATAGGACTACGATTTCATAAAGAAATATGGTAGGAATTCTTGGATCTTATTCCACTTATCTTCTACCTAGTGGTAGTTTCAGTGGCGTTCCAGGGAAGAAGAGGAAGTGGTAGGATCATTGTAGGAGTGGTGGAGGTGGTTCCCAGTAGAAAGTCTCTTGGACACCCCCAGTCAAATATAGTGGTGTGCCTATAACTTTCTATTAGTATGGAAAGGTCGAACACACATGGTGTTCTTGTCCTTAACCTGAAAATATATGTAACAGTTGTGGATGTTATGGTCATCACTAAATTTTTTTAATCTATGTCTACACCTCATTATAGTCAGGGATCATCAAATCCAAAGGCTACTACGGTGTTTTAAGATGCTCCAAATACTACAAGTATCCATCCACATGCCTTAGGAGTGAGGCACCTTTACATAGTAGATGAGTTTCTAGCAGTGGTAGACTTAGGTCTAGTAACAGTGAGAGGTACCATCTTTATTCCATGCTCAGTAGCGATTGCTTTATTTCATACTGGTGATTCCCACTCATTTATATATGATTATTTTTTTGATATAATTAAACTTTTATAGGAACCCATTCACTTTTTTTATGGATTTCACGACACCTATTGTAAAGGAGAAAGCGTAGGGGTTTTAGTTTCCTTCTTATGCGCTATCAATAGCTGATACAGAGTTAGTCTAGGATTTTCTTTTTCTTGATCTAGATCTACTGTACATCATCATCGAGATGGATTGTCTTATTCCTCATCATGATGAGGTTAATTATTATCATTTTCATGTATCTTTTATTAGGGTCCATGGGAACTCATAGGTGTTTCTAGGTGAGTGGGATCCAAGGTTTGGACGTACAGAACCTTCCCACCCAAATCTTAGGAGTTTTTGGTCTGTTGTCACAGTTGAGCTTGATGTCATGTCTTCTATTATTTTTATTCCTACTTTTGTTCATGGTTTTCTGAACTTATTCACAGAATATTTCTATAATATTCCTTTAGAGATATAGGTAGAGTTTAAAATTGAATCGGTGTCAAGAAGGCATCTGATATTGATACCTTATTATATTATGGAACCAGCGGAGCTGAAAGAGCTCAATATTCAGTTAGAAAACTAGTTAAAAAGGTTTTTTGTTTTCCCTAGAGTTTCGAATTGGTCATCACCAGTTATCTTTTCCACTAATTTAGATGGTTCACTCCGATTGTGCATGGACTATCGGAAGTTGAACAAAGTAACATTTAAGATCAAGTATACTTTTCTATGTGTGGATGATCTATTTGATCAGTTAAATAGGGAAAATTGTTTTTTGAAGATTGATCTTTGGTTAGGTTATCATTAGCTCAGAGTTCAGGAGTGTGATATACTGAATATGGATTTTAAGATAAGGTATGACCATTAAGAATATATTTTTATGTCATTTATAATAACCAATACTCCTATAGTTTTTATGGATTTGATGAATCAGATATTCCATCAGTATATAAACACTTTTTGGTAGTGTTCATGGATGAATTTTTTTTATTCGAGATCTGATCATGAGCATGAGCACCATCTGAGTTTGGTTTTAGAAATCCTGATAAGTCACTATTTATATGAAAATCTTTCGAGATGCAACTTTTGTATTCAAGAAGTAAAATTATTGTGGTGCATTCTTTCTGATCATGTCTTGACAGTTGGTCCTGAGAAGGTAAAGTCTATTTTTTCATGGGAAGGGCCACGTAATATTTTTAATATTCAAAGATTCCTTGGTCTTGTTGGACACTATCAATGGTTTGTCAAGTATTTCTCAAAGCTAGGGTCACATTTGACTGCTCTTACTAGGAAAGGGGTTAAATTCACATGGGATTCAAAGTGATAGTATTATTTTGAGGTGCTAAAATTACTTCTAACATCAGTTCCTATTCTAATATTACCTGATCCTGGTAAAAGATGAGTGTATTTTTGTGATACTTCTGGCACTGGTTTGGGTTGTGTTCCCATACAGGATGATCAAGTGGTGTATTATGGCTCTTCTCATCTTTAACTGCATGAGAATAATTACCCTACTCATTTTTTAGAGAATTTTGTAGTTATGAATGAGCATAAGTGTTGGTGACATTATCTTTTTAGGGAAAGGTTCACAGTATTTTATGAACATAATAGTTTGAGATATATATCTCAGAATGAATTTAATATTAGATAGATTTGGTGGGTGTAATACCTTCATATGTTTGACTTGATATCTCATATACCATGGGGAGGGGGAATTTTTTGGTCGATGCTCTTAGAAGTAATGTGCCATTGCAAGCTATATTGGTATCAAAGGAAGAGTGGAACCTTATGGGGATTTTTTTCTCAATTGAATATGGATGCACAGTAGGATGTTTTAGGTATGGTTATTACTAGTGTTTACTTATCATTATCTCTCCTTGAGTCTGTTTTATAGATTCAATAGCAAGATGTCAAGTTTAGAGGAATTTGAGAAGCCCTATATGGTGTGGAGACCATTTTGGGTTGGTCTCTCTTTAGATGGTATTCTTAGTTTTGGGGATTATTTTGTCATCCCAAAATCCATAAGGATCTATATTCTATCTAATTGTTATAGTTATTCATGGTTCATTCATCTCGGAACTACAAAGATGTATTATGACATGAGGCGGAAATTTTGGTGGTCAGGTATGAAGTGTGACATTGCTGATTTTGTATCTTATTGTTACACCTACCAACAAATAAAGGTAGAGAATTTGAAACCTTTTAGTTTTCTCCAGCCTCATCTAGTTCTAGTTTGGAAATGGGATGTGGTATCTATGTACTTTTTTTCAGATTACTATAGACTCCCAAAGAGATTAATTCTATCTAGGTACTAATTGATCAGTTGAAAAATTCATCTCATTTCATTTCAATCAAAGAAAATGAAAAAGTTTAATATTTGGGTAAGTTTTATGTGCAAGAATTTGTGAAGTTATATGGGTTTCAATAAGTTTTTGTTTTAGATAGGGGTCCTGGGTTTACTTTAGGGTTTTGAAAAATTCTCCAGGAGGTGATGAAGACTCAATTCAGGTTGAGTACATCTTATCATCCATAGAAAAATGGTTAGACAGAACATGCTATTTGGATCCTAGAGGATATGCTCCATGCTTGTGTCTTGGACTTTGGTAGATCTTAGGATAGACATCAGGGATTGTTTGAGTTTTATTACAATAGTAGTTATTATTAATTGATTATAATGGATCCCTTTGAGGACTTGTATGGTTTCTGGTGTAGATCACCTCTTTATTGGGCATAGGTGGGTAAATCTTCTTTGGTAGGACTAATTTTGGTTTAGGAGACATCTATGAATATCTAGGATATACATTGTAATTTGGTTATAACTCAAAGTTGATAAGAATTATATGTAAATCAATGGCGTCATCCTTTGGAGTTTGCAATAGGTGATCATGTTTTCTTGAATATTTATCCCCAATTGGGTCACCATCAGCTTAAAAATGGGAAAAGTTGGATCTGAGAAATGAGGGACCATTTTTTGTCATTAAGAGGCTTGGGAAGGTTGCTTATCGATTGGAATTGTCAACTCAGTTGAAAATAAATCATGATGTTTTCCACATATTACGTAACATTAAGTATCATCATGATCTCTCCCATATTCTGAGTTGGGAAGAGATTGAGTTAGAGCTACATGTTTCCATTGATGAGCATCTAGTTGAGATCATTGACTCTCAAGTGAAATCCCTTCATAGGAAGTCGATTCTTTTGGTCAGATTGTTATGGCATAATGGGTCAGATTCTCATGAGACTTGGGATCATGAGTCATTGATGATGGAGTAATGGACTCACCTCCTTACCAAATTTTATCTTACATAATACTTACTAGATAAGAAAAGTCATATGGTGGGGAGTTCGTAACATTCTGTTACCCTAATTAAGGTATTTCCCTCCTATTTTCTTGTTTTCCTCTCTAATTGGGTGCATCTTGGGACTACCAACGATGGATATCTTTTGTTGGATAAAATGAATTAATGTTAATAGATGGATGTTTGTTTGAATTAATAGAGTCTGGGTATAAATGTTTAATGGTTTGGTAGGGTTCTCCCTAAGTTTGGAGAACACCCAAGGTGTTTTGAGTTTTTATGTAAGAATCTGGAGTTTTCTACTGTGTGTTTGGAAATTACATGTCGTGAAAAGGGGTTACACGACATGTACTTGGTCATGAGACACAATTCGTGAATTGTTTACAAAATTGAAAGGAGTAAACATCGTGTAATATTTAAAAGAAGTGTAATAATAAAATATAAATTTTTAATAAAAAAATCAATGGGTTTTTTTGGAGTACTTGATCATCATGGATTACATGATGTGTAAAATAGTTACACGTCGTGTAACTATTGGGAGGTTAGCTATTAGGGTGATGCTTAGATGAAATTTTATTTTCTTATCTCATAGTTCTCTTGGATATCAACCTATAACCCTTATCTGGTGATTTTTTGATTCTTTGTTCGATCCAGATTGATGTGTTCAATTATTTATCACCACGGTAATGGGTCTAAATCTCTTCGGGTAAGTGAGCCTTTCTTCTTCTTCATTGCTTTGATCACGGTAGCATTGTGGTATTGTGTTATCATATCCATTGATCCATGATGGTGTTATTTATTTTTTCCTGCTAGATCTGTGGTGGGATCTTATTATGGGGGTCATTTCATTTGTTGGTTGTGGTGCAGTGGAAGTGAGTTTTGAGGTAAGTATCATTTTCTATTCTCCACCAAACCTTTTTGTAAAACTGTATCAATTATTAGGTGTGAAGAATGATTCTAGGGCCTTCATTTTTATTTTTGTGATCTTCTTGTCAATGGATCCTTTGTGGGTGTGCGTGACCCCAAATTTTGAGGAAGGTGGTTCCATATCTAGCCTATGTTGATGAAACTATATTGAATCTTTTTTTATAGACTAATTTATAAACAAATTTGGCATGATTTTTTTGTGTGTGTGAATGGATTTGTGGTAAAAGGTGGGTTTTCCATGGTTTTTGGTAAATATAAAAAATAGATTATTTTAAAATCATAAGAAATGATTTATGAAATCCATAACATGTTAAGTCTTAGGTATATAGGTGGAAGTTTATCTTAAGTCCATCATACATATTATTTTTAGGAAATTATCTCTGCTCCCTAGGCTCATTATTTTAGGGACATTTTCTTGAAATTATTGGGGGAGTTCACCCATGGGGTGTTCATCTACTCCTTAGGCATGTGTTCTAAGGACTTGTTGTGCACTAATTAGTTTTTGTGGTATGAGTAGTCTATTATCCTGACCTATCAAGTTCCTTAGCATGATTTAACTTTTTTTGGATTTATATTTCTTTGGATTTGATATATATTCTTTTATTTTTATAAATTATAAATGGAAATTATGATTGAAACTAATATACCTTCCTTCTTTGAAATTTATGGGAAAACAGAAATATTTACCATGATTTTGATGTAACTACCTTATTTCTTATCATGAAATGTTTTATTTTATAAGTTCATAATTGAGTTGTTGTACGGAGACTTGTTATATAACACATAGGTGGGATCATACTAAGCCTATTTGATCACACCCTGATCACTTATTCACTGGTGTGTATACCTTTTTATTTCTTTCAATGCAGGTAAAGGCAAGGCACCAAAATGAGGCTATGATGTTTTTTGTCAGCTGGGATGGGTATCTGGTGGTGAGATAGTGGAATTATTCCCATGATTTCACATGGATTAGTTGGTTGTTTTTCCTATTTTGGTGGTCAGATATTTTTCTAATCTTGTGATGTTTAGTTTGTGCTATTTGTTTACAATTATGGAATATTCTTATCTCTTCTATTATTGTCTCTATTATATATATATTCCATGACTTTACTTCAGGTTGGGAGAAATCATTCCATCTAGTTGTTTTTTGATTCCCAGGTTCTAGTCACCAGCCCATAGGGATTAGGAACTCCCTTCAGGTATTTGATGGGTCAGGTCAAGTACTGATTTGAGAGGTTATTTAGGTTGGTTTGTTACATGATCCCATCGGTTTGGGCTTATCATTTGGGTTGTCATCATATTTTCCCTCACATTGGTTATTGAATTAGTTTCTCCAATATCCAACCATTGACTAAAATAAAGGAAGATTTTGGGATGATTTTTTTAAACTATTAAACACATAAATAGAAAACTATGAACATTAAAGGGATAACTCATAAATTAAATATATTCCTTAACATATGAATTTAAAAGATTCAATATAAGCTATCCTTGGTATATTTCCTAATATAAAATATTATGGGCATTTTAGTCCCCTTTATAATGGTTCGTAATGAGCTTGTGAATTTACCAAATCATATCCCTTGAAAGTTTAAAACTAGGTGTATAGTAAGGCCCATTTTTTCACTAGTTCAGGATCGATTCTAGATAAATACAATGTTTTCAAGGTTGTTACCTCTAGGTATATCTGTGAAAAATCAACATACACTTGTAATATACATACAGGGGTGTATTTTCTTAGAAACCACTTACTCTATAATTTACCAAAATTTAAGGATGTTTTACAACGTTTATTCGTATCCTCAAGGCTTTTACTAGTGTTTTCTAATTCTAATAACAAAAATAATTAGACTTTTCTCTGATACCAACTATGAAAACCCATATTTTAATACATGTTATTTCATGATTTATTACATAGAGGTACACATAAAACAATCACAAAAGATCGTGAATCTTATTTCCTTTGGTATATTAGGTATATAGCACATCAATTTGATACATAGATATAACAAAATTATTTAAAACTTCCTTAAAATCCATCTAAAAATTTGTTGTTCTTCTAAAACTGCACCGGATAACCTGGTCATATACATGTGAAAGGGGTGAGATATAAATAATATTAAGGGAATAAATAGAGAATAACATAAATAAATTATTACATTTTATTCAATATTAATTTCAATGGGACATAAAATGGGTGAGAATTATAAACATGAACATTGAATCATGATATACAATGATAACATAAATGAAACATGGTAATGTTGTAAAAATATTAAACCATGGAATAATAAACATAAGTCAAGGATAAATACCAATAAAAAAATCATAGAGTTCTTAGTATAACCTCTTGTACACCATACATGGAATATCTTGATATTAAAACATTACCCAATTCATTGGAGGGTTATATAATTCTAGACCCACCCGTCACATTCATATCATGTACATGCATAAGTGTTCCATATAGATCATTCAATATAGGATCGTATTTTTTCACATTTAATCCCATAATTAAGGAGTGTGGGATGCATAAATTTAATTCCAAAATTAATAAAGTATAGGTAAATCTTGTTGAATACCCTTGAGTGTCAATGAGTATGATTATTCACAAAAACAAAGTTTGGCATGGAAAATCACAGGGTAATTTTGGTAGCATAACGGGGGTAGTCAAAGATTAATGGGAAGGATTAATGAGAGTGAAAAGGTTCTCTCAAAAAATAGAAATCATAATTTAATTTATATTAATGTGTAATAAAATATTCACACGTGAAAATTTGTGAATAAAAGGGCATGAGAAAAGGAAGGTGCTTGAATAAAAGGAGGAGAGGATCTATTACCTTGAGAGGGTGATTCTAAAAGCTTGGTAGAAGCTTAGTGAGAGATTAGGGGAACCTTGGGAGGGATATAAAGAAGGAAGTTAAAATTATATTTGTTCTCTTAGGGTTTTTAGTGTAGAGTAAAGGTATATTGGGTGGATTTATATAGGAAAAGAGTGGGGGTTTTTTATTATTTTCCAAACTTAGGTTTTATACTCTATATAATAAATTATTTAAAAGAACAAACCTTACCATGGTATTTTCCCATTTTTTCTTCCAAAGTGAAGTGGTTTTCATTATTTTAAAATTTTAATAACCATTATTATTAAAATATTACCCTTAGTGATGTGTAAGTGAGTCATGTTCATAATGAATTGATTTTAAAATATAAATATATAATATATGTTTTGGAGGATTCATAAAGGGTTTATAAAATTAATCAAATAAACTAAAAAATATTATTTTAAAATTGAAATAAAAAATTTTTCTTGGATACCCTTCATGGAATATATTACATCACTTTTGGCTCATTGTGATGTCATAATACGCACTATATATTTATATCATATTAATTTTAAGTCAAAAATTTGATTGTCTCCAAAAATTATGACAAAATCACCATTGGATAAGGTCAACTTGGTAATTTAAAAAAATAATATTAATTTTATCCAAATAATTCTATAAATATGAAAATTTACACTTTTAAATCAAAAACCAACATTTATCAAAAAATAGTTGTTTTTTGGACAATAACAATTTTCTAGCCTTTATAAAAATTATATTTGACTTTTTAAAATTATATTATCATTTATATTTAATAATAAATATTTAATAATAATATTTTATTAAAATATTTTTTATTTAAAAAACTACTGAATTTATTAAAATATAGAATCTTGATTGGAACTATACATTTCCCAAAACAATACACTTTTTATTTCATCATATCAGAATTTAATTTTTAACAAATTCATAATTTGATCATTTAAAAATTAATATTGAAAGGGGATAAATATAATCCTTATTTTATTAAAAATAAAATTTAAACATTAATATAGTCAGATTCTAGATACATATCCCTTTATTACACCGTAAAAATCCCAAAGGGTAAGGTACGTGATTGTGAGATTTTCATGGGGTGGTTCGGTGAACACGGTTTGGGTCATGATCTCGATGATATTGAACTTCTCACATAAATGCTTTCTATCATTCTTTAGCTATTGAATCTTGTATTGTGTTTGATCAAGGTAAAATCCCAGTGATTTTGTCTCCCTTAAAAGATCTAATAAATTGGATTCAAATATAATTATCCTACTATTCAAGGTCATCACTTCTTTTGTATATGTTAATTGGACTTTATCATAACCATTTATATGTAATACTAATATTATCACTAATCAATGAATATATTATAAATATTTATGATTATTAATGGTCTTTTAAATATGAAAGGATATAACATTCCAAAATAACCAAAGAATTGGATGTCTTTTCTATAACTACATTACATAATTGGGAAATTAAATTAATGAAAAATGGGATTGTATTTATAAAATTTTGAGTCATTAAAACATACTTGGCTAAATATTCACAAAGTGAGGAGTTGGGATATCATTTTTGATAAGCAGTATATCATCAATATACAATATCAAAAGTTATATAACAATCCCACTAGTCTTATTGTACACAAAAAAATCAAACACATTTTTTATAAAATAGAACTCTTTGATTGCATCATCAAATTAGATATTCCAACTCTTAGAAACTTTCTTCAATCCATAAATGGAATTTTGCAGAATTTATACCTTGAAATTATCATTTCAAACTTCAAAAACTTTGGTTTGTATCATATACACATCCTCAACTCAATTATCATTAACGAAATAGGTTTTTATATCCATTTGATATATATCATAATCAACATAAGCTACTATAGAGAGTAATATTTGAATGTGATTTATCAATGTAATAAGTGAAATGGTTTTTTCATAGTTAATAAAATAAATTTTCTTGCAACCTTTTATAAACAGGCATGATTTATTAGTAGAAACTATACCATACAAGTTAGTTTTCTTATGAGAAACCCACTTGCACACTATGGTTCTCACACCTTTAGGTGAATCTATCAAGTCCCAAACTTGGTTAGTGTATATAGATTCCAACACAATTTCTATAGCTTTTAATCATTTCTCATAATCAGAACACTCTATATCCTCCTAGTGGGTATTACCTCATCGTCATTAACTATAATAAATCTATAACTTAAGATCTATTAATTAATCATATTATACCATTGAGTTTCTTATGTAATTTTAGTTGATTCTTCTTGTACAACTCTTTATGGGATCAAATCAGCCTTACATCTATAACACTTCATGTTTTTTGGTCTTGAACTTATCCAAGTTTAGAATTCCTCCCATGGAATTCTCAAATTGTGTATTCCTTCTCAAGAAAAACACCACCTTGGCCCCAAAAAAACTTTTTGTTCCATAGAATTATATAAATATTATCTCATAGTTTATTTTGGATAATAAAAAAATAATTATTTTTCAAATTTGGAGTCAAGATTATCAAAATCCAAACATCGTATAAATTCTGCACATCCCTAAATCTATATAAATGATATAAAGGGATTTTTTACAATCCATAAATCATATAGTTTATTAATGAATACTTTGGATGGAACACGGTTTAGTAGAAATTTAGTAGGCATTAAAGCATAACCCTAGAATGAAATACAAGGATTACATTGAAATATAATCAATAGAGCAATGTCTAATAAGGTATTATTTATATATTAGACACACCATTCCATTATGATTTTCCAAGATGAGTGAGTTGTGAAATAGTTACATAATTCCTTAGATTCTTATTGAATTCTTAGGTTAAGTATTCATCACCTTGATCTAATCATATAATCTTAATACTCTTCCTAGTTCATTTTGTACTTCATTTTGAAACTCTTTGAACTTTTCACAAGTTTAATACTTGTGTTTAATTATAATCATATATCCATATATACTAAAGTCGTTAATAAAAGTAATGAATTACCTAAAACCACCACTCTATTGTGATCTTATTGGTCCTCATGTGTTACTATGTATAAGATCCAACAATCCATTATCTCTTTATCCTTTTCCACTACATGGTGCTTTTTCATATTTCCTAATAAAAAATATTCACAATTTTCAAATGATTCATATTTGAATAGTTCCAATAATCCATATTTATGGAGTCTTTGGAATCATTTCTCATTTATATGTCTACAGAAACAATCCCAAAGGTGGGTGAAATTATAATCAACCCTAACCTTATTTTTTTGAATGTTATAAATATGATTATCTATATATATAATGTTTAAATATTTTACTATATTATTAATTCCATATGAAAATTTACTCTTCTATATATAAAAACTCTTATTCTAAATAGTTAATTAAATTTCCATCTTGTCCAAACAAGATTCATAAATTAAATTCTTATTTATGGAAAGAACATAATAGCATTTCTTCAATTTTAGTATTAATACACAAAGTATACTTAGATCATAAGTTCCTACTTCTAATGAAGTAATGGTTGATCCATTATCAATATGAAGAACTATTACTACCTTTATCATGTCCCTTTTATCTCTGATTATGTGTTTATCAACACAGATGTGTGATGCACACCCAATATATAATACCCATGTTTCAGAGTTGGTAGAATTTATCTCCATAATATTTATATTTAGATTATAAGAATTATTATCCCTTAGAACACTTATCAATCCTAGATACCAATCTCTAAATTTTTTATAGGTCATACCTTTGAGGAATCTCAATATGATTATCATGAAATAAACCAAAAACTATAAGATAGACATATCTATGGGTGAGTATCTTGTATTATATTTTTTAATCAAGAACTTTTAATGAAAGTATACCCATTAAAAATGATGACCCCATACATCATAAAATTTTAGTGATCTATGATCACTAGTAGAATACTAACCTATACCAACGGTTCCAAACCGTTGGTATAGGCCTCCAAACCGTTGGTATAGCCTATACCAACGGTTTGGAGAACCGTTGCGAAGTAAGCCGTTGGGATAGGTCTATACCAACGGTTTTGGGAAAACCATTGGTATAGACCTATCCCAACGGTTTTCAAAACCGTTGGTATAAGTAATATGAAAATCTATTCCAACGGTTATAAAACCGTTGGTATATGTATTTCAAAAAAATACATGTGGTGGGATTTGATCCCACAACCCCCCGTTTATAATTAAACGCCTTAACCACTAACCTAACATAACTTTTATAAACATAACTTCATAAATATATATATGTATTATCATAATTATTTAAAATTTATATTTATATAATGTTCTCGGGTAGTAGACCTGGAAGAAATCAAAGAATCTATCCCAACGGTTCTCAAAACCGTTGGGATAGACCTATCCCAACGATTTTCAAAACCGTTGGGATAGGTGATAATTTCCAGGGGAGAATGCTGGATTTTGGTCTGAGTTTTCCGAACGGTTCTCCCAAACCGTTGGGAAAGGGGGGGTCTTTCCCAACGGTTCTCCCAAACCATTGGGAAAGGGGTGTTTTGAGGGGGTCTTTCCCAACGGTTCTCCCAAACCGTTGGGAAAGGGGTGTTTTGAGGCCCCTTTCCCAACGGTTCTCCCAAACCGTTGGGAAAGGGGTGTTTTGAGGCCCCTTTCCCAACGGTTTGGGAGAACCGTTGGGAAAGGGTGTATATAAGTGTTGGGAAAGATCCGATTTCCAGTAGTGGATCCATGTTTCAGCATGACTTTCACCATTTTAAGCATATAAATAATCCATGATAACTTCTGGTAGACAATAACCTTTTCCATCATATCAAATATGATTATTGGATATCTGAGTGGATAAAATCTTTATCCAAAACCATTAAATGGGTTCACTAAACTCTATCCCTATGGTATCCTAACCATTAGGGTTTTATGAGTAGTGTAACCCAAAGAAAATGCTAAGAATAGGGAACCTGACCATTAGGGTACCCTTACTACATTCTTTACCAACATAAGATAATTCATAGGCACATAACCATTAGGGTCACCCATACTGAATGATAAAGTTATTGAAAAGTGTCTCTTTGGAAGGAATATTATACTTATTAATTTAAATGGTTTTCTAAAAGTCTCAAGATTAATATAGATCTCATGTATTTTAAACCCATTGCATCTAATTCAATTATTATTATCACATGTTTTATTACTTTGTGTATGCATGCTTCTAATGATTTTGTTTTTGAATCCATATTCAATCCCTAAAATTAATGTATTCACACCACATTAATTTGAAACTCTTTACACAGCCAACAATTTTGTGTTACTCACCCAAAAATATAAGCCAAACATATTCATACATCTCCTAACGCATCGCATGAATAAGGTATATGAATATTTTATGTGAAGTAATAGAGTGATATGTGATTAATAATCTCCATATAAGTATGATCAGAGCAACAAATTTCCATCCCCTCACCTTTCAAGAATAAGGCATAAACATATAGGGTTGTGGGTACTTAATCCCTAGTCCCTCTCTTTAAGGAGACTTTACTCAACCGATAATTCAATTCATGATATCTATAAAACCTAATATGGACATATTATAATCAATACTATTATCAAACTCATAGCTCTTAAAAAATAGAGTCCAAGGGAGATGATAATTAAATCTTATAATATCTCACCTAGAAAGTAATGTAGGGATTTATCTCCTAGAATAAACTTATCGTATATATTTAACATACACAATATTCATATTTATTAAACATGACTATTAAAGGAATTTATAAAAATAAATAAATAATTTATTTATTTATTTTCCAAAAACACGAGTCATCCATAACTAGCCCCTTTAAGAATCTATCCTTAGTAGGGGAAAATATCCAATCCTGAATGTAGGATGACTGAGAGTGGAAAAGGAGGTACAGAACCTCTACAGGTCAGTGCATGCATGAGGAACATAGGGTGGTTCTAGAGAAAATCCATTATGTGGAGGGACCTGGTGGAAAGTGGCCACATAGCATGGTGGATGTACAAGTATTAAATGGAACCGCATAGATCATGCATGTACATTAAGAAGATTCCATTTGAGTTGATGTCTGATGTGGGACTCTCTTGGTACATGAAAATGCATTAACACTCAATTTATTGTAAATTAGCACAAAAAATGACACTCTATTTTTTTGGAATGTGACACAGTGTATATTATATTAATAACATATATTTTTCCTTCCAATCCACATTAAATTAACTAATTACCATAATGCTGAATCTTAATGCAAGATATGTTATTAAATTATCTTAATTTAAGGGAATCACTTGAGATTACATATACTTCTTAACATAATTTCAAGGTGGGGCACCCGGCATTATGCTAACGAAATATTAAGTGGGGAAAATACAATTACACTACATAAAACTTGTCATTCACTAAGCATTGAAAGAAACATTTTAATCCCTTGAAGAAGATGGTTTGGATTCCACTGAGGGGTTTTATGGGATCATATAATGTTCAATAGAAGTGGAATAAAACCCATGTATTCGCAATATTTCTTCGATGGAAACAATGTATATGGAATTTATGAAGAACACGTTGCACCTTTATCATTGATTAATCCATATTTTACTCTTATTATTATGCTTGAAAATGATCACAGTAGTAGAAAACCTATGTTTCCTCCCTTTGAGAGATCACATTATCAAAAATATCCAAGTTTAAAATATGAGGATTCTTATACACTGAGAGGGGTGTTAGTGCATTCAGTGTTTCTAATGAATTGTGCTACTCGAAATAAGAGAGTCTCATCTAGATTACATGTAAAAATGGAACCTCAATAGAAGGGATCACATCCCTTTATACATCTATCCTTGATACTCTTCATACCATGAAAATCTTTGGCTATATCGAACGTATTGTGTTCCATCTCATATAAATCATATGATATAACTTGTTAATTCATTTGTTGAACTTTTTTAATGAATTTTTAATCCATTAATGAACCAAACATTTGGTTTATAATTAATAAAACCATGCAATAGTGAAGTGGTAGTGCCATGAACTAACCTATGCTATATTGGGTGCAAGTTAGTCTCGGGTTTCATTGGATGCACTCTAGACTACATTGGAACCAACATAATCTTGGGCTCTTACTTAATGATATATTGGTTCCAAAATATATTTAATTACTATTCATACCATTTTAGTACAGAACATACATAGAGAACAAAAGTAGGATTAAAATTTGAATAAATACCTATCAATGATAAATAAATCCATATTAGTATTAATGTGTAATGACCTAGAATTTTATCAATGGAATTTCCCTTCTTATGTCATAAAGAACATACAGAGAACCTAATAAAAACATTATTCTCATAAATTAATAATGATACAATAGTTAGAAAATAAACCAATAATAATTCCAAATATTATAGTGGTACAATTAAAAGAAAATAATAAAATAATAATGGAAAATTTTGGATCTTATCGATCCACTAGAATGACCGCACTCGTAAAAATTGTAGAAATAAAACATAATTTTAATTTAATTTTGAAAATTAAAATATATAACCTTTATAGAAATTATAATTTAATTAATAATTAATGAAATAATAGGTTTTATAGAAATTAAAGAACTTGTATGACCATTGTAAATCTGACCGTTGGAATAGTAATATGACCATTAAGAATAGTAATCTGGCCATTAAAATAGTAACCTCACTGATGAAAGTATAAAATAAAATTTAGGTATATTATAAATAAAAAAATAATATATTTATATCATGGTATAAGTAAATTAATGTTTTAAAAATGATAAATTATGTGTTGGTATTTTTGTAAAATATAAATGTTTATTTATAATTTTATAATTAATATAATGACATAAAATAAAATTTATATTCATAAAACAAATTTATAAATTAATATTATGTTTTATTATAATTATAAGATAGTTTTATGTGACCTTAATTAATTTTTCAAGGGGCCAAAAAATTGATTAAATTTTTTAAATTAGTATTTTTCAAATAAATTGTGATTTTAATTAAAATATAAATTTCTCATATTTATATAATTATGTTCATAAAATGGATTACATTTTTGAAATATAAAAATCAAAAAAAATTGGGGTTAATTTTTTGTATTTTTATAAAATATTTGAATTTTTCATGAATAGTGAAATATGGTAATTTACAATATTTAACATTATCAGATAAATACATGAATTTTTGAGTCATGGATGATTTAAGAACCCATTTATTTGAAATATCCCGAACCATTTACTATATTTATTCATATTAATCAACATTATTTATATTCTTGAGCCAAAATAATAAACTAATGAATATAATGATCAAAAACACCCCTCTCCTCCCCATAAAAAATACCACCCCTCAACACCCCTTCTCCTCACACCTTATAAGACTTATATCTTATCAATATTCTACCCAATTTCCTTCCCAGTTCTCTTCCCCACATTCAATAGTTTCTTTTCTAAACAAAATACCAATTCCAAGTTCCTTAAGGGGACCTTCATAGAGGTGATATTCAAGAGGTAATTTTCTCAAACCATATCTTTTAATTTCATTTATTCTTATAACTTATCCTCACCTAATTAATACATAAAATAATAATAAATAAAATACCATGTATATAATAGAATGTTATTTTTCTAATGTAATATCTTATTTCCACCATTTTTCTTATTTCTTCTTATTCAAAGAAACAAAATTATTGTCCAAATTATGATAGTTTACTATCTCTCTGGATAATGAGTTTTCATTTTTCATTACCACCTCCAAGTCTAGTCATAAAACCATTATTATGGTTAAACCAGATTTTAATATTTATATTATAACTTATTTAATGTTTTATAACTAATATATAAACATAATATTCAATTAAACGAAACTAGTTCATGATGGCGGAAAAAACTGCCAATAATAAATGGAATAATTATCTTTAACATTTTATCAAATGAATCATCCTCATACTAGAAAAATAAATATATGTGACCATTAAAAATTATGTAAGTGAATTAATACTATATAGTTTCACTTATATAGAATTATTCCCATTTTACAAGAACTTCCATAATTTTAAACAAGCGAACCGACCATGAAACTAGGAAATGAACACTCCCAGAATGACAAAATTGAACTTTATAACTTATCTAAATAGCCATTAATGAATGTAGTAAAATTATAATAAATAAAATACATGTATAATATGTTCTTAATTAATTTATTAGTGAATCTAATTTTATTATCTATGACATTAATTGCAATTTCATAACACATTCAAACATAAGACAAGGGATATCTCTGAACCAAAAAAATTTCCTTTGGGTTACACTTTATCTATATTTACCCCAATTTATTTATTCATTATTATTTTATAATTATCAAAAATTCTTTCTAAATGTTAAAAAATGTTTATATATATCAATTAATTTTTCTTTTATGGGTAAATACATGTTTTAAGAGCTTCTCTTATCAATTTCCCTCGATAAGCAAGCATGAATAAAGGGAACTTCTCTATTTCTTTCCCATTTTCAAGTACACGTCATAAAATATTTTTAGGAAAAAAATCTAAAATATCTCATTTTATCATGAAAAACTATTTTAGTTCATTTTTGGTTTTATACAAACAACTATACCTTTGTCATATTTAAAGACTCGTTAGTATTTTCCCTTAACCCACACTAAAGTGAATCATTTCTAAAGTTTCCAAAACACTCTTTCTTCATATAATCACTTCATTTGGACATAATTATTCATAATATATTCTTATTTTTACTTTATTATTATTCATAAATTATTTAATCCCATCTTTCATAGATATAATTTTGATACATCCTTTGGTTATTCCTTATGAAATGATTACAAAACCCATTTATTTCCTTGGTTGTTCCTTATGTTTGATTTCTTTATATGGAACACATATATGCATGTAAATGTTATGATGGGTGCACCTAGATATAACTCCAATGAATTGGGTAATGTTTTTCCTCATGAGATGTTATGTATGGAATTATGGAGTAAATCTAATCCATTATGGGAATTTGTCCACCATGTCATATAGTTTTGATAGTTATCTTTGACTCATATTTGTGTTATGTTATATATTGTTACCAAATTCCAATTTTACCATGATCATATGATTACATGTTCTATATGTTATGTTTCCATATGTTTATTAATGATTCATTACTTTTATGTTATCATGTTATTTCTTATAACTCATGGCTATGCTTTATTCCCATGTTTATTTCCTTACTAGGATTTTTAGCTCATCCCTTTTTTATGTATTCCCTAGGTTATCATATGCAGTTATAGAATCTAAAAGGTAGTTAGGAGATCATTATAGAGATTAATAAAATGATTTTTTATTCTAGTGTCATGTTTTATAATTATTTTCCTAGTATTCCAAAGACACAATAATTTTTTATCCTTGGTTTTTATTTCATGGATAATTATGCTTAAAATCATGTAAAAATATGTGTAAAGAATTGGGTCACTGCCATTTTTTTTAGAGCATAGTCTCGTTATTTTTGGGTATTAAGACTATAAAACTTTAGTAATAACCCTAGGGATAATTATATAACCATGGATAACCTATAGTGAAACTTACGGAATCATAATTTAATATATAATTTTCATTTTAAAGTTATTCCTTACAAGTTTATGGTCGGATTTTTTTATAATCATTAGATAAGTTTTAAATCACCCTATCTTTATTTTTTTCATTGTTTAGTTAATGGTGGGAAATAGGATAACCCTTTATAGCAACCAATGTGATAGTAAATGTGATTATTTCCCTAATTAAATTACAAATATTATGGTAATAGGAGATTAGAACTTCATAATAGTACTAGCTCAACTGGATCAAGTTATGAATAATAATTTTAATTGTGTGGAATTACCTCCTTCTCCTAAGAAATAGAGAGTTCTAGTAAAATCCTTTATGAAAAAAAGTCCTCCTATATTTAGAAAATATTTTGATCCCCTCATTTTGGAATAATGGATTATATACATTGAGAAGATATTATCTATCCTTCACTACTCAGAAGAAGATAAAGTCCTACTGGCAGTCTATAATTTTGATGGAGAAGCTGATTAGTGGTGGAAACTGATAAAAAACACAATCACTAAGGAATAAATTGATTCCATGGATTGGGAAGAATTCAAGAAAATATTTTTCAATAAATATTTTCCATGAACTCTTCATCTTAATATGGAGAGGGAGTTCCTCATATTGAAGAAAAAGGATGACGATTATATCGGTGTGTATGAGGAAAACTTTACAATGATTTCACCATATGCCTCCAGCTTATTCATGAAAACTAAAATTAAATTGGATCACTTATTTATTGGATTAAATCCAAGTCTATGAAAATCCTTGGTGATTAAATACTTTGACAGCTATGATGATATTGTCTGTTGCGCCCTTAAGGTTGAGATGGAGATTCATGACTCTTAGTTTTCTTATGAGCCTGGTGATAGCAAGCAGAAAATGGATTTTAATATGCGAGGATAAATAGATAAATCCCATGAGGGAAAGAAAATACAACATCCCACATGTCAAAATTGTGGGAAGAAGCATTTGGGGAAATGTCTAAAGGGAACAAAGTAATGCTTCAAATGTGTAAGAGAGGGGAATCAGTATAACTATTACCAAAGGGATTTGAAGAATCCCACTAATACAAAAGAATAAAGGAAGATTCATATCAACACTCAGACTATATTTTAGTGTTTCAATTGTAAGGAACATGGGAATTATGTGAGACAATACCCTAAGATAAGGGTTTTTGGAGACAATCAACAATGAAAACATCCAAGGAATCAAGGGATGGCATATGTTATCACTATTGCTGAGGTGGATCCCAAAAATAATGTGATTACGGTACGCTGGTTATTAATTCATGAATAAAAAACATAATATTTGATTTTGATTCTATGTATTCTTTCATATCTTTCAAGTTTAGTAGAACTATTAAAACACCACCTCAAAATATAAAGGTTGAGTTGTCTATTGGAATATAGAATGAGGATATTATTGTATCTTAATTATATAAATCTTCTCAAGTTAATGTTTGTGGACTGAACCTCCAAAAAAACTCATCTAACTTACTTTTCTAGAGTTTGATGTTTTATTGGTCTTGGAATGGAAATATTTATACAAATACAACATCAACTATCAGGAAAGGGATGTCACTCTTCACATCCTAAGGTATCCCCCAATTCTATACAAGTGTAAGGATGAGGACAAATCTCCTTCATATTCATCATCTCAATTTTGTATATCATTGAATTATGAGAAATCATATCTAGCTAAAATGATTGAGAATAATAATAATATCATGAATGAAGACATTCACATTGTAAGGGACTATACTAATGTGTTCTCTGGAAAATTTTATAGTTTTCCACCTAATTGAGAGGTTAAGTTCTCAATTGATATTATACTCAGATCTCTTATAATATCAAATAATCCTCATAGAATGGACACCATTGAGTTTGAGGAACTAAATAAGTAGTTACAAGAGAATTAGGATGAGGTTTTTATATTCCTGAGTGTTTCACCATGGGGTGAACCAGTCTACTTAGTCAAGAAGGATGGATCAATTTGCCTATGTATTGATTATCATGAGCTCAAAAAAATCATGATAAATAACAAGTATCCCCTACCATATATAGATGAATTGTTCGATCATCTATATGGGTCCAAGTATTTCTCTAAGGTGGACCTTTGATCATGATGTCACTAATTAAAGGTGAAGAAGGAAGATATTCCCAAGACTGCCTTTCGAACAAGGTATGGACACTAAGAGTTCATAGTGATTCCCTTCGAACTCACTAATGTTCCAAAAAAATCATGGACTTAATGAATAGAGTCTTTATATATTACCTCAAAAATTGTGTAACTCTTTATAAATTATTTTATTATATAATCTAAGAACAAGGAGGAACATGAAGAGAATTTGAACATTGTGCTAAAGAAATTGTGGAGGGAGAAACTATATGTAAGGAATAGTAAATTTGAGTTCTAGATAGAGGAAGCGTTATTCTTGGGTCATGTTATCACCAGTAAAGGAATATTTTTAGACCCTTATAAAATAAAGGAAATTGACGAGTGGCGTAGACTAGTATCTATAATAGAGATCCATAGTTTCATTCATCTATCTAGGTATTAAAAATTATTTTTTTGGAACTTCTCATGATTTTAAAACCCACTAACCAAGCTAAATAGAAAGGGAGTATAGTTTCAATGGACCAATGAATGCGAAAGCTTATTTAAATAGTTGAAAAGAGTCTTATCACTATACCATTACTTACACTACCGATAAGTGGTAAACTCTTTTTAGTATAAAATGATGCTTTAAAAAAGTTATTATGATGGATACTAATGTAAAATAATAAATTAATATCCTATAACTCAAGGAAGTTTAAATTTCATGAGAAAAACTATCTCATGCATGATGTGGAGTTGGAAGTTTGATCTTCACATTGAAAATTTCACAGTATTATCTCTATGGGAAGAACTATGAGATATATACTGATCATAAGAACCTCAAATATATATTCACATAGAAAGATGTTAATATGAGCTAGAGAAGATAGTTAAAACTCATCAAGGATTATGACTGATTAATTCACTACCATCCTGGAAAATAAAATAAAGTGTAAGATGTTCTAAGTATAAAAGATCCTATAACTTTATCAATGATGATAATTGAGAAGGATCCAATATTCTTATACTTATAATTTATGGATATGGGAATCATAAAGGAAGGTACGTAGTCATTCCTTTCACAAAATAATTGCTCAATGATCCCTTTCAGAGAAGATAAAGGATGTTTAAAGATATAATATTCAAATTCAGAAAAAGGTAGAAGCTATAGAAATGGGAAATCCTCATAGTTAAAATTTGATGTGAAAGAAGTTGTAAAATTTGGTTCATGACTATATATACCATCAAATTCGGAGATAAAGAAATAACTTATGAATGATTCACATAGCTCAACCTTCTGTATTCACCCAAGGATCATAAATATATATCAAGATCTCTGATATCACTATTAGTGGGAAAATATGAAGAAGGAGATCACTATATATACATCAAAGTGTCTGGTATGTTATCAAGTGAATGATGAAAGGAATAAGTCTAATGGAATGATGAAACCATTACCCATACCTATATGGAAATGGGAAAACAACACTATAGAATTTTTCACTAGAAATTAAAATGCATAAAAATGAAATAATGTTATATGGGTCATCATGGATCATCTTACAAAGACTTCTCACTTTATTGATATTCAATAGGACTTCTCACTCGACCAAATTTCATGGATATACATAAAATAAGTGGTGAGTCTGTATGGATTATTATTATTGATTATATGTGATCATGATTAGAGATTTACATCCAAGTTCTGGAAAATTCTCCATGATGCTCTAAATACTGAGTTGAATATCAATATGTCTTATCACCCCCAAACTAATGGCCAATATGAGTAGACTATTCAGAAAATGGAATACATGTTGAGATCATGCTCAATGGACTTCAAAGGAGTATGGGATCAACATCTTCTACTAGTCAAGTTATCTTACTAAAATAGTTTTTAATAAATCATCCAAATGGCTCCATATGAATCCCCTTATGTAAAAATATGTAGAATGCATGTATGCTGGGATGAAGTAGTTGAACATAATATTTTGGGACCTGAAGTGGTTGAGGAAATGGCAGAAAAGGTGAAGACCATCAAGCAGCATATCTAAGATGCCCAAAGTCAAAAAAAGAGCTATAAATATAATCATAAATGAGACATAGAGTTTGAATTTTGTGATAAGGTATTCCTCCACATATCTCCATGGAATAGGTTCATGATATTTGTGAATAAAGGAAATTTAAGTCCTAGGTATACAGGCCTCTTCGAGATTCTTGATCATGTCAGAGCTATGGCCTATTGAATAGTACTTCCACTAAACATTTCTTAAGTACAAGATATATTTCATGTATCACTCTTGATGAATTTCATACTATATCCCTCACATATATTGAACTTATAGGTGGTACAGCTAGAAAATTATCTATATTATGAGGAGTAGTCGGTAAAGATTTTGGACCGTAGAGAAAAGGTTCTACATAACAAGATAACACTCATGTTCAAGGTACTATGGAGAAACCATAAGTGTGAAGAGGAGAAATAGGAACCATAGGAAGTGAGGAAGGAGAAATACCCTCACTTGTTTTCACCTTATTATGTAAATTGAAATTTTTAGGGTGAAATTTCATAAGGGGGGAGAATGTAATAACCCGAAATTCTATCAATGGAATTTTGCATATTATTTTATAAAACACATACAGATAACCCAATAAAAAAATTATTCTCATAAATGAATAATGATACATTAATCATAAAATAAACCAATAAGAATTACAAATAGTATAGTGGGATAATAAATAAAAAATAACATAATAAGGATGGAAAATTTTGGATCTGCTCGATCCACTAGAATGACCACACTCATGAACAAAGCTAAAGAAATAAAACATATTTATAATTTAATTTTGAAGATGAAAATATATAACCTTGAGATAATGTATAATTGAATGAAGAATGAATGAAATAAGTGGTATTTATAGAAATTAAGGAACCTATCTGATTATTATAAATCCGACCATTGGAATAGTTTTCTTACAATTAAGAATAGTAATTTTTCCATTAGAATAGTAAACACACCTATGAAAGTATAAAATAAAATTTAGGTATCTTATGGTATATTTATATCATGGTATAAGTAAATAAATTTTTTAAAAATGATAAATTATGTGTTGTTATTTTATTTAAAATGGAATTATTTATTTATAATTTTATGATTATTATAATTTTTTAAAAGAAAAATTATTTTTATAAAATAAATTCACAAATTAATATTATGTTGTATTTGAATTATAAGATAATTTTATGTGATCTTAATTAATTTTTCAAAGGGTCAAAGAATTGATTATTTTATTAAAATCAGCATTTTTTGAATAAATGGTGATTTTATTTAAAAATTAAATTTATAATATTTGGAAAATTATTTTCATAAAATGGATTATATTTTTTAAATATACACATCAAAAAATGGTTAGGTTGAATTTTTGGTATTTTTCTATAATAGTTTAATTTTAGGTGAATAGTGAAATACAGTAATTTACGGTATTTAACATTACAATCCAAATACATGAATTTTTTATTCATGGATTATATAAGAAACCATTGTTTAAAACTATTTTAAACCATTTACTATATTTATTCATAGTAATCAACACTTTTTATATTCTTGATCCAAATTATTAAACTAATGAATATAATTATAAAAACACCCCTCTCCTCCCCCTATAAATATCACCCCTTCGCATCACACATTTTAAGACCTGTATCATGTCAATATTCTACCTAATTCATTTCCCAAGCATCTTACCCATGTAAAAGATCTTCTAGTCTAAAAAAAGACCAATTCCAAGTTCCTTAAGGGGTTCTTCAAGGAGGTTATATTCAAGATGTAACTTTCTCAAACCATCTCTTTTAATTTCATTTCTTCTTTTACCTTCTCCTAAAGTATTTCATACATAAAAGAATAATAAATACAGTATAATTAATATAATTTAATTTTATATTTCTAATTTAATATCTTATGTTTACCACTTTTCTCATTTCCTCTTATTCAAAGAAATGAAATCTTTGTCCAAATTATGGCGCTTTACCATCTCTGTGGATAATGTGTTTTCATTTTCCATTACCACATTCAAGGATGGTAATAAAACCATTATTATGGTTTAAAAATATTTTAATATGTATATAATAACTTATTTCATGTTCTATAACTAATATATAAACATGATATTCAATCAAAGAAAACTAGTTTTTCATGGTCCTAAAAACCGCCAAAAATAAACTGAACAATTATCATTGACATTTTATAAAATGAATCATCATAATACCCAAAAAAATATTGATATATAGGAAAATTTAAACTTATATAATTGAATTAATACTATATAATTTCTCTTATGGAGAATTATTCCCATTTTACAAGAACTTCTATAATTTTATATAAGCAAAATGACCATGAAACCATGAAACAAACGCTCCATGAATGACAAAATTGAACTTTATAACTCATAGAAATGGACATAAATAAACTTAATAAAATTATAATAAATAAAATAAATGTATAATAGGTTTTTAATTAAGTGATTAATTAATATAATTTGATTATATATTACATTTATTGTAATTTCAAAACACGTTCGAACATAAGGTAAGTGATCTCTCTGAACCTCCAATTTTTCCTTTGGGTTACGCATTCTCTCTATTTACCCCAATTTATTTCATAATTATTCTTATATAAATCTCCTAAATTATATTTATATTTTCCAAACATGTTTATATATCTCAATTTATCTTTCTTTGATGGGTAAATATGTGTTTTAATAGGTTCCCTTCTCAATTCCTATAGATAAGCGATCCCAGTAAAAGGGAACTTCTCTGTTTCTTACCCTTTTTTAAGTACACTAAATAAACTGTTTTAAGACACCATTTTTTTTTTGAAATATATAATTTTATCATAAAAAACTATTTTAGTTCATTTCTAGTTTTATATAAAAAAAATTACCATTTCCTCTTTAAAGACTCTAATTTTTTCCCTTAAACTACACTAAAGTGGATGATTTCTAAAGTTTCTTAAACACTCTTTTTCATGTAATCACTTGAATGAATGACTAAAAATTAATTTTTATTTGATTTTAAAATACCTATTTATGGTTGAGTGGTAACATATATACAATGTGGGAACCAAAAATAAAAGTTACTTTATTACACATTTCAAAATTCAAAAAAAAATCAAATACCTTAGGAGATCCAAATATGAGAATCACTCGTATCACCCAAAGTATAGTCACCAGTCATCCCTATCATGAGTTACCACTATTTTCATCTCCATCCATCACTTCATTTTCATTATCATCCAACCACCACACCAGGCACCAGAGTCCATTGGATATCATTGGAGCTGCCGTAAACATCGTACCAAGTCGTCATCATTCCCCACCAAGCCAGTAACAACCAAATCACCAAAATCAGGCATTAAAATAAGAGAATACTGTAACGAACCAAAGTTTCATTAATGGAAAATCCCTCTTGATCCAGTTAAATGTTTCTTTATGAAAAATGTTTTTATAAGATGTCAACTTCTTTAAGTTTTACGTTAAGATTTGTGACCGTTACTTTTATAGCCGTTGAACAGTGATCATCTGGGTAGTTTAAATATAAGTCTTTAACGAACCAATTCTCTACTCAGACAAAGGAAGCGATGGCCTCATCCAGTAGAATTGCCCCTTACGAAGCCCATTTGTCGGAGCTCGGAAAGGAGGTGGCGTCTTTGGGCTTTGCCCTTGACCAAGCCCAAGCTGAGCTTCATCAAGTCAAGCTCGAACGTGATCGTCTACGGGAAAAATGGAAGTTGATAGAGATCACCACTCGAGCGATGTTATCCGAGCAACCCCAAGAGTCTGTCACCATCGCACACCTTACCCTTAGGTCTTATGCGGCTATTTTAAGGGGTTATGTAACAAATAAGTAGCACCATGTTCATGTACATTATTTTTGTATATAATAATGAATATAATTTCTAGTCATTTTTGATGCATTGTAATTAGTTTTTAAAGTACAAATGATGTTTTTAGTTATTATTTAATTAAGAATTATATTTTATTAAATTAAAGGATTTTTGAATTAAATAATATTTTAATAAAATATTATTATTAATATTAAATTAATTTTTATTAAATATAAATGATCTTATAATTTTATGAATGCAATTAAAATTTTTATTAAGGTTTGAAAGCCATTTCTGTCAAAACCCGTGAATTTTTATAAATGTCGGTTTTTATTTTAAAAGTGAAAATTCACATATTTAGAAAATTATTTAGATAAAATAAATATTATTTTTGGAATCAGGACGTCGAAATTATCCAATGGTGAATTTTTCATAATTTTCTGAGACAGTCAAATTTTTGGGTAAAAATTAAATACCATTTAAATATATAATGTGTTTTATGACATCATAATGACCCAATGGTGATGTAATAAAATACCATAATCCTTATGTTCGGCCAATATGTGTTTTATCAATAAAATAATGAGGTTTTGGGTTTGTTTGACTCACTTTTCAAAGCATTAATGGAGCCCTCAAGACTTATTCAACACTTTGCCTTTTTAAAATAATTTCCATGGGAGTGTGACTCACCTCCACATAAGCAACCCTAATTTTTTAATAAGTTCGGACTTTGGCCTTGTAAAATATTGTTTTCCTCTTCCCTTTTCCAGAAACCATGGGCAAATACCATGGGATGGTTTGTGGTTTGGATTATTTTAATATAAGGGATCCCAAACCTAAATAATAAAGAATTCTCTCACCTTTCCTATATAAACCCACCCAAGCTCCCACTTCCTCCTCACCCAAAGCCCTTGAAGTTCGTCCAAACTCTGCCCTACTCTCTCTAGAATCCTCTCAAGGTGCCCCAAGCTCCCAATAAGCCTCTCACAAGCCTCTCTCTAGCCTTTGGAAGCACACTTTCAAGTAAGGGTTTTTTCTTCCATTCTCATTTTTGTCAATTTTCTTTAAGTTGTATTGCCCTTTTAATTTCAATTATGAATGTTGGGGTATGGTTTCGCACCTCTCCCATACTGCCCTATTATTGTTTGAATGATGGGAGACCCCTTTCTCTCTCATTAAATGCCTCCCATGTACACCCGTTACTATGCCGAAATTCCGAAAGGAACCTTTTTCTCCTCTTTTATATTCAAGCAATACTTTTGTATCATGAATCTAAATTCCTTTTCAATTTTTGGGACATGTAACTATATGAACTTCTTACTGTCCATTACATGTAAATATGATGAGGAACCCCTTTCTCTCTCATCAGCCTTTTTTATGAATTCTTATGTCACGCCGTTACGCTGCCGAAATCACACCGATTTTCTAAGCCAATATCATTGTGTAGTGAATACCATGCCCATTTATCCATCAAGGGTATTCACCTTTATGCACATTTACTTATTTATTGTAAAGTTTCATGTATGAATTCCACATTCCTTTATCGTGGAATAAATGATTATGTTTTATGAATCCATGTTTTATGATCCATGTGGCACACTTATGCATGAAATGAAATGTTTAAGAAGGGTGCGCCCTGATAGCGCTCCAATGCATTGGGTAAAGTATAGTATCATGATACGTCATGTGCAATGAGTGTTGACTCATGCTAATTCAAGTGCAACGAGGGTTTACTCGTGCTTCAAGTGCAATGAGGGTTTACTCATGCTCCATGTGCAATGAGCCTTGGCTCATGCTAATTCAATGTTAAGTGTTGCTGCCACATTTCCATGTTATGATTATCATGCTTTATCATGCCTTTATGTTCATGTCTCTCTTATGCTCTATTGATATGCCTATTGCCTAACATGTATTGTACTCCTCATGTTATTCATTATGTACTCCCTTACTGGGCTTTATAGCTCACCCTTTTCTTATGCATGTCCTCAGGTTATCCCATGAAATGCTAAGTACGAAGGAATGTAGTGGTCATGTAAAGGAAGTTTTCAATAAGGATGTTGTATTTCATGTTTAAAGTTTTTATGTAATGATCCTAAGACCCAAATACACTAAACCTCTCGATCTTCATTGTTGTATCAAGTGAAGTTTTATGTAATAAAGCATGTTTAAGTTGTAATAAAAAGCAGGGTTGTCATAAATACATCGAACCCAATATATAACATCAGACCAAAAATATTATTCATCATCCCCTAGTGATCCTTAAATAAACCAAACACTAGTACAGAGCAATCTCATCTCAAATAAATGCATAAAACATCAACACAGTACTGTTGAGGGAAACCCGATGCCCACCACCATATCCAAAATTGAATAAAATAAAACCATAACCACAAATCAGACACCAAAAAATAATAATAAATAGATCAAAAACCATTAAAAAGAATACAAACCTTCATCAAAATCATAATGAAGAAATTTGAAAAACTAAATCCATCGATGAAGAGCGTGCGCCTGGAACACTAATGGTCACTGAACCCCACCTCCCAAAACATAAATGTTACAACTATTCTAGGTACTACTAGGATAGAAGCAATGTAATATGAGGTCAGGTCATAGGTTTGAGTAGACAAGGTCTCCGAACGAAGACAATTTCAATGAGGAAGAAAATAAGGATCCTTCATAGCAGGAGCAAACTAACCCAAGAAGTGCCTTGATACCCATATATTTATTCATGATCCATGCCTTTTATGTTATCATGTTATGCCTTATAACCCATGTTCTATTATTTATTCCCATGTTTATTCCATTATTTGTATTTTTAGCTCATCCCTTTTGTTTATGTATTCCCCAGGTTATCCTATGAAGTTATAGGATCTCAAAAGGAGTTAGGGGCTCATTATAGAGATTAATAAAATTATATTTTATTGCAGTATAATGTTTTATAATTATGTACCTAATATTCCAAAGACACTATAATTTTAGATCCTTGGTTTTTATTTCATAGATAATTATACTTAAAATCGTGTAAAAATAAGTGTAAAAGGATTGGGTCACTATATAATGGGTATCAAAGAGGAGAA
This sequence comes from Viscum album, assembly GCA_963277665.1. Classification (NCBI taxonomy): domain Eukaryota; kingdom Viridiplantae; phylum Streptophyta; class Magnoliopsida; order Santalales; family Viscaceae; genus Viscum; species Viscum album. Next base: position 1,669,736,495 of record OY728156.1, read on the forward strand.
TCATAAAGAATTACTAAGTGATCTCAACAATACAACTATAAGGAAAGAAAACAATACTAACGAATGAGCCCTTATATGGTAGAGGAAGTATGAGGAATGATATAAAAATGTTTTATAAATGGGGGAAACTTTTACAAATGGGATTAGTCTCATAATGGATGTGGATTCTAAGCCAAAGAATATATAGGATTCATAATCAAATATCTAGAAATATTTTTTATATATGGTGTTTCTCAAAGGAAAACATATAATAGGTATTGGAAGAAACATGAAATTGTGGGGTTGGTTAATAAAAGCCAAAAATATACCATAATTTAAATATGTATGGGAAACTACCCTACCCACATGTATTTAATTTACATTACCATTGTTTTAGTGATGTAGGATTAAAGGTTAGATTTGATAAATGGGGTGAATTCATTATAAAACTAAATGAATACATTGCAATTAGTATTGGAGAAATCATAAGTGGTATCAAGGTTTCATCTAGGAATATAAGTGGTATGGTGATCAATAAATTGGTTTCAAGTTATATAAGGTTTTACACACTAAATAAAAATGAATACATCTTGATAGAGAATTATAAACATTCAATGAGTTCTTGATTTATTTGTTTTTTTGTATAATATTTAATATATTTTGATTTTATTTGAGATATCAAAAGATATTGAAAATAAACTCCCAAGATGAGAATAGTAATTATAATTTATTCCAAAGTTAAATAATTCAAGTATGGATTTTTTCAAATATTTGTAGACTTTTTCCTTATTTTGAAAAATAGAAATACCCTATGAGATAAAGAAGTTCATGTATTACTAGTGGAATAACGGTACTATTACAACAATTGGTATAAATTAGTTTAAAAATTGGTATTAATAACACACTTATACTTTATTTTTTTATTCATTGATGATTTTTTGTGAGTTTTATTTTTATGAAAAGGATATTCTTGAATAAGATAAAGTTTATGTTTCATATGTTTATGGAAGTAATGTGTGAAATAGGAAAAATTGATGCAGTTAAGTTAGAATATAATTTATTTCATCAGGTTCTAACTTAATCATCCTAATGAATTTATTAATGACTCTTTACAAAGTGGTAAGTTCTCTCACTAAAAATCATTGAGAGTGCAACTATAGTTTTAATAGGTATTGTGATCGAATTAAAAATAAAAATTATTTCAAATAAATAGATTTAAAAGTCCCGGTAAATAGATTGTGTTGAGGTATTAACCAAGTAGGATATTTTGATAATAAGTTTATGAAATTATGTAGGTTTTAAACAAAGATGAATTATTAATGAATGGTATAAATTATATATGAAAAAAGATTCATAAAATGGTTGAAAGCACCTAAGTTTTATGAGAAAGAAATTGGTTGAAATATATAAAATTTAAAGGATGAGTCATAGAGGGAGTTTAAACTCTCAAAATATATATTTTTATACAATTGGTGATAAATATGGAGTTAAATTAAAACCTGGTGGAATTTTTAATGAGATAAAATAAAAAATAGTGAATATAACTTTTGTATTTTATTGAAAGAGGGAAGAATTCCATAAATCAATATGTTTGGATTAATAGTGAAAGGGGGAGAAATATATTTAATTATTGGATATGAATTATTTAAAAAATTATAAATTGAAATAATGTTTCAACTAATAGGTTGAGTGTTAGATTTGTTGACATTATGTGATTACATTCAATGTAGATAATCAATGTTAACCATAAGGTTGTGTGTTTGAGAATGGATAATGTTACAACCATGGAAGAACAATAATTAAATTAATTTCCATTAGAATATGGGTATAATAATTGAAGGATTTGGATTTATTGAAGGAATATGAAGGAATAAATTAATTGGTCTATATATCAAGGATATGGAATTAGAAGCTTAAAGAATATTGAATCTAAATTGGAAGGACACTTGATGAGGTAATTTTTTTCCATAATTCATGAGGTAAACATTATATATTATTTCTTATTGTTGAATTGGAAGGAATATGAGATTTTATGGAAGAATTTGGAGATGAGTTTAAGAATATTGGTGAAGGAAAATCAAACCATGCCATAATAAGAAGATTTATATGCTATAAATAGTGGGAAATGAGTAATTGATCTTGTTGTAAGTTATTTTATTTCTTGTGGATTGAAGTTATATTTAGATAAATCCTTAATAAAAATTTATTAGTGTATTATATTATGGTGATTTACATAGTGGATGGAAATATAGGGAGTTTTATATGTTAAGGAGGAGTAAAGGTCAGGGTTTTCAAGGTTGATGGGAAATAGGGAACTAGTGTTTCACCATTCCATAATCATTTCCTTGGTGAATACCTGTAAAGATATATCAAGTGAAATGGGATGTTTATCATGGAGCATCTTGTACCACATACGGTGGTGGTTTTAAAATTACCTATAATCCATGATGATTCTTGATATGAGTGTTGTGATAGACGTTTTGGTGCATAGATCTGAATTGGAAAAAAAGGGAGCTAGAGGTTTTACATGTTATAATAGAATTCATTGTCAGTATCATATTTTCTAGAAAGAATAGAAAACTAGAAACATAATGCAAAGTAATATGTGGAACAAGGTGTTTTGGAGGTGATAAAGATTATACCAAGTTCCGTAGAGTGTCGTGTCATAGTTTTTAATGATAAGAAAATATTTTAAGTTCAAAATATTTGGATTTACCAATATTTAGGGTTTTAAATTCCTATTTTATAGAGTTAAAGTATGATTTAGAGATGAAAACATTGTGGTGATGATATAGGCACACCACGGTAGATAATAAATTATAATAATAAAAGATCTAGTTAAAATTAAAACTGAGGATATATGGATAATTTTTTCAGAATTTTACTCCACCTTTATGAATGTATTGGACAATATTAAAATATATGGTACACATAGCATGATTTCAAAGAAATGGATGAACAAGAATTAATCTCATATATTTATTGAAGGATCAAATACATAGAAGAATTTATAAAATATTCTAAGGAAGATTTGGATAAGTATAGAATGTGATGATTATTAAAAAAACTTTTTTTATAGAGGTTGAAGAGAATAGATCTAGATGTAAAGGAATTAATAATCACATTCAATTTTCTAGAATAATAATCTTAAGAATATGGAGTTTCATTGGTCATATTTCTCTAGGTTGGAGAATACTGAGTGAAATATGATTAATTTTAGTGGGTAATTATTCTTTCTTTAAAGGATATATTTATCATATTCATTATCAAGTGTAATAAATGGTGTTAACTCTCCCATTAAGGAGTTGTTGTCATCTTTATTTGGATAATAATAGCACAAAAATGTGGATTACATGAAGGAATTAATTATAGAGTTTATCATGCATAGTGAATCGGTTTTACATGATAATCTTGGGGAGACCTTTATGTCTATAAACTGAGGGATACTTACTCAAAGAAGTTCATCAAGAAGAAAGATTAGGGAGTGCCCCTTGGGAGGTGGTGTGTCATACCTAAACCATGAAGATCCTAATGTATTGTGATGATTTTATTTTTTTATCAATGAATAATCCAATTGTCAATATATGTTCAGTGATGGAGGAAGATCCAAACGAATGAAGATGTGGTTGTATGAGATATATATTGGAAGAATTTTTATAACATTACACAAAGGATATTGAGGATTCATTCATTGGTAAAGTATATTGGATCAAGGTATTATGATACTTCCCATAAATAGATGAGAAGAGAAGATTGGGATACTTCTTGATAGGAAGAAACCTATACATATAATGATTATAGATTTGATCTTAAAAAAATAAAATATAAGTGTTGATGGATGGTGAAAGAACTACTCAAATTTTTTTACTCATGAAGTTGAGATGCTAGATATTGAAAAGATAAAAGATATGTAATTGAAGAAGAAAAAAAGTCTAGCATGAATGTTGCACCCTTGGTTTCAGGCACTTGGTCCTTTATTTAATTATTTGATGTATATAAAATGTTTGGGTTAAGTTTTAGGAGGTTTGGAGGTGTTTTGGCATACATTGGAGGGTTTTTTAAAGGTGAAAAGTTTGAGAACGGTTAGTAAATATAGTGACCCAAGACTTTTACACATATTTTTGCATGATTTATAGCATAATTATCCTTAAGATACAAACCAAGTATTGAAAAGTCTAGTTTCTTTAGAAGACTGGGTGAATAATTAGAAAACATCAAACTAAAATAAAATATAATTTGATTAATCATAATAATGATATCCTAACTCTCTTTGAGACCCTATAACTGCATAGGATAACCTAGGTAATACATAAACAAAAGGGATGAGCTAAAATCCCTGTAAGGGAATAAACATGGGAATAAACCATAGCACATGAGTTAGAAGTCATAACATGATAACATAAAAGTAGTGGATTAGGAATAAACATATGGAATAATAACATATAGAATATGGAATCATATGATCATGGAAATATTGTAATGTGGCAGAAACATATAACATGAAATAAACATGAGTCAAAGCTAATTGCTAATACTATATCACGTGGTGGAAAAATTCTCATAACGGATTAGGTTTACTCCCTAATCCTATAAATGAAATCTCATTAGACTAAAAATTAATCAATTAATTGGAGGGATATTTATTCACACACATCATAACATGTACATGCATATGTGTTCCACATAAATCATTCAAACATAAGGAATAATCATAAGGATTACCCATAGAAATAAATGGGTTTCGTAATCATTTCATAAGGTATAACCAAAGGGTGTATTAAAATGGTATCCATGAAATAAAGCATTAAATAATTTCTGAACAATTATAAATTAAAAAAATAAAATATAGTTTGAGTAATTATATCCAACTAAAGTGATTACATGAAAAATATTCTTTAGGAAACTTTATAAATGATCCACTTTAGTGCAGTTTAAGGGAAAATATTAAAGAGTCTTTAAATGAGAAAAAGGAATAGTTTTTTGTATAAAAATATAAATGAATTAAAATATTTTTTAATGATAAAATGATAGATTTTAGAAAAATATTTTTGTATTAAAATGGTTTATTAAGTGTGCTTGAAAATAGGTAAGAAATGGAGAAGTTCTCTTTAACCGGGCTTGCTTATCGAGAGGAATTGATAAGGGAACCTCTTAAAAGATGTATTTCCCTATCAAATAAATATGATTTGAGATATATACACATGTTTATAACATATAAAAATATTTTAATATATGTATATAAGAATAATTAATAAATAAATTGGGGTAAAGAGAGGTAAATCGTATCTTAAAGGAAAAAATATGAGGTTCTAAGAGATCCCTTACCTTATGTCTGAATGCATTCTTCACTTTCACTTAACTTCATGAATAATAAAATTATATTTATTAATTACTTAATTAAGAACATAGTATACATTTATTTTACTTATTATAATTTTATTAAGTTCATTTATAAAAATTTTAAAGATTTTTAGATTTTAATTTTTTTTGTTTCGGATGTGTTCGTTTTCATGGTTTCATGGTCAGTTTACTTGTATACAATTAAGGAAGTTATTGTAAAATGGAAAAAATTATAAAAAAGTGAAATCGTATAGTATTAATTCACTTAAATAAATTTAAATGGTCCCATATATCATTTTTTCTAGTATCATGATGATTCATTTGGTTAAATGTTAATGATAAATGTTTAGTTTATTTTGGCAGTTTTTCGATCATCATGAATTAGTTTTACTATATTTAATATTATGTATATATATTAGTTAAAAACATTAAATAAGTTATAATATATATATTAAAATATTAATCATAATAATGGTTTTATGATTGGTCTTTAAGGTGGTAATGGAAAACAAAAAAATCATTATCCATGGAGATGGTAAACTGTCATAATTTGGACAACGATTTTGTTTCTTTGAATAAGAGGAGATGAGAAAAGGGGTGGAAAGAAGATATTAAATTAGAAATATAAAATTATAGTATATAAATTATAATATAGTTATTATTATTTTATGGATGAAAGAGGTGCGTAGAAGGTAGAAAAAAATGAAATTCAATGAGATGGTTTGAGAAAGTTACCTTTTGAATATCACCTCCTTAAAGGACCCTTAAGGAAATTGGAATTGGTAATTGGTTGATACAATAAGATCTAAAGCATGAGGAAGATAATTTTTAAGGAAATTGGGAATAATATTGATAAGTTTCAAGTCTTATAAGGTGTGGGGAGAAGGGGTGGTTAGGGGTGGTATTTATAGGGTGAGGAGAGGGGTTTTTTTATTATTATAATCATCAGTTTATTATTTTTTCTCAAGACTATAAAAAGTGTTGATTCATGTGACTAAATAAAATAAATGGTTCAGGAGAGTTCAAACCAATGGGTTCTTTCATCAGTCAGGACTCAAAAATTCATGTATTTGACTTATAATGTTGAATATCATAAATTACTGTATTTCACTATTCACCAAAAATTAAACTATTTTAGAAAAAATTTAAAAAATTAAACCTAAACATTTTTTAATATATAGAAATAAAAAGTGGAATGAATTTTATGAAAATAATTTTCTAAATATAATAAATTTAATTTTTAAATAAAATCATCATTTATTCAAAAAATCCTGATTTTAATATTATAATAAATTTTTTTAACCCTTTCATAAATTAATTAAGGTCACATAAAATTATCTTATAATTATAATATAATGTAATATTAATTTATGAATCTATTTTATGAAAATAAATTTTCTTTTAAATCATTAAATTAATTAAAAAAATTATAAATAAACATTTACGTTTTACAAAAAAACCAACACATAATTTATCATTTTTAAAACATTTATTCATTTATATAGTGATATAAGTATATCATAAGATAAATATATTTTATTTTATACTTTCATAGGTGATTTTACTATTCTAATGGCCAGATTACTATTCTTAATGGTTATATTACTATCCCAATTATATGATTTATGATAGTCATAAAGGTTACTTAATTCCTATAAATATCTCTTATTTTATTCACTTATATTTTCTCTTAATGTTATATAAAATTTCATATTCTAAATAAAAATTATAATTATTATCATTAGGTTTTATTTTGATGGCTTTATTCGTTAGTGTGATTATTCTAGTGGATTGAGCATATCCAAATTTTATAATTTTTTTATCTTATTTTCTATTTACTATCCTGATGTATTCTTATTTGTTTATTTGATTACTAATGTATCGATTTTCATTTATGATAATAATGTTTTTATTGGATTCTCTATGTGATGTACATGTTTTATGACATAATTATAAGAAGAAAATTCCATTGATAAAATTCTGGGTCATTAAATTATTCCCCCTTATGAAATTTCACCCTTGAAATTTTGTTTTAAATACTAAGGTGAAAAAATGTGAGGGTATTTCTCCTTAATAGATTCCTCTAGTTCTTATTTTTCCTCTTCATACTTATATTTTCTCTATATTACCTTGAACAGGTGAGTGGTCTTGTTATGTGGAACCTTGTTTTTATAGTCCAAAATCTTCATCGGTTGATCTTCATATGAGAGATCATTTTCCAACTCTACCACCTCTGAGTTTAGTACATGTGAGGGATATAATATAAACGTACTCAATAGGGATACATGTAATACATCATGTAATTGATACATAGTTAGTGGAAGTGCTAGTCAACAGGTCACAGTTCCAATGAGATCAAAAATCTCAAAGGGGTCGATGTACCTAGGACATAGATTTCTTTTCATCCCAAATATCATGACCCCATTCCATAGATATATATAGAGGAATAATTTTTCACCAACCTCAAACTCTAATTTTCATTGATGATTATCTATATAACTCTTATGTTGACATTGGGAAGCTTGGCTATGTTGTTGGATGGTCTTCAACTTTTCTTCCATTTCCTCGGCCATTTCTGATCCCAGTGGCTTATGTTCACTAACTTCATCATAGAATGCTGGTGTTGTACATATTTTCCCATAAAGGTATTAATATATATCCATTTACATTTTTGAGTATAAACTATTATTGTAAGTTAAATAAACTAGGGGAATATGATGATATCATCCTCCTTTGAAGTCCATTGAAAATTCTCTCAACATGTCTTCTAGTGTCTAAATATTCCACTTAGATTGGCCATCGGTTTTGGGATGATAAGTCACACTGAAGTTCAACTCAGTATTTAGATCATGTTAGAGACTTTTCCAAAACTTGTAGGTTAATCTTGGATTGTGATTTCATATAATTAATAATGGCACTCCATATAGCCTCACTACTTCTCTAATGTATATCTATGAAATTTGGTTGAGTGAGAAGTCCTCTATAATCACAATAAAGTGAACAATCTTTGTAAGACAATCCATAATTACCCATATATAATTATTTCCTCCAGATGTCTTCAAAGGTCCAGTGACAAAGTCTTTAGTGATGTTTCCCTGTTTCCATGTAAGTATGGGTAATAGTTTCATTATCCCCTTAGAATTTTTCTTTTTATCTTTCACTTACTGATATACCCAACACTTTGATATATATTTAGTGATATCCTTCTTTAAATTTTCCCACCAATATTTCTATCAGAGATCTCAAAATATCTTTGTGATCCCTAGGTTAATATAGAAGGTTGATCTATGTGCATCATTAAAAATCTCTCTCTTTATCTCATAATTTTATGGTACACATAGTCATGACCCAAATCTTACAACTCCTTCCTCGTCAATATTTAACTTTGAGTATTTCCCTTTTCTTATATCTTCCAAATTTTTCAAAATTTCCACACCATCTCTTTGAGAATATTTTATCTTCTCTAAAAGGAATGGTTGAACAATAATTTATGATAGGAATGATGATGTACCTTCTTTTGTGATTCTCATGTTTATCCCTTTTAATTGTAAGAATATTTTATCCTTATTAATTCTTGTTATTGATAAAGTTACAGGATCCTTTCTACGTAGAGAATCTACTACTTTATTTTATTTACCAAGATGGTAGTGAGTTGAGTAGTCATGATCCTTAATGAGTTCTAACTATCTTCATTGGTGAATATTAATCTTCTTTTGTGTGATTATATATTTAAGGCTTTTATGATTAGTATATACCTCACACTTCTCTCCATATAGATAATTCCCCCAAAATTTCAATGTGAATATCACAAACTCCAACTCCATATCATGTGTGAGATAGTTTTTCTCATTAACTTCCATCTACCTTGAGGCATAGGCTATTAATTTATCATTTTTCATAAGTACACAGCCTATTCCCTTCTTTGATACACCATTGTATACCACAAAGTGTTCCCAATTTGTTAGTAGTGTAAGTATTGTTGTAGTGATAAGCCTCTTTTTCAACTCTTTAAAGCATTCTTCATATTCACTAGTCCTGAAAAAAATTTACTCCACTATGATTCATCTTGGTTAGTAGGTTTAAAAAATTGTGATAATTTTCTCAAGAATCATCATTAATACCCAGTTAGACCAAAGAAACTATATATCTTTATTATAAATGTTAATCTAGATCTTTCCTTAATTGATTTTGTTTTAGAAGGGTCTACATATATTTCTTTACTAGTGATAAGATTCCCTAAGAATGATACTTCCTCCATCTAAAACTCACATTTACTGTACTTTTTGTATAGTTTCTACCTTGGAAAAGTATTTATAATTGTATTAAAATGCTCTTAATGTTCCTCCTTTCTCTTGTAGTATATCATAATATCATCTATAAATACTACCATAAATTTTCAAGGTAATGTCTAAAGACTCTATTCATAAAGTATATGAAAATTACTGGAGTGTTAGTGAGTTCGAAGGGCATCACTATGAACTCATAGTTACCATGCCTCATTTGAAATGCTTCCTTGGGAATATCTTCTTTCCTCAAATTTAATTAGTTATATCCTAACCAAAGTTCCACATTAGATAAATACATGACCCCACATATTTGATCAAACAAGTAATTTATCTATGGAATGGGATACTTTTTCTTTATTGTGATTTTGTTAAGTTCATGATAATCAATGCAAAGGTGAATTAATATATCATTCTTCTTGATGAAGAGGATTGGAACACCCCATGTTGATGTACTTGGGAATATAAAACCCTTATCTAGATTCTCTTGTGACTACTTATTTAGTTTCTCCAACTCAATGGTGTCCATTCTATAAGGAGTGTTTGATATGGGTATAGATCCAGGTATAGATCAATTGAGAACTCAACCTCTCGATCAGGTGTAAGACCATGAAATTCTTCTAGGAACACATCAGTGTAGTCCCTCACAAGGGACATGTATTCAAGCTAGATCATTTCCTTTGTCTCAATCATTTAATCTAGATATTCTTGATCATAAGGAAATAATATTCACAATTGAGATGATGGTTTTTAAAGAGATTAATCCTCCTCCTTGAACTTATACAAAATTGGGGTATGCCTCAGGATGTGAAGAGTGATCTCCCTTTCATGATAGTTGATTTTGGATTTGTATAAAGATAGAAAAACCATGCCCAATATAGATTCAAACTTTAAAAAAGGAAGTAAGATGATATTTTCTAGGAGGTTCAGTCTACAAACATTAACTAGGGGGAGTTATATACTTTAGATGCAATAATTCCCCATTTTATATTCCCACAGATAACTCAACCTACATATTTTTAGTCTGTGTTTGAATAATTATACTAAACATGAAATATATGAAAGAATGCATGGAACTAGAATCAAATATTATTTTCACTACTCTTGAATGAATATCCAATGTACTTCTTTCCATATCATTTCCAGGCTCCACCTCAGCATTAGTGATAGAATATTCCCTTCTTTTCTACCATGGAGGTTGTTATTATTGATTGTCTATAAGAATCCTTGGTTTAGGGAATTTAATCACATAATTCCCATGTTCCTTGATGTTTAAAAGTTTCACTATAGGCTAAGTATTGATCTGAACCTTCCTTTCTTCTTTTTAATTAGTACTTTTCTTCAAATCCCTTTGGAAATAATTTTCTGATGCCCCTCTATTTTTACATTTGAATCATCTCCCAGTTCCCTTTAGATAGTTCTTGGGATGCTTCTTTCCATACGTTTTACATGTGGGAAGCCATGTTTTCTTTCCTTCATGGGATTTATCTGTTGATCCTCCTATATTAAAATCTATCTTACTCTTTTTATCTTTGATCCCACAAGACCATTTAGAGTCACTAATCTTGATCTCAACCTTTAGGGAACATTGTAAAATCCTCTTATAGCTGTAAAAGTCTCAAATCTAAAAGGATTCTCATAGGCTCATCTTTAATTCACTAAAGAAGAGATCCACCTTACTTTAATTATTTATGAAAAAAATAGAGAAAAATCATGAAAGCCCTGTAAAGTTTTCTGTGTATGTTCTAATAGATTCATCTTTTGTTTTCTTCACTCTGAGGAACTCCATATTCATCCTAATATGGAGATTTTGGTGAAAATATTTATTGAAAAATATTTTATTGAATCCTTCTCGATCCATGGAATAAATTTTCTCCTTATACATTTTTTTAATCAATTTCCACCAATGATCATCTTCCATATCAAAATGATAGACTACCAGTATGAATATCTCTTCTTCTGATCATTAAAGGATAGAGAATGTCTTCTCAATGTTTTTAATCAATAATTATATGATGAGGGGATAAGAAGATCCACTAAAGATAGAAGGCCTTTTTCACATAAAGGATTTGACCTAAAAATTCTCTTTATTAGTAGAAGGAGGTAATTATACATGATTCAAGTTATTATTCATAACTTGATCGAGTTGATCTAGTACTTTCATGAAGTTTTGATCTCCCATTCCCATCGGGTTTGTCATCTCATTAGGGAAATCATCACATTTCCTATCACATTTATTTTTGGCATGGGTTCTCTTATTTCCCTCCATTAAATAAGAAAAATAAATAAAATACAATTAGGGGGGATGAATACTTAGCTAATGAGAATATAAAAAGAAGACTATGAATATATAAGGAATAGAATATAAATAAAAATTATGTAATAACTTATGATTCCCTAAGTTTTTGTCATCTTCCTCACATAGATGAATTATTAGATCAACTATATAAAGCTCAATATTTTTCAAAGATTGACCTTCATTCTTGTTATCATCAATTTAGAGTAAATAAGGAAGATATTTTGAAGATAGCATTTTGAATGAGGTGTGGAAATTACAAGTTTATAGTAATTCCATTTGTATTGACTAATTCACCCTATGTTTTTATGGATCTAATAAACTGAGCATTCAAGGAATATATTGATGATTTTTCTTGTGGTATTTAATAATGATATCTTGGTGTATGCTAAAATATATGAGGACCATGAGAATCACTAGAAGAACATTCTTGAGACCCTTATAGGAAAATAGTTATATGGAAAATTTATCAAGTGTGAATTTTGGATTCAGAAAGTTTATTTTATTGGTTATATTGTCTCTAAGGATGGAATCTTAGTTGATAATGTGAATAAAAAGGTATTAAAATAATATCCTACACCAGTGAGAATAATTTAGGTATGTAGTTTCATTGGTTTGGCAGGTTAGTTTCAGCAAATATTTCAAAAAAAATTCCTAATTGTCCAACTAGCTAACCAAGATTACATGTAAAGGGGTTAAGACCGTGTGGAAAAATGAATGTGAATAATTTTTTGAAGGATTGAATAGCTTATTTTTCAATGATATTATTTTTACTCTACCACCAGGAAATTATGTATTTGTGATATATAGTGATACACCGAAGAAGGGAGTCAGTTTTTTCCTTATACAGAATGATAAAATTATTGTCTATGCATAAATATAGTTAAAGACTCAGGGATATAACTATCCAAATCATGATATTGAGTTGGAAGTTATAATATTCTCTTTAAAGTATAGTGACATTATCTCTATGGTGAAAGATATGTTCTATACATAGACCATAATATTCTAAAATATATATTTTCATAGAAAGGTATCAACATAAGACAAAGGAGATGGCTCAAACTACTTAAGGATTATGATTGATTAATACACTAACACCCAGGGAAATTAAATAAGGATATGGATGATTTGAGTAGGAAAGATCATTGAGTCCTGACCAAAATGATAATTGATAAGAATCCTATATTCAAAGATCTAGTAAATATAGATATGGGAATTATTAAGGAAGGGGAGAAATTTCTCCTTTTTCAAATTATTATAAAACCATATTTATTAGAAAAGATAAAAAATTCTCAACCTGGTGATGAGAATTTTCTATAGAAAATAGATTATTGAATAATGGAAAATTTCCTGACTTTATATATGAAGAGAGAATTATAAAATTTGGAAGGTGGCTATGTGTTTCATCCATTCCTGAGCTAAAAAGGGAATTATTAGATGATTCTCATAGCTTAAATTTCTATATACATCCCAGTAGCATCAAGATGTATAGGGATTTTAAGGAACATTTTTTGTGGGAAATTATTGAATATTTATTAAGATGCTTTGTTTTTCAACAGGTGAAGACTAAGAGATAGTGCCCTTGAGGAGTCATGAAACCTATACATACTCTTATGTTGAAATGGGATAACATTAATATGGAATTTTTCAATAGACTAAAAAATAATCCTAGAAAGAATGATGCAATATGGGTTATTATTGATCACCTTACAAAATATGCACATTTCCTTACTATAAAAGAATATTTTCCTCTTAAGTGATTTAAAAAACTCTATATTAATGAAGTTGTAAGAATTCATGGAAAACCTATTCCAATTGTGTCTAATAATAATCCTTGATTTACATGGAAATTATGGAAAAGTATTTATAAGGCTTTAGATACGAAGATTCATTTGAGCATTTCTTATCACCCACAAACTAATAGATAGTCTAAAAAGAATATTCAAACATTGAAAGACATGTTGAGGTCATTCTTACTAAACTTTCAAGGATTGTGGGGTCATTATTTAACTTTGGTATATTTTAACTATAATAATATCTTCCATTAAAGTATTCAAATGGACCCATGTGAAGCATTATATGGAAATATATATCATAGTCCAACTTATTGGGATGAAGTTTGTGAAAGGAATCTTGTAGGCCCATAAATTGCTGAGGAGGAAATGAAAAAAATAAATACTATTCCAACTCGTATTGTAGAATCTAAAATTAGGAAAAAGAATTATTTTGATAATCAGAAAAAATATTTGGAATTTCAAATGGGAGATCATATTTTATTGAAATTATCTCTGTGGAAGGGTGTTATAAGGTTCGGTAAGAAAGGGAAACTGAGCCCCAGTTACATTGAACCTTTTGAAATTATTGAAGGAATTAGAGTTGTGGATTACTTATTGGTAATTACACCAATTATCTCTAAATTAAATGATGTTTTTCATATATCATTGTTAAATAAGTACATGATAGACCTAATACAAGTCCTCGCCTTTGAATAAATTGAATTAGAACCTAATTTATCTTACTGTGAATAGCCTATCCATATTCTTCACACTATAGAGTAAATATTAAGTAATTGTATAACTTGAATGGTAAAGGTACTTCAGAGAAATCATAAAATGGAAGAATCAATGTAGGATTCAAAGGATTTTATTAATAATAACCACCCTTATTTGTTTAGAAAGTAGTATCCATGAAAATTTCGAAGATGGAATTTTTATAGGCGGTAAGAATATAACACCTGAGATTTAATTATAGTAAGTGAAAATTATATTATAATAAAACTATAATAAAATTAAAATGTTAATATTTCATGGCATAAAAATTATAATTTTATAGGATAAATATCAATTTTGAACTTACTTGGTCAAAATAAGCCTAAAATGAGTTTTTGAGATTTTCCCTTAGATTTAAGATTTTATGAAAAAATGAAAATATAGTATTTAACTATTAATAATTTTATTTATAATAATATTTTATAGTATGTATAATTAAACATGTATTTACTATCAATTTTATATAAATAAAGATAAGATCATTTGGAGGTAAAAAGGGATATTTTTTAGAAAACTATTTTTTAAATAGAATGGTATAATGTATTTACATTTTAATTAATTAAAACAATACTTAATGATGAATTATTTAAATGAATGTATAGATTATATGTCTAAATATATGAATTTAAATCCATATAATGATGATTATTATCCATATAGTTAATGTAATATTTTCTAATTCTTGAGAAATGCATTTCGTAAAAAACAATTTCCGACACATTTTACGGGTATATTTTTAAATTAAATTCAGACAAGTATATGAATTTAATTTTATAAAATGGTTTAAATATTTGGGATTATATAATTAATATTATTTAATAAGGTAAAATTAATTTTTGGTCATGATTAATAATAAAAACAGTAAAAATTAATTACTATGGTTAAGGTCAAAATGGGTTTATTGGGAGTTAATCTCAAAATAAAAGTGTTAAAATGGCCTAAAAACTTGTTGAAAACACATTGGTTAGTTATATTTCGGAAATAACCTTATAAAATTTTTATATTAACCATTTTTTATCCTTATTTTTTAAAAAGTGACATGAAATTATTTTAAAACTTTGAAAATTTACAAGTGTACCACTCACCATAGTTATAAAAGGTCACTTCCTCGCCTCACTTATTAACACCTAATAAACAATTTTTCTCAACAAAAACCTAGAAAAATATCTCCCCAATATCATTATTCATATTATATATTTTTTTTCTTCCCAAAATACCAACCCCAGGGTCCTTAATAAGATATCCAAAGGAGATTTTTGTAAGAGAAGGTAATCATCTTCACCAAGATATTCCTTTTTTTACTTCTTATTTTACCACCTTCAAGTATGTATTAACAATTAAAATATTATATACCATATAATAAGATGTTATTATTTTTATGTAATAATATTTATTCATCTCTTTCTCCATCAAATGGGAAACAAAATCATCGCTCGTTTGTACGACGGACTAACGCCTTGCGAACCAATGTAATTTGTTTTCCATCACCGACTCACATGGATAATAATGATGATGTAAATAATGAATATATATGATAATTATGACATGATATTTATTCTTGAAAATTAATATATCATCCACTTATTTACCTTTTCACTCATTAAGGAAATGATAGCACCACCCATGCATACGTACGGCCCACCATATCCACAAGGTGATGTGATTCATTTTCCATGTCCAAATTTAAAGAATGATTATAAAAAGGTCACTAGTACAATCATGAACTTTAGTGGTCGCCAAAATCCATCGCTAAAGGTCTATAGCGGCCGCCTAGAATCCTCCAATCGACGGCTTCTTTTGGCCCGTCGCTATTGTTATCAGTGGCCGCTATTTGGTGGACGTTGTAGGCAAGCCAGAATAGGCTTTAGCGGCCACTATAGGTGGCGATGGAAACACCTATAGCGGTCGCCAAATAGCGACCTTTATATGTTGTCCCTATAGAAGCCGCCATTTGGCGGCCGCTATAGGTTTTTAATTTTTTTTTTAAAAAATCAATTACACAATAAAATATACCCAAAATAATCTCATCAATAATCTTCCAAGCTCCACATCCATCATCAAATATAACTACATAACAAAATTTAATAACAAAATTAGAACCGACTAAAACCTAGAAAACATATAATTGAAACAAATTAACATATTTCAATTCAAACTTACTGTAATAGATCTAATGTATTTGATTTTCAAAATATATTCATAATTTTGAATACTATTTTAAATTTTTAAAATCATTAATTCTATGGTTGTAATTATATTTTTTCCCTGTGATTTCAGGTCAATCTTGATGTCGTCCTCTATGAATTTGACTGTTAAACGCCCGTTTTGGCTGTTTATGACACCAGAACTGCGTTCTCGGTCACCGCAGGCACACGGCACATCTGATTAACATGTCATATGCTCGACCACATCACAATTCACTCACCTGTTGTTGTCGTCTGATTTCAGGCCATTCCGACTTTGTTCGGCTCGTTTGACCCCCCCCCCATGAGCATTTATGAAGTGCGCCCAACACTTAAAAATGCATATTGAGCCATACCGCGCAAACTACATGTCTTATTGACATTTCATATATGCGTAAATGTTAAGAATAATAATTATATTGTTTCCCTGTGATTTCAGGTCAATCTGATATCGTCTGCTATGAATTTGACTGTTAAACGCCTGTTTTGGCCGTTTATGACACCAGAACTACGTTCTCGGTTACCGTGGGAACACGACATGTCCGATTAATGTTCCATCTACACGTTCACATTAAGAATAATAATTATATTGTTTCCCTGTGATTTTAGGTCAATCTGATGTCATCTGCTATGAATTTGACCGTTAAACGCCCGTTTTGGCCGTTTATGACACCAGAACTGCGTTCTCGGTCACCGTCGGCACACAGCATGTACGATTGACATGTTGTCTTCTTGACCACATCAAAATTCACTAACCCATTGTTGTCGTCTGATTTCAATCCATTCAGACTTCGTTCGACCCATTTGAACCCCCCCACGCGCGTTTATGAAGCGTGCCCAACACTTAAAAAATGCATATTGAGCCATACCGCGCAAACCACACGTCCGATTGATGTGTTGTCTATGCGTACATGTCAAGAATAATAATTATATTTTTTCCCTATGATTTAAGGTCAATATGATGTCATACTCTATGAATTTGACTATTAAATGCCCGTTTTAGCCGTTTATGACACCAGAACTGCGTTCTCGGTCACCGCAGGCACATGGCATGTCTGATTGATGCATCGTCTACTCGACCACGTCAAAATTCACTAACTCATTGTTGTAGTCTTATTTCAGGCCATTCTGACTTTGTTCGGCCCGTTTGGACCCCCCCCCCCCCCCCCACGCACGTTTATGAAACGCGCCCAACACTTAAAAAATGCATATTGAGCCATACCATGCAAACCGCACGTCCGATTGACGTGTCGTCTACGTTTACACATCATGAATAATAATTATATTATTTCCCTATGATTTAAGGTCAATATGATGTCGTCCACTATTAATTTGACCGTTAAACGCCCGTTTTGGCCGTTTATGACACCAGAACTACGTTCTTGGTCACCGCGGGCACACGGCACGTCCAATTGATGTTCTGTCTACTCGAACACATCAAAATTTACTAACCCGTTGCTGTCTTCTGATTTCAAGCCATTCCGACTTCATTCGTTCCGTTTGGACCCCCCACGCGCGTTTTTGAAGCGCGCCCAACACTTAAAAACACATATTGAGTCATACCACACAAACCGCATGTCTTATTGACATGTTTTCTGTATATACACATCAAAAAAAATAATTGGATTCTTGACCTGTGATTTCAGGTCAATCCAATGTCTTCCGCTATGAATTTGACCGTTAAATGCCTGTTTTGGCCGTTTATGACACCAGAGCTGCGTTCTCAGTCACCGCGGGCATACAGCACATCCGATTGACGTTTCGTCTACTCAACCACATCACAATTCACTAAACCATTTTTGTCGTCTGATTTCAGGGATTTTCAACTTCGTTCGGCCCATTTGGACCCCCCCACGCGCGTTTATGAAGCGCGCCCAACACTTAAAAAACGCATATTGAGTCGTACCGCACAAATTGCATGTCTGATTGATGTGTCGTCTATGCATACACATCACAAATAATAATTATATTGTTTCCCTATAATTTTAGGTCAATCTGATGTCGTCCACTATGAATTTGATCATTAAACGCCCGTTTTGGCCGTTTATGACACCAGAACTGTGTTCTCGGTCACCGCGGGCACACGGCACATCCGATTGACGTGTTGTCTACTCAAAAACTTCACAATTCACTCAACCGTTTCTGTCTTCTGATTTCAAGCCATTCTGACTTCGTTCGGCCCATTTGGACCCCCCCCCCCCCACGCGCGTTTATGAATCGCGCCCAACACTTAAAAAATGCATATTGAGTCGTACCGCGTAAACCGCACATCCGATTGACGTTCCGTCTACACGTACATGTCACGAATAATAATTAAATTGTTTAACTGTGATTTCAGGTCAATACGATGTCATCCTCTATGAATTTGACCGTTAAACGCCCGTTTTGGTCGTTTATGACACCAGAACTGTGTTCTCGGTCACCGCGGGCACACGGCACTTCCAATTGACGTTTCTTCTACTCGACCACATCACAATTCACTAACCTATTCTTTTTGTCTGATTTCAGGCCATTCTGACTTCATTCGGCCCGTTTGGACCCCCCCATGTGCGTTTTTGAAGCGCGCTCAACACTTAAAAAATGCATATTGAGCCGTACCGTGAAAACCGCACATCTGATTGACATTCTTTCTGTGCGTACATGTCACGAATAATAATTAGATTGTTGACCTGTGATTTCAGGTCAATCTGATGTCGTTATCTATGAATTTGACCGTTAAACGCCCATTTTGGCCGTTTATGACACCAGAACTGCATTCTCGGTCACCGCAGGAAAACGGCACGTCCGATTGACGTGTCGTCTACTCAAAAACATCACAATTCACTAACTAATTTCTGTATTCTGATTTCAGGCCATTCTAACTTCGTTCGGCCCATTTGGACCCCCCACACGCGTTTATGAAGCACGCCCAACACTTAAAAAACACATATTGAGTCGTACCGCGTGAACCGCACGTCTGATTGATGTTCCGTCTACACGTACATGTCATCAATAATAATTATATTGTTTCCCTATAATTTCAGGTCAATCTGATGTCGTCCTCTATGAATTTGACCGTTAAACACCCGTTTTGGCCGTTTATGACACCAGAACTGCGTTCTCAGTCACCGCGGGCACACGGCACGTCCGATTGACATGTCTTCTACTCGACGACTTCAAAATTCACTCAATAATTGTTTTCGTCTTATTTCATGCCATTCTGACTTCTTTCGTCCCGTTGGGACCCCCCCCCCCCCCCACGGGCGTTTATGAAGCGCGCCCAACACTTAAAAAACGCATATTGAGCCATACCGTGCAAACCGCACATCGTATTGGCATTCCATCTGTGCGTACATATCAAGAATAATAATTATATTATTTCCATATGATTTCAAGTCAATACTATGTTGTTCTCTATGAATTTGACCGTTAAACACCCGTTTTGGCCGTTTATGGCACCAGAACTGCGTTCTCGGTCACCGCGGTCACACGGCACGTCCGATTGACGTGTTGTCTCCTCAACCACATAAAAATTCACTAACCCATTTCTATCGTCTGATTTCATGTCATTACGACTTTTTTCGGCCTATTTGGACCCCATCCCCCCCCCCACGCGCATTTATGAAGCGCGCCCAACACTTAAAAAATGCATATTGAGACGTACCGTGCAGACCATGCATCCTATTGATTTGACGTCTGTGCGTACACATCAAAAATAATAATTAGATTGTTGCCCTGTGATTTCAGGTCAATCCGATGTCGTCTGCTATGAATTTGATCGTTAAACGCCCGTTTTGGCAGTTTCTGACACCAGAACTGTGTTCTCGGTCACCACGGGCACACAGCACGTTCGATTGATGTGTCGTCAGTTCAACCACTTCCCAATTCACTCACCTGTTTCTGTTGTCTGATTTCATGTCATTCCGACTTCATTCGGCCCATTTGGACCCCCCCACGCGCGTTTATGAAGCGCGCCCAACACTTAAAAAACGCATATTGAGTCGTATCGCACAAACCACACGTCCGATTGATTTTCTGTCTATTCATACACATCAGGAATAATAATTAGATTGTTTCCCTGTGATTTCAGGTCAATCTGATGTCTTCCGCTATGAATTTGACCGTTAAACGCCCGTTTTGGCCGTTTATGACACCAGAACTGCGTTCTCAGTCACCGCGGGCACACGGCACGTCCGATTGATGTTCCATCTGCTCGACCACATAAAAATTCACTAACTCATTGCTTTCGTCTGATTTCAGGCCATTCCGAATTTGTTTGGCCCATTTGGACCCCACACATGCATTTATGAAGCGCGTTTAACACTTAAATAATGCATATTGAGCCGTACCGCACAAACCGCACGTCCGATTGACGTTCTGTCTATGCTTACACATCAAAAATAATAATTAGATTGTTTCCTTATGATTTTAGGTCAATATTATGTCGTATGCTATGAATTTGACCATTAAATGCCCATTTTGTCTGTTTCTGACACTAGAACTGCGTTCTCGGTCACCGCGGGCACACGACATGTCCGATTGACATGTTGTCTACTCGACCACATCACAATTCACTAACCCGTTGCTTTCTTCTGATTTTAGGCCATTCCAAATTCGTTCGGCCCATTTGTACCCCCCCACGCGCGTTTATGAAGCGCGCCCAACACTTAAAAAATGCATATTGAGTCGTACCGTGCAGACTGCATGTCCGATTGACCTGTCATCTACGTGTACACATCACAAATAATAATTATATTTTTTTCCTATGATTTCATGTCAATTTGATGTCGTCTTCTATGAATTTGACCGTTAAACGCCCGTTTTGGCCGTTTATGACACCAGAACCGCGCTCTCGGTCACCGTAGGAACACGGCACATCCGATTGACGTGACGTCTACTCAACCACTTCAAAATTCACTCACTCACTGCTTTCATCTGATTTCAGGTCATTCCGACTTCGTTCGTCCCATTTGGAACCCGCCACGCGCGTTTATGAAGCGTGCCCAACACTTAAAAAACGCATATTGAGCCGTACCGCATAAACCGCACATCCGATTGACGTGTCATCTGTGCGTACATGTCATAAATAATAATTATATTTTTTGACTATGATTTCAGGTCAATCCGATGTCATCCGCTATGAATTTGACCGTTAAACGCCTGTTTTGGCCGTTTATGACACCAGAACTACGTTCTCGATCACCGCGGGCACATGGCACGTCCGATTGACATGTCATCTTCTCAACCACATCACAATTCACTAACCCGTTGTTTTCGTCTGATTTCAGGCCATTCTGTTATTGTTCATCCCGTTTGGACCCCCCACGCGCGTTTATGAAGCGCGCTCAACACTTAAAAAACGCATCTTGAGCCATACCGCGCAAATCACACGACTGATTGACGTGTCGTCTATGTGTACACATCAAAAATAATAATTATATTGTTTCCCTGTGATTTCAGGTCAATCCTATGTCTTCCTCTATGAATTTGACTGTTAAACGCCCATTTTGGCCGTTTATGACACCAGAACTGCGTTCTCGGTCACCACGGGCACACGGCACGTCCGATTGACGTGTCGTCTGCTCTACCACTTCACAATTCACTCACCTATTACTGTCATATTATTTCAGGTCATTCCGACTTCGTTTGGCCCATTTGGACCCCTCCACGCATGTTTATGAAGCACGCCCATCACTTAAAAAACGCATATTGAGCCGTACTGTGCAAACTGCACGCCCGATTGACGTGTCGTCTGCGCGTACACATCACAATTAACTCACCTTAGAAAGATAAAAATATTGAAAGAGTTATTGGGATTCTCCCAAGAAACAACTGCTTGAAGTTTCTCTCCATCCACTGACACACCTTCCTCTGAGATTATTTTACCCAATAACTATACCTAATCAATACAAAAATGACATATATATAGATTGGGGTATAGTCAATGCTTTATAAGTGTAATCTGTATGATGCCAAGATATTGGCTATGATCATCATCAGTCTTGGAGTGCATGAAGATTTAATCCACAAATACTAAAACAAACTAATCTAGGTAAAAAAGGAAGATTATATTCATCAAGGATATAAAAACTTCTAGAGATTTCATCAACACAAATAAAATTACCTCATGCATGTGGTTCATTCTCATCTAGATCACCAATATCACTGCGATGTCCACCAGCTATATTCGGAGCCTACAATATATATCAATATTATGTATCTTAAACATATCAATAAAAGTCGATCTGAGTATGGTTTGTTTTATTGTTTACCTGTGGTGCCACTTGTTGCGTTGTCATTTCATCGATAAGTGATGACATATGTGACAACCTCTCCTCATAATCTATACGTAACTGCTGAAACTGTGCATCAAAATTGCGCTGCATATCTTTCATGGAAGCATCTATCTCACCCTGTGTGCACATCCCTAACTCTCTACATGCACCCATCACATCTACTCTAACAACTGCACGTCGTGGGACACCACCGTCATAAGTCAAATAATAACCATGACTGTCATGCCCCATGACACGGTGAAATATTTTATCTCTATGCACAGTACTATGACGTTGCTCCTCTGGAAACTCTGCTAATTGAGCGTCAAACTGTGCTTGTAGCATATAATGAATCAATGAACAAATATGAATAATTTATATAAAATAAAAATACATTTATTAGTAAATAATTTTCTTACTATAACACTGGCAACATCTGGATCACCTGCCCTATGAGTCCTCATCCATATAGACATCTGATCAATTGGATCACCACTTTGGTGTAACTATGATAAAGGGTTTCACCATGTTATACTACAATATTTTTAAAATATGAATGAAATAGTGAATTCGAAACTTACATCATGTCTGAGCTGTGACACATGTCGAGTGCCAAGTCTGGAAGGCATGGCCTGCATCGCCCGATTATGTAAATGACGAGCAGACTCGGTCTACATTCAATGTATTTACTTAATATGAATTTGAAAAATTAGTCATTTAAAGATTAAAAGTAATAAATCTTACCATCACTGCCTCACTCAACCAAAACGCAACCAAATCCTGCCACTATGCAGGAAGACTGCCTGGAGGGACTCGCTGTAGAATGTCTGGAACACCCGCAAATGGTGTCCAGTGATCTCTTTTCACACTTGACTTGTAATCCTTCTATAATTTTCAGAATTTGGACATACAAACAGCCCGAAACTCATCTGGACAGGATTTCAAATTATCCTGTTAAAAAAATTTCCAGTAGATGGGACAATAATAATAAAAATATCATGAAAAATTAAACATTGAATTTACTTAAACCTCCATCTATAATCTATCCATTGTATCCTGGGGGAAAGAACTCCATTCACAAGTCTTCAGAGGTAATCTGTGTGAGTCTCGTATCGTATACCCAAACTGACGACTCAATACAGTAGCACTATCTCCAACTGGATGAAATGTGTCGTCAAATAACACATCCAATTGGGCTCTAGAGTTCCAGGATCGAACCCCTCTAGCAGGACCCCTGCGTCTATTGGAAGATGCTCTAGATCCTGATAAACATAAATTCATAATTCAATTACAATATAAATTAATGATTAGAAACAGTTAGGGAAATATACACAGAAAATTACAATCAATTAATTTAGAAAAATGAAAACATACATACCGACAACATCAAGTGAACCATTGTGACCACCCTGTGACATACCTAAATTAAAAGAAATTATAGTTAAATCAAGATATTTTTATACATATATAACTCATAAATATTTTTACAAATAATAACTGGGGATATAATTATAATTTTCACTAATCATGCAAGTCTATCGTATCTCCTTCAATTGTCTCTTTGGTCCATTGTATATCTTCATCTCATACAGCTACTGTTGTTTGGTCAAGTGTTTGATCAGTAAATGAGATGAATTCAGGTTCCTCTTGTTCAATCAGAAAAACCCCTATTCTAGACATTTTCACCACAACTTTCCAATCAGAATCAATTCTGAAAAAGTAAACTTGTTCTGCCTGCGATGTTAGTATGAAGGGCTCATTTCTAACTCGGTCATATTTATATAGCATATTGTTAAATTTTACTAGTGTAAATTGGAAGTTATCAACTTTCGTTCCATGAACTGGATCGAACCAATCACACCTTAACAATATGTGTTTTAAGCCACGACCATAAATAACCTCAATAATATCTCTCAACAATCCATAATAATAACCCGAACCAATAAAAGAACAACCAACACCACTATTTTGTGTGGCCCGGTTCATTTCAATATCGCTAATATGAAATCAGAATCCGTTAGCATCCGAAGACTTGTAGCGACAAGCTATAATAAATGGACCATCCGCTATTTGGTTGAGTTCTTCTCTCACATGATGGGTTAAATCACGTAACTTTTGAATCTACAAATTTCACATATATAGTTTAATGGATAAAGGATTGTGAAAATACAACTAAGTTTCACTATAAAAATATTAAATCAATTATACGTACATGAGTCTTGAACCACTCATGAAATGTGTTGAAATGATGTTTTTGGATTTGATAGTCAGTTGCACAGGGCCTTTCACGTTTCAACTCAGTGATATGCATCCTAAACACAACACAATATAAGGTAAGAAGTAAAATAAATATAGAAACAAAATACACATCAACTATGAAACTTACCATATCAATGGAATAACTGATGGAGTATTGAACAACACATATCGATGAGGTCAAACCCACTCATCGTTTCGCATATCAAATGTTATTCCTTCTCCAATTGGACCCTCATCATTCTGGGAAGGTTTATCTATCTTTGTTTCAACCTCATCAATATATGAAGCACATAAATTAGTACACTCATCCATTAAATATCCCTTGGAAATTGAGGCTTCCGGATGAGCTTTGTTGTGCACATACCATTTCAATGTATTCAAGTATCGCTCTATTGGATACATCCACCTGAATTGCAAGGGACCTCTAGCAATGACTTCACTAGTTAAATTCACAGTCAAGTGAACCATGACATCAAAAAATGATGGCGGAAAGAGTTTTTCTAGGTGACATAGTGCAAGTACAATCTTATCTTGTAGCTTTTTCAAATCACTCATGCGATGATTCCTAGAACATAGCTGTCTGAAAAAATTACAAACTCCAATCAACGGTTCAACAACTTGGGAAGGTAAGAAATCATGAATTGCTATAGGAATTAAATGTTGAAGCAGAATATGATTATCATGACTTTTCAAACCCTGTAATTTCATGCTTGTCAGATTCACACACTTTGAAATATTAGAGCAATAACCATCTGGCACCTTAAAAGTCTTCAAAATTGATAGAAATGTTTGTTTCTCTTTTTTACTCATTTTGTACTATGCAGCAAGAATGTATGCCTGATTACCTTCACCTAGATGTAAATGTAAAGTTTTTCTAAATCCCCTTTCTTTCAAATCACGTTGAGCATTAGCACTGTCCTTTGATTTCCCCTTGATGCCTAAAATGGTGCACAGAATATTATCACATACATTTTTTTCAATGTGAATAACATCCAAATTATGTCTTAAAATATTATATTTCCAATAAGGAAATTCAAAAAAAAAATACACCATTTCTTCCAATTATGACTTCACTGTCTATTTGTAGCAGGAATAGAAGGCAATGTAGGAACCAATAAATCTGGAAAATCATACACTGTATGGATTTTGTCTTGATCAATTTGTGCACAAATTTCAACCCCAGATAGTATTTTTGGTGATGGGCCATACTCTCTATTCCCATAAAATGATACACGGTCTTTTATAAACCTGTGAAATGGAGGAATAAAGCATCTGTGACCAAGATATGACCACTTTCTAAAGTGATTAAGCCATATAGATTTCTTACTCTTATTACAACAAGGGAAAGAAAATTCTCCTTTTGTACTCCAACCTGATAAGTTAGCATATGCTGGGAAATCATTAATTTTCCATAACAAAGTGGCCTAAAGTCTAAACATTTCATTAGCTACCGATTAAAAAGTCATTACACCATCAGCCCAAAATTTTGCAGCGTATCAATCAAAGGTTTCATATAAACATTGATTTTATCACCAGGTCCTCTCGATCCATCAATTAGAATTGACAGTAACAAAAAAGGATGCTTCATACATACCCATGGGGGAATTTTGTATGGAACCAACACCACTGGCCATGTACTATGTGTCACACCAACCATGGACCAAAATGGGTTAAAACCATCTATTGCCAAACCCAATCGAATATTATGATCATCTCAGGAAAATTCTAGGTGTCTTTCATCAAACTCTTTCCATGCCAAAGAATCTCCTGGGTGAGTTAATTTATCAACCCCTTTCTTTCTCTCTGAATTCCAAGTCATCAATTTAGAAATTTTAGTGGACAAGAAGAATCTCTTTAGTATCGGTTTCTGTGGGAATTAATGTATCTGTTTAGCAGAAACTTGTTTCCCTTGATTCAAGACTCTCACAAGAAGAATCTGGCTACCTTTATTAATCTAATTGGTCTTCCACCTGGATGTATAGCAAATAGTACAAATATTTAATTGTGCATTATCTTTTCTGAACAATATACAATTATTCTGACACGCATCAATTGTATCATATGTAAAACCAAGATCATCGGTCAACTTGTGATCTTGATAGAATGACTCTAGAATCTTCACTCCAGTAGGGAGTACCATCTTCAATAATACCAACAACATGTCGAATGAGGTGTCTGACCACTTGTTCAAGGACTTCAGGTGTAAAAATTCAACGATAAATGACAGATTACTAAATTTAGTGCATCTAGGATATAATTCAGTATGCGCATCGTCAATAATTTCAAATAATTTCAATGCTTCTCCATCTGTATAAGAACGGGGATTACTCAATCCAACGTCGTCATTTACGAAATTACTGTCTTCAAGTTGAAACTGACGCATCATATCATTGAGCATTATGTTCATCGGATCAACTATTCTCGAATCAACATTCATATGAATACTTTCTGAGTGATGACATGAAACAGAATCTTCTTCATGACGTTTCCATGTCTTATAGTTTTTCAAAAACCCATTCAAAAACAAATTTTCTCTAACACTATCTCGTTTGAAGAGATATCTATTTGCACATTTTCTTCATGGACAACTAATCATATCGCTTGGAAATCTGTTGGTGAAATCCATAAATCTTTTAATCCCCTCATAATATTCAGCTGAAAATCTATCTTGCATATCAATCCAGCTCCTATCCATATCTGTATTTAATAGAAATAAAAAGTGAAATATCTTATTTAAATTCTAAAAAAACACATATCATTAAAATTTAAAAACCAAATTTGAAGGATAAAAAACATTACCTGTAGAGGACTCAACCACAGGTAACGGGGTGTGACTCGATTGTGGATCCATGACGGTGCAGTAACTTGATGACAGGGGTTCGACGGCCAGACTCGAAAGGAGCGGAACTGTTGGATGAAGCCTAGGAGGGTTCTACACGGTGGGGCACAATGGACTGGGAGGGTCCAACGGAGGCAGGAGGACTTTCCGGAGGGATGAAACGGGGCCAGGAGGGGATGACGGCGGTGGGACTGTCCAAAGGTGCAGCGCGGAGGCAGGGGTGGGGGTTTCCAGGTCGCGGGGGTGTTGGGGTCACGGGGGGTGCAACGCTGAGGCAAGGTGGTGGGGGTTGTCGGGGTTGCAGGTGGCGCAGCATGGAGGCAAGGGGGTGGGGTTCACCGGGGGTCGGGGTCGCCGTGGGTTATCGGGGTCGTCGGGAGGTCAGGGGTCGTCGGGGGTCGGGGAGGGGTCGTCGGGGGTCGGGGAGGGGTCATCGGGGGTCGGGATCTCCAGGGATCAGGGTCGTCGGGTCGAGGGTTCGGGGTCGCCGGGGGTCATGGTCGCGGGGTCGGGGAGGGGTGGGTCGTGGGGTCGGGGAGGGGATAATTAGGTTTTTTTCGATATTAAAGTGCAGCGGCCACCATTTGGCGGCCTCTATAAGCCCCCTGCCTCGAAAGTCCAAAATTCTAGTAGTGGGTACATAATGAAAAAATGTGATATTGATAACATTAATATCATTCTGTATGTAATGGAACTATATCCTATGGATAATAATCAAAACTTCTGTGACAAAACATGCGTGAAAAAAAGAAGCAATCAACACCCAAAACAATGGTAATAATGAAATATTATTAATGAACGGGTGATAAGATGTTATAAGAGGGTCATATATTATATTATAAATATGAATATCATGATGATATAAATTAATAACATGTTTAGAACCATTATACAGGATTTTAAATCATGTTCACCCAAAGGGAAGCATAATGTGGGATTTTGTCTCAATTTTCATTCCATTAATACATATTTGATATTATGCACCTATTTACTTTTATGTGGCGTATATACTACCCCTATGATATATTTACCATGAATAAATATTTATTCATTATAATTAATGTTTCAATTCAATTTTTATTCTTTCAATGGGTTATAATTTAAAAGTTACCAAAGAGGTAAGGATTAATTTTACAATCTCATTTTTTTGGGATTACCATAATTTTCATTGAAGGAATCTTATAATCCAAACTTCATAAAATCTATATATTTTCTTATCATATGTATATTTATGGGTTTTATATATTTTCTTATAAATTTTCATATATTTGGTACTTGAATCAAGAAAATAAATGTTTAAAATAAAAAATATTTTTTTTTCTCTTTTAATCAGATATATTTTTCTTCCATGTTCATATTTTTTAAAAATTATTTTAAAAAACTCCTTTTTATTAATCAAATTATTTATTGAGGAAATTCTAATTTATCATTTAATTTTTAAAATATTTTAAATAATATTTTTAATTCTTTTTAAAAGGGTTTTTTTTACTTTCTTTATAAAAAGTAAAAAAAGGAATGTTTTTTACGTATATGACATTAACGAACTTCCTTGCCACTGTAACCACTTTAAGATATTTATCTTATTATACACATATTCAATAATTTTACAAATAAAACTCTTTAATGAAATATTATTTTAATATTTCACCTCCATTTTCTTTATTTTTCCAATGTATATGATTTTATTACAAAACCTATATTTATGATATAAACTGACGGTCATCTCTTATCTCTTATTAATTTTGTGGTTATTAAATTTCTCTTGAAGCATTAACTTTCTTATGATAATTGGAAATTACATTTATGTTAAATATCCATATTCTTTATATCATTTATATGATTATTTCCTAAACCATATAACATTTTTACATATGGTGTTTTACTATGAAAGTTATTTGATTGACTGGGGAAATCTTAATAAATAGATATTATTCACTCAATGTTGGTATTTATTGATAAGTTATATTTTTTATGAATTTAATTGATCATTAAATATGTAAGTAATTCAATTGAAATGAAATGATGGGTGGGTTCTGATTATATATAGCTCCTCGATGCATCGATAAATCTCATGAGACAAATCAGTTGGCCAAATTAAATTTGTTTTTGGTGACCCATCGATTAAATTATCTTGGTGTAAGGTCTTGTAAGTATAGATATCATGATTTATGAGATCGTGACTTCCAATTTTATTCATTTCCTTCATTGATAATTCAATTTTTATTATCCATGATATTATTACATTGATATTATCCTTGGATGCATTTCTTTCTCAAGTTATTGATTAAATGGAATGTACTTTTAGTTATTTACATTGACATATTGATTGTGCCTTATTTATTCATGATATATTACATTGTACATAACCCTTACTAAGAATTTTATCTCACCCTTATTTTTTTTCCTTTCCTCGGGATATGAAGAAGTCTTCAAATTATTTTTGAGGATGTGGAACATTTACTTTTGTTATGTTTCATATTTTATTCCCAATGTAAATGGGTATCATGTATGTATATGGATCTCCAAGACTAATAAATTGACCAGTCCTTCACAATTAGATCTCTTGTATATATGTCAAAGTAATAAAGTAAACACTAGATCTAGGTTATTGGATTCAGGGTTGTTACACTTTATTTTTTCATAGGTTTTCATAATATAGGACACAAAGATGTTAGCTATCGAAAAAGACTTGTCTGTATATATTATGGGTTAAAATTCCACAATGTTGAAAGGTTTAGGAGAGGAAATTAAACTTTTTAAGTGAAGGGTGTTGCTACTTAACCCTTAAGATATTAGTAGGTTGTAGTATATGACTAGTCTGATCACAGAGCTATTACTTCAGGACTGCAGATGGATCCTGGGAAGGGCTCATCTGATGTATGTGATCCTCATGAAGGAGCCTCTAATTTTACCTTTTCCTTGAAAAATAATGAAAAATATGAGCCTATATTTTATAGATCATAGATGTTTGTGAAGGATAGGCATAAATTAAGGGACCTTAAGATTTCCCCTCAACCCAATGATGGGTTGGACACTATTGATGGGAATTATTTTTCTATTTTATCCAGAAATGATAAAAATTAGTGAAATATCCCTCATGATTCTTGGTCCTATAAAAGTGATCTTAAACTATATGAGGTTGATCTCTATAAAGTCTTATACTGTAAGTCTTATGGAAGCAAAGGGAAATATAATAAGGTTCCTTCTTCCCTTCAAGTGACTAAGGGCAAGGAAGCTAGTACCTTCAAACCAATTTTTCATGGGGAGAAGGTCATCTACAAAAAAATACCAGTAAGTAAGTCTGGAACCTCTTTTAAGGATCATTAAACTTCTATTGGTACTCAGGATATAGTTGGAATACCTGCTCAGGTGTGTTCTCTAACTTGGTATCTGGACCAGTCCTAGGATAAAAATTACAAAAGTTTTTTTATTACTGCTAAGGATGATAGCCATAATGGATGTGGATATAATTATATACTAGTTATGTTGGAATATGAGAAGGATAGATGTGCACATCCGGATGAGAAAGGGATGTAGGATAAATTTATACTCGAGGATACTCATGCTGCTAATGTATATGTGGATGAGGATAAGGACTCACCGGAAGATTTTCAAACTGAAGAAAACATGGGAAATACATATATGTTTTAGTCACATCACCTACTTATTATCATATCAATATTTTTATAAGTAGTGTTACTATTAAGGGGATGGATTATCTTGGAATGGTTATTGAAGACAATATATAAATGAAGCAATAGGTCCATGTGGTGGCCCCTCTAGTGCTAATGGATGAGAGTCATCAGGCGACAGGTAAGAGCATTGTACAAGATTCCAGGTTAGATACTCATACTGGTTTTGGAAAATATAGTATTTTTAGCATTCTTAACAACTTGAATAGATCATGTATTGGGTAATATTTCTTATAGGGTGATGAGGCTCGGGTTGAAGGATATCCCTCAATAAATGGGACTATCAAAGACCTTGATCTAGCATATGTTAAACATCAAGAGATTTAATAGTATCCATTAGTTCCAAGGAGCGACTCTATTTTAAATTCCATGTAAGAGGGATTGGTTCCACCCAAATAACAGGATCCCTAGGAACCTGAGGGTCCTAACTAATTGTATGAAAATGTTATTCCTTAAGATTATGATGATAAAACATGGAAAAATATCAAATCATGGAGGAGGGGATGCCACCTAAGAGGTCGGGGTAGTGGACGATCTTATTCTAATAGATGAATAATTTTTCCTTGTTTTCTTAGGGAGGCATCCTCCTCAAGATTGTTTCTTTTTTTCTTTAGGACACCTTTTTATTATCTCTTTTTGGAAGTTTTCTTTCATTGTTATTCATTTTTCGTCTCTCTCTCTATATATACTGTCTTTCTTCAAATTTAATAAAATAACCATGAGTTTAGATTTTCAAACTCATGGTTCGAGGTTATGTTTGATTAAATATAAAATATAAAATATTTTTTAATTAATTAATTAATTATTATTATTCATACTATATATAGGAGATTAAAATAACCTAACATGCACACACTCTCACACCTCGATGGTTCAAAACACATCCCTCCTCACAAGGATTTGCAAGCACCCAGTAGACCTATTTTATTACTTATGAATGGTCTTTAAAGGACCAAAAAGTTGAAGACCCAAAGGCCCTATGGTATGATAAATTGAAGTGACCTCTTATTATTATGCCCACATGCACCATGGACAACCTGAATACACCATAGTCCATTATTGAGAACTGAGGTTCCACGGCATGGCATCTCTCTTGGTATCTCCATTCTTAGAACCATATTGTGGTGCATTGTGAGTATGTGTGTCCTACACCATGAAGATTCCCATGGAACTTCCAAAGGGGAACCACCACTCCCATGGAAATATAGTGGTTTCCCATGTAATAACCTTTCGACTTCTATAGGGCTTCCTAGTGGATCCCCCAATAATGAACGGATCCACACACCTATAATAGAGGCTCCTCCTGGAGTGCCCCATGTTGCACCTTGCCTACATCATGGAGCTCATTGTAGAGCACTTCTATAACTCCAATTCTTTTTTTATTTTATTTTTGGATAATCTATATTTTTTAACTAGGTTGAGAGGTAACACTTTTATATGATTTGAAGACCCAAAGGTATAAAGTCCCTAGAATGATATAGTCCAATGGCCCAGTGGCATAAGGCCAAAATTACAACTGCTCCTCTTATAATCTCATCATTCATACCCACTTGATCATTGTATAAATAACCTTGTCATTGCCTATATTGACTTTTTGGGTGCTCCTATAGTTTTTTATACTTCCAGGGATTAGTCGAAGCACTATTTCACCCTTAATGGACTCCCCATGTTTAGATTCACTAGACTGCCACTGCTCGCACTCCACCAAAATTGTTCCACAGATCGGAGACCCTGTGGCCTAAAACCCTGTTTTTTTGGTTGAAATTCAATTTGAGATGAATAAAATTACTACTATAGTTACCTTATATAGTGTTTCATATAGTAATCACACTATTTTAGTAATAATGTACTACTATGGTGCCTGTGGAAATTATCTCCCACCTGGTTTTGAACTCGGGTTTCATGCAAGATTACTAGGTGACTTTACCACTTAGGTAAGCCCCCAACTATAAGTGTACTACTATAGATAATTATTTTATTAGCGCTAGATATCACTTTTATTAGTGATAAAAAAAATTGATAAAAGGTGACTTTATTAGTGCATTAAATGATAAAGGGTTTCTTTATCATGATCAGCTCTAATTTCTAGAAAAAATAAAACTTGAAAAATTTTAATTACTCATTTATTATCAAGACTAATTCATGTGTCCACAAAGTCACTCATACCCACTCCCTTTATTAATACTAATTCTAGTTATATTCATCATTAATTCCACAAATAAATACCCAGCCACCCTACTCGGCCACCCACACTTGTAAGAATTCGAACTTGTGGCCTTCTTGTGCAAAGTGAACGCCCTTGACACTACTCTACCTTATTTTATTCTATATTTTATTATATATTTATTTATATATATATATATTTACATATTTTTTATACATATATTTATTCTTCTAATTATATATATTTATATATTTATTTTTAAATACATTTATAAAATATGTGTGTGTGTACATATTTATATTTATATATTTATATATTTATATATTTATATATTTATACATGTGTGTGCGTGTGTCTATATATATAAATATATATAAAGACACACACAAATTAATGAATAGAATGTGACCTCATCACTCAAATCCTATATTAATTCCAAAGAGGTGAGATTTGAACCCCTGCCCAAAACATTCTCAACAGCACCCTTATTTAAATATTTATTTATACAATTAAATTTTTATATGTAAATATATGCATATATATATATATAATCTAAAAAATTGAAAATTTAAATGCCATAATATCCATATGAATGTAATCTTGGGAAATATATTCAGACTCCACTAAAAAAAGATAATAATACCCTCTTAAATG
Organism: Viscum album; assembly: GCA_963277665.1. Lineage (NCBI taxonomy): Eukaryota > Viridiplantae > Streptophyta > Magnoliopsida > Santalales > Viscaceae > Viscum > Viscum album. The sequence continues at coordinate 1,669,770,990 of OY728156.1, forward strand.
AAGCTAAAACTCCCTTGAATGTTAAAAAATTAGGGTATCCCAACTAAAAACTAAATTTTAGAGGCCTTATGATTCTTTTTGTCCAATGAAAAATTGGGTACAAAGTAAATCTTATGCCAAAGGTCGTAGATATTTTCACAAGTTTTTATTTGAAAACTTATGAAGTCCAAACAGACACCTAGATTAAAAGTTATTATCGTTTGAAGTTTAAGTCCAATTTTTAGCCCATCATAAGATATTTATTATTTTTTTCATTTTTTATATCATCAAATTGTTATTAATTAATATTAATTAATATTTTTAATTAATATTAAATTTTAATTATTTTACAATCTATTTTTCACTAAATCAATAATATATTAAGAGTAAATGCATATTTAGTATTATATAAATCATATTTAATAAAATATATTATATTTATATCAATGTAAACATGTTTATATACTATAATATGATATTTGATAGTATATAATGATTTTTTTATGAATTGTGCCTTTTATCACCACAAAAAAATGCTTTAACATTGATAAATGGAACACATTTATCAGTGCTAAGAAAAGTTCTGATAAAGGCTTACTTTTATGAGCGCTAAATTAGGCACTGACAAAGGGTGCCATTTTATCAATGCTTTTGTAGTAATATAGATCCCCATAATGCTTAGGACATCCACCCAGTGGTGTATCCATCCAAGACACTACCCATCCCAAATTGGGAATCTGAGTGGGGTGGTGGTGAGTTGAATTACTGGAGAGCACCATACAACTCCTGAGACATCAACTCACCGATATTTTTTTTCATCATCCACTTCACTGTCTCCTGCTGCTGACAGCCCTGCATTACCCTTCATTATGTTTTGTTGACATTCTGCCACTTTCACGGCCCTTCTATTTTGGAGTGTGGTGGCCTAGAGGCATTGTGTCCCTAAGACCTCCATACATAGTTTGAAAGCCCACTTTTGATGAAAAGTATCGCTATTATAGTATCCCGCTACAATCTCTATTACAGTACCCACAGTGCTACAGTGCTTTTACATTTCTGCATAAATTCATCCCTCTACAAATTTAAACCTGGGTCTGAAATTATTTTTATTTTCCATTATTTTATATATTTTAAGTGTATGTATTAAATTTCATTTAGAATCTATTTATAATTTATATTTTATATGATTTTAAACTCACCCGCTTCATTTAAAGTATAAATTATTATTATAGGTTGAGAGGATTGCATGCAACTAAATAGCACACACTTAGGAACCATAGTGGTTCAAGCCTCATCCCTCCTCATAATGCATGAAAAGTACTCATTTGACCTATTTTATTACAATTCATGGCCTAAAGGCCCAGAGTCACAAGGATCTTAGAACATAGGTGGCCCAAAATCCCAACGGCTCGAAAGCTGAATACATGGTTTTCCCCAAAATGAGTAAACTGCTTCATGTTGTGTCATCGGTTAAAAATAAAAAAGAATTTCATAAATATAAAAAATAAAAAATAATTTACATGACACAAACTTTATTGTTTAAAAACATACCATTTACAATTTAAAAAATGCATGCGCATAATTATTATTAAGTATTACATTGTTAATTGCATTATTATTAAGTATTATTAAATAAATTAATGATTTAAGTATAAATTTGATTATTAATTATTAATAATTAAAATTTTATTAAACTGTTATTTGTATCATTATTAATAATTACTATAGTAATTATTATAAATATTTATCTTCCAATAAGGAGGTGCATGAGCGGTACCACCCCCTGCTTGGCATCAAAAAGGTCAAGGGTTCTACACCCTATGACATCGAGTTGGGCGGATTTTTGTAGGGTATTTTATCATGCACTGTAGTAGGTACTGTAGTGGTTTCAAATACTAGAGTAGAAACGGTAGTAGTTGTGAGTACTGTTGAAGTATTATTCACTGAAGGGGTCTTTGAGCCAAAAAAATTATTATAAATCAATAAAAATTATATAATAGAAATAATTTACAATAAATTGATATAAATTACTAAAAATTTATATAAATAATTAAAATTAGTATAAATATCTCACTGATTAATATAATTAATAAAAAAATTATAAATGTTCATGAATTAATTAAAAATATTATATGTTAAGTAAAATTAGTGTAAATTAATAAAAATAAGTGTAAATTCATAAAATTTATTATAAATTCAATAAAGTTAGCTTAAACTAATAAAAATATGTATAAAGTAGCATAAATCAATAAATTTTAGTATAAATTAATAAAATTGATTTAAATTAATAAAGATTGTATAAATAAATAAAAATATTTTAATTCATTATAAAAATAATAAATTAATAGATATTAGTACTAATTGGTATAAATTAATAAAAATATTATAAATTAATAAAAACAATTATAAATAAATAAAAATTAGTAAAAATTTAATAAAACTAATTTAAATTAATATAAATTTATAAAAATTAATAAAAATAGTTTAAATTATTATAAAATATGATAAATTAAAAAAAATAAGTATAAATTAGTTAAAAATAGCATAAATTTAATAAAATAATTTTAAATAATAAAAATCTCTATAAATAAATTAAAAAATGTTCAAATTGTCATAAATTTTAATAAATTAATAAAAATTAGTATAAATATAATAAAACTAGTTTAAATTAAAAAAAATAATATAAATTAATAAAAATATTTTAAATTTTTATAACATATGATAAATTGATAAATATTAGAATAAAATAGTATAAAATATTTAAATTTCGTTAAATTTTTAAAAAATTACTATATAGTAATAAAAATTATTAAAATTTTCAATAAATTAATTTAAATTAATAAAAAATTGTAAATTAATAAAAAAATAGTTTTTATTTTTATAAAATATGATAAATTAATAAATAATAGTATAAATTAATAAAAATTACCATAAATTAATAAAAATCAGTATAAATTAGTATGGATTTAATAAAATTAATTTAAATTGATAAAAAATTGTGTAAATTAATGAAAAATAGTTTGAACTGTTATAAAGTTTGATAAATTTAATAAATTAGTTTAAATTAATAAAAAATATAAATTAATTAAAAATAGTGAAAATTATTATGAAATATGATAAAATGAAGAACATAAAAGAAAATAAAAGAAGTTAGTGATAAGAAGTTGTTGGTGTTAGGAGTTCATGATAAAGCAAATCATTGTTCTTTAAGATGTTAATTCTTAATATTTTATCCAGTGTTAAAATTAGACCTATCATTTAACATCTTCTTGTTTAAATTATTATTAACTCACACCGTCACTTTGCATGCGAGATTATATCTCTCACGTCATCACTACAATGTCACACTAACCCTCTGCAAGCAACATTATAATAATGATTAAGAGGAATATCGATGAACTAAAAGAAGAACCCAATGGTAGAAAAATAGGGGTGAACCCTACACCAAAAGCATTTTCACTACTATTGAAATTCTTAAAATAAAATAATTATATTATATTGAAGCACGAAGAACTCAAATCATCGTAACTTCTACCTTCAAACAAGAGAAAAGGTTAGTTCTTTATTTTTATGGAGTTTAGAAGGAGCATGGTTGTAGGAAACACAAAAGATAAAATAAAAGTAAAAAGAAGTTAATAGAGGAAGAAAAATAATAAATATAAAAAAATGATTAAAAATTTACAACAAAAAAACCACACACTTATCCCATGAAATGGATCACTACAAAATCCCTTTATTTAAAGGGGATAATTACATATTTATAGGCAAGGGAGGTGGAATAAATTTTTTTCAATTCTCTCTATCTAAATTTTACGCATTTTTTTAAAATTAAATGGTAGAATACGGAAAAAAAAATCACTAAAGTTGTTCATAAATGTATTCTCATTTATTACTCCAAATTTCAGATTATTTTTCTATGTATTGAATATTTTATGGTTGAATAATTATAGAAACTATTTTTTTCTAAATAAACTATCCAGATTCAATGTACCAAATGTCAATGAATTTTTGGATAACTTAATGATAGAATATTTGAGTGTGGTCTTCTATGGAGTTCTTACATGATGTATTTCATGTTTACCCTTAAAATTTAAGCCTATTAAACAATATTTTTAATGATTTATTATTGAATCATTAATGATAATATTTCCATCCTAGCAGATTCATTGAATCTAGATGAATCAACTTCACATGAGTTTTTGACCATGATAACTTATGAACCAAAAGTTCATCCAGTTGGATTAAATGATCCAGATAATTTCTCCTAACTTATGTAAAAAAACAGGCCAATACTTATACATGAAAAAATGTTATGTCTAAATTATTATGGTGGGACACATCCAATTATATCCACATAAGATTTGAATACAATTAATCAAATCATCTTAATTCTCTCTTTTTCTTTTTCTGTTTTTCCTATTTGTTATTTTTTTCCTTCTTTTCAAGAGTTTTACTTAGAATAGATATCACATCCACCATATAACCCTATATGATCATAAGACCATCGGCCTAGTAATGGTGATTTTTGGACTACCTAAGAAATAACCCATGTTTTTATTTTTTTAGAGGATGGGATGATATAAATTAAATACAATGAATATCGAATCATACCCATGTATCTCTCTCCACTACCAAAAATAATGAAACATACCCCACTCACCCAAAAAAATGAATTTCATCCCAAATAACATGCACAAAAGGCCCTTCCCCCATATTCAAACATGAAATATCCATGAAAAGGTATAAATAGTTAATGTAAGGAGAAATTAGATTGTAGTGTGTCTTAAACCTATAAGGAAATTCATGGATAATATGAGCTAAACAAGGGTAAATGTAAAAGGTAGGTATCAAGTTAAAAAACATGTATTTACAAATAAATGTCTCAATCATATCAAAAACATTTTATGAACTTCAAATCTTTGAAATAGAATAATAAAAATTTATAGTTTGCACAAAAAACCAAGTTTCACTCAAGACAGTGTGGGTATTAAGAACAATGTGTCAAAAGGGTTCAAAATACCTCACAGGATGGGAAAAAATAATTTCTGTCAGTGTTTCATGAACATGGATTTTAAAAATTGGTCAAACTCATAAAAATACTTGAATATAAAAATCCAAAAAAAATTTCTACATCAATGATAATTTAATATCCATTTTATCCAAAATTAAAAAAACTCACTTAAAATCAATTTAAGTGAGAAAAATGAAAATGAATATTCATTGAATCTCCAAGTTCCTAAAAATGAAAAATAAAAATAAAAGACTCAAATACTCCTAAGTAGGTTGACACTCCCCCCATGCTTAAATTTAACTACACATAATTTATACTCAACAAAATAAAAGGGTAAGGGTAGATAAATCAAAGAGAATGAAATATAGAATCTAAATTTATTTTTTAGTAGAATACTTGAGTTAAGATACTAGGTACTGCTACTTCAAAGCTATAGGGAATAAAAAAATAAGATCTTTATTGAATGTAAATTAAATAAAAATAAAGATAAAGGAAAAAATAAAAAGAATAAAATTTTGTATGGACCCCCAAGTGGATATTGGTTTTGACTGGATCTGGTTGGTACTTCCAACGGTCATCCAAAGTCTGATGGTGGATGTGTTTTGTGTGATTTGAACCACCACATCCTCTTATTTTCAATGTATATACCTTAACATGGGTTTTAGAGGACTCCTGGATAGCCTAAAACAATTACATCCCCTTAGCAATGTAGTAAACCTTCCAAGGTTGGGGTAGGATAATGAATGGATCCCCCTCTTTCACTTCAGACACAAATCCTTTGTCCTATTTAATGTCAATATCTAGGTCCTGATCATGAAATTTTATTTTATAAATTTCATAAAATGGGAATTTAGAAAAAAAATCAACTTAGATATGATTAAAACATTAAGGATCAATAAATAAATCTTCCCCTTTAAATAGGTTATCTTGGAATTTGATTTCTTCCAGTAGGTCCACTGGTAACTTAGTCTCAGTAGGTGTATGATCTTCTTTATCATTATCCTTCAAGGACATCCATGTATTATATGAACTTGAAAAATTAAAGCAATGGGTAATACTCAATTTATTTTCAATAAAATCATAATAAAATGAGTTCAAGATAATATTTTCTCTATGAGTAAGATCAGATTTTAATTATTCTTCTTCGCTTAGTGATTCTTGGAGTAGGTTTGTTATAGATGGAGGTAGGTAGTCAATATCCTTTGATTTTTCTTTAAATTACACCACTTGGGTGGAGTCTTATTGCAAATCCAAATAGAGGTATAGGGGTATTGATTTTTCATTTAAAAATATAGAATAATCCCATACCTTTTTAGATTCTATAAAATCAACTCAATATTCATCCAATAAAACTTGATCTCCCACATGTGCATCAGTTAGAAACTATTCTTCTTTAACATCCTCTGAAAATGTAATGGATAGGTTTGAGACTATTTTTTCATGATGTATTCCTCACATGGTTCTTCATTTGAAAATTTTGGAAACACAATCTTTGATTCCTCCTCTTCCTAATCCTTCTTTTGAGACTCCAATTCCATCAAGGAGGTTGAAGTAATTTCTATTTCATTCCTTAGTTCTTTAGTCATTTTTTCATTATCCTCCTATTGAATCTTCAATGATACATTTTATATAGACTCATCAAAATTTTTAATAATAGTCTAATCATAATAAAATTCACTATCAACCTTCATCTTTGACCTTATTATAGAATTATATACAATAAAGTTCTATTTTTTGGTTTTTGAAATATATAATTTTTTAAGGGTTTTTTTAGAAATAGTGTGCACAAGAACTTGGCCTCCCTAAAAATGACTCCAAATTTATGTGTGAGGTTTTTCATGAATATCCCTTAAATAAATTCTTATTTTACTAATAATGAAATATAATTTAACCCCAAGTATGATCTCTCAAGGAGGCCACTCACACACATTACTTTTATATTGTCATGATTATATTTAAATGTAAAATATTAAAATAAGGGTTTTAAAAAATTCATGTGATAAAAATATAGAAAAATAAATGAATTAAAAATAAAATGAAGAACACTGGATAAAATAAAAGAAGTTAGTGATAAGAAGTTGTTGTTTGTAGGAGGTCACGGTGAAGTAAATCATTATTATTTAAAATATTAATTCTCAATATTTTATCCAATGTTTAAATCAACCCTATCATTTAACCCCCTCCCATTTGAATTGTTATTATCTCACACTAACCCTCTGCATGTGAGATAATCTCCCTCGCATCATCACTATAATTTCACACTGACCCTCAACATGCAAAATTATAATAACTATGGAGAGTAATATAGATGAACAAGAAAAAGATCCCAATAGTAGAAAAAAGTGGGGTGAACCCTTCACCAAAACCAGTTACACTACTATTTAAATTATTAGAATAAGATAAATAAATTATGGTAAAGTGAAATGAACTCAAAGCATCATTTCTACCTCCTTCAAACAAGTGACAAGGTTATTTCTCCATTTTCATGGAGTTGTGAAGGATCATGGTGGGGGGAAACACAAAATAGAAAATAAAAGAGAAGAGAGGAGAGAAAGAAAACTAATAAATATAAAAAAAAGGATTAAAAATTTTACAGCACAAAAACCACAAAATTTTCCTATGAAATGGATCACTATAAAATCCCCTTATTTTAAAGGGGGATAATTACATGTTAATAAGAAAGTTTCATGGAAAAAAATTATTCAATTATCTCTATTTAAATTTTAAATTTAAAAAAAATTGTAGAATATGGAAACATTTTATCTAGGAAAGTTTTTCATACATGTCTTATAATTTCTCCTAAAAAATCATCTTATTTGGCCATGTATTGAAGAATTTATGGCCAAATCATCATATAAAATAATTTTTTCAATATTTAATGTACCAAATTTACACACATTTTTAGATAATGTAATTGTAGAATATTTGAATTTGGTCCTATATGGACTTCTTTCTAGATGTATTTCATAATAAAACTTAAAATTTTATCCCCTTAAATGATGTTTTGAATTATTTATGGTTGAATCATTAATGATAACATTTTTAGTCTAGAAGATTCATTGAATCTGGATGAAAAAAAAATCACATGTGTTTTTGACGATGATAACTTGAAAACCAGAAGATGCTCAAGTTTTATGAAATGATCCAAATGATTTCTTCTAACTTATATAAAAATTTAAGGTCAATACATGTATGGTAAATAAATTTTATGGTCAAATTAGTGTGGTGGAACCCATCCAGTCAGATCCACATCAGTGTTGAATTCATGGAAATTTATATCCCCTTAAATAGTGGATCCAAATTTCATTATCTAAATGAAAAATATATATATATTAGTGAATAATCTGTCCAAAAATAGGGGTTAGGGGTCAACAAACCCCCTAAGGTGTGGGGCTTGTAATAATAATCTGTCCAAAAAAGTTTATGAAAAAATTCATCACAAAAAAATTATGATAAAAATACAGGAGTGGTTTTAAAAGGATAAAAACTAATTTCCATGAAAATTTCAACTTCATGCTTAAAATATATATTTTTGATTAAATATTAAAATAAAGAACAATTTTGGAGAATTTAATCAATTATTATAAATAAAGTATTCAATAAAAGTGTGGTTTATCAGTTTGTGTGTTCATGTGTGACATGGAATCATTAATATTAAATATAAAAGTGTTCTTGAAGCAAATGAACCATTAATATTGGAATATAAAGTGCATATAGTTTATCATGAAATATTACTATATCTATTAAAGATATTTAAATGATTGGTGGCGTGTAATAAAAATAAAATCTTGTGACAATTAATTTATGGAACATGAAAGTGGTTCTGCTGAAGTGAAAGATCTGGAAATTTTTCAAGAAATTTCAATTAATATATCTCTTAATCTAAGAGATACAGATATTGATGATGATACCCTATAGTTAATGGGTGATGGATCTAATGATTTTAATAATGTGACTAATGACTTTTATATTATAAGAAATGATGAAATTGATGATCATATGGAATTTTATGATGAGAAGGAGAAAGGTGAAGATATTGACACTAATGAAACTAAAACTAAAGTTGAATATGAATATGAAGAATATTACTGATTTATTATTTATTTTTAATAAATATTTATTATTTTTTTATATTTGGTATTTTTATTAACAATTTTTTTAGGTAACACATTTACAGTCCGTTGATTTAAAAAAGGTTTTATAATTTTTAAATTGCTTATATTTTTTAGAATTCAAAATTTGTTATAAATTTATTTATATGTTTCTAATGGATCATAATTATGATGAATTTATCCATTCTTTGACTAATGATATATTACTTGATGATGAGCATCCTGATTTTTCATTTCAGGTTTTTGACACAGTGATACTAGGATGGGTAGGCTCCTTGCGAGATTGATGATTCCAGATCCCGTTTCACAGCGATGTCCATCTCATGACTTTGATCCTTGTCTAAGGAAGTATGTTTAAATTATAATTTTATTTAGTTTCCATTTAATTTAATTTATTTATTATTAATTTTAATAATTATTCTTATTTTTTAGTTTTTAACATATATTTTTTGGTAATACTAGCGATATTTTGAGAAACTATCTTTCAACTTAATGGGTTTCATGGGATAGAGTTCTTATGGAGTTTCATCGTCGTATATTCAATCATTGGTTGGTACATAAAAAATTATGTATTTTAATTTAAATTTATAAATTTTATAGTATATCGTATTCTTAAATTAGTACCCAAACTGTGCATTTTAATGGCATAATCATTTAATTAAAAATTCGCATACACACAATCATAATTTGAAGTTATTAAACCCATTATAAGGCTTTAAAATTTAATGATTATCCCATAATATGTTAATAAATGCATAGTATCATTTGATATAACTAAAATTATTTTAATTACTAAGCCTTCAAAGATGAGTGACTCTTCAAATTTCATACTTTTTGATCTCGTCAAGTGACCGTTCATCCACCTATGATAAAGCAATGTGGATATGAACAATTTTAACATCGGCTCTTAGGGAGTCCCTTATATCATTTTTGTTGACGGTCTTGGAAAGGGAATTATAAATCACCCTTTTCTTGTTGAATTGGATTCTCTGGGCAGTTTTGTTAACATCCACATCAGTTGCATACTTACTTTATGTTTTGAGTGCACCCTTCAATAACTCTTTCACCTTCCATAACATTGATTCACTCTGAGCATCCAAGTCAAGTTCCACTTCGTCTACCACACCTTCAAATCAAGTTTTTTTATCCAAAACAATATTAACTACCTTTCTCAGATCTTCGGTAGACAATCTGGTGAGGGTTTTTATCCAAAATAATATTCTCAGTCTTGGCTTTCTTCCCTTTTAAAGATGATTAAGTCATATGAAACATGGGATAAATTGGAAGGGGCTAGATATCAACTCAAATTTTTGTTTTTCAATCCATCATCATCTTCAAAATTGAAAAGGTAAGGTAAATTTTTCTTCAATCGGAAAATTTAAAGTAAAATTTATATACGATTGTAGATATATCAATGAGATAGGGTATTTTATTTGAATGGAAATATTATATTGTTTTTGTAATGCTAAATAATATAAATAACTATTAATTTACATATCATAAGAGGTAGTGATGAAGATTCCATGCCACTTAACTCGGTTACATGTGAATTTTTATGATTGAAAACATCCTAACAAGAAGGGAGTGTTGAAAATTTAATGAGAAAGCATAAGTGTTTTGATGAGAATATACAATAGTTGAAAATTAATGAAATTACAATTATAATAAAAAAATAAAGATATGTTAGATGTCGTTACCTCTAAATGTTGAATAGTATTTTGAAATTTTGAAATTTTTTGTTAGTTGTTAGTAATGAATAGAAATTTGAACGTATTATGATCACATGAATAATGATGGTTCTAAATGTTAAATTAAGATATTTCCATATTGAGTAGCAGTTGTTTGGATTTAAAAATATTTAAATCTTGAGGGAAACCAAAAGTATCATTGTTATGTAAGTAATAAAGTCAGTTCAATTTAATCCTGTAAGTCATATAAAAATATATAAAGTATAATGACATTGAATAATTACTTGAATGGGTTTTTCTCTAAGCTCATATGCAGATTTTTATATGAATTGCATAATTTTTTTGTCAAATAGAACAATAGATATGGATCTTGTATGATCATTTAGAAGTACTTGAACACTATATCTTCAAGAATACAAAAATAAAAATTTGATTCATAGAATGTACTATTACTTAAGATTTAATCTAAAATTTCTTATTTAGTGGTCTAGAGATATCTAGTTAATACCTTAGAAAATTATATGAGGGAGATGTATTCCCATTTTTATACCAAGTAATGTCATTCAAACATTTAACCTTTTTTCTAACAAGAGATGCATGATTCATAAAACCAATTGTAGTTACTTTGATTTTTTTTTCACAATGCCTTAGGTGTTCACTTTGTAGCCTATGATAAAAATTGATCTAAACATTTTCAAATAAGAAATAAAAAAATATTTTAATATATGTAGCTTCATAGTTGAACAATAATTATAAAATGATGGATTACCTCAGTATATGAATTTATTTGAAGTAAGTTTTTCTTATTTTCAAAGAGAAGAAATGGTGAAGTGAGCTTTCAAAAATTATATATGGGATGATATTTTGAGGTGACTTCTATGGATTAAACCTTAAAGTGGTGCACACCAAAATTCGGTGATAGTTATCAGTAATAGAAGTCACTTAGAATGGCATGAAAAGAAACACTTAGAAATAAAGTTTATAGAGAAATATAAAGTTACAAAACCTAATTATTAACAATCGGAATATTGGGATTAACTAGAAGCTTTGTGTAATTCAAACTTATGATAACAATAATTAAATCTATATTGAATAACATTTAATTATTATCAAAGAGGATTTCAGTAAGATATTATATTGAATTTAATATTGTTTTTCATAAAAATCACTCATGAGTTTCTTAGACTGAACAAGTTACATCACCAAAATATTGATTTTGTGTGATTCAGTTTCCATTAATTTAGTCAACTGGTCAGTAAACTCATCCCACAATGTGCAATGGTAACACCACTACAATTTTTTTGTTACATAAAAAATAAAATTAATAAAATTAATGTACACACCATTGTACTAAATTTTGTAAGATTTATTACCTTTCATATATTAACATAATATGCATCCTCTAGTTTATATTTTCCCACATTTTCATTGGTTTGTGGTGATAAAGATGACTGATTACATCTATGTAATAGATGAAGTTGGTGAAGTAATACATAATGAGATTAAATTTACTATACTGTAATTATTAGTAAAAACAGAAAATACATAGTAGTGAATCCATAATATGATTTGAAAACAGTTATTCTATGTTATTAAACACCTGGAAAAGTCGTGAACTTTAAGAACTATGTAATATAAAAAAGTGATGCAATTCATAATTTAAACAATAATGTAAAATGAAGCTGACTATTACATAATATGAAACTGTGTTGATGGTTGTGTCTGTGACAGTGAGAAAATTTAGAAACATGCATGGGAAAATTAGTTGATTTTACAGTAACTCGAGAGTGGATCTCAATATAAAAGACTCCTTATCTTGGAACAGTTCAATTTTTTTTGTTATAAAATTATATAAGGAAAAATAAATATCAAAATTTAGGAATTAAAGAATATGGTTTCAAATGAGAAGATTCATGGGAAGTTCAATAAAAAAAGAGTGAATCAAATATGTGATAAAAAAACCCTATAAATCAATTATCCTTATACAATAGTGTAGTATAATACTCATTCACATGTAGAATTACATACTAAAAACCTTATTTCAATATTGAAAAAATAATAAGTTTTAAATGTTAGCATATTTGGTAAATTTTACAAATCTAAAAGTAGTAGTTGGAACTCAAAACCAATAGGAAGATGATGTTCCAGTAAGAAACATAAAAATTTGAAAATTAGACATAGTAGCTAAGTTAAAAAAAAGTTGGATTAATAATTCACTCAGTAAATGGTGGGTTATTATATCTCTATAAGAAAGCAATAATGATACCAAGATATATGAAGATGTTATGGGATTTGTATGAATGGAATAATAGTTATGAAGAACAAGATTAAAGTAATTGGAAATTGATATACAAACATTTTATCTGAATATGGGGAATGTGAACATATGATAACCAGAATTGAAATAAATGTTCTATTAAAAATGATGCATGCATTTTTTTAACAATTCATATCAAAATTAGAGACATATATACAAATTTACCAATGGGTATTCCTTAGGAACCATTATGTATTTGATTTCATGAAAGAGGGATTTAGACCTGGTAAATATACTAAAGTAAAATGTATAGAATAACCCATAAAATCATACTATAAAAAAATTATAGTTTTTTGTAAATCAAGTGTGTCAAATAAGAATAATCAAGTACAAATTTTTAATGGTTATTATTGAAAAAATAGATAACCAAAGAGAAAGTAAGACACGCTTTATAACCATTTAAAGGAGGTATTATTAGACATAATGATATGTTTCAAGAATTATATATCACATAAGTTGTTAAAGTCAGCATCATTAGGGATGTAAAATGAATGAATATATCCCAAAAAATCATCAATGTTAAAAAAAGAAATACTAAAAAAGAGGGAATATTATGTTGTCATGCATGCATGTATAAGAGGTAAACATACATGTACCTTATATTTGTATCCTTATTCATTGTACATATAACATATCTTCTGAAAAAAGATACCATGTTTCATTCCATAAATGGTAAGGATGATAAAAAAATTTTGACAACAGCATATGAGAAAACAACATGTGCAATGAATCTCATGTTTCCTAAACAGATGCTTCTTTTAAAGCTTCAATAAACTCAATTTCATCTTAAAGTAATCCTAAGGAATGAAAAACTTCTCTACATGTCTCATGATATGTATCATTGACAATCATGATGTCACAATAACAGGTCGTCTCTCCTACCTTATCCAATTGTGGGGGATACGTAGTGAAACCTTCCTATTGAAAATTTGTGTTTTTGAGGCTAACATTTATGATCACCTACATTGAAGGAAAAATTTAATGTTATTTCTGCATATGTGAGATTACATACTTCATGAAATGTTTCATTCACTTAAAACCAAGATGTGAACATGGTTTGAGTTATTGTTGTTTTTTTAAGATATATTCACTAATTTCATCATAAGTATAAGTAACACTTTATTGGTTTGGTGGATGGAAATGTAATATTTCAATAGGAGGAAACCTATAGTGGTTGTCGAAGTTGAAAATTCTCCATGCATCTTTACATGGTGAGATATATCGACATTCATAGTACATTTTAATCTCATCATCTTCACTTTTATTTTGATTTTTTCATGAGACTCATAAAGAGAATTGGGTACACAATTGTGTCCTTTATTTATGTATTTGAAAAAATATATGATGGAATGTGATTGGTTTAAAATTTCAAGGTTGATTTGAGTTTGGTATTTAAGTACAAAATATTGGTTGTAAGGGACAACATAATTATTTTCAAGGTCGACGCCATTCTTTGAGATTGCATTACCTATATCTCATATTATATAAATAGCATATCCATCCTCATCTGAGAAGTTAAAAATAAATTTTTTGGGAAATAAATTTGAGTATTTAATAATTGATATTTACCATAATATAATCATTAAATTCGTCAATCAAAATTAATAATAAGAATATTCTCTAGGAATGTATTCTTTGTGTAAAGAGAAGAATAGAGAGATAGGTGATATTATTTGTAATTGCGCCAACTAATGAATATACATGTAGGTGTAAAAATAAAAATATCAGTGTATGCATATACTTTCACCAATTGAATCACTATGCATACTAGAATAAATTTGGTGCTTTTTTAATTTGTTGATGTGTTATTTATATTGTAATTACATACAATATACAAAGTATGCATACAATAAGAATCATATAGTATACAATGTATGCATATTTCAATTCCATAAGATGTGAATCTAAAAGAGACATGGTAGGCATGAGATTATGAATTGTATATTTTATACAATATAATATAGGAATGGAATCCAAAGAAACAAAAATAAATTAATTTTTATTGAATAAGTGTGAAAAAATCACCCAATTAGTGAGGATAGGGTTTTTGATGGAGCCCATGGAAGGGTTTGTGGCAGTGGGGGTATAGAATTTGTTGCGGATCAAAGATGGTTACCTTAGATTTTCAAGTGGATATCTATTCCACAAAAAACATAGAAACACAAATTAGAAAATATAATAATTGAAACTAGATAAACAAAAATCAATTAATTTTTATTAGAGAAAAGAATGAAAAGATCATCATATTAGTGAGGATAAGGTTTTCGATGGAGCCCATTGAAGGGGACGCGACAGTGGGGGCGTAGAAGAAGTGGAGAGGGAAGAGGATTCTATGAGGTGGGGATGCTAATAGGTAAAGGTACATGGAGGAGAGGGAGTGGAAAATATAGGTATATATATTTGGAGGAGAAGGAATTAGAGGAGGTAGAGGGGCAGATTCGGGGGTGGAGACTAAAATTTCCGTAACAAATAAAACATGAGATAAACAATTTCATTGAGAAAAAATGATTTTAAAAAAATAACTCCTTTGATGAATCAAAATCTACTAAAATTATGCATGATTGTATAATACTTTCAGAATAAAGTTGATTATTTTTATGATAGTTCAACATCCATTTATGATTAGTTTAGTGGCCTACTCATTTTTTACAAACAAATCAATGAATGTTTTGAGTGTCAAAAACTAAATAAGAAACATTTAGAGCATTAAATGATTAATTTAAGATATAATTATCTATAAAAACCAATTAATTCATTAAAAACATCTTTTAATATATTGAAACAAAAAAAATTAAGATATAAGGGAGAATATAAAGATATGATATAATACACGCACCTTTTAAGTTAACTAAATAAGGAACTACATCGTATAATAGAGTTCAAATTCCCTTTAATGCAGTAAAAATACCTATGAATCAATGAAGTAAAAACACATGTCAATCAATTTTTGTCATCACCCATCAAAAGGATCTAAAAAAGTCTGAAACTTCCATAACAAATGGAACATGAGATAAAAAATTTCATAGAGAAAAAATGATTTAAAAAAATATGTAATTCCTTTGATGAAGCACAAGCTACTAAAATTAGGCATGACTAGATAATATATACGAAATTATGTTGGGTATTAGGATGATAGTTCAAAATTCCTTTATTATTATTTTAGTTGTCTTCCCATGCTGCACAAACAAATTAATGAATGTTTTGGCTGTCACAAAATAAATAAGAAACATTTAGAGCATTAAACACTAAATTTAAGATATAATTATATATAAACACCTATTAATTCATTAAAAACACATTTTCATGTAATTGAAACAAAAAAACATTAAGATATAAGGTAGAATATAAAGATATGATACAATACAGGCACCTTTTATGTTAAATCAATACAGAACTACAACATATAACAGAGTTCAAACACCCTTTAATGCGATAAAAACACATGTGAATCAATGTAGTACAAACACATGTAAATTAATTTTTTTATTCACCCATCAAAAAGATATACATAAATATGAAACCACAATAATAAATGGAACATGAGATAAATAATTTCATAGAGAACAAATGATTTAAAACAAAATATTTAACTTCTTTGATGAAGCACAAGTGACTGAAATTAGGCATGATGGTATAATACTGACAGAATGATGTTGGGTACTTGGATAATAGCTCAACATTCCTTTATGATTAGTTTAGTGACCTACTCATGTTTTAAAAACAAATCAATGAATGTTTGGACTGTCAAAAACTAAATAATAAACATTTAAAGCATTAAGTGCTAAATTTAAGATATAATTTGGTATAAAAACCTGTTAATTCATTAAAAACACCTTTTCATATAAATAAAATAGAAAAACATTAAGATATAATGTATAATATAAATATATTATACAATACATGAACCTTTTAAGTCAAATAAATACATAACTACAATGTATAACAGAGTTCAAACACCCTTTAATTCAGTAAAAAACACATGTGAATCAATACAGTATAAAAACATTTTAATCAATGTTTTTCGTCACCCATTAAAAGGAACATGGAAAAGAAAAATCAAAACTACATGGTTAGGGAAGATAAAATAGTTGGATAGGAGGAGATGACTTGATTAGGTAGTCTATACAATCAGGGGAACATTGAAAGAGGAAGAGATGGATCGAAGAAACCCTCCCAGTGGAGTGGTTATTGATCTAAAATAGGGTAGGGTGTTTATAGATCCAAAATCAATGAAACCCTACCCAAAGTGGTAAATCAGATTCCGATGTGAGGATAAATGACTGATTGATTAGTGAAGGAGGATATTGTGAGTTCATATTACGGGAGGAATTAAAAGGATTAGAGGTGGATGAAACCCTTTTTGAAGGTGTATGTGGAGTTGGAGGCCAATTCAAAGTCAGAGGTGGAGGCCGATTCATAGGAGGAGGTGAAGTCGGAGGTAGGTGGAGGCGGAGGTAGGCAGAGGATGATATACAGGAGGAGACGGAGGTGAAGGCTGATGTACAGGAGAGTCAGGGAGGGGATGCATAGATGGGATTATGGGGAGGAGAGTCGGGGTGTGGGGGAGGAATTTGGGATAACGGTGACATGGAGAGGTTGAGCGGAATTGAAGGTGGGGTAGACATGTAATGGAGAAATGATGTGTAGATGACACATGTAAGAAAAATTACAATGTTTAGTATAGATAATAAATATTTTCAGGGTGTTTGGTCTCTTATTGATGAGAGCGTAAGATTCTCTGCTTGGGTGGCATGGGAAGTGTGCATGCACGATTGTTTCTATCACTTTTTACACGGCCTTTGGAGGAGAACTATGTGGAGAGCATTTGTAATTGTATTTGATGATTATTGTAGGCCTCATCGACCAAATTATGTCCCCACTCAGGCTTGGGATGGACTATGGGCATACAATATTAGAGAGACTTTCCTAAGGAGATCCAGTTCTGGTCACCGAAATCAGAGGTAGGATCTTTCACATTGAGAGTCATACTTTTAGTATACATCATCGTCATATGGTAATTAATATTGTGTAATAAATTTATATATTTATATTTATATTTATATTTATATTTATATTTATATTTATATTTATATTTATATTTATATTTATATTTATATTTATATTTATATTTATATTTATATTTATATTTATATTTATATTTATATTTATATTTATATTTATATTTATATTTATATTTATATTTATATTTATATTTATATTTATATTTATATTTATATTTATATTTATATTTATATTTATATTTATATTTATATTTATATTTATATTTATATTTATATTTATATTTATATTTATATTTATATTTATATTTATATTTATATTTATATTTATATTTATATTTATATTTATATTTATATTTATATTTATATTTATATTTATATTTATATTTATATTTATATTTATATTTATATTTATATTTATATTTGTATTTATATTTGTATTTATATTTGTATTTATATTTGTATTTCTATTTGTATTTATATTTCTATTTATATTTGTATTTATATTTATATTTATATTTATATTTATATTTATATTTATATTTACATTTACATTTACATTTACATTTATATTTATATTTATATTTATATTTATATTTATATTTATATTTATATTTATATTTATATTTATATTTATATTTATATTTATATTTATATTTATATTTATATTTATATTTATATTTATATTTATATTTATATTTATATTTATATTTATATTTATATTTATATTTAATACTAAATGCATTTGATAAATTTATGCAGTCTATAGCTGATCCAAACATTATTGAGTTTGATGTGTACAAGAAGATGTATAGTGATAGTCTTGGATAGATTATTGATGAGATACAACGAAATATTTTGGTTAGTATTTTTTCCAGTTTTTTCAATTAAAATAATATTTTTTTATCTTTTAAATTTCTATTCATGCGGTTTTTAGGTTACATATGAGATAGAGGTTTCTTTCACATGCAAGAGTTTGGTCGAGACATATGGTGGAGATGAGGCCTCATGTGAGTTACATTTTGATGAAGCGTCTTGGATGTGGGTGACGATGAGTGGCCTCCAAAAATATCGGGTGATTCGTATTGGTTCACGATCGACCCCGACTAGTTTTTATGGAAGCAATGTCATCAAATAACTCAAAAGGATCACCATCGTCAATGTCATTTGTTGTTTTAGAGTACGAGGAGAGGTTGCGAGTTCAGGATGCGGTTATACAAATATTGACCAGAGAGTAGGAAGAGCAACGATGACAATGAGATTAGCAACATGAGGTGGTGATGGACTATATGTGGCAGCTCAGGCTCACATGTGGTTTAGGGATAGAGTTCCCTTTACCAACTGGACTTGATTTCCCATCCCTTGTTGGACCTGATCTCTCACTCCATCAGTAATATTTTATGATTTATTTAATATGAAATTATTTTATGTTATATTTTAGTTTTAATTTTATAATGAATGGGTATTATTTGTATTTTTATTATTTACCATTTTTTTACTATTTGTGATTGAATAAAATTTCCATCTAAAATAGTAATATTTACAACAGAATAAAATTTTCATCACAAATAGTAATATTTGCAATGAAATTAACCACCACAAACTATTTGTGATGGATTTTCATCGCAAAAAAGGTGTATTTTTTGTAGTTAAAACTTAACATGTATACTCTAAAAATATTCAACTAGATGACATTGAAAACTTGAAAAATATAAAGTTTAAATACAATCTAAATGAAATTTAAAATATTTACTGGACACATTAAAAATATTTGATAAGAAAAATATATATAAAAGTAATAAAAAATAAATAATTTAAATAGTATAAAACAATGATGTTTAAAAAAAACATAACATCTATACTATAAAAATATTTCTACACATAACATGTTTTATGCTTGAATGATTATTTATCACTAATTACATTATTATTTATATTATTATAGAGTAGTTTTAAATATATAAATAATTAGATTATTTATTTAATTTCAAATTATTATTAATTTTTTTAATTTCCCTGCTAATTATATTTTTACTAATTATTATTAAAAAAACTTAATTATATTATTATATTTCATTTATTATAATACATTGTAATTAATTATAGTATTAATGAATATTAATTACAATGGTATTATTACATGTTATTAAATAAATTAATAATTTGATTATTAATTATTGTTGATTAATTTTTAAGAAAACTATTATTTACATCATTATTATTAATGATTACTAATTACATTATTATAAATTATTATTAAATACATTAATAATTATGTTATAAATTACACTAATGATTATTATTAAATACATTAATAATTAGTTTATTTATGATTGTTAATGTAAGCAGGCGGTGACACAAGCGATGACATATGTAGATGATGACGTTTGCAGGGTGACGCATACGGACGATGATGCATATAGGGTGACGCATGCAGACGATGACATGGGGAGGGTGGCGCAGGGAGACTAATGCAGGAAAGGTGTGCTAACCTAGTTCACATTGATGTAGCATAGGGCCCCACGGCCATGTATTGGGGTTTCAAGCCCTCTTGACCTTTGTCATTCATTATGGGGAGAGAGAGGCTTGACCCACAGATGCTTGAATGTGTGTTGTTTTGATTAATTGTAATCCCCCTATGATAAATAAAAAATATGAATTATTAATTACTCTATTAATTATTAATAATTACACTATTATCAATTATTTTTCACAGAATTATTGAATATATTATTTATTTAATTATTAATTGTTTGTAATTTCATTAGTAATCATATTATAAATTACAATATTATTATTGATTGTTATTATATTTTAATAATTACATTATTATTTATTATTAATTACATTAGGATTATTAAAATTATCAATTACTTTATCTATTAGATTACTAATTATCACCAATTATTTTTAAATATCAAATTATATATATATATATATATATATTAGATTGAGGGGATTACAAACCACAAACACACACACTCATGCACCTCAATTGGTCAACCCTCATCCCCCCACAAGGAATGATAAGCACCCAATATACCTATTTTATTACATATTTTTAACTTAAGACTCAAGTTCTTGATGAAAATAGGATCCAAATTAAAGTGGCTCAAAGGCCCCTAAAGAAGATGACCCAAAGGTCCAAATGAGCAGCCTGCATTAGGCCGTGTCACCAGTCTTACGCCACATCACCCCCCAGTCAGTATCCATTGCACTGTGTTACTAGTTTGAAAGTTGTGTCACCCCCTCCCCCAATCAAGAATCATTGAATCATTGTTCCCTCCAATGCACCATGATTTTTCTCACATTAGAAATTTGTGTGGGAAGAGGTTCGGATGAGAGTTGTCAATACACCCATATCAAATTAATTATATTATTAATTACATTATTAAAAATTATTAAAAATTATATTATTATTATTAATTAGATTATTAATTTCATCATTTAAAAACATTTTTTATTATTAATTATAGTTTTAAGAATATTAATGACATTATTAATTAATGTTTTTTAATTTATAATAAAATCATTATTTACATCATTATTACTAATGATTACTATTTACATTATTATCAAGTATTATTAAATACATTAATAATTAGGTTTTTTAGATAAAAGAGATAATATTTACTAATCAATCAAACCAAGCCTACAAATCCAATTAGGTAAAGAGTCAACCCAACAATGATCACACCAGGATTTCCCATAGCACGCCAAATGATGAGCATCTAGATTACCCCCTCGTTTAATGAAATAAATTTTGCATTTGGTGAATCTATCATTCAAGGATCAAATATTTCTCAGAATAAGGCCAAACAGCTATGAATTCTCCTCCTTAAATAATACATTAACCATTTCAAGGCAATCATATTCCATCAACATATTGTTCTAATCTGTTGAGAGAGAAAGAAAGACCCCACATAGTATGACATATGCCTCTGCCACCACAAGGCTCAAAGAGGCTTGAACATCCCTACAATGAGCTTCAACAATCTGGTCATTTCAATGATGGGAAATGAGTCCAACACCAATCCTTGATATAGTAGAGATGGCCACATCTATATTAATTTTGATAAAACCCTCTGGGGGAGGGGTCCAGTGAGGAGAGTCTAGCCTAATGCTGCCTAAAGAGGGTACTGCCTCATTCTCTTTCCAACAATTCATCCATTCAATGGCCCTCTCGACCCAAATACAATATTGGGCCACCATATTTTAGAAAATTCACTCATTTATTATAGTCCAAACCAACCAAGAAATTGTGCATATCAGCCCCACCACTCTCAGTTCCAACAAAGCCACCCATTGATTGAGATTTTAGGCCAACCCAACATATGGATCAAATAACTTTTTAAATTCTTGGTAACCCATTCCTTCCACACTCCTTCCACCCCACAATAGAATAAGATTGCATATAAAGTAGATTCCACCTCTAGGATTCATAAAGGATAGTTTTTATCCTCCATAAGATGCCATCTCACCAAAAGGTTGCGGGTTGGAAGTACCCCTGAGAAAGCCCTCCACCCAAAAAAATAACTTGTGTGGAGTATTGAGTGACCAAATACTCTTCAAGAAAACATTAGGATGGGGATAATTCAAGCCATAAACCCGCATTTTTTATCCCAAACAAACTGTATACCTCCCAAAATATTCCATAGTCCAGAAAATCTGATCCTTATCCATTCCTGTTGTGGGATGAATACTGAAAATAATATGATGATCAAGATCATTAAACCAGTTTCAAATCTTTCTCTGATCTGATCTCATTCCTCCAATGAGTCATTGATCAGAGCTCGTACCCTTACGTTTTCAAACCCTAGAATAATAGTCTAGGAGACTTTAAGGTTGGTGTCATTTTCCATCCATGGATTATTCCATACACTAACATCATTCCCACTATAAATTATCCAAATACAGCCTCTATCAATAAGAGATTTGGTGCCCCAAATGCTTCTCCACATAAAACTAATATGTGTCCCTAGTTGGGAATGAAAAAGGTTAGAATGAGAGAAATATTTTATGTATAAAACCTTTTAGAATAGGGAATGTATATTGTAGAGGAGGTGTCATCCTTGCTTCACCAAAAGTGCCTTGTTAAAACATTTGAGTTTCCTAAAGCTAAGACCTCCACAAAACTTCAAAACACATAGTTTCTCCCAATACACCCAATGGGTGTTATATTTTCCATCATATGAGTCCCACCAAAAGTTATCCAAATAAGAATGGATTTGATAAATAAAATTTTCCATGAATTTGAATAACGACATAGCATAGTATGTGATTTCTTGGGCCACTGACTTAATGAGAACATCCTTCCCTGTCTTGGAGATCTTCCTACTGGACCATAAGCAGATAAAATTATCCACCCTATCCATAATTGAAGCAAACACTTGTTTCTTTGATCCGCCGATAAGGGTCAGGATGCCCAGGTATTTAAGATGATTTTCAACCAGGGGAAAATTGCACACCCACTGCAATTCCTCCCTCTTTACTTGTAACACACCTTTACTAAAGGATAATTCTAATTTAAAAGGGTTAAGACATTTCCCAGAAGCCATTTCATATAGATTAATGATATTCAGCACTGAACTGCATTCTTGCGGGGTGGCATGTGAAAAAAGGACACAATCATCTACAAAGAAGAGATGAGAGATAGGGCCGCATTTTGACATACCTTAGAAAAATTGATAACCCCTTGATTCACTGCTTTTGAGAGGAGATGATAAAAGATGTCAGACACCAAAATAAAAATGATAAGGCGAGAGAGGATACCCTTGAATAAAACCACTCGAGGGTTTAAAACTCTTTGAAGGAACCCCATTAATATTAATTATGAAAGAGACAGTCATAACACAGTTCATGATATTAAAGATCTATTTTATCCCAAAGCCCAACCTGGAAATAATGAGTTCAATAAAAGGTCATTCGACTCTATCATAATATTTCATCATATCTAATTCTATTTCCATGATGCCTTTTTTGGATAAAGAATGAGTTTTCATAGAATGGAAAAGTTTGTACACAATTGTCGCATTATCAGTAATGGATCTCCTTATAACAAAAGAACTTTGATTTTAAGTAAAAAACTATGGGAGGAAATCCCTAAGCTTGGCCACCAAGATCTTGGAAAATATTTTTTAAACAACATTGTACAAACTGATTGGTCAAAAGTCTGTGATTTTTTTTGGGCAATGGGTTTTTGGGATGGGAGTAATAATAGTTTCATTCAGATATTCGAGAGGAGAAATTCCTACCCATAATTCATTCATCAGGGAAACCATATCAGACCCAACTATATAACAAAAGTGTTTGAAAAACAGTTCATGAAACCTATCAGGCCCCGGGGCCTAGGTAGAGTGGATAAGATGAAGACCCCCAAGCACTTCATCTTAAATGATATCTCTCTCCAATTTATGGTTCATATCCTCCGTGAAAAATTTTAGAATACAACTTGTCAAACATTCAGAAGTGTCAATATTTTCTGCTTTATAGAGGTTTCTGAAAAAAAAAATCAGAATAATGGAGTGAAAATCATTTTTTTGTTAGCAACCCTCCTAGTATGATCCTAAAGTTGAAAAATATGGTTTTTTTCTTATCCTTGCAGATGATATTTGGTGAAAAAAGTGATTATTTTTATCACCATGCCTTATATAGGATTCTCTTTCCCTCATAAACCAAAATCTCTAATTCTCCCTCAATGTTGCATTAAGTGTAAAGACCCGTAAAATTCAAGGGAAATTTTTTCTTAATTTTCTTTAGAATTTTACAAGAGCGCGGTTTCAGACGGCACCTGATTCCGAGGCC
Organism: Viscum album; assembly: GCA_963277665.1. Taxonomy (NCBI): domain Eukaryota; kingdom Viridiplantae; phylum Streptophyta; class Magnoliopsida; order Santalales; family Viscaceae; genus Viscum; species Viscum album. Next base: position 1,669,795,919 of record OY728156.1, read on the forward strand.
CGGAGTGCCCGGAATTAATTTCCGAAGTTTGGCTCGGGTACGTTCAGTGAACGAACGAGCGGGAATTCCTAACTTTTGATCCGGTGCTCGGAATTGAAATCCGAGGGCACCGATGAACTCGCATCGCCGTTATTCGCTTAAAGAGTCCTTTTTGGGAGTTGCGTTTGTTGCGGGTTGAGAGTTTCGTTTTGGGGTTTTTAGTTTGAGTTAAATAAAATTGTGTAGAACAATTTTATTTTTAACTTGTTAAAACCTATCTAAGGTGGTTGGGAGTGGGACCCACACCCACTTAACCTCCCTTGGGAGGATTAAGTGTGGTGGGGCCCACACGAACCCCCACCTTTTCAACTCCCCACTCTCCCTCTTAATGGCTTGATAACTTAACTTCTTTTTAATTATACAACTCTTGTATATTAAATAAGTGAGTTAATTTTGGGGTTAGCCATTTTGAATTTCAAACTTTTGAATTTCTTCTAATGTGTTTTGTAATAATAAAATAAGAAGTGGTCTTATTTTATTTTGGGTTGTTTGGTTTGTCTCCTTGAGAGCTTTTGGAGAGCCTCCTCTTCTTCTTCAAACTCAACGAAGAACGCGAAGAACGTCGTTCTTCAACGAAGAACTTCTCCGCCGAAGAACACGATCCATCCGCGACGCCGTATCCGCGACGCGACGTACTTCTTCCGCGTCATCCCTTCCGCGACGGTTTTCCGCGACGAACGCCTTCGACAACGACTCTTCCTCCGACGTCAAAGGAATCGACACCGATATTCCACGACTCCGTCAACGTGCGACTATCGAGAACGCCGCAACTCCTTTCTTCGTTCACCGTGACAACGAAGGGGACGCCATCTCTTCTTCGGACAACCTTCGTCGGCAAACGAAGATCCGCCAACGTCGTGTCTCTTCGGGCATAGCACTTCGTCAACGGATTTGACGAACGACGACCGCGACGCCCGACTTCCGCGACGCCGTCTTCCGCGGATCGTAGACGATTCTTCGAATCTTAAAACCGAAGTAGGGGTTGTCGAATTTCTTTTGGTTTCCTCATTTTATTCTTGATCGTGCTTTTAACAAGATTAACGTGTGGCATGTTTTTCTTTAAGTTGCGTTATTATTATTAACGCGAGGGGGGTCGGACCGCACGAACACGGCCGAACCCCCCTCCAACGTTCTTGTTTAATTCTTTCGATGGAAGCAAAGTGGCGTGGTGCCGTCGCACCACGCGGTTTACCGTGCGTTTAATTTACGCAACGCCGTCGCGCTACGCCGAGGAGAGTCTTCAAGAACGCGACGCCGTCGCGCCGCGTTGGAAGGATTCAAGCACGGCAAAGGGGCGCGGTGCCGTCGCACCGAGCCGGACGACGAACGCCGCGGCCGGTTCCGGGCCGCGGCGGGACGAAGAGACCGCGGCCGGTTCCGGGCCGCGGCGGAAGATAAGACCGGCGGCCGGGCCGCCGGCGTCGGAAGCCGAAGAGGGGACCGGATTTTTCCGGTCCCGTTGGAGAAAACCGGCCGGCCAGCTGGCCGGCCGGAAGTCTTTAAAACCGGGGAAATAAATTCCCCGGCTGTGTTATTAAAACCCCCTCTTTAAGAGAGGGGGTGGTTCTTGAGGGAAGGGGGCATCCTGCCCCCTTGGTTCGGCGCCAGCAGGCCCCCCCACGTGAGGGGGGGGCGGTTTTAAAGGAGCTGGCGCGGCACAAAGGCCGCGCCGTTTTTTGTGAAGGAACCGCGGGGCTGAGCCCCGCGTGCTGCCAGCCCGTGCGGCGCACCCCGCCGCCAGCGCGGCCCGCTGCCGCCGCCAGCGCGGCCCGCCGCCGCCGCCGGCGCGGCCCGCCGCCGCCGCCGCCGCGGCCCGCCGCGCCGCCCAGGGGGGGGTCGGGCCGGGTCGGCCCGGACCCGGACCCCCCCGTTTCGAACCTGATTTGGTTTTTGGCTCATAACTTGAGCTTCGGACCTCCGAATGACGAACCGTCTGCGGCAACGCGATCCTTGGATCGAGACGGTCGTTTCGATATATCGCACTCAAGGTTTCGGGTTACTTTGAGTTCGTCCGGGTTGGTTCGTTCACGAAACCAACCGGGCCTTCGGAGCGGAAACGCTCATATCTTGAGCCACGAACGTCCGATTGACGCGCCGTCAATCGCGTTGTGTTCCTCTTAGTGAATCGGATCTTTTGGCATACTCCGCCCGAGGTTTGGACGCAGGTGGAGTACGGTCGGGTTGGTTTTTCCTTAAAAAAAACCAACCGGGCCCCGGAGACGAAAATGCCAATAACTCACAGACCGGGCGTCCGATTGACGCGCCGTCTGTTTCGTTGACTTCCTCTTGACGATACGAAACTTTTGGCACCCTCCGCCCGAGTTTTGGATGCAGTTGGATAGTGGCCGGGTTGGATCGCACCGAAATCCAACCGGGCCCCTGGGACGGGAAAAGCTGTTATCTTTCAGACAGGACGTCCGTCTGACGAACCGTCAGCGGCGTTGATGATCACGATGAGAAACGGTCCCTATGAGTTTACCCTATGAGAGTTCGGGGTACAGTTGAGATACGGCCGGGTTTGGTTCGCTCACGAAACCAACCGGGCCCCTGGGACGAAAAGGCTAATAACTCACAGACCGGGCGTCCGATCGACGCGCCGTCTGTTGCGTTGAGACCCCTGTGACGAGACGGACTTTTGAGCTGAGACTTTTGACCTTGTGTTTACTTCATGATTGAGATGGGTCACTTGCTAACTTAGGTATATGTATGGGCATATACCCGGGTAGTGGTTATCCGTCGATTTCACAATCCTTGTGTTTCCTCATGATTGAGATGGGTTACTTGATAACTTAGGTATATGTATGGGCATATACCTAAGTAGGGTTTATCTGTTGAGATCTTCTTGTGTTTATCCTTGTTAGTTTTAGTGAGACCTTGAGGGTCTCGGGGTCCCTACTGAGTATCGTTATACTCACCCCTGCACGGGCTATGCCCGCACCTCGTTGTGTTGGTTGCAGACGACGGGCAGTACTGGCAGAGGCCGAGTGTTCGAGGACTGGACGGTACCTGGAGGTGGACTATACGACGAGGCGGTACCCAGAGGCAGACCACTGGGCGGGTCATACTTGGAGCAGACGGCGGGACCCGAGGAGCAGAAGAGCTATCTGTACCCACCCTTCAGGTGGGATTTCCAGTGGACATCTCAGCGTAGCAGCTTTACTTTTCAGTCGCTGTTTTCCCTTTCGAGTTGTACTTTACAGTTGGGCTTGTATTTCCGGCCCCTTTTTACTTTTCAGCTCTTCTTTTTGTACTTAGTGTTTTACTTCCGCTTGTACTCTGTGGTGCTTGTTTTCTTTATAAAGGCAAAGCCTTCCCAGTTATCGGGATTTTACGCCTTTGGTGCTAGTCGCCAACCCCTGGCCTATGGAAGGCGGGCTTGGGGTAGTCACGGCACGGGCCCCGAGGACGGGTCGTGACAAATTGGTATCAGAGGAGTTCGGTTCTACCGCAGAACTTATAACTCTGATGTTTCTTTCTGTGAAGCAATAGTGTTGAGAGTACCGAGTGTGGTTTTCAGTTCAGGGAGTCCAGTGTTGGTGCGGGCGGCCGACGTATCCATACACCAGGACCCTGACAACTGATTTCCGACTTTGTGCACAAAAACACTGATTGCGTGTGTGTTTTCAAAGGTTTTTCCCCTTAAAACAGCTCAAACCAGGTCAGCTCACCAGGTATAATCGTTTGATCGTGTTACGTTGTTTCTTTCAGGATGTCTTTTCTCAGACGACCAGCTAGAGCCCGGAGGGATGAGCGTGCTGACAGTCTGTCGAGCGACGAGGCTTCGGTACAGGGCCCTCTTGCAGTTGGGCCACCGATGCCACCAGCCCCAGCAGTAGGCGATGCACGACGCTTGAGCGCGCTGCACGAGTTCCAGCGCCAGAGGCCACCCAGGTTCCGGGGAGAGACGGACCCGCAGGCGGCTGAGGTTTGGCTGGAGGCTGTGGTGAGAGTCTTCAGGATAGTGGGGACGCCGGCAGACTTCATGGTGATCTTTGCTACCAGCCTCCTTCAGGCAGCAGCAGGTAGGTGGTGGAGCCACTTGTTTCAGTTTTGCGATGAGTTGAACTTCGCATGGGAAGACTTCGTGACCTTCTTCAGGGTGGAGTTTGTGCCAGTATCTCTACACCCCGAGCGTGTACAGGAGATTCTGCCTTTGACGCGTGTTTTTCGATCAGAAGCCGAGTCATCTGTGGGCAGTAGACAGATGATGCAGAGGTCCAGGAGGACCAGACGAGCAGTTGGGCGATCTCGGGTTTTAGGACCGGTGGTGCGGGGCACCCGAGGTGGGGTCAGAGCCAGGCGTGCCAGAAACGGACATTGTTACTCGTGCGGTGGAAAGGGTCACCTGGCACGTGACTGTCCGACTCCTCGTACAGTTGATCCATAGGCTTTTGAGGAGCCACCGAGGTTGAGGCAGCGACAAATGCTGGAGCTCTGGGAGCAGATGGACAGGGGAGGAACTAGTGGATACGTCTTTTGTACTTCTAGTTCCATGATGATGTTGCTTTTGTGTAGCGTCTTGTATTATGAGCTGCAGTAATAAAAAGACGCATTCTTTTGTGATGTTTTCTTTCCTGTCCTCTTTTGTGATGTTACTAAGAGGTTCCAGTTGACTGTTGACTTGACCCTCACTTGTGAGACATCTACTGGAGGAGACCAGTTACCACACACTGATGCCGACAGTGTGACTCAACCCTTGGAGGCGAGAGTAACGGTTGGATCTCTTAGTAGTAGCGTCGAGGCCTTACGACGTCATCCTTGGTATGGATTAATATCATCCATGTTAGGATTGACTGTTTTAGGCAAAGAATGTGGTTCATCCAGGGGATGAGACCAGGTTTCTCTTTTCGGCAAAGAAGAAATCTTGCAGCTCTTGTGGGACCAGAGATGGTCCGGGCCACGTCAAAAGAGGTCCATGTCATCCAGGAGCGGGTCCTACATGGACGATCGATTCCTCTTGTGCGCAACAGATGGCGGCACGGGAATCTCCAGGAGAGCACATGGGAGCGGGAGGCTCAGATGCGTGCTCAGTATCCCCTTTTTGTTTCCCTAGTTTTTGATGTAGCTTTACGGGGACGTAAAGCCCTGAGGTGGGAGTAATGTAAAGACCCGTAAAATTCAAGGGAAATTTTTTCTTAATTTTCTTTAGAATTTTACAAGAGCGCGGTTTCAGACGGCACCTGATTCCGAGGCCCGGAGTGCCCGGAATTAATTTCCGAAGTTTGGCTCGGGTACGTTCAGTGAACGAACGAGCGGGAATTCCTAACTTTTGATCCGGTGCTCGGAATTGAAATCCGAGGGCACCGATGAACTCGCAGCGCCGTTATTCGCTTAAAGAGTCCTTTTCGGGAGTTGCGTTTGTTGCGGGTTGAGAGTTTCGTTTTGGGGTTTTTAGTTTGAGTTAAATAAAATTGTGTAGAACAATTTTATTTTTAACTTGTTAAAACCTATCTAAGGTGGTTGGGAGTGGGACCCACACCCACTTAACCTCCCTTGGGAGGATTAAGTGTGGTGGGGCCCACACGAACCCCCACCTTTTCAACTCCCCACTCTCCCTCTTAATGGCTTGATAACTTAACTTCTTTTTAATTATACAACTCTTGTATATTAAATAAGTGAGTTAATTTTGGGGTTAGCCATTTTGAATTTCAAACTTTTGAATTTCTTCTAATGTGTTTTGTAATAATAAAATAAGAAGTGGTCTTATTTTATTTTGGGTTGTTTGGTTTGTCTCCTTGAGAGCTTTTGGAGAGCCTCCTCTTCTTCTTCAAACTCAACGAAGAATGCGAAGAACATCGTTCTTCAACGAAGAACTTCTCCGCCGAAGAACACGATCCATCCGCGACGCCGTATCCGCGACGCGACGTACTTCTTCCGCGTCATCCCTTCCGCGACGGTTTTCCGCGACGAACGCCTTCGACAACGACTCTTCCTCCGACGTCAAAGGAATCGACACCGATATTCCACGACTCCGTCAACGTGCGACTATCGAGAACGCCGCAACTCCTTTCTTCGTTCACCGTGACAACGAAGGGGACGCCATCTCTTCTTCGGACAACCTTCGTCGGCAAACGAAGATCCGCCAACGTCGTGTCTCTTCGGGCATAGCACTTCGTCAACGGATTTGACGAACGACGACCGCGACGCCCGACTTCCGCGACGCCGTCTTCCGCGGATCGTAGACGATTCTTCGAATCTTAAAACCGAAGTAGGGGTTGTCGAATTTCTTTTGGTTTCCTCATTTTATTCTTGATCGTGCTTTTAACAAGATTAACGTGTGGCATGTTTTTCTTTAAGTTGCGTTATTATTATTAACGCGAGGGGGGCCGGACCGCACGAACACGGCCGAACCCCCCTCCAACGTTCTTGTTTAATTCTTTCGATGGAAGCAAAGTGGCGTGGTGCCGTCGCACCACGCGGTTTACCGTGCGTTTAATTTACGCAACGCCGTCGCGCTACGCCGAGGAGAGTCTTCAAGAACGCGACGCCGTCGCGCCGCGTTGGAAGGATTCAAGCACGGCAAAGGGGCGCGGTGTCGTCGCACCGCGCCGGACGACGAACGCCGCGGCCGGTTCCGGGCCGCGGCGGGACGAAGAGACCGCGGCCGGTTCCGGGCCGCGGCGGAAGATAAGACCGGCGGCCGGGCCGCCGGCGTCGGAAGCCGAAGAGGGGACCGGATTTTTCCGGTCCCGTTGGAGAAAACCGGCCGGCCAGCTGGCCGGCCGGAAGTCTTTAAAACCGGGGAAATAAATTCCCCGGCTGTGTTATTAAAACCCCCTCTTTAAGAGAGGGGGTGGTTCTTGAGGGAAGGGGGCATCCTGCCCCCTTGGTTCGGCGCCAGCAGGCCCCCCCACGTGAGGGGGGGGCGGTTTTAAAGGAGCTGGCGCGGCACAAAGGCCGCGCCGTTTTTTGTGAAGGAACCGCGGGGCTGAGCCCCGCGTGCTGCCAGCCCGTGCGGCGCACCCCGCCGCCAGCGCGGCCCGCTGCCGCCGCCAGCGCGGCCCGCCGCCGCGCCGCCCAGGGGGGGGTCGGGCCGGGTCGGCCCGGACCCGGACCCCCCCGTTTCGAACCTGATTTGGTTTTTGGCTCATAACTTGAGCCTCGGACCTCCGAATGACGAACCGTCTGCGGCAACGCGATCCTTGGATCGAGACGGTCGTTTCGATATATCGCACTCAAGGTTTCGGGTTACTTTGAGTTCGGCCGGGTTGGTTCGTTCACGAAACCAACCGGGCCTTCGGAGCGAAAACGCTCATATCTTGAGCCACGAACGTCCGATTGACGCGCCGTCAGTCGCGTTGTGTTCCTCTTAGTGAATCGGATCTTTTGGCATACTCCGCCCGAGGTTTGGACGCAGGTGGAGTACGGTCGGGTTGGTTTTTCCTTAAAAAAAACCAACCGGGCCCCGGAGACGAAAATGCCAATAACTCACAGACCGGGCGTCCGATTGACGCGCCGTATGTTTCGTTGACTTCCTCTTGACGATACGAAACTTTTGGCACCCTCCGCCCGAGTTTTGGATGCAGTTGGATAGTGGCCGGGTTGGATCGCACCGAAATCCAACCGGGCCCCTGGAACGGGAAAAGCTGTTATCTTTCAGACAGGACGTCCGTCTGACGAACCGTCAGCGGCGTTGATGATCACGATGAGAAACGGTCCCTATGAGTTTACCCTATGAGAGTTCGGGGTACAGTTGAGATACGGCCGGGTTTGGTTCGCTCACGAAACCAACCGGGCCCCTGGGACGAAAAGGCTAATAACTCACAGACCGGGCGTCCGATCGACGCGCCGTCTGTTGCGTTGAGACCCCTGTGACGAGACGGACTTTTGAGCTGAGACTTTTGACCTTGTGTTTACTTCATGATTGAGATGGGTCACTTGCTAACTTAGGTATATGTATGGGCATATACCCGGGTAGTGGTTATCCGTCGATTTCACAATCCTTGTGTTTCCTCATGATTGAGATGGGTTACTTGATAACTTAGGTATATGTATGGGCATATACCTAAGTAGGGTTTATCTGTTGAGATCTTCTTGTGTTTATCCTTGTTGGTTTTAGTGAGACCTTGAGGGTCTCGGGGTCCCTACTGAGTATCGTTATACTCACCCCTGCACGGGCTATGCCCGCACCTCGTTGTGTTGGTTGCAGACGACGGCCAGTACTGGCAGAGGCCGAGTGTTCGAGGACTGGACGGTACCTGGAGGTGGACTATACGACGAGGCGGTACCCAGAGGCAGACCACTGGGCGGGTCATACTTGGAGCAGACGGCGGGACCCGAGGAGCAGAAGAGCTATCTGTACCCACCCTTCAGGTGGGATTTCCAGTGGACATCTCAGCGTAGCAGCTTTACTTTTCAGTCGCTGTTTTCCCTTTCGAGTTGTACTTTACAGTTGGGCTTGTATTTCCGGCCCCTTTTTACTTTTCAGCTCTTCTTTTTGTACTTAGTGTTTTACTTCCGCTTGTACTCTGTGGTGCTTGTTTTCTTTATAAAGGCAAAGCCTTCCCAGTTATCGGGATTTTACGCCTTTGGTGCTAGTCGCCAACCCCTGGCCTATGGAAGGCGGGCTTGGGGTAGTCACGGCACGGGCCCCGAGGACGGGTCGTGACATTAAGATTCTTTTCTACACTTGAAATATCCCTGAGTATGGAATCACAACAAGGAATAGAGTGATGTCTATTTAAGAGATATTCTCCATCATTAATGCATCTGTCAAAATATCTGAACCTAACTGAACTCCACTTTTGTAAACAAGATGCAATAATATATATTTTGTATGTGAGGCACCAGTTCGGTCCCTCCCAAGCTAATCAAACTACCTTCTTACAATTACTATCTTGGAGCCACATACTTTTAAAGAGGAAGGCATGAAAAATCCTCCTCTTTTCTCCCTAATAATTTTTTGATAAAATGATTGAGTAGTGGTTGGAGGAAACCAATGGAAGGTAAACAATATAGTAGGAATGAAAGATAGATTTCTACTCATTTGTTCCTACAAATATATCCAACCTTTAAGCAATAGGATTCTTCATTGATCTACACAATGCCATGTAAACAGAGAGCCGAGATCGTGGATATAATTCAGCATAAGAGAATTCCTAAATTATTCTATAGAATCACCATTCCTCAATCGTACCCCTTATTTTTCATAATGAAGAAGGACCTCATTGAAATCTCCCTCAAAAAGTAGAGGGTCGGGGAGAGAGTTCCACAACCAGTTCAACAGGTTCTAAGATTTGAATTTATCTTGATAATATAACCACCCATAGAATCTAGCAAAAGACCAAGATGAAGAACCTAGGGAAAAAATAGTCACTACAATATGATTACTTGAAAATTTAGCAACTTTAACACCAAGGTCTTCCTTCCAAAAGATCCATAGGCCCCCATAGTGTCTCTGTATCAATGGGAAAAATATTCTTGAAACCAAATTTCAAACCTAAGAGGCCAACATAATTATTATCCAACATATTTTCAGATACAAAAACTATGTCATGGTGATATTTTGAACTCCAGTGATGAAGTCCGTGAACCATTTGGGGGTTGCCAAGCCCCCGACAGTTCCAACATAGGATTTTCATTTCTCTAGGTAGTGCTGGGATCCACCCACCTCTGCCTCTGTCATTTCAAGGAAATGTATATCTTCTACCACTTTCCACCTCTTTTGAAGTATCTCGGTCATTTAACAAGCCTCCATACTCCGTTTGTACTCACCAAGTTGTGCCATGAATGGATCACCACCCTGGTCCCCTCTAAGCATCCTTTTCCATGTTTGATGTTTTTTAGCACCTGACAACATTAATCCAAGAATATATTCTCCATCCTAAAAGATGATAACTGCATTCTCATAACCTAGAGGAGGAACTGACTCTGGGGGTTCATCATAAGAATGCTTCATCCCAGCACCTGGTTTTGGTGGTTCCTTGCATTTTGGCTTCGGCCCAATAAGTGGTAAAGACATGTCCTTCGTAGAAGCAGAAACCCAAGTTGGGTTGAAAACTAGATCCTTACCCTGACTGGATTTCTTTTCACTAAAGTCAATCAAAGGAACTTTACTGCACAAAGACACTCCTTCCGCCTACTGATCCACTTGAGTGTTAGCAAAAAATTCTGGTGGCCTAAGCATAATGACATTATTGTGGTTAGGTTCAAACTGCTTTATAAATGCCATAATAATCCTATCACAATCCTTTTATTTTTAAAACTCAGAAATAAAAGTTTTTTCAATAGTTTTTTCATGAATCTAGGGGTCGTATTTCATAATAAAATTGTTATGTTCTTCCTCCTTCTTTGAACCACACTTCTTCTCTAGATGTTTGATACAACTGAAAAAGAAGTAGAAAATAGGGAGCTTTTCAAAATCAAAGGATATCCAAGAATTATAATCCTCTATTGACAAGAACAGACCCCTCATTAAAGGCCTAACAACATCTACCAAGGCTTTGATTCACACAATGGGTCCCTAGTGAATTGGGTCATACTGGTACTCGTTCAGTTCTACCATGAAAAAAAATTCCTTTGATTCATATCCAGAAAGGTGAACTAGACATATTGATTTTCTAAATATCATTCCCAACTTTAAGGCCCTTCATGATAATTATATGGTTATAAAAGTACCATGACCTACCTCTGAGTACCTTTTCTTTTTCTCTTTCATTGAATAATTCAAAGATAAGAATGCCCTCTCCCACTTCTCTTATGGAAACGCCTTCCTCCAATCTCCAGATGTTTTTGCAAAGTGTTTTTTAGGGCACCCGGATTGAAGGACCATTTCACTATGAATTTCTCGAAGATCAATATGGGCATATGATGTGAAAGAAATGAATCTCCATTCTTCCATGTAGAAATCATCGTTTTCTCTCTTTTTTCCAATGAAAGATTCTGCCAACTATTCACTAGATCAAATTCCATGTCTTTGAACCAATAATCCATGAGATGCCAAAAAATAGGTTGTAGAATGCCTGAGGATAGAAACTGTATACTCTTGGGAACAACTCTTTGTTAGCACAACCCTTTACAAGAACAACCCTTCCCAGGTAGAAAATTTTGTGAGCCAAACCTTCACGCGTAAAACCCTCATGAACACAACTCTTCACTAGAAAAACTATCACAAACACCACGCTTTGTGAGAACCACCTTCACAACCAGAGAAGCTTGCGAGCAAAACCATTGTGGTAAAACCTTTTCGAACATGCCTCTACACACACCCACCCTTCGTGAACCATGAACAAGCCCTTTTGAACCACACAAAATCCCCTGCATAGACACAACCCTGCGCGAACAAGCCCCTATGTGATCACAACCCTATATGAACAAGCCCCTGCCCCTTCGCAATTCCACCCTTCGTGAACCACGAGCAAGCCCCTATGTGATCACCACCCTTCGCGAGCCCACCCTCCACAAACTACAGATGGGGAAACAACTCACAAGACGAATCGACAAACGGTAGACGGTCAACCGAAGGTAAAGAAATGAAGAACCACAAAGCCAACGAGGGATCGAAAATCACGAATCAAACTTGAGGGGTTGTAAATGGGGATAGACCAAAAACTACAAACCATAGAAGAAAAAACATAGATTTGAATAGTAGGGAGGACCAAATTGAAACTTTTGAGTCTATGAAAGACCGAAATCGACGAACCGCAGAAGAAGAGTTCGATCTACAAACAAGAATATCAAAATCCAAGAAACACAGTACCAAAAAGGGATCATAACTATGGAACATAGATGTAGAATTATAACATAGAGAGTATTATCACTGCCAGTGAAAGGTCACTGAGAAAGGACCTAAACCCTAGGATAACCTAGGAAGGGAAAACTCTCCAGTGGGTGTGAATCTCTGCTAATTCATTAATAATTAGGTTATTAATTACATTAATGATTGTTATTAATCAATTTTAATTAAAATATTAATTACATTACTCACCATGACCTATTCATTCAAAATAGCAGAGTTTGTTTCTTGGTAGCCCCTTAGGGGATTTATGGGTGTTAATGCAGGCGGGCAGTGATGCAAGCAAGGATGCATGCAGATGATGACACAGGGAATGATAAGCACCATATATACCTATTTTATTATATATTTATAACTCAAACACCTGAGTTCTTGATGGCCAAGAGATCCAGCTAAATGTGGCTCAAAGGCCCCTAAAGTAGATGACCTAAAGGCTCGAATGAGAACCCTACATTAGGCCATGTCACAGGTCTTACATCATGTTGCCCCCTAGTCAGTAGTCATTGAACCATGTTACTAGTTTGAAAGGTGTGTCACACCTCCACCCTCCCTCGACCAAGAAGTGTTGCGTCATTATGCCCTCTGATACACCATGGTATGACACTCCTCTACCTCACATTGGAAATTTTTATGGGAAGAAGTCTGGATGATAGGTGTCAATATCAAATTATTTATATTATTAATTACATTATTAATATTTTTTGTTATAAACTATTTAAAATTATATTTTTATTATTAATTATATTATTAATTTCAACATTTAAAAACATTTTTTATTACTAGTTATAAAAATATTAATTACATTATTAAAAATTATCATCTGAGCATTATTAATTACTATTTATTACATTATTAAATAATAATTAGTTAGTAATAATGTCTTATGATTAATCATTTATTATCATTAATTTGGAAAAGATGTCAAGAGTTTCACCCTTATAAAAGGGAGGATTGAGTGATATTTTATGAAATATTTTAAGAATACTTTAATTAAAGTAATATCGAATATAAAATAGTTAAATATTATTGAATAATTATTATTATTTAGGTTTATATATATGTATAATAAACTATAATATATAGTGAATAATTTTTAAATAATATATAATAATCAATAATATAGTGTGAATAATTTAAATATTCTTGTGTTGTGAAGTTTTTTATAGTGAATCATTTTTAAATAATCTATAATGTATAATTTTTTTCTATTATTAAACACATAACTTGGGATGTTCATGATTGGTTTTTGTCAATTGAGTACATTGGTTTAACTTGAAAATTTGAAGGTGAAAACTAGGAATGTAACTTAAAAAATATTACCTTATTAGGATGAGTGTATTCATCTTGTTAATCATCTTAATTTAACTATTTCACATGTTTATATAGAATCTAATCAGGTAGCTAATGCTTTGTCAAAGAGGGTGATCATGGAATTTAGATCAATGTTTACCTGCAGGACTCTATACTATTGTACACCAATAGTGGATATGGACATACAAGGAGTGGTCTACTCCCATTTCTGTAAAACCCCTTATAATGCTTGACTTTTCTTGCTTACTTTTATTTAATAAATTTATTAGTACTGGCTCTATCTGGGCTAGGATTTTTTTGGTAAAATCCATTTTATTCAAAATCAATAAAACTCTCTCAAAATAAATTTAAGTGAGAAAAATGAAAATTAATATTCATTGAATCTGAAAGTTCCTAAAAAATAAAAATAAAAATAAATGACACAAAGACTTCTAAGTAGGTTGACACTCCCCCATGCTTAAATTTAAATACCCTTCATTTATACTCAATAAAATAAAAGGGTAAGGGTATAAAATCAAAGATAAGAAAAGATTCCATCTGACTTTATTTTTTTAGTAGAATCCTTGAGTTAAACTCCTAGGTACTGCTACTTCAAAAGTACAGGGAAGAAGAAAAAAAATATATTTATTGAATTTTAAGTAAATAAAAATAAAGAGAAAGGAAAAGAATAAAAGGGTTAAAATTTTGTATAAACCCCCAAGTGGATACTGGTTTTTGACTTCCTCCAGTTGGTAGTTCCAATGGTCACCCAAAGTTTGATAGAGGATGTGGTTTGTGTGATTTTAACCACCGCATCCTCTTCCTTCCAATGTATACACCTTGACATGGGTTATATAGGAATCATAGATAGTGTAAAACAATTTTTTCCCCTTAATAATGTAGTACACCTTGAAAGGTTGGGATAGAAGAATGAATGGGTCCCCCTATTTCACTTCGGACACAAATCCTTTGTCCTCTTCAACGTCAATATCTAGGGCCTGATCTTGTAATGTTGTTTTAGAATTTTCAGAAAATGGGAAATTAGAAGAAAAAAAAATCAACATAAATGTGATTAAAACATGAAGAATTAATAAATAAATATTAACCTTAAAATAGGTCATCATGGAATTTGATTTCTTCTAGTAGGGCCACTGGTAACTTAGTCTCAACAGGTGTATGATCTTATTTATCATTATCCTACATGGACATCCATTCATTAGATGAATCTAAAAAATTAAAAAAATAGTAGGTAATAATCAATTTATTTTCAATAAAATCGTAATAAAATGAATTCAAGATAATATTTTCTCCCATATTAATCTCATATTTTAATTATTCTTCTTCGTGTAGAACCTCTTGGAGTATGCTTGTTATGGATAAAGGTAGGTAGTCAATATCCTTTAATTTTTATTCAAATTACACCACTTGGGTGGAGTCTTCTTCTAAAGACAGAGAGAGGTATGGGGGTATTTATTTTTCATTGAAAAATATAGAATAATCACATACCTTTTCAGATTCTATAAAATCAACTCAATATTCATCCAATTCAACTTGATATCCCACATGTGCATCAGCTAGAAAGTATTTTTCTTTAATATACTCTGGAAATTGTATGGATAGGTTTGAGGTGAGTTTTGTCATGATTTCTTCCTCACATGGTTCTTTATTTTAAAATGTTAAAAAAACAAGCTTTGATTCTTCCTCTTCTTAATCCTTCATTTGAGATGACAATTCCATCAAGGAGGTTAAAGTAATTTCCATTTTATTCCTTAATTATTTAGCCATTTTTTCACTCTCCTCCAATTGATTCTTCAAAGATATATTTTTTATAGAATCGCCAAAATTGTTAATAGTAGTCCAATCATAATAAAATTCACTATCAAATTCCATATTTGGCCTTAGTAAAGAATTATATGCAAAAAAGTTATATTTTTTTGGTTTTTAAAATATAATATTTTTTAAGAGTTTTTTTTTGAAAAATATTGTGCACAAGTACTTGGTCTCCCCGAAAATGAATCCAAATTGATGCGTGATATTTTTCATGAATCTCACTTTAATAAATTCTTATTTTACTAAGAATGCAATGTAATGCAATCCTAGGGCCGATCTATTAAGGAGGCCACCCACGCACACTAATTTTCTATTGTCATGATTATATTTAAATGTAAAATATTAAAATAGGAGTTTTAAAAATGCATGTGATAAAAATATATAAAAATATATAAATTAAAAATAAAATGAAGAACACAAAAGAAAATAAATAAAGTTAGTGATAATAAGTTGTTGTTTATAGGAGGTCACGGTGAAGCAAATCATTATTCTTTAAAATATTAATTCTCAATATTTTATCTAGTTTTAAAATCAACCCTATCATTTAACACCCTCCCACTTGAATTGTTATTATCTCACACTAACCCTCTTCATGTGATATAATCTCCCTCGCATCATCATTATGATGTCACATCGACCCTCTGCATGCAACATTATAATAACGATAGAGAGGAATATATATGAACAAGAATAAGAACCCAATAGTAGAAAAAGTAGGGTGAACCCTGCACCAAAACCAATTACACTACTATTTAAATTCTTAAAATAAAATAAATAAATTATTTTTAAGCACAACAAACTCAAAGCATCATTTCTCCCTCATTCGAACAAGCGATGAGGTTAGTTCTCCATTTTCATAGAGTTGAGAAGGAGTATGGTGAGAGAACACAAAAGAGAAAAGAAAATGGAGAAAAAAAATCAATAAATGTAAAAAAATGATTAAAAAATTTACAGTGCAAAAATCACACGCTTACCCCATGAAATGGCTTACTACAAAATCCCCTTATTTGAATGGGAGAAGAATTACATATTTATAGGCAAGGGACATGGAAAACATTTGCTTCAAATCTCTAAATATAAAGTTTTCATGTTTTTTTATAATTTAGTGGTAGAATATGGAAAAAAAATTCTCTAAGAAAGTTTTTCATGCATGTCTTATAATTTATTCCTAAAAAAATTAGCTTATTTGGTTATGTATTTAAGAAGTTATGGACGAATCGTTATATAAAATAATTTTTCCCAGACTGATTTTCCAGATTAAATATACCAAATTTCCAAACATTTTTGGATAACTTAATGGTAGAATATTTTAATTTGGTATTTTGTGTAATTCTTTCCTGATGTCTTTCACATTCAACCTTAAAATTTCATCCCCTTGAACGATATTTTGAAGGATTTATAGGCGAATCATTGATGATAACATTTCTAGCCTAGCAGATTCATTGAATTTAGATGAAACAAATTCACATGAGTTTTTAACCATGATAAAATGTGAACTAGAATGTAACACCTCAAGATTTCATAGTACTTTATCTCTTTAAAGTAATTCAATAGTTTTCACCACACACAACATCGAGTTCGAGCGCACGACGACTTAACAAACTAGCCATTCAAAAAGCAGTTATGAATAGTATTAACTGGATTTTGAATTTTACAAACTCCTTATAATTTTAACTTCTGAATTCTATGTTTCTTAGTCATATTATAAGAACAAATTCAATTTTTTTAGATAAAAGAAGTATTTCTCAAAAAAAAATGAAATTTTACCACCTTTTAATGGAAAACCCTTTTTAAATCCAATATTTGACACTTATATATTCAATTTGAAAAAATATAATTATTCTTTAGAATCGGGACATCAAAATTTACTTTGGATTAAATTTTGGTATTTTTCTGATAATGTTCATTTTGTAACGAATAGTTAGAAATACTGTATTTTAATTCAAAACTTCCTTTTAATATTATTTATTTATATAGTTAAATTATCTTTTTAATTGGTTTTAAAGTGTAATTAGATTATATTTTTACCATTTAATCCAATTTTGGTCATTGGATGTAATTTCATTTTGAAATTGGACATAAATAAGTGTCAATCTTTAGATAGTTATTACTTGTTAAAAACACACTTTTTGTTTTGACAACGGGAAGTAATTTTAAATTAATTAATGAAAATTATATGTTTTAAATTTGGTAAAATAGAAATAATTTTTGAATTCGGAATATCAAATATATATTAGGCTTAATTTTTGGTATTTTTCTAAAAAACTTCAATTTTTGATGAATAGTGAAAACACCGAGTAGTGGTTAAAAAATTGACTTCTTCATTTAAATGAAATTTTACTACTTCTATGAATTGAATTTTGAAAATAATATATACATGGTTGTTATTATTAAGTAAAATTTGGTTCAATAAGATTAAAATAATTTTTTTTGAATAGTAACTTTTGACTTTTATTTACCGCAGTTAAAGGTAAATAGGGTAATTCAAGGTAAATATAATAATATAATAATATTAAATTACCCTAACATGTGTCCTAATCCTATTTTTTGATACATTTTCGACCATTGGTATCCTTGGGTAGATTTTTGGGACCCCATGGAGCCACTTAAGAGTGATAATGACACTTTATATTAATTAATTTAAAGTAAAGACAAAAATGACATAAACATATATCTTTTAGTAAATAAATTTTTACATGGGGTTATATAAATTATCTCATAAACTATAAATATTCATTTGAAAGAAAAAAATATTTCCTACATCATGATATTTGTTTTATAATTTTTAGACATAAAATAAATACAATTATTTATGACACAATAATGATGTAGTGTTTACCTCATTAATGAATGATTTAAATAAATAAGATTATAAAAATTAAAAAAATATCCAAAACCTATCCAATTATTATTGGATGATTTTATTTAGAATAATAGTCATCTTATATTCGTCTTTAATAAGTTTGGGACCTTAAGAAACTGAAAATCATTATATAATAAAATAATATTTTCACACTTTCCTAAATAGCCCCTCCTCCCCATTATAAAAAGCCATCACCTCTAACCCATTACTCACACTTCTCAAGCCCTTGGATCATCTAACCTCTTCCCAAATAATCTCTCAAGATCATTCTCTTCCACCTAGAAGCCTTACCTTAGGCAAAAAGAACTTTAAGAAATCTTTTTGGTTCAAACCAAAAGGAGTTACCCAATTTTAAGGTAACATCTTCCCTAAAGTTCTCTTCTTTTATTTTACTTCTCAACCCCCTCCCCCCCCCCCCAAACCATTTTTATTCCTTTATTTTATAAAAACACCATTATACTCAATATACTAGGTTGTTGTTATGAAAATGATTCAATCTACACTTTCACACACCTCCATCTAATGGGAAAAAACATACTATTTCTGTGGACGGAGAACTATTGCCTCATGAAATGATGATTGTTCAATTATCTCCTACCGCCTCTCATGGTGGCCATTAATATGGATATGTATTTACATGTGATATATATTATATTTATATTAAATTTATATTATATCTATACTTCTGTGTTTTTAATTTATATCATACCGTTATGGTTTCCATAATGGGTAAATACGATAATTTCATTTGAGGAAGTGCGGACTACCGCCCCCTCAAAGTGATATGACTCGTTCATTCCATACGTGGAAAGTATAAAGGATTGAGTTAATTAAATTACATAACATAGATATTATTCTGGAATTATAATATACCTATGTATTATTAATTTTACATTCCTTTACATATAAAATAGAAATGAAAGTAGCGTTCATGCGTACATACGGCTTACCGTCTCCATGAACGGTGTGTTTCATTTATTAACTTCAAATGATATTGAATATTATAAATACATATGCACTGGATATATATGATATATATGATATATTAATCATGAATATCATTCTGTAAATAATGTACTTTTGACCACATGGACAATTTGTAATTATAACAAGTTCATTTTTGACTAAAGTTCCGAACATCGAAAAAATGTCTGATATGAACTCAAATAATTAAATAATTGTTATATCAAGGTAATAAGTGATATAAAAGGAATAATAAACTTGAAAAATGTTCTTAAGTAAGTAGAAATTAACTTAAGTTTATTATTCCGGAAGAACCCAAAACATACAAGTCAAGTTGGACACGAGGTAAGGGGTTTCTTATCTCACTTTTAATTCCGTGAGATTTCCATTGTTTGCCACTTATTTATTGAATGTGGTGTATTATGTACTTCCATTTGATATATATTGTCATTATTATATTTATATTCATGGTATTATGTGATTCATTTGTTGGTTATTAACTTTTGGTCATATGACTCCATTGATTACAATGTGGTAAGGGGTTTTCATCTCATTTTTTATTCCTCTAAGATTCATGCTATATTTGCCACTATTTCCTTTTGTGTGGTTAATGTACTACCCATGATTGTATTATTTGTGTAATATACTTTAACTTATGGGTATTTACAACTTCATTGTATGATAATTCTTTCATGGGATGTATTTTTCGTAAGTTACCAAATCGGTAAGGGAATTTCAAATTTCAATTTCCACTCATTGGGTTTTACGCAAACTTCATTGATTATTTTACTCCAAGATTATGTGTGAAATCACTATTTATTAATTATGTAATAATTTCCACTCTCCTTTGTGTGGATATAATTTTGATACTCATAATAACTCCATTTATAAATTCTCAAGTCATCTATATGAACTTGATAAGAGTAATTTTAACTCAATTTCTATTCATTGAGTTAAACATACAAGTTATTCATGTTGTTTTTACAAGAATATGTGTGAATGTCCTATGATTTATTTACACTAAATATACAATCATATTGAGTGTATTTATATTTTTCACACATAATTATGTCATGGATTTATCCTTAACCTAAGGATACAGTCTTTATAAGGGATTTCATCTCAATTTACATTCCATTGAGACTTCTTTGTTGTTATGCGCCAATTCACTTTTATATGGTGTATATATTGTAATTTGACATAGTATATCATGAATCCATTTATTCTCATGATATTATAATATTTTTATTACCTCAATTATTTATATTCAAGCATCTCTCATTTGGTTAGGAACTCTAACTAAAATATCATTTTAAATTTTTTAAAGATTTATTCTTCTAAATCTTTCTCATTAATGTCTATGTTTTAAAAATGGTTTTAAGGATTTATTTAAATGGAAATGAATGTTTTAAAATTAAAATTATTTTTAAGTTTCAATGTGGTATGGGACACTTTTATTCAAAAATCTATTTTAAATGGATTCTTGATAAATAATGATACTTTTAAATGTTTTAAAGAAAAAGGGGATATTTCTCTCAAATAGTTTTAATGGTTATTTTAATCTATATCAATATCCTTAATTATTATCAATTGAGGTTAATTTATTATAATACAATCTTACATGTTGTATTGAATGATTTATGTTTGACTATGGATGTGTTATTTCTATACCATTCATGGTTTGTGGTTAAAATATTGACATTTTGTACGCTAGTTTTAATACGAATTTTTAGATTATGATTCAACCTTTTCATATGAGGAATGAATTGGACTTAGTAAGTGATGGGTGAAGCCCGCTATATCTCCTCGATGCATCGGTAGGTCTCATGAGACAAACTAGTGTCTTGGAATAAGGCCTTGATAAAATTATTATTTGTAGTCTTGGGATGAGCCCATGACTATGTGGTTATGATGTCCGACATTATGCATTCCATCATTATGAAATTATCTATTGATATTACATGTGATTATTAGACTAGTAGAATATCCATGTGAATAAGTAAATGGCATTATTTGATTTATCTTTTCCATATTATGTTGTAGTTTAAGTTTAAAAGTCTTGTGTTTTAGTCTTATACATTGACTTAAATGTTTATGTTATTTATGATAGTTTATACTATATTGTTATCCTTACTGAGAATCTAATATCACCCCTTTATTATGTTTTATTTTTCCCAGGATTAGAAGAAGTATATTACGTTTAACCAGCAGGAATAGGCTAAGGGATATAAAAGTGTTAAAAGGGGACACAATGTTTTTTTTATTTCATGATGTAATGTAAAACTTATGTATGTATCTAGTACTTCCAAGGCTACTAAACTAATCTGTATTTAGGGACATGATTACTTATACAATGCCAATTTTATGTAATAATGCACCGACTCTGGGTAACTGGGGTTAGGGCATTACAGTTGGTATCAGAGAAAGTTTAGTACAATCCTTGGAAACTAGATTTTGAAAAACTCTTATTAGAGAACATTACCCTAAGATAGAAATTGAGGATTAGTATAGAATAACTTCCTAGAATTTTGTTAATGTAGATATTTTGTGATTTTTCCAAGAAATACATCCTTGTCTGGATACGATCAGGTAGAGGCGGATCTGGCACAGATGTACCTGGGAGTGAAAACTCAGACAAGGAGTTTTGGGCTTGACCTGGGGTATCCTGGTACACAACAACGGGCCTTGTTGAACTCTTTGTTATGACACTCCTAGGGGATATGCTTAGGATAATTCAAATTTTATATACAACCCAATTTGAATTATTTTAATATAATATGAGAATAAATAACCTTGGTTAATCTTAAGGTGTTTCATATTGAAAATAAGGTGTCATGATATTCTCTAAAAGATTTTATGACTCACACTATGCTTTTTGGTTTTAGTCAATAGATGGATTCCAAGGAAATCATAGTGAAATTGAACATGATGTACAAGGTGGTCACAGTGGTGGAAATGAGCAACTAAATGGAATGTTGATAGGCATAAAAGATATCATGTTCATGCTGAATTAGTTTTCCAAAAATATGATCAACAACATATATACTAACCAACTCCCGCGCTCAACAAAGAAGAGAATGGAGGAGAATGATAAGAGATCTATCAGTGGATACCATGGAGAAAAGAAAGATCAGTTTTTATCATGCAGGAAATGTGGAAGGAGACACCAAGGAAAGTGTCTCAATGGAACAAAGAAATGCCTTATTTGTGGGAAAGGACATAAAGTTAAGAATTTTTGAGAAAAAATGAAGAATACTATGGAAGAAAATAAAAATGATCCTAAGAATCCAATTATAGTCATTTGTTGTAAATGTAGGGGACCTTGGGATTACCTGATTCAATGCCCTATTCTATAGGATAACCTATAGGTCAAGGAAGAACCTATGTAAAAATATATGGATGACGAAATGTTAAAAGGTATTAATGATCTTTTTTTATGGGATTACTTTGGAAGACTTTTGCCTTGTATGTGTAACCATGCAGTTTGTTATGTGAAAATGATATTTGAGGGATAATTGTCTTTTCATTTTTGGATACAATTATAAAGAACCATTTGGGTTTATATGATCCTTGAATTGAGGCAATTACAGGTTATTGATTTTTGGGATGAAAATATGAGGTATGATATAACATTTATGGTTAAAATATGTTAGGGTTATTTTTTAGGAATTTATCTCATTTTTGGGAATGTTAAAAAATTATATAGTTTTTGAAAAAGGTCAACACGCTGACTGTGTGACAACTCGTCACATCATACAAAGCTACAGGAATCAAACCCACAACCAAAGTGCGATTGGGATTTATTGCCTACCACTGGACTACGTGAAGTCCCTGGTTAGTATGACTAATTCTTTTTAGTTAAATGATTTTATGGATCAATAATATGTTGATTTTGGGAACTTATGATTTATACTTAGTATAAGAAAATGATTTGGTGATTAAGTGATAAATGTTATTTTGGAAGATGTTCACTCTTTTGGTAACACTATACGCCTAAGGAAAATAAAATACTATGGGATTTCATTTGAGGAGTAATGGTGGATTTTTATTTTGGAAGAATGTATGTTTTTATAGTAGACTTATAGAGATTTGGGTTATTTATGGAAATGATTAACCAATAATAGATAATATGTGATTAGGTTAATTGATTTTAACTATGTGACTTTAAGAGTAGTCGATGTTATTTGGAGATAAATGATAAGACTTATCGTGGAAGACTATGTGATCAAATCCTTATGAATTTTGGGTTTCAAGCATAGTTTGGATTATTTTGAATAATTTTAAGGACAATTTTTTTCTGAATGGTCTTTGCTGAACTTTGGGTGATGTTTGTTTAATTTTGGAGATTAAGATTAGTATTTCTTTCTATAAAGGATTATCCTTTTGGGGGATCATATGATCTTGTACTAACCATTTTGGTATTGGTTAATTTCTAAAGACAAGGGAAATATATAGTTCAACTTTTTTGGATTATATGATTCTTTATAAGTTGATTCTGGTGCTTCAGGTCTGACCAAGTCATCTTGAATACTCATCGTTTAGAGAAAAGATGAGTTTATGGTAGAAATTTATTAAAGTATGAAACTCTACTTGTAAAGTAAGTTTATCTCCTTATGATCTTAGTCAATCTCATAAATAAATTCCTCGACATTATGAAAATAAACTAAAAATAAAAAGCATTTCCCGTTTAATTTTCCTACTGGGTAATCAAAGAGCTTTCAACCCATCACAAGTTTATGGCTTTCAGATCATTAACTTTTTTCTAATAATATTCTAGATAACTCTCCATCAGAACTTGATGATTATATTTCTCTTCCATATCCATTTTTTCCTACATGGAACCCTAGTATGTGTTATTTTTGGTAACCTTCATACTTACCTTTCTTTATTTTAAAATAGAGGCCTCATTAATCCATTTTTCAATGTGGAATTTCAACTAAGATATTTTGAAATGTCAAACCCCAAGTTTTTAATCCCGAGCTTAAATTTTGAGGACGCAATTTATTTAAGGAGGGTAGAATGTAACACTCCAAGATTTCATAGTACGTTATCTCTTTAAAGTAATTCAATAGCTTGCACCACACACAACACTGAGTTCGAGCGCACGACGACTTAACAAACTAGCCTTTCAAAAAGCAGTTATGAATAGTATTAACTGGATTTTTAATTTTACATACTCCATATAATTTTAACTTCTGTATTATGTGTTTCTTATACATATTATAAGAACAAATTTAATTTTTTAGATAAAAGAAGTATTTTTCAAAAAAAATGAAATTTTACAACCTTTTAATGGCGATCCCTTTTTAAATACAATATTTGACACTTTTAAATATTCAATTTGATAAAATAAAATTCTTCTTTAGAATTGGGACATCAAAATTTACTTTGGATGAAATTTTGGTATTTTTCTGATAATGTTCATTTTTTAATGAATAGTTAGAAGTACTGTATTTTAATTCAAAACTGCATTTTAATCTTATTTATTTATATATTTATATTATCTTTTTAATTGGTTTTAAAGTGTAATTAGATTATATTTTTATCATTTAATCTAATTTTGGTCATTATAAGTAATTTCACTTTGAAATTGGACATAAACAAGTGTCAATCTTTTGATAGTTATTATTTTATAAAAACATGCTTTTTGTTTTGACAACAGGAATTAATTTTAAATTAATTAATGCAACTTATATGTTTTTAATTTGGTAAAATAGACATCATTTTTTAATTCATAATATCAAATATATCTTAGGTTGAATTTTTGGTATTTTTCTGAAAAACTTTAATTTTTGATTAATAGTGAAAACACTAAGTAGTAGTTAAAAAACTGACTTCTTCATTTAAATGAAATTTTACCGCTTATGTGAATTGAATTTTGAAAATCCAATATATATGATTGTTATTATTAATTAAAATGTGGTTCAATAATATCAAAATAATTTTTGGTGAATAGTAACTTTTGACTTTTATTTACCGCAGTTAAAGGTAAATAGGGTAATTCAAGGTAAAAATAATATTATAGTAATATTAAATTACTCTAACATGTGTCCTAATCCTATTGGTTGATGAATTTATTACCATGGGTATCTTTGGGTCGATTTTGGGAACCCATGGAGCCACTTAAGAGTGATAATGACACTTTATATTAGTTAATTTAAAGTAAAGATAAAAATGACATAAGCATATATCTTTTAGTAAATTAATTTTTACATGGGGCTATATAAGTTATCTTATCAACTATAAATATTCATTTTAAAGCTAAAAAGATTTACTATATCATGGTATTTTTTATAATTTTTAGACATCAAATAAATAAAACTATTTATGACATAATAATGATGCAGTGTTTACCTCATTAATGAATGATTTAAATAAATAAGATTATAAAAATTAAAAAAATATCCAAAACATGTACAATTCTTATTGGATTATTTTATTTCGAACAAGAGTCATCTTATCTTCAACTTTAATAAGTTTTAGACCTTTATAAACCGAAAATCATTATATAATAAAATAATATTTTCACACTTTCCTAAAGAGCCCTTCCTCCCCCTTATAAAAAGCCATCACCTCTAACCCATTACCCATACCTCTCAAGCCCTTGGATCATCCAACCTCTGCCAAAATAATCTCTAAAGATACCTATATTTCACCTAAAAGTATTACCTTAGTTAGAAGTCACTTCAAGAAATCCTTTCTGTTCAGACCAAAAAGAGTTACGCGATTTTAAGGTAACGTCTTCCTTAAGGTTCTCTTCTTTTATTTTACTTCTCAACCCCCCCCCAATGCTTTTTATTCCTTTATTTTATAACAACACTAGTATAATAAATATACTATGTTGTTTTTATGAGAATTATTCGAGCTACACTTACACACACCTCCATCTAATGGGAAGAGAACATACTGTTTCTGTGGACGGCTAACTACTGCCTCATGAAACGATGATTGTTCAATTATCTCCTACCGCCTCTCATGGTGGAAATTAATATGGATATTTATTTACATGTGATATATATTATATTTATATTATCTCTATACTTCTTTATTTTTCATTTATATCATTCCTTTATGGTTTCAATAATGGGTAAATACGATAATTTCATTTGAGGAAGTGTGGACTACCACCCCCTCAAAGTGATGTGAATCATTCATATCATACGTGAAATGTATAAATTATGGAGTTAATTAAATTACATAACATAAATATTATACTGAAATTATAATATACCTATGTATTATTAAGTGTATATTCCTTTAAATATAAAATAGAAATGAAAGTAGCGTTCATGCGTACGTACGGCTTACCGTCTCCATGAACGGTGTGTTTCATTTCTTAACTCCAAATGATATGGAATATTATAAATACATATAAACTTGATATATATTATATATATGATATCTAAATCATTAATATCATTCTAAAGATAATGTAATTTTTACCACATGGACAATTTGTAATTATAACAAGTTCATTTTTGACTAAAGTTCCGAACATCGACTAAATGTCCGATATGAACTCAAATAATTAACTAATTGTTATAGCAAGGTAATAAGTGATATAAAAGGGAAAATAAACTTGAAAATTTTTCTTAATAAATTATAAATTAACTTAATTTTATTATTCAGGAAGAACTTGGAACATACGAGTCAAGTTGGACACGAGGTAAGAGGTTTCTTATCTCACTTTTAATTTCGTGATATTTTCATTGTTTGCCACTTATTTATTGCATGTAGTGTATTGTGTGCTGAAATTTGATATATATTATCATGGTTATATTTATATTCATGTTATTCTGTGATTAATTTGGTGATTATTAACTTTTAGTCATATGACTCCATTGATTACAATGTGGTAAGGGGTTTTCATCTCACTTTTTATTCCTGTACGATTCATGCTATATTTTCCACTATTTCCTTTTGTGTGGTGTATGTACTTCCCATGATTATATTATTTGTGTAATATACTTTATCTTATGGGTATTTACAACTTCATTGTATGATACTTCTTTCATGGGGTGTATGTTTCCTAAGTTATCAAATCGGTAAGGGAATTTCAAATTTCAATTTCCACTCATTGGGTTTTATGCAAACTTCATTGATTATTTTACTCCAAGATTATGTGTGAAATCACTATTTATTACTTATATAGTAATTTACACTCCCTATTGTGTAGATATACTTTAGATACTCATAATCACTCCATTGATAAATTCTCAAGTCATTGATAATAACTTGATAAGATTAATTTTAACTCAATTTCTATTCATTAAGTTAAACATCCAAGTCATTGGTATTGTTTTTACAAGAAAATGTGTGAATGTCCTCTGATTTATTTACACTAAATATTCAATAATATTGAGTGTATTTATATTTTTCACACATAATTATGTCATTGATTTATCCTTAACCTAAGGATACGGTCTTTATAAAAGATTTCATCTCAATTTACATTCCATTGAGACTTCTTTATTGTTTTGTGCCAATTAAATTTTATATGGTGTATATATTGTAATTTGACATAATATATTGTTAATCCCTTTATTCTCATGATATTATAAATTTTTTATTACCTCAATTATTTTTATTCAAGAATCTCTCATTTGGTTAGGAACTCTAACTAAAATATCATTTTAAATGTTTTAAAGATTTATTCTTCTAAATCTTTCTCATTAATGTCCATGTTTTAAAAATGGTTTTAAGGATTTATTTAAATGGAAATGAATGTTTTAAAATTAAAATCCCTTTTAAGTTTCAAAGTGGTATGGGACACTTTGATTCAAAAAATCTATTTTAAATTGCTTCTTGATAAATAGTGAGACTTTTAAATGTTTTCAAGAAAAAGGGGATATTTCTCTCTAATAGTTTTAATGATTATTTTCATATATGTCAATATACTTCATTATTATTGATTGAGGTTAATTTATTATAATATAATCTTCCATATTGTATTGAATGAGTTATGTTTGACTATGGATGTGCTATTTCTATACTATTCATGGTTTGTGGTTAAAATATTGACATTTTGTATGCTAGTTTTAATACGACTGTTTAGATTATGATTCAACCTTTTCATATGAGGAATGCATTGGACATAGTAAGTGATGGTTGGAGCCCGCTATAGCTCCTCGATACATCGGTAGGTCTCATGAGACAAACTAGTGTCTTGGCACAAGGCCTTGACAAAATTATTATTTGTAGTCTTGGGATGAGGCCTTGACTATGTGGTTATGATGTCCGACATTATGCATTCTATCATTATGAAATTAGCTATTGATATTACATGCGATTATTTGACTAGTAGAATATCCATGTGAATAATTTAATGGAATTATTTGATTTATCTTTGTCATATTATGCTGAAGTTTAAGTTTTAAAGGCTTATGTTTTAGTCTTATACATTGCCTTAAATGTTTATGTTATTTATGATAGTCTCCGCTATATTGTTATCCTTACTGAGAATCTGAGCTCACCCCTTTATTATGTTTTATTTTTCCTAGGATGCGAAGAAGTATATTATGTTTAACTAGCATGAATAGGCTAAGGGATATAGGAGTGTTAAAAGGGGAAACAATGTTGTTGTTTTTATTTCATGATGTAATGTAAAACTTATGTATGTATCTAGTACTTCCAAGGCTACTAAACTAATCGGTCTTTCGGGACATGGTTCTTTGTATCAATCCAATGTTATGTAATAATGCACCGACGCTAGGTAACTAGGGTCGGGGTGTTACATTGAAGATCCTCTAGTTGGATGAAATGATCCAAATAATGTCTTCTAACTTATATCAAAATTTAAGGCCAATCAATGTACGAGAAAAATGTTGTGGCTGAATTATTGTGGTGGGACACATCTAGTTGGATCCACATCAACGTTGAATTCATGTCCATTTATCACCCCTAAAATAGTGGATCCATCTTTCATTATGTAAACAAAAAAATATAGATATATTAGTGAATAATATTCCCTGAAAATTTTCATGAAAAAATTCATTACAAAAAATATTTTATGATAAAAATACAAGAGTGGTTCTAAAAGGATAAAAACTAAATTTCCATGAAAATTTCAACTTCATTCTAAAAAAATATATTTTTGATTAAATATTAAAATAGAGCACAATGTGGACGAATTTAATCAATTATTATAAATAAATTATTTAATAAAATTGTGGTTTATCAGGTTGTGTGTTCATCCATGACATGGAATCATTGATATTAAATATAAAAGTATTCTTGCAAAAAAATGAATCATTCATGTTGGCATATCAAGTGCATCAAGTTTATTATGAAAATTACTATATTGATTCAAGAGATTTAAATGATTTGTGGAGTTTAATAAAAATGAAATATCGTGATAATCAGTTTTTTGAACATGAAAGTGGTTCTGTTGAAGTGCGAGATCTGGAAATTTTTCAAGAAACGTCGATGAATATATCTCTTAATCGAAGAGATACAGATATTGATGATGAGACACCACAGTGGGTTGATGGATTTTATGATGTTAATGATGTGACCAGTGACTTTGATATTACAAGAGATGATGAAATTGATAATCATATGAAAGTTGATGATGAGAAGAATGAAGGTGAAGATATTGACACCGATGAAACTGAAACTGCAATTGAAGATGAAGATGAAGAATATGAATGATGTATTATTTATTTTTAATAAATATTTATTATTTTTTATATTTGGTATTTTTATTAACAATTCTTTGTAGGTAACATATTTATAGTCCGTTGATTTCAAAAAAAGGTTTTATGATTTTTAAATTACTTGTATTTCTTAAAATTCAAAATTTGTTATAAATTTATTTATATGTTTCTGATGGCTCAGAATTACGATGACTTTATTCATCTTTGACTAATGATATGTTACTTGATGATGAGCATCCTGATTTTTCATTTGAGGGTGTTGACACGTTGATACTAGGAGGGGTAAGGGCCTTGCGTGATTGATGATTTCAGATCCTATTTCAAAGCGACATTCATCTCTTGACTTTGATCCTCATCGGAGGAAGTAGGTTCAATATAAGAATTGTATTTACTTTCCATTTAATTTAATTTATTTATTATTTTTGTTAATAATTATTCTTATTTTCATTATTTTTCGCATATAGTTGTTGGTCAGACTAGTGCTATTTTGAGAAACTATCTTTCAACTTCATGGGTGCCATGGGATCAAGTTCCTATGGAGTTATGTCACTGTATGTTCAATCATTGGTTGGTATGTAAAAAGCAATATATTTTAATTTAAATTTATAAATTTTATAGTTGACTATATTCTTAAATATTTGTAGGGTTTTTGGTCTCCTATTGATGGGATCGTGAGAGTCTCTGCTTGGGTGGCATGGGAAGCGTGCATGCACGATTGTTTTTATCACTTTTTACACAGTCTTTGGAGGAGAGCTATGAAGAGAGCATTTGCAACTGTATTTGACAATATTGTAGGCCTCATCGACCTAATTATGTCCCCGCTCAGGCTTGGGAGGGACTATAGGCATACAAGATTAGAGAGACTTTCCATAGGAGATCCAGTTTTGGTCATCGGAAGAGGAGGAGGCAGGAAGTCACACACAGAGTTGAGAGTCATACTTTTAGTATACATCATCGTCATATGATAAGTAATATTATGTAATAATTTAATATATTTATATTTATATTTATATTTAATACTAAATGTATTTGATAAATTGATGTCATCTGTAGCTAATCCAAACATTAATGAGTTTGATGTGTACAAGAAGTTGTATAGGGATAGTACTGGATAGATTATTGATGAGAGACAACAAAATATTGTGGTTGGTATTTTTTCCAGTTTTTTCAATTAACATAATATTTTTTTATCTTTTTAGTTTCTATTCACATGGTTTGTAGGTTACATACGAGACAGATGTTTCTCGCACACGCGAGAGTCAGACCGAGACGGATGGTGGAGATGAGGCCCCATGTGAGTTACATTTTGATGAAGCGGCTTGGATGTGGGTGACAACGAGTGGCCTTCAGAAATGTCGGTTGATCCATATTGGTTCATGATCGACCCCGACTAGTTTTTATGGAAGCAATGTCATCATATAACTCAAAAGGAGCACCATCATCGTTGTCATTTGCTGTTGAGGAGTGCGAGGAGAGGTTCCAAGCTCAGGATAAGGTCATACAAAGATTGATCAGAGAAAAGGAAGAGCAACGAAGACAACGAGATCAGCAACATGAGGTGACGATGAAGTATATGTGGCGGCTCACATGTGGTTTAGGGATAGAGTTCCCTTCGCCAATTGGACTTGATTTCCCACCCCCTGTCGTACCTCATCTCTCACTCCCTCAGTGACATTTTATGATGTATTTTATATGACATTATTTTTATGTTATATTTTAGTTTTAATTTTATAATGAATGAGTTTTATTTGAATTTTTATTATTTACCATTTTTTTGACTATTTGTGACGGAATAAAATTTCCATCGAAAATGGTAATATTTGCGACAGAATGAAATTTTCATCGCAAATAGTAATATTTGCGACTCCATTAAACGTTATGGACTATTTGCGATTGATTTCCATCACACATAAAAAGCGAATT
Source organism: Viscum album (assembly GCA_963277665.1). Classification (NCBI taxonomy): domain Eukaryota; kingdom Viridiplantae; phylum Streptophyta; class Magnoliopsida; order Santalales; family Viscaceae; genus Viscum; species Viscum album. Next base: position 1,669,827,216 of record OY728156.1, read on the forward strand.
TTTGTAGTGAAAACTTAACATGTATACTCTAAAAAAAAATCAACTGGATGTCTTTGAAAATTTGTAAAATATGAAGTTTAAATACAACCTAAATGAAACTTAAAATATTGACTCAACACATAAAAAATAATTGATAAGAAAAAAATATGAAAGTAATAAACAATAAATAATTTAAAAAGTATAAAACAATGATGTTTAAAAAACATAACATCTATATTATAAAAAAAATGTACTTAGCATGTTTTATGCATGAATAATTATTTATCATTAATTACATTATTATTTATATTATTATACTGTAGTATTAAATATATACAAAATTATATTATTTATTTAATTTTTAATTTTTTTAATTTTTTTTATTGCCCTGTTAATTATATTGTTTTTAATTATTATTAAAGAAACTTAATAATAATAATATTATTTATTAATTACAATACATTACAATTAATTATAGTATTAATGAATATTAATTCCAACACTATTATTATGTGTTATTTAATAAATTAATAATTTTATTATTAATTATTGTTGATTAATTTTTAATAAAACTATTATTTACATCATTATTATTAATGGTTATTAATTAATGATTATGAATTACATTATTATCAAGTATTATTAAATACATTAATAATTAGGTTATAAATTACACTAATGATTATTATTAAATACATTAATAGTTAGGTTATTTATGGGTGTTAATGTAGGCAGGCGGTGACGCAAGCGATGACGCATGTAGACGATGACGCATGCAGGGTGACGCATACGAACGATGACCCGTGCAGGGTGACGCATGCAGAAGATGACACGGGGAGGGTGGCGCAGGGAGATTAATGCAAGCAAGGTGTGCTAACCCAGTTCACGCTGATGCACCGCAAGGCCTTAGGGGCATGTATTGGGCTTTCAAGCCCTCTTGACCTTTGTCATTCATTGCGGGGGGAGAGAGGATTGACCCATAGAGATGCTTGAATGTGTGTTGTTTTGATTAATTGCAATCCCCTCGATGATAAATAAAAAATATGAATTATTAATTACTCTATTAACTATTAATAATTAGACCATTATTAATTATTTGTCAGTGCATTATTGAATATGTTATTTATTTAATTATTAATTGTTTGTAATTTCGTTATTAACCACATTATAAATTACAATGTTATTATTGATTATTATTATCTTTTAATAATTACATTTTTTATTATTATTAATGACCTTAGGATAATTAAAATTATCAATTACTTTATCTATTAGATTACTAATTATTACCAATTATTTTTAAATATCAAATTATATATACATATTAGATTGAGGGGATTACAAACCACACACACACTCGAGCACCTTGGTTGGTCAACCCTCATCCCCCCACAAGGAATGATAAGCACTCGATATACCCGTTTTATTACATATTTTTAACTTAAAGACCCAAGTTCTCGATGACCAGAAGATCTGGCTGAATGTGGCTTAAAGCCCCTAAAGTAGATGACTCGAAGGCCCAAACGAGCCGTCTGCATTAGGCCGTGTCGCTAGTCTTACGCCACATCGCCCCCAGTTGGCAGTCATTGCACTGTGTTACTAGTTTGAAAGCCGTGTCATCCTCCCCCCTCCCCCGATCAAGAATCGTTGCATCATGGTGTACTTCGATGCATCGTGGTATGACACTTCTATGTCTCACATTGGAAATCTGTGTGGGAAGAGGCTCGGATGATAGGTGTCAACACACCCATATCAAATTATTTATAATATCAATATTCATTATTAGAAATTATTAAAAATTAGATTTTTATTATTGATTAGATTATTAATTGCATAATTTAAAAACATTTTTTATTATTAATTTCAATTTGAATAATATTAATGACATTATTAAAAAACTATCAGGAGGACATTATTAAATACCATTTATTACATTATTAAATAATAATTAATCATTAATGATGTTTAATGATTTACCATTTATTATCATTAATGTGTTATAATAAATAATACATTATTCATCTAATGTTGGAAAATAGGTGTTGAGTCCCACATCAAAAATCTAGAAAAATGTCAATTATAAAAGCGAGGATTGAGTGACCTTTTATGTTATATTTTAAGAATATTTTAATTATAGTAATACCAAATATTATTGTATAATAGTTATTTTTTAATAAGCTATAATATATAGTGAACAATTTAAATATTTTCGGTCTGCCATGTGTTTTTTATAGTGAATCATTTTTAAATAAGCTATAATGTATACTTTTTTGTGTATTATTAAACACAACAGGGATGCCCACGATTGGTTTTTATCATTTGAGTAGACCGGTTTAAACCGGCATATTGAAAAAAATAATCGACTGATGATGAGTCGAAACCTGATATTAGCTGAATATAAATTTTACATTAAATGCGTCATTCATAAATACATTATATTCCCGTCGTTTATGCGGGTAAAAGATTGACTCCGAAAAATCTCGTTAATAAATCCCTGTTTCCCCTGTTCGTTCCACGGCCCGCCTATATGAATGGCCGCGCGCGACGCTGCTGGTGGAAGGAGTACCCAGCCAGCTCACCCAAACACCTACGATGAGAGACGCCCCCTCGTCTGAAGGCGTCCCGCTCCCCCCCTCAAGTCGCGGCGGTCACCGGCTAAACGAATTCTTGGCGCGCAAGGAACAGAGAGCGACGGAGATGAAGCTCCAACTCCTAAGGGACAATCTTAAACCAATCCGTTTCCAACTCCACAAAAGCATGGATTTGGGGAAGCATCAGAAGCTTTTGGAGGAATTAGGTATGTGGGATTTCGTTCGCCTGGAGTTTGATACCAACATTCGGTCCGATCTTCTGGTTCAGCTCATCGGGAACTTCTCTCCCGAAGAGCATTGTAGCAGAGTCAATGGCTCACGGATTGACATTGACCCTGCGTCTCTCGCCAGTGCTTTGAACCTGCCCATGAACAGGGGCCTGTCTCTGTTCCACAAAACAGGGGAAACAATGGTGTTTGTAGAGTCCCTTCTGTGTAATTGCGTGCTGCTGCACGACGACGCGTGGAAGATGCCGGGTGAGGTTGCGGAGTTGACAAAGCCGGTCAAGGAGGGGCACCCGGAGAGGGTGGATTGGGCGGGTTTGATATGGTTCATGGTGAAGGAGGAGTTGATGCAGGGCTCCAGGTTGGGGTCGTGTTATTATGCATCGCACTTGCAGCGTTTGATAAAACATCAGAATCCTTCTGTGTTTGGGGAAGACGAGGAGGTGGTTGGTCAAAAAGGCCAAGTTTTTGAGAAGGCCTGCCAGGAGACGAGCAAGGAGTGGGAGCTGGGTGGTCAAGAATTTGTAACCTGGGACAGTTTTCAAAAGAGTGTTTCTATCCAAATCAAAGGTTTGAGTATTGATTTTGATAAATTTGATGAATTTGATGAAGATAATTGGTTGCTTTCTGATAGTAGCTGTAAAGAGCCTGTGAGCAAGGAGGAACATCAAGGTGGAAGAGATGAAGGAGGAGGACTAGAGCAACTCCTTGCTTTGTCAGAATTCCATCCCATGAGCATGCCATCTTCGGTGCATCCGATTCCAGAAGTGACGGAGGACTCATCTCGGGGAACACTGGCTTCTGCTTCTCCAGGACAGTGCAAAAGAACAATGGATCAGGAGAACGGTATTTCTCCCCATTCACATAAGAGATTGAAGGCAGATGAGCCATCAAACTTGCAGCCAACTGACTCTAACGATCGTGAATTGCTGGAAAATGCTAAAATAATGCATGAGGCGATGGAACAAATGTGTGCCCAGATGAGTATGAAGCAGCAGTTCTTGATGGGTGAGCTTCAGCAGAGGGACTGCACGATAAAGCATTTGCAGATGACACTGTGCGGAGAGCGGGAGAAGAAACAATTGGAGATCAGTGAGCTCAAACGCGAGCTTTGGAAGATGAACAATGCATTGGGGGAATATAGGAAGGTTTTGAACGAAACCAACACGGCGTTCGCCAAATATAGACAGCGCTATCCACAGTTTGATGAAAGTTACATTCTTTCCCATAGCAGCGGCCTCTTTGATCCACGGCTTGGTTGAAGAGAAAGGTGGATTGCCGCTGATTTTTTTACTCTACAACTCATTTGATCAATGTACTGTTCTGGAATTAGTAGCATGTTTTATGTTTGAATAATTATTTATCATTAATTACTTTGTTATTCATATTATTATAAAGTAGTATTAAATATATACGTAATTAGATTATTGTTTGATTTTTAGTTATTATTAATTTTTTTTAATTGCCTTGTTAATTATATTGTTATTAATCATTAAGGAAACTTAATTATATTATTATATTTCACTAATTATAATATATTATAATTAGTTATAATATGAATGAATATTAATTACAATGATATTATTATGTGTTATTAAATAAATTGATAATTTGAGTATTAACTATTGTTGTTTAATTTATAAGCAAACTATTATTTACGTCATTATTATTAATGATCGCTAATTACGTTATTATCAAGTATAATTAAATACATTAATAATTAGGTTTTTTAGATAAAAGAGATACTATATTACTAATCAATCTAACCAAACCTACGAATCCAATCAGGGAAAGAGTCAACCCAACAATAATCACCCCAGGATTTCCCATGAGTATCCAAGTTACCCCCACGTTTGATGAAACAAAATTTGAATTCGGTGAAGATCTCGATCAAGGACTAAATATTTCTTAGAATAAGGTCAAACGGTTGTGAATCCTCCTCCTCCTTAAATAAGGCATTAATCACTTCATGACAATCAGATTCCACCAATACATTGTTCTAATCTTTTGAGCGAGCAAGAAGGATCTCATGGAGTGTGGCATATGTCTCAGCCACCACAGGGATCCAAAAGGCTTGAACATCCCTATAATGAGCTTCAACAACTTGGTCAATGCAATGATGGGAAATGAATCCAACACCAATCCTCGACATAATAGAGATGGCTGTATCTATATTAATTTTGATAAAAGCCTTTGGGGGATGGGTCTAGCGAGGAGAGTCCTGCCTAATGCTGCCTAAAGAGGGTACCACCTCATTCGCTTTCCAACAATTCAGTCGTTCAATAATTGTCACACCCGCCATTTTTAATTATTTATTTTATTAATTTTTTTCTGGGCATTGGCACTACTACAAATATGGCTTATAATAGCGCTAAAAACCGCCTTTAACAGCGCTAAAAAGTGCTCTTAATCTCAGCGAATATAAAGGGGGGGGTCCCCTTTATCAGCGCTAAGGAAGCGCTGATAAAGGTAGTCTTTATCAGTGCTGATAAATGTATAATATATCAGCGCTAAAAATAGCGCTGATAAAAACTACCTTTATCAGCACTCAAAATAGCGCTGATATATTATCCATTTATCAGCGCTTAACTAGCGCTGATAAAGACCAAAGATCCTGTGCAAAACCAGAACCTGCCCAGCACCTGCACACATTACAGCACCTGCGCATAGCACAAACAACACCTGCACGCAACACAAACAACACCCCCACACAAAGCACAGAAGAACAAAAATGATACATACATTTACTTGAAATCATGAATACAAAACAACACACTACTATATACATTTCAAACAATGTTTAATTTGGTTACAATTGCATTTATCCAACAAACAGTTAAAAAACAATGATGTTCCATCCTTTTTACATCCATCCGCTCTAAAAAATTGTCGTCCATGGCGACAGTTTCCGAAACAAAGCATCCGAACTGAGGAAAAAGATTTCACCTACATAATAAAACAAATATTATGTTATTAATACAATAATGAAATAAAGAATGAGGCTGCTAAATGGAATTATACTTGTGAGGCACAAAACATAAAATAACCAATTAACGAAGAGACACAATTAGGTCAATGCCCTTACCTCAACCAGAAGTCCAATAAACTATCTTCAGTTCATACCAACCACAACTGAGTCCATGATCACATGTATTAATGTCCAACAACATTAAATTACATAATTAGTTAATTTTAACCAAAAATCCAGCATGGTATAATAGGCGCCAAACTCATAGTGTAATCCAACAAAGCCAGAATGCTGAGAAACTAGGTGCGATCCACTCCCGACGCACCCCTAAGCCTAGAAAACACTAAATCCCCAATCTATATTACTAAATTTATGACAAATTAAGCCTAAATTTTTGAAAACCCATAAATAAATCTTCCACAAAATATAATCTGCATCAAATATTGATTGATTACTAGTTTATGAACTTTTGAGACATGCTCTAAGAGTCATATATAAAAGTCCCATGAATAACAATGATTTATCCATACTATGGTATAATAATTACACCTAGAACCCTAAAAACTGAATGCAAATCTTTGAGCAAGAAGTTAGAGAAGCAAGGAAGATGTAGGAGAAGATACCACATTGATTTAAAATGACGAACAACTGATAATCCACTCAGGTATAAGGAGAAGGAAGGAGAGGAATGGGGTTTGGCCACCCCCTAAGAACTTGGTGCCCAAACGAAGAAACCTGAGGAGGTTTATACTTTATAAACCCATCACCCACATAAAAATAAGTTTTAAATCATGTTACATGAAATGAACCAAGTGGTGACATCACTATATTTTGGGTCCAAACCCTTACTTGACCCCTTTCCCCATTCACAACCATTATCACCCTATTAAATGCATTCATGTTGTGAATTACCCTTTCACACTACGAGCATCCTAATGATACTACATTTCGATAGAATGACTACCCAAATCATCCTTGATATCCTCCCAAAACCCAATGACATCCCTCTAGCCCCAATACATGTCTTAAACACTTATTAGAACCAGTATATTGTACCTTTTTCGATGATTTTTTTTTGTTATTATGGAATTCCATAATTCCCCATTGGAAGTGTACTAATGTACTAATCAGATGTTATATGATATACCATGAAGATTCTTATGTCCGTGTATTAGATGAGATATCAATGAAAATTTATCTCATTATTATACATACCAACACATCAAATCCGAGTATTAGAGACCTTCAGGTTTTCTTCAACTACTTCCAGTTCTGACATGGAAGTGGGACAAGATTTCTGTGGGATATTAGGTTAGGTTTTTGTGTACCCCTCGATGGAATAATTAAATATGGTTTTTGATCAATTGGATGACCAAATAATCTCAATTTATATACATTTTATATGAAAAAAATTATAAGAAAATCAAAATTCAATTTTTAATTGAGATTATCTTTTTACATGGATTTAATTCTACTATAGTCTTTTATAGGGAACCTCATTTTACATCTTGTTTTTGGAGAGGTACCTATGAGAAAATGGGATGCCATGTATGATTGAGCATGACATATGTTTCTGACACTTTCTGCAGGGGCACGTTGCCTGGAGCATGTTGACGTTTGATGGCGGTGCATTGTACCACACATTCATTCGTTACAAAGGTGAGTGACATTCATCACTTATAAAGATATGTCTTCTTCTTGATTGAAACAGGGTGATGGGATGTCGTTCATTCCATCCATGGATTCCTCCTCAGAATTCATTACCTAGTATGAGTCTCCCTTATAGAATAAGACGTTGTTCGTGAAACTTGTTCCTGGTTCCATCTCTTTATGGATGATGGTTAATTACAATGATTATATTAGGAAATTCCAAAGGGTCATTCCAGGGCATAATACTTCGGTTAGGAAAGTATTCACATTGGGAATCAGTGGAATGTATGTACACTAGAACATTGGTCACATGTATTCATCGTCGTCAAAGGGATTCTCAACGAAATGGAAACCCATGTTTAACTTGTGGTATTCCATGAGTTTAACATCCCACAAGGATAGAGGGTCACGATTTAATGTCTTACAGAGATGTAATGGGTGGATCAAAACACTTATAAAGGTGGATCAGGTAGGTACATCTCTAGGAAGGAGCACCTGGAATGTTTACCTGATAGATGGATCAAAATGCCCAATGAGGTTTGAACCAAGTGTGGTGCATCCCATAAAGGTAAGGTTTCTCATTTTGAAGACTTATTCAGATGCCACTAAGGGAAAAACATGAGGGAAAATAAGAGAAGGTGTACCCCAGTGAGGGGGTCACCATGGTTTACCATTGGTTGGGATTTAACCTCATGGAGGCTTCCTACGTACCCTATTTAGAATACAAGGATCAAAACCCATATATTTAAAAGAGGTATGGTGTGGGTATTACCCATGGTTAGCTTCCCTTCACATTAGGAATACTCTTGGTTGGATGAGTATGGGTTTTGTGGGGCTTATGCATTGTCAGATTCCCAGGTTCTTCCAAGAGTAGCAATGGGATGAATGGGACATACGTGCTAAGATGGACCATGTGAATGGCGTGATCCTTGTAAAGAGGTACGATGCACAAAAAAAATGTGGAGCTATCTGTAAACATTATTTATGGTGGCCATGGGGCTCATCAGACTCCCCATACCTTCCATAAACACCTCAAAACATCACGAGGACCAGATTCTACATGATGGTGCATCACATGGTTGATTCTTTTGATGTTGTACTAGTCGTTTGAGCTTGGATTTCATCTCAACCAGCCTTTACCTTACTTGAATTATCCTAGGACACATATTTTGGTTCCAAAAAATCCCTCAACGATACCGATTATCTCATGCATCTAGCTAGATTTAATTGTTCAAGTCAAAAAACAACACATGTGCTCAAATACAAGTTCAAACAAACAAGATACAGAACATTGAAATTTCTTAAAAATGAACCAAGGGGTATACATGTGCTCAAATACTATCTCTGTATGTTGAATCTGATCTCTCTACTTTAATTTCAGCAATATTTATATTTAGGTCCTATATCTAACTGAAAATGGTGGATATAGAACATATTTGTTGTTTCCATCCATCGTTTGTTGGAAAATGGATTTTGTTGATCCTCAGTGGTTTCGTCGTTCACCCCATACGCACTGCACACCATCATGCCTTACTTCAATATTGATTTGTTCAAATATCAATAATATGAATCCGGGGATAGAAAACATTGAGTAATAAATTAAGATTTCAATACATTGGAGCATTCTCAATTCACCAAAGAATGTTGGAGGATAATCAATGATCATATATAGATAACATAAGTAGTAGGAATTCAACTTTATCCTATTTGTGTACAATCTTCCATCATGTATGTTTCCCATTCGTTTCTAAACACATGTATATCATCTTCTGAATATGAGTTTTTGCGACAGTCATGGTAGTACTGAAAAAATATAAATACATAAAGGATTAATAAATATTTTAAATGAACTCGTAATTATTTTTGAAAATACCTCATCAGGGATGCTAGTTTGTTGATGAAATACGATCTCTTTCATAAATTTACAAACATAATAACCACAGTCCATTTAGTTTGTTTGTTTTGGACACTACAGAAACATCGACAACAATAAGTAATTTGTTTTGATATGTGTTTGGATAGTGCAATGTTATTATATATACCCGGATACTTTTCCAGTTTTAGATCTTGTAGGCTTTCTCATCCTTATGCCCTAAATTCATTCCATGCATTAGATGATATTGATGCACCGCCCTATCATAACAAAATCTTCATTAAAAGATAACATAAATTATATAACTAGATGTTTAGTTTTAAAATGTTGGATCTAGTGTATTACAAATTAACAAACTCCATCATGCGTGGTCAGTTTATTGGATATCCATGCATTGAATCCAGAAAATAAATCTTTGGAGTATCTAAATTGACTGCAATTAGCATACAATGCTCCCTAAAATTAAAAAAAGGAATAAGTAAAGAAAGAAATAAAAATATAGTTGATATGATTAAATTGTAGAGTTTTACCCCTGCATCATTGGTATTAAAAAGAGTCTGTCATCCGTAATTTTGTTTTCAAACGATTTGAGCAGGGATGATATTATTGCAGCCTCTTTATCAGAATCTATTTCGTCTTTTGAAGAGGTGGTGTGAGGACTAACGAGTCCAAATTTTTGTTCATGGGGAAATCCCTTCAATTGTTTTTCATATATATGTCTACGAAAAATATAAAATGTATTTATTCATAATTATCAGAGTATATCAGCTTTTTTAAAATCAAATCATGAAAACTTAACCTCATGTATACATTTACAACTGAGGCGCCTAGCCATTCATACTTGAGGAGTTCATTTACATTTTCAGCACTAATGAAATCTGATGTTTCCTCTACATACATATCTTTTTCGAAATCAACTGTGTGAGTATTGTCGTCTTTCAAATTTGTATTCACATGAGCCTACAATGATATTAACTGTGGATATAGAACGGGTGGGGTAAAGGTGCTCTCAGTAGACCGCTTCAATCGGTTGGTTGATCCTTGAGATAGTTTTGAGCTGATATTTTATTTCACCCCATAGTCTTTGTCATTCTGTAATAACATTCATTGGTTTAGATCTTTTTTTATTAAATGTTAAAGGTCTAGCTTGAAAAATAAATTGTAAATGGATACCTTTTTGTCGACATGTTTTTTTACAAGAACTATCGACCATGCGATGAATGTTCCAACAGATTGTTCAACCGTATGAATGTCGTCATCGTCATTTGGAACAGGTAGCTCAGCACTCGGCTCATTAGCTACGTTAATTAACACTCTAAGATGATCTTTTGGAAGCTATCTGTTGTGTAGCATGTTGTTTTGCGTATTGAACACCGTAGCCCTCGCTACAAGGCGATAGGTGGGAGTTGATAAATATAAATCACAGTCATTTTCACCCTGTGGAATATTAGTACAGGAAAGGTATCAATGTCTATGTAAATCATATTTCACATAAAAATTTATTAAAACATTGATTACCTCATCTAAGTCAGGTTTTTTAGGGGAATGGCTCACCTCAAAGCTGGTGGGGGGTGGGGCGGGATCATCACGCACAGGTTGTTGTTGAGTTGTTTCTTCTATTTGCCTCTCCCCCATCAATTTTTCTATCATCTATCTATGGTATTGTAATTCTTCTTTAAAAATAGATAATTGTTCTTACAGCTTTTCCATTTTTTTATTTTGATCCTCCGCTTGTTTTTGTTTTTAAAAATATGTTCGGGGTGTCACCCCAAAACCCGCACCTCTGACGCGGCCATACTGTTTTGGCTACTTCAAGGCTGCTGAAAGTATGTCTTCATCTGGTGTGGTTGTTGTTGATTCTTGTGACTATGTCAGATACAAAATATAGAAAAATAAGTAGTTATTGTAATGTAATAGCGATTTAAAGCAAATAAAATTTATATTATGTCATACTTACACATGTTTCCCACACTTTTTATGTGTTTTTATCTATCAGTATCCCCTCTTTATTTACACGAGCCTCCTTCCATAGCACATGGCATGGGATGGATATGGATTTCGATTTCGATTCATCAATCTGCATATAAACAGAGAAACATGGTTATGGTGTTGTTTTATGTCACATACTAGTAGTGGGGTATATTTAAAAGACGTACCAATTTTTTCTCAAGTTCAGCATACCCCATCCTTACTTTACGGTAAGGGTACGCTGGTTCTGTTGCGCGTTTTTTAATTTCAGCACTCAGTAGCTGTTTCATAAATAAAAAACTATCAATCAGAGTGATGAATACAAACAAACGTCAAACAACATATTACCCCACACAATGTACCTAAAAATTCTACTCCCCATGATGGTTGCTAAATGCACCCCACGCTCCATGGGATATCAAGTGTGCGTAAAGAGGAGGTGGGTGCGGCTTGATTTTCCCTTCTGCATCTTTAAGATGATATTTTGTTAAAATTGTGCGGAAACCTCTATGAATCCTTCCTATAACTCTTAATACATATTCCTTGTGCGAGGAATCTACTATAAATGCACTCTGCAATGGATGATGAAGAGTAAGTCAATGTTTTGGTATTTTATTTTATTTTAATAAATTAAAAAAATGATATCATAATGTTACCATAATCTCTTCCCACATTAGTGTCTTCAGCCCGGTGACAACATGGTGCCACGACTGTACATCAATCGGCACGCGTTGCCGAGTGATGATTCTAATGTAGCTACTAAAGATGGCTCTGTTAGGGTTAATATGTTGGGCTCACTTATTCCATCCCACCTCAAATTTGATGTCTTTTGCTTTTTCCTTAAGGATTTTGGCTAACACTATCAAACTGCGATGCTCTTGTTTTTTTTATGCTTTCAGGGTTTCATTTCATACCATTTCCTCAGAAGTAGCATCAATATCTTCCCCTAGAGCACTAGCATCGGCAATGGGACCAGCAGCAATAGGTTGAGAAACCTATTGTACCTCAGCACTCGGACCAGCAACAACGGGTTAAGAAACCTATTGTTGCTCTACACTGGGACCACCAACATTTGGTTGAGAAACCTGTTGTTGCTCTGCAGTGGGACCACCAGCTACTGGTTGAGAGACCTTTTGTGCCTCGGGATTGGGCGCATCAGCAGGTGTAGAAGTCATTATCTGCAGAAGTGGTTTAATATTTAATTTAGATTACATAAAAACATCAGTGAACAGATAATAACATAACGTAACACAATGTATGTTACAATAAACAAATAACCTGATTATTGTACTCTCTTTTTTTTTCTTTAAAGGCTGAAGAGATTTGAATCCTCTATCGACTATGTAAATCCCTTCATTGTGGTCTCCTCTGACATAAAAAACGCTGTCTACATTGGGACCGCTGCGAAATGATTGTGAAGTTCCTATAAAAGGGTCAAACTCTGTTGAACTTTCATCTAACCCTTCAGTTGTTTTGGTTGATAACAGAACAATTGACCAATTTCAGTTTGCGGGGTCTGGAACATAAAATACCTGTACTGCCTGTGATGCCATTATAAATGGTTCGTCTTTCCCCTCTTCCTTACTAAAATCAACTTTCACGAATCCCAATTCATCTATTTTAACATCACTCCTATTATCAACCCACTTGCATTGAAAAATCGGCACTTTGAATTTCTTATAATCCAACTCCCATATTTGTTTGATGATGCCAAAGTATGACATATTCGCATAAATTGGATTTTTTTCCTTAGCACCGGAAACATGCATCACCTCAACCACAAGTGTAACCCCACTATTCTGCATGGTATTGTCTTCATCATGTTCATTAGTATAGAATGTATAACCATTAACTGCATAAGCATTGTAAGATAATACGTACACACTTGCTCCTCCGGCTAGCCATCGAAGTCGTTCTAAAATTGAGTCTGGATTTTCATCTAACTGTTTAAAAATATGGTTTCGAAACCATCCTATAAACTATCGATTATGTGTATCTGATATCCATTTTTCAGCCCTAGAAGGATTCAAACACCTAAGAATTTCTTTGTGGGTTTGAACATATGGTTCAATGTCGAAACTGTTATGAAAAACGTAAAGGTGGACCTGCTCCTGATCTGTAATATTGATTGTGACAACCTCTCTTCCAGAAATTCCTTCACTCTCAAACCGCTTAGTGTGACGAGATTTCGGTAGGCCAACGATTTCTACACCAGACAGGTATTCAGTACAAAATTCAACAGCTTCCTCAACAATATATTGCTCCGTAATACAACCCTCTGGCCGACTTTGGTTTTTGACATACCCTTTCAAAATATTCATATACCATTCAATGGGGTACATCCATCTATAATGTACATGACCACATAGTCGAATCTCTCTCACCAAATGAACCATCAAATGAAACATCATATCGAAAAATGTCAGTGGAAAGAACATTTCCAATTCACATAATATGACGACAATTTCTCTTTCCATAGTTGGAAATTTCGTCGGGTCTATAACTTTACTGCATATAGCTTTGAAGAAGAAACAGAGATTTGTTAATGTATGGAGGAAATTCTTGGGCAAAATGAAACGTAAAGCTATAGGAATTAGATCTTGCATCAAAACATGGCAGTTATGTGATTTCAGACCCTTTAATTTTAAATCTCCCATTGACACGATGTTCTTGATATTTGATGAATAACCCTCTGGAACCTTTACGTCATTCAAGAAGTTGCAAAACTGAAATCTCTCCTGCCTGGAAAGAGTATAAGCAGCAGGAGGAAGAAATGTTTGTTTTTTACCCTTCACTGGTGCCATCTCTTCTCGTATTCCCATCTCAACCATGTCCAATCTAGCCTTAATTACATCCTTTGTTTTTCCAGGTGCATTTAGCAATGTTCCAATGACACTATCACATACATTTTTTTAAACATGCATAACATCAAGAAAATTTTTGACATACAGACAATTCCAGTATGGTAATTCAAAAAAAAACTGATCTCTTTTTCCCACCAGTTTTCGTAAGGTTTTTCAAAAACGGTTTACCAAAAGTAGTGTCCAAATCTTTTACCTTCTCAAACAATTGATCACCTGTTAGTGGAGACGGTGTTGTACGTTCTTCTGAACTTCCGTCGAATGATGTCGTCCAAGATTGATACTTATGTCATCGGGGTAGAAATCTGCAATGTCCTAGAAACACGGTTTTCGATGAATGTTTCAACCTAATTGACTTTGTACCTTGTTCGCAAACGGGACACCCTTCAGTTCCTTTAATGTTATATCCTGAAAAATTTACATAAGCAGGAAAGTCATTTATCGTCCCGTACAACATGGATTTCAAAGTGAAATGTTCATTTTTGTAATCATCATACAGCGTAACACCTGAATCCCACAATATTTTCAAATCTTTGATCAATGGGGCCAAATAAACATCAATATCATTACCCAGTTGTTTTGGTCCTGATATAAGCATAGATAACATGATGTATTTTCATTTCATGCATAACCACGGTGGTAAGTTATAGTTTACCAACATAACCGGACATGTATAGTGACTGTTTCTTTGGAAACCAAAAGGATTCACCCCATCTGTAGATAATGCCAGACAAAGGTTTCTCAGCTCGTTCCCAAATTCAGGATACTCATGATCAATTCTCTTCCACTGAGGAGAGTCTGCCGGGTGACATAGTTTCCCATCTTTAATTATTGTATCTGCATGCCATGTCAATTGTCATGCAGTCTCCTCACTTCCATATAGGCGTCTAAACCTAGGAATGATTGGAAAGTACCATACAACTTTTGTAGGACTAGAATCATCTTTATTGTATCAGGAAGCACCACACTTTGGGCATTCTTTAAGTGATTTGTGGTCCTTTCGAAACAATATACAGTCATTTGGGCAAGCATGTATTCTTTCAGAGATCATACCCATCGATCGTAGCATTCGTTTGGCATCGTATGTTCGGCTTGGGAGTTCATTATCTTCTAGGAGCATGTCATTCAGGAGAGCAAGTAGTTCCGTAAAACTAGCGTCACTCCACCCATTTCCTACTTTCAAATTATACAGCTTCAATACGACTGACAATGCTGTATATTTAGTGCAACCAACATACAATGGCATTTTTTCACAACTCTTTAACTTCTCAAACAATTTTGGGCAATCACGAAGTTCATCTTCAACTATACTTTTCATTTCCTCAATACGATCTTCATCATCATTCACATCTGTAATCACACCCTCCATACGATTGTCTTCACTGTTCATGCTTCTAATCATATCAGATGATCTATAAAATGTTGTGTTCTCTGAGTCACTACCTACATTCTTTTTTTCCCTGTGTTTATTCCAACATGTATAACTTTGATCTATTCCGTGACAGATCAGGTGTTCTTCCAACTCCTATAGACTAATTTTTCTTGAAGAACAACAACGTAAACACATACAAAGGATTTGAGAAGGGTCACATGCATGATCTTCTGCAAACTTGATAAACTATTTCACGCCATCTTCATACTCTTTTGTCAACCGATTGGAATTCATCTATTCTTTATTCACATTCATCGTCTTTATGGGTTCGATCTCGAACTTTCCTAATATTATGTTTTAATTAATCAGGTAGCATTGTTTGGGTTTTATAAAAAAAAATCATGGTACAAATGCCTTTAAACACATGTGAAATCCATATACATGATGTGTCTAGTAGGGTGAACATCGTGTATGTATAAGATACCTGATTTAATCTAACATATATCAAATTTATTCCAAGTTAGTCTTACAAAGACTGAATGATGCATTTGAAAATACATGACATTTAGAACAACTTGAGCTAAAGGTGCGTACTTTAGATACATATTGAGACACCTCACCAGCTATGCATCACATTTTTGTGGAATAAAAAGTGTGTAGTCCTTACATGAACACTAGGGGTGTATAGTCTATACAAATCAAGTCTCTATGGTATCTATACATGGTGTGAGTGAAGTAAAACACATGTCATATGGTTCTACCATTATTTCATGGCATGTACATGGTTTCATGTTGAAGTATATGTCTTGGAGATACATTGTGTGTGACCTAGGTTCACATGAAATGTAACATTTAAAATGAAACTTATTCCAAGTCTGAGTCAGAAGATTATTCCAACAACCGCAACACCATACAAAAACACAATCGTGATCACAATCACAACACCATACAAACCAAACAATCAAAATTTTAGATTTTACAAAGCATCCCTTATTCAATTTTGTTTGTTATTTCAGGGGTTATCACAGAAGTTTTATCATCCTGGGGTGTTCATTCATAATTCAAGTATACGTAAATTACCAATTTATATATTCCAATGTTCAACAAGGACCAACCAACATTCAATTCATTTAGTGCGCAAAAAAGGACCACCAACGGCCACGATTTTCAGTAGGGCGTTTATCCCGTACATTTCACATTATAACCATCAATATCAAACAGTAATAACATGCGAACAAGAGGAAACCAATGAGTAACAAGATAAAACTCACCGTGAAGGTGTCGTTTGGCACACAGAAGAGGAGCGTTCGTGGAAGAGGAGAGGCGCACAGTAGAGGAGATTTCCAACTGAAAAGAAAAAATAAAATAAGGGAAACCCATGAGAATAAAATAATCTAAAACCGAGTACACCATTTACCACATCCCACAAACCCCAAAAGACAATCCATGCAAATAAATTTAAATTTATTGATAGAAATCACTATCTGGTCACTAATTTTTATCCAAACCATAGGTGAAAAAAATCCAAATAGGAATCAAAAGGATCATATACCTTGAGAAAAGAAATCCAACCATAATAGTGATCAAGCATAGAACAATGTGAACTAGATGGGAGGGAGTGACCCAAAATATCATCGGGATAAAGATCTATCCAAGAGGATAATTTTGTAAAAAATATGAAGCCTCAAGAACTCTATGGATCCCAAAAAAACCTTTTCTGTGACATTGAAACTACATGTAATACATTTACATGTCGTGTAATCCTCTTGACAAAAAAACAAGTCACTTTTTATTTAAAACATTATATTTTTTATTTAAATGATATGTAACCATTACAAAGTTTGTAAAATTGTCACATTGTGCATCCAATTAATGTTTCATTTTTGGAGGTCATTACATGTCATGTACTCCATTTACACGTCATGAAATTTCTCAAAATATAGTAAAAAATGTTGTTTTGTTTCTAAAAATTCCCTAAAGATCACTAAATTTACCAATACATGTGTCCTCCAAATCCTTTCTCAGCATTCCTCAACCAAAAAAAATCCAAAAAAATGTTAAAACATACCTCACATAAAATGTAATGAGACCAACCAAGAAGTCTTAAAAACTATCATAGTTTTTCTAATATGAGAAATTACTATTTTACCCTTAAAACCACATAGGAATAGATTTTCAAATTTCCCTTTATTTTCTCAACCCATAACATTGTTGGTCAGCACAACCTCCCCCATAATGATTATCTTACATGAAAATCCTTGGAGGTTAAACAATATCCATGATTTCACCTTAGATACCATTAAATCAAATGCCACCTTGAATATCAAAAGTTCCCCCAACACTTCCAACATGATGTTCATTCATCCAGGACTGTTTTTATTCTTCCCGTCATGGGAATATCATTATCATCACCCCATAGAAAAAAATAATAAACCCCCACAACCCGTGATCTATATAAAACTGAATGGAATGATTAGAAATTATTGAATTAGTATGAAAATAGTTTCTAATCCCAATTCTCAGATCACCATGAATGACATCCCACATGTTCAACAATCCACTTATATTGAGGATCACAGTCTCCAATGACCAATGGTCCACTCCTCCCTATATGGATTCCTAGACATTTATCCTCAACTACTCACCGCCACCATCCTTTTCAATTAAGAGTGAATCCCCAAGAACATATCATTGGTCCTCATGAAACCTGAATGAAAAATTGGGATCAGACTCACATGAGTCAGACAACAAAAAAAAAGGCTAAAACACTCAATCAACCAACTATTCCCCTGTAACATGTTAGTCCCAACTAGTAGGAGAACTTTCATTTATCATCTTCATAATTAAGGCATATTCCACATACCAAGATAAGATACACGACTACACACCACCTAGGTATTGATCTAGAATCATGCATTACAAACCATACTTTGATCATGTTTCTTGAAGTGAAACCAAAAATAGAAGAACCAACATAGAAAAGCATCTAACCACACCCACCTTGTTGGTGACGGCAAAGGAGGAGGAAGAGGCGGAGGCGGCGCCGGAGGTAGGGGCAGCGGCGGTAGCAGAGGCGGAGGCGGTGGCGGCGGCAGAGGCGACGACGATCGCGGCAGCAGGGGTGGAGGTGGAAGAGGCAACGACGGTCACGACAGCGGGAGTGGGGGAGGAGGCGGCGACAGAAGCGGAGGAGGAGGGGGACGAGGAGGAGGAAGGATGAGGAGGACGAGGTCGCGGTGGCGAGTGGCCTGGTTCAGCTTCTGCGAAAGCTTGACCGCATGCGAGCGAGGATGGCCTGTTAGGGTTATTAAATAAAAACCGACGAAACCTTTATCAACGCTCATTAAAAGCGCTGATAAAGGTATGTTTTATCAGCGCTAAAATAAAAGCACTGATAAAACATACATTTATCAACACTTTTTTAGCACTGATAAAGAGATACCTTTATTAGCGCTTTTAGATACCGCTGATAAAGGCATACCCCTTTATCAGCACTTTCTGTTTAGCGCTGATAAAGGGTAGCACTTCCCTTTACCTGTTTTGTGGTAGTGCGGGTAGTCCGGGTTGAAGCCCGACTTAAAATTTCGAGTTCTTACTTAAAAACGTATGTTTTGGCCTTGACTGCATCCAACACACCATGGTCGAAGCCGCACGGCCTCGCCTGGGTCGCCGCAGGACCTCGCCCGGCTCACCGCACACCCTGCCCGATGTTCAAGGTAATCAAACAAAATGTGATGAATAATGGAGTGGAAATAAAAAAATAATAATCAGTTTCATAGAATTTAAGAAAATTGTTTTAATGAAGATAGTAATAATATTGTTTGAGAATATAATAATTATTAATAGTGCTAAGTATATAAAAAAAAGTTATTAAGTTATTAATATTGTGATAATAATTATTATTGTTAATATTATGTTATGTTATTACCATTTTTATTATTATAAAATTATTAATATCATTAATGTTTTTATTAGTATTACCATAAATTATAATTAATTAATTAATTAACAAGTGAACACAAAATAGAAAAAAAGAGTAAAATAGAATTGTCTTAATAATAATAATAATGTTATTATTATGTGAGAACATTATTCTTGTTATTAGTATGATTAATTTTATTAAGATATTATTATTATTATTAGTGATGATAATTAAGATATTTTATTTATTATTATTATTCTAATTTTAGTTTATTATTATTATTATTATTTGTTTTACTTTTAGTTTAGTTTTTTTGGGGTAGGGTTCAGACCCCCCCCCTCCATCTTCATCGTGTTTCCCTTCTTCCCCCTAGATCTTGTCGTGCTGCCGCCTCCCTACCTCATGGCCAACCGCTCGAACCCTCCTCCTCCTCCCAGTTTTCATCGTGCCGCACACCTGCCCTAGCCAGCCCCGTCGCGCTGTAGCTCCTCGGCCAACCCCGTCGCGCCACACCCCTACTTCCCAGCCAGATCTCTGGCCACCTCCCTGCTGGTCGTGGCTTAGTCCAGCGCCCCTCCTCCCATGTTGGCCAACGTCATCCTAACTTCCCCACCAGCACCTCACTCCCCTTCCACGTACACCACACCCCCCGGTTGAGTCTCCCTCTTTTTTTCTCTTGAGTTTTGGTTGTCCAACAGGTTTGAGATCCGATTTTTAGGGTTCTAATAGGAGGTTTGTGGTTCGAGTTCTTGTTTTAGAGTTCATGTTAGATCCCTGGTGGTGTGAATGTGGTGTGAAGAGATTTTTACCACATTTTTTGGGAGTTTCTCCAAGCGAGGTAGGTGTTTCCATGCCATAACATCATTAGATTAGCTTAATATGTTTGTTTAAATTTATTAATGTATTCTTTGGTTTTATTACGTGGCGTGTTTGGTGTTTTGAAATGGTTTGTGTGTTTAAAGGTTAGAATTGAATTTGTAATATAGGGATTGGTTGTGTTTTCTGTGTTTTCATTGATGTAATGTATCTAGAGTGTGTTCTAAGGGTTGTTTGGATGGTGCAAAATCGTTTTTATCAATTGTTGTAATGATTTATCAAAGTATATCAAAGAAGGAATGTTTTGGAAATGATTTTGCTAATAAAAAGTGTGTTCCCTTGGCGTGTCAAACATGTTATTCATATTTGAAATTGAATTGAAAACTATTTGAGTAGGGGAAAACATGTTTTGATATGGTTATGTTGTGCACTTGGTTTTAATGGGACGTTTCTATATGGAATCAAATGGTTTTTGGTGTAAAGTATTCTTGATTATTATTTTTTGAAATGATTTAATAAATAGATTTTTTGATTTTTTGATTTATTTAGATGGCGCGAAAGTAGTGTTTTGGAAGAGTTGAATATGAGTTTGTTTTTAAAGTAGTATGTTTATATAAAATGAGACATGTTTTTAGTTTAAACCCTATTTACGCCACTTGGAGATATTTTATAAATGGTTCAAACAATTCATTTAATTGTGCCAGTGGTGTGAAACTAGTTTTAAGGATAATTTGTTAAGTAGGTGGTTTGAAATGACTTTCCTACTTGGAATTGGGTATGTTTATTTTTTTAGACCTTGTTGTGTTATTTAAAAATGTTTTCTAAGTTGTGAAAATTGGTTATGTTCTTCTTTGAGAGTTTCTAAATAGTGATTTGTGAAATGATTAAGTAACGACAAATATATTTTGGAAAGGTATTTTGGTGTGCGTGTGTTTTTGAAATGGTGTTTGGGTATGCAAGTGGTTGATTTTTGTGTGTAATGTCCTATTTGGTGTGTGATATGTGAAAGTGATACACGATGTGAATGTGAATTTTTTTTTAGCACAAAAAGGGAACCTTGGGTACTTAGGTGGGCGGATTAGGACTAGTACGCTAGATGACACGTAAGTGGTTCGTCCCAGTTTCATCTAGCAGGATTCACATTACAATACTAACTAAACTTTTGTGGTGATTGGAGACCACTAGGTTATGGATGTGTTTCCCTACTAGTGGATCATGCACAAAAGTGCTGATTATTGTGGTTCTTATGCCATGTTTACACCGAGGTATGATGTCTCTAGCACCCCATGCATACTAGCTACCTTAGGGGATTACCCACAGTGCTCTATTATTCATGACATGGTGCCTTCCTTCGGAATACATAGGACCACTTGAGTATGTTCATGTTCTTTATAAATTTTCTCTTCCATTTTAAAGTAGTATTTGTGAAAGGGTTTTTCTTCCAGTGCTCTTTTCTTTTTTTACTTTCATCTTTTAAATATTTTCCTTAAAAACATTTTAAAAGTATGGTTTTAAATAAGCTTGTTAAATTATTTTTTGATGTTGTGGAATGAAACCTTTTTATTGGGTGGTATCCTACTGGGCATTTAGTTCACACCCTACATACACCTTTGGATGTATGTAAATCTTGTCCTTTGTGTATTCCAGGTTTAGGTATCATGCTTAGTGATGGTGGTTCTGGTTGTCGATGATTTTTCTGTGCAAGTCTGACGATGGTGGTTTGAGGAGGTGGCTCCTCATGTTGCATGAGGGTGCGATAGAGGTATTAGTTTTCTTTATATTGTGGTCTTCATGGAGTTTTGGGTTGAGTTGTAAACTTTGAGTTTGGTCCAATGTTAAGGGCTTGTTTGGTTCTGTTTTCCAACTTCTATTTATTTATCTTGTTAGTTGTTTTTATGTCTCTTGTTTTTGGGTAAATCGTTCCCACATATTATTTTTATACCCAGGAACTTGTGTCAGCCTGTGGGGATCAGGAACGCCCTTTGGTCCATGTTGCGGACTGGGTCGACGCTGGGTCGAATGGCGACCTGGCCTGGTTCATGACAAAATGGTATCAGAGAAAGGTGTCTGGCCAACACGCCTCTTGGCGGGACTCGAGTTACTAGGGTAAGTTGAGGTTTGTCTAAACCGTTGGTCCTTGTGGTTAACCATGTTTAGGGGAAATGAAAAGGGAGTAGGGTTAGTAGTCCCAGTAAGCTCACAGGGTCTGGAAAGCCATGTGGAGCCTGAGAAGCTGTCTTAGAATACTCTCTGTGGCGGTGGTGTGATTGGCGTATGGCCGCCAACCATATGTCTCAGTCACCCGCCGACACTAGTCTCCTCTTGCATCGTTCATTGCCTCTTTGTTTTGAATTCATAGAAATATGGTTTTTAAGTAAAAACGATTCAGTGTTTTAATAATCGATGGTTTTGTGGTGTGTCCTGGTATTTTGGAAATGTTGTATGTGAGGCGTTTCGAGCCAAGAATCACTTTTTAATGATTTGTGTCTTGAGTTTGAATTCTTATTTGTAAGTTGGTGTGAAAGCGTGTGGTTAGTGGTTTATTTTTAAAAGTGCTTTGGGAAGCCCTTGTAGTATTTTCCCCTACACGTTTAGTGTTTTCTTGCAGCATGTCTTGGCCATTGGACCAATTTGATTGGGTCCATGGTTTTCTTTCTTGACTAGTGTACGCCCCCATAAAGAATTAGCATGCGATTGAATTGTGGTTGTAAGGTCCCGGTTCCGGAAGCCACCAGAGGCGCCCCGTACCTGGTTGGTCACATGGCCTCAAGCGCATTTCCACGAATGCCAGAGGCTTCCAACTAGCAGCGAGGGCCTTGGGTGTGATAGTGGGGAAACTATGCCCTCATTGGAAGAGTACACAACAGAAGTAAACAATATACAATAGCGGAAGCAGTAAATATCCAACAACAGTAAACAGCGGAAAACTGATAAAGAAACAACTGGAGCATAAATATATATAAATGATGCATGATACATATATGTCTAAGAAAACAACCAAACAAGTCACAATTCTGAATACAGTACTAAACCAAATTACAAAAGAAAAACAGATGAGCAACTCCTTAGCATCGCAATCCTTGGCTTGGTCCCATGCTCTCCAGCTCCAAAGCAATCAAGTACCTGAAGTTGAAGGGCGCTTGCCCTTGTCTATACCTACAGTAATATAATCTGTTTGGGACCAAAATAATGAACCAAACAAGGTGTGAGACTAAATCCCAATAGGCAACCACCCGAAGATCTATGCCTAACAGTCAGTGAGTATATGGCAGGTAAAAGTATAGAAAGTAGTAAACAAGGAAGCACTAAGTAGTAAACAATCCACAGTTTAATCATTCAAAACACCACACAGAATGCAATAGAAAAACAGATAACACAATAGGTAACCCTCTGGGAAGTACCCACAGCCTATCCCCTCTGGTTCTATCTATCAAAAACAAGCAACCCTCTAGGCGACACACACAATCTCACCCCTCTGGTTTAGCTAAAGTATAGACTCTCTGGGGAAGCACTCACCGTCAATTCACCCTATAGTCTTGTATCATACTAAAGGTGCTATAAGGAAGTACTCAACGTCAATTCCCCATGTGGCCTGCGTCGAGGAACTATAGACACTATGGGGAAGCACTCAACATCAATTCCGCTTGTGGTCTCACATTGTATAATTATAAAGACATGCTAGAGAAGCCCTCAACATCAATTATCCCTATGGTCTATACACCAGGTTCTCACAGCCCCGTGTAAGTCAAGAAAGCATAGTATCACGTAAGGGACAAAGTAAACCTCAAGAAATACTTGGCTAGCAGTCTATATTATAACATCATGTCAGAACAAAAGTCACTCCATCCTATAATACTAGGCATGGAAAAGCAAACAATAGACTAACATGTAAACAAGACCGAAAGGTCAAAATAGGCAAAACATGAATGGGAAATACATCCAAATCACAAAAATTCACCCTATTATCAATCAATAACCATCTACTCAGGCATACCAATATAGAAGATAAAAAACATGGTCAAAACGGTAAACACACAATACCCCGTTCAAGGGTATTGGTGGAATTTCACATAAAACTCAAAGACTTTCTACCAAAAGGCACAAACCACCTACCTCAGGGTTAGGAGATCAATATACTTGAACCTCAAAGCTTGAATCTCTTTAGAACGTCGTAGATCGATGCGATTCCAACGCAATCAACGGTGCTCGAAATGAAGGACAGATGGAGGATCGTGGGATCGTCGAAGATCTGTGGATGCTCGGCACTCTCGGATGAACGAAACCTAAAAGAAGTGGTTTCTATCCATCAGACACAACCCCGGTGTGTTTAATGAAAAAAAAGAAAGTACATGGTGTGTACTTTTGAAGTACACAGCGTGTACTCGGCTTTTTAGTACTCCACTTTAAGCGGCCTCCAAGTCACTCCCACACAACCATGTATGCGGCTACTACATGGCCAGTACACGACTTGCTATGGCAAATAAGTACATAACATGTACTTGGAAATTTTCTAGAAACTCCTCTTTTCTAAAAAACTTCAGAAAAAGGAAGAACATACCTGAAAAGAAGATTCGGGTTCTTACAAACTTCCTCCCTTAAAGAAATTCATCCTCAAATTTCCCTAGCGCGGTGTAGAAGAAGAAACCACGAACAACTCCAGCCACT
This sequence comes from Viscum album, assembly GCA_963277665.1. NCBI lineage: Eukaryota > Viridiplantae > Streptophyta > Magnoliopsida > Santalales > Viscaceae > Viscum > Viscum album. Next base: position 1,669,852,105 of record OY728156.1, read on the forward strand.
GCGATCGTACATCGGCCTCCCTCTCCCAAGTCTCTTCCTATACTCGCCCGTGCTGCTATAGCACCCATACCAGAGGAACAGACCAACCATGGAGAACCTTCGTACTGCGATCGACAATCCATATAGGATGCTCCTCAAAAGATGCATCCACCTCCAACTCGACTTCCTCGGGTTGGAAAGCATGAGACAGGTCTGAAAAGTAACATCAGAGATGAGAAACATGGAAGACGTAGTGCATAGACTTTTACCTCTGAGGTAACTGCAACCGATTAGAAACCGGCCCAACTCTCTCCAACACCTCAAACGACCCGACGTACCTTGGAAAAATCTTACCCTATCTCCTAATCCTCTTGTGTCCCAACCTCGGTGTGACACGCAGGAAAACCTGATCCCCGACCTCAAACTCTAGAGGTCGTCTTCGCTGATCAGCATAAGACTTCTGACGAGACTGTGCAGTAGTCATCCTCTTTTGAATCAACTCTATCTGCTCTGTGGTCTCCTGAACAAGACGAGGTCCCAGCAAAGCTGTCTCTCCTACCTCCATCCAACATAAAGGTGATCGGTATGACCTACCATACAAAGCCTCATAAGGTGCCATCTGAATAGTCGCTTGAAAACTATTATTGTAGGTAAACTCCATAAGAGGTATATGCTTCTCCCAAGAACCTCCAAAATCCAGAAAAATTGAAATAACGAGGTAGATTATCTTTTCCCTGTACACAGGTTAGCTACTCCTGGGCACAACTTATTACCAAGTACTTATTCCATCCTATCCCTAGCTATAGGCTCCAAACAGTAAATCAAGAGAAAAGAACATCCTCTGATACCACTTTGTAATGTCCCGATTCTGGAATCCACTAGAGGCGTCCCGTACCCAGTTGGTCACATGGCCTCAAGCACATTTCCCCGAACGCCAGAGGCTGCTGACTAGCAGCGAGGGCCTTGAGTGTGATAGTGGGGAAACTATGCCCTCATTGGCAGAGTACACAACGGAAGTAAACAACATACAATAGTGGAAGCAGTAAATATCCAACAATAGTAAACAGTGGAAAACTGATAAAGAAACAACTAGAGTATAAATATATATAAATGATGCATGATACATATATGTCTAGGAAAATAGACAAACAAGTCACAATGCTGAATATAGTACTAAACCAAAGTACAAAAGAAAATCAGATAAGCAACTTCTCAGCATCGCAAGCCTCAGCTTGGTCTCATGCTCTCCAACTCCAAAGCAATCAAGTACCTGAAGTTGAAGGGCACTTTCCCTTGTCTATACCTATAGTAATATAATCTGTTTGGGCCCAAAAGCATGGCCCAAACAGGGTGTAAGACTAAATCTTAGTAGGAAACCACCCGAATATCTGTGCCTAACAGTCAGTGAGTATATGACAGGTAAAAGTACAGAAAGCAGTAAACAAGGAAGCACTAAGCAGTAAAAAATCCATAGTTTAATCATTAAAAATACCCCACATAATGAAACAACAAAATAGATAACACAACAGGTAACCCTCTGGGAAGTACCCACATTCAATTCCCCCTATAGTCTCATATCGTACTAAAGGCGCTATGGGGAAGCAATCAATGTCAATTCCCCCTGTGGCCCGCGTCGAGGAACTACATAAACTCTAGGAAAGCACTCAACATCAATTCCCCCTATGTTCTCGCATCGTATAATTATAAATACACTCTGGAGAAGCCCTCAACGTTAATTCTTCTTATGGTCTATACACCAGGTTCTCACGACCATGTGTAAGTTAAGCAAGCATAACATCACATAATAGCCAAAGTAAACCTCAAGAACTACTTGGCTAGTAGTCTATAGCATAAAAACATGTTAGAAAAAAAGTCACTCTATCCTACAATACTAGGCATGGTGGTTCACGCCCAAATTTACCCAAGAGAAGAAGGGTAGAACGGTCCTTGTAGTGTAGCTTGGGTTGTCGATTCCACAGAGACCTAAGAAGATACCTAAGATACACAACCTAAGGGATGGATTTTTGGCTATGAAGTGGCCAACTTGGATTGATTTTGGATGGGTTTTAAAGATATCTAAAAGATTTAAGTGGATTCAATTTAAAAGAATGAGTTGATCCTAGGTTATCACTCGGGGTGGATTGGACGTATTTTCTTTTTAATGATTTCAATTTCTTAAATTTGAGATGGGTTCATTTAAGGAGATAAAACAACATCATCACTTACTGGTTTAATGCCTACACCCTCTAATACTAATCACCTATACACTTGAAGGATCAAAGTTTTGAGCACTTCAAGGTAAAGGATCGTATTAGTACTTGAAGTGTGTGGCCTTAAATTCAACAAGGACGATGGAGTTTAAAAATCATCAAATAAAAATCCCAATTAAAGAAGTGATTATACATTAATTAGGTGATAAATAACATCCAATACAGCCCCTTGCTACTCCCTTGGATCAACCCATAAGTGGGTTATCCCTCCATTGATCCCATGGTTTCAATGGAAGCGGAAAGTAGACTCATAAGGGAGGAATGGAGAAGTAAAGAAAACAACAAAAATAAAATGATCACTCCACCGTTGTGTGAATAATTTCACAAGGGTTGGTGTGAATAAATTCACACCTTGATCCAACGGTATCAAAGTGATATTAATAACAACAGAATAAGAGTAGAAGAAGAACTTTTATTAAGAAACTAAAGTGAATTGAACAACTTACATGTGAAAGACAAAATTGAGGCAACAAAAATGCAGCATAACATTACAATTAAACAAAGCATCCAAGATATTCAACTCCTTCACCACCACTGCCTTAAATAGGAATTTTGGGAGCCTTGGGTCGAGCCTTCAACAGTACAAGTCATCCCACTTGAGTATGGTAGGCCTAGGGTGGTGGAAAGTTTGTGGAATTTGGAATTTTCCACATTTGACCCGAGGTGGCAGCCAGATTTCATCCACCGAACAGACGCGTTTGTATGACCTTCTAGATGGCCGAATCAGGGTGGGCCATAGAAGAAGAACATGGATCTCCGGATGTCTTCTAACCGCCTGTAAAATTTGGGCCCATTTGGAGTTGTGTATTCCGAGATATGATCAAAATGGTGGACTGTTTTTCTGGGCCGCAGAATCTGGCCCAGAATTTTATCTCTAACTTGGGCCGCCTAAATGACCAACATGGAGGCCTAATTAGCATTAACTCCTGAAGAGTGATTTGTTCCTGTACATGTCTTCTATCATCACACGAAATTTGGGATTAATTGGGCCTGTATGTTGTGCCCCACAGTCTCATCAGTGGGCTGGTGTCCAATCTGCCTTCTCCAGAATTGCTTCCTTTCATTGCCAAATATCTCCATCATCCTCCATGAATTCTCCATTGATCCCTGAATCAAACATGTTCATATTTAAGTGTAGATCAATTTCCAAAAATATAAAATTAAAATATGTAAAATTAAATTCCTTAAAATCAGATGAATCATTGGGTACTTTAAATGATGTTCAAAAATGTACCACATAATAGTGCATTTTAAGAAGGTATTACAATCATAATGTGAAATGGTGTTCAAAGTGTAAAATGCACTAAAATGGTGTTTATGAATAAAAAAGAACATGAAAATTAAGTATATTAACAATGAATATTAGCCTCATTTAGTGGCTAATCACACCCCCCAACTTGAGTTTTGCTAGTCCCGAGCAAAATATATCTCATCAAAAATGAAATTCGAATTCCCTTTTCCAAAAACATTTTAATACACAATGATCACCAAAAAACCTTATACCAAACAATCATGAAACCCATCAAAATATTTTAATACGAGATAGTTTCATAAGCAGATCTCAATCCCAAGCCCATTCCTTTGATCAAATCCATCATCATACTTCATCCAACTCAATTAGGTGTAATGATGTGTTGTGAACACAATAGATATGGGGGTTCATTTTCATTCAAGGGGGAAATCATGGAAGCGCTAGGTGGAATCACATTTAATCCTAATATGAGTATTCTTCATTCATCTTTTTTTTTGCAATATTGCTATAGTAATTGAGATTGCAATTAATCAAATTAACCCATGTAGCAAGACTTTGCCGATGACTCCCAGACTCAAAGGCCTTAGGGCACCAAGTGAAGCCCACATACTCGGGCATCGTCTCGAGTTAACTTAATAAAAAACAAAGTCATATTACCATAAATAGAGATAGATTGAAAAACTCAGGGCTAGACAACTCTGGAGTCACGATCCCCAAGTGCCGAAAGCCTCGCATTTTATCAATCCATTGCTCTACACGCAAATTTTTATTTTTATTTTTTATTTTTTTAATAATTTTTAATAATAATTTTTTTTGAATACTCATATTATTCATAAAAATAAAACCATCCTATGCTATTTATTATGGGACCCCAAAAATTCAAATTAGTACCCCACAGTCTAGAGGACGTGCATTGTGGCATTTTTTTTATTTGGATGAAAATATAAATGATGAAATATCACATTGGACAGCCACACTTTCCAAAATCTATGCTCATGAAATTATACAAGGATTAAAATCAGAATCAGGTCATGCTAAATTATTTGATATTCAGTTTCAAAGTGTGCAATGTGTATTACCATGTTCAAAGTTAAAGGAATTTTTCCTTCTATTTAATTATTTTTTTCAAATCATTCAATTTTTTTTTGACACAAAAGCATTTTTTTATTTTATCTCCCCCCCCAACTTAAAACAACATTGTCCCCAGTGTTTAAAGAAAAGAAAATTTAGAAGGTGGTAGAGGTAGAGAATGAAAGTTCAAAAAGGAAATTGAAAATAAGGGTTATGGAATGAAGTCACCTGGTGGTTGAAGTTTGAAGTTCTTGATGCTCCCTTTTAGTCCATTGATATCCATGTCACTTGCAGAGTTCCCTAGTGGAAAAAGGAAAACAAAAAAAAACAAAACAAAAGAGTATATATATATATATATAATTAAAATATAAGTATATATATAAAATAAAATAAACTGATGATACATTGTCTTCTTTTTAAATTTTTGGGTAAGGTATTACTCAAGGATCACACCACGTGACACAGATGAATATGGTGCTCCCCTTTCATACCCATCCATACTCATAATAGAAGAACAGGTCAACAGTCTATATATATTTTTTAATATAAAAATGATTAATTAAAATATAAATTTTATTAAAACAACAAAATGATAGGAAACTTGAAAACCATGGGTTACCTCCCATGCAGTGCTTTGTTTAACGTCGTTAGCTCGACTTGAACCCCCCAACTTATCCAATACCAACTTTCAACATTTTAAGGACCACATGTTTCACCACTTCTACTAGGTTGATATTGATTCTATGTTTAGAATTTGTTTCATGCACAAATCTCTGTTCTAAAATGAGCAGGTAAATCCAAGGAATATCATAAATGATGGATTCAATTTCTTTTGTAGTATTTTCTAAGACATTATGAATAATCACCTCTTTAGTGGTTTCAAGATAAGAAATGGTTACAAATGGAAGTTTATGGCTATCCCCAATGAATGAAAATTTGAGGGTGGATGGAAAGTCCTTTTGTTCAAGTTCAGGTAGGCTAACACTTTTAGACCTAGGTTGGGACTTTGAATCAAACTCAATTTCATTTTCAAAATTGCTCAACAGAATTGGTTCCTTTTGAATAGAAGATTCAACCACAAAATTGGAAAGATCAGTTTCAGGAACGGTTATGGACTCAAACTTTGTGATTTCTCTTAATGGTTCAGTGATTTGTGTTTTTGAAAAATCATCAATGGAGTTATACTTATGAGACTCAATCCATGATGTCAAATTATCCTCTTTTGAATCCAAAAAGTTAATTTCCTCCTGATTTAAAGACCCTTCAAAAATTCCTTGATCCTCTTCATCAATCCCAAATCCAAAGTTTGGTTCTTCAATAAATTCATGAGAGGTTTGTGGGAAACTAGACACTTCACATAAGGTTATGGAAGGGACCGTTTGTGTAGGGATGGTTTCCTCACAATTTTTAATGCTTTGTAGTTCTAACCTCAATGATGAAACCTCAAAATTCATTATTTCCATTTGTTGACACAATTTTTCAAGTAACGGTTGTGGATCATGATGGGTAAGGGGTTGAGAAATATGGTCTATTTCAGGCGGATAATTAAGTTGTTGGAATTGCAGAGGAGGATGTTCATATTGGCTTTGTGGTGATTGAAACTCATTATATATTGGGATTTATTGTGGATCAAATGAATAAAAACATTGTGATTCAGTAGGTTTTTGATGATCCCACAAGTAGGAATTAGGATGGTCATTGTACATCGTACATGGGGTTGGGTGATCAAAGTACGGATAGGTTTCCCATGTTTGGACTTGTTCAAAATTGACTTCCATAGGAGTGAGGAGTGAGAAAAGAGAAGTGGAATGAAAAAAAAGGATGATAGTGTCTAAGATAACTTACTTAGGTCCCCGGCAACGGCGCCAAAATTTGGTTCACGCCCAAATTTACCCAAGAGAAGAAGGGTAGAACGGTCCTTGTAGTGTAGCTTGGGTTGTCGATTCCACAGAGACCTAAGAAGATACCTAAGATACACAACCTAAGGGATGAATTTTTGGCTATGAAGTTGCCAACTTGGATTGATTTTGGATGGGTTTTAAAGATATCTAAAAGATTTAAGTGGATTCAATTTAAAAGAATGAGTTGATCCTAGGTTATCACTCGGGGTGGATTGGACGTATTTTCTTTTTAATGATTTCAATTTCTTAAATTTGAGATGGGTTCATTTAAGGAGATAAAACAACATCATCACTTACTGGTTTAATGCCTACACCCTCTAATACTAATCACCTATACACTTGAAGGATCAAAGTTTTGAGCACTTCAAGGTAAAGGATCGTATTAGTACTTGAAGTGTGTGGCCTTAAATTCAACAAGGACGATGGAGTTTAAAAATCATCAAATAAAAATCCCAATTAAAGAAGTGATTATACATTAATTAGGTGATAAATAACATCCAATACAGCCCCTTGCTACTCCCTTGGATCAACCCATAAGTGGGTTAGCCCTCCATTGATCCCATGGTTTCAATGGAAGCGGAAAGTAGACTCATAAGGGAGGAATGGAGAAGTAAAGAAAACAACAAAAATAAAATGATCACTCCACCGTTGTGTGAATAATTTCACAAGGGTTGGTGTGAATAAATTCACACCTTGATCCAAAGGTATCAAAGTGATATTAATAACAACAGAATAAGAGTAGAAGAATAACTTTTATTAAGAAACTAAAGTGAATTGAACAACTTACATGTGAAAGACAAAATTGAGGCAACAAAAATGCAGCATAACATTACAATTAAACAAAGCATCCAATATCTTCAACTCCTTCACCACCACTGCCTTAAATAGGCATTTTGGGAGCCTTGGGTCGAGCCTTCAACAGTACAAGTCATCCCACTTGAGTATGGTAGGCCTAGGGTGGTGGAAAGTTTGTGGAATTTGGAATTTTCCACATTTGACCCGAGGTGGCAGCCAGATTTCATCCACCGAACAGACGCGTTTGTATGACCTTCTAGATGGCCGAATCAGGGTGGGCCATAGAAGAAGAACATGGAGCTCCGGATGTCTTCTAACCACCTGTAAAATTTGGGCCCATTTTGAGTTGTGTATTCCGAGATATGATCAAAATGATGGACTGTTTTTCTGGGCCGCAGAATCTGGCCCAGAATTTTATCTCTAACTTGGGCCGCCTAAATGACCAACATGGAGGCCGAATTAGCATTAACTCCTGAAGAGTGATTTGTTCCTGTACATGTCTTATATCATCCCACGAAATTTGGGATTAATTGGGCCTGTATGTGGGGCCCCAAAGTCTCATCAGTGGGCTGGTGTCCAATCTGCCTTCTCCAGAATTGCTTCCTTTCATTGCCAAATATCTCCATCATCCTCCATGAATTCTCCATTTATCCCTGAATCAAACATGTTCATATTTAAGTGTAGATCAATTTCCAAAAATATAAAATTAAAATATGTAAAATTAAATTCCTTAAAATCAGATGAATCATTGGGTACTTTAAATGATGTTCAAAAATGTACCACATAATAGTGCATTTTAAGAAGGTATTACAATCATAATGTGAAATGGTGTTCAAAGTGTAAAATGCACTAAAATGGTGTTTATGAATAACAAAGAACATGAAAATTAAGTATATTAACAATGAATATTAGCCTCATTTAGTGGCTAATCACATGGAAAAGAAAACAACATCCTAACAGGAAAACAAGACCTAAAGGTCAAAACAAACAAAACATGCATGGGAAATACATCCAAAGCACAACAATTCACCCTATTATCAATCAATAATCATATACTTAGGCATACCAGTATAGCAAAGAAACAACAGGGTCAAAATGGTAAACACGCAATACCCCGTTCAAGGGTATTGGTGGAATTTGCACATAAAACTCAAAGAATTTCAACCGAAAGGAACAAAACACCGACCTTGGGGTTAGGAGATCAATATACTTGAACATCGAAGCTTGAATCTCCTTAGAACTTCATAGATCAATGCGATTCCAATGCAATCAATGGTGCTCAAAACGGAGGATGGACGGAGGATTGGGGGCTTGTTGAAGATCTGTGGATGCTCGGTGCTCTCGGATGAACGAAACCTAAAAGAAGTTGTTTCTGTCTGTTAGGCGTGACCCTGGTGCATTTTAAAAAAAGAAAGTACACGGCGTGTACTTTTTAAGTACATGATGTGTACTCGGTTTTTCTATACTCTGCTTTAAGCGGCCTCCAAGTCACTCCCACATGACCATGTATGCAGCTACTACACGGCCAGTACACATCCTGCTGCGGTAAAGAAGTACACAGCGTGCACTTATAAAGTACACGACGTGTACTTGGAAAATTTCCAAAAACTCCTATTTTATCAAAAACTCCAGAAAAAGGAAGAACATACCTGAAAAGAAGATCTGGGTTCTTAGAGCGGACACGAGAAATTCGTCGTTGGACAAACCTCTAGTTGATTGAAGGACTCTCTTCTTGAATTCTATAATTGAACCCACCTCTCTTTTTTACAACTAAGCAGATCCTCTCATAGAAGTATGACAGATCTGAGGGGATTTGAATGGAGTTTTGGTCTCTTTGAGTTTTCTAAGTCGTCAGGTATGAAATTTGACATCGTTGCGTCTGATGGTTCCCCCTGGAAGCGGTGAAAGAAATTCCAGTGGGGAAGGGTGAATACGGTTTAGAGTTATTAGTGTTGACTGGTGTCTTTAAGGTCTTTGTAGTACTTTCATCGACTGCAAGGGTCATGTTTGGTGAAATCTTGCAGTGTGGGTTCTCTTTAAAGAGAAATGGTGGATTTCATAGGATCCTTTGGGAATCCCTGTTTTCATAGGAGTGTGTCCTCTGGGGGAGTTATATTTTTTTGTTCAAAGGGGGATGTTTTTCATGCATCTTTCCTTCTTAAGTTTCTTGGTTAAGGTGAATATGTGATGCATGTGCATCATCTAAACCCCTATTTTGGTGGATGTGTTGCGAGCGAGTAGTTGGATGTCGTGGTGTGTTGTGTTTGTTGGTGTTGTCTCGGTTGCGGTGTGGTTGTGTGTAGCACCAAAAGGATAAGCTCTATTTGGGAGTTTTCAATGCCTGACTGTGAGGCAGGAGATGCTTTATACATCAGGGCTTCAACCATAGGCCTTATAGTGAAGCTAGCACGTGGTCAGGAATCCCTAGAGTGTATGGGACCCTAACTTTATTTCTGTCATCGGTGTCAGAGGTGAAAGAAGTTTAAATTGTTTCCTGTAGCTGTTCCATTCCAAATGACCCATCTAGGTGCGTGAGGTTTCCCATGGCTATGAGTAGGCATGGTCGTCGTGCTACCTTAAAGTCTTGGGGGTTGCATCCCACTGGATGTAATCACTTTTAGCAGTCTTTATGGGGTCTGTTTGGGTGAATTGGTATAAAATTTGAATGATTCTCATCTAGGGATGTTGAGAATTTGGTTTGTCTTCATCTTTGATTTTGACGCCCGATGGTTGGGCCCCGCCCTCCCCTCCCTTTTGGTGGGGTGTTGGGTCAGTGCTGGGAAGCCTATGAGTTCTCATGTTTTCGTTGGTGCCAATAGTTGTGATACCCATTAGGCACCTCATTGAAACTCCCTAGAAATAAACCAATATTACCCTATTCTTATGGTGGGGAGTCTTTTCGAGCCTCCCCGTGTCAGTTTTCCAGTCTCGTCTCGAGCGTTGATAAATTTCTTATGGTAGGGAGCCCCTTCAGGCTTTCCCCTGTTGGCCTTTTAGTTCTGTTTCTGGGATGAATTAGTAGTAGGTGATGAGAGTGTTCCTTGGACGTGTTTGATCTTGTTTGTTCGTTTCAGTCCAACGACGTGGTTCTCATTCTTTGATGGTTGAGGTGTTTCGGTTTGTGAATTTGTCTTTCGTGAGTGCAAGAGTTCCTTTCCTTGATTAATCAACTGGAGGTGTTCTAGCTCCTTGGGTGGGTGACACTTAGTGGAAAGTCTTGTTACTAGTTTCTTGAGGTCGTCATTTAAGTCACTTTCTCTAAGCATGGTGTGTTTGCATCTTTTCGCTTGTTGTTTGTGGGGATCCTCTTTGAATCTTAAGGGGTGCGTCATTTTCCACTTTGGGTATCAGCCTTAGTTGTGACTTTTCAAGGAGGGAAAGCACTATGGTGGGGAGAATTGTCACACCTGCCATTTTTAATTATTTATTTTATTAATTTTTTCTAGGCATCGGGTAGTCTGGGTTGAAGCCCGACTTAAAATTTCGAGTTCTTACTTAAAAATGTATGTTTTGGTCTTGACTGCGTCCAGTGCACCTCGACCGAATTCGCACGGCCTCGCCTGGGTCACCGCGTGACCTCGCATGTCTCACCGCACGCCCTACCCGGTGTTCAAGGTAATCAAACAAAATGTGATGAATAATGAAGTGGAAATAAAAAAAATAATCAGTTTAATAGAATTTAAGAAAATTGATTTAATAATGATAGTAATAATATTGTTTGAGAATATTATTATTATTATTAGTGCTAAGTATATAAAAAAGTTATTAAGTTATTAATATTTTTATAATAATTATTATTGTTAATATTATGTTATGTTATTACCATTTTTATTATTATAAAATTATTAATATCATTAATGTTTTCATTATTATTACCATAAATTTTAATTAATTAAATAATTAACAAGCGAACACAAAATATAAAAAAAGAGTAAAATAGAATTTTCTTAATAATAATAATGTTATTATTATGTGAGAACATAATTCTTATTATTAGTATGATTAATTTTATTAAGATATTATTATTATTATTATTAATATTAGTGATGATAATTAAGTTATTTTATTTATTATTATTATTCTTGTTTTAGTTTATTATTATTATTATTATTATTATTATTATTATTATTATTTGTTTTGCTTTTAGTTTAGTTTTTTTTTGTAGGGTTTGGACCCCCCTCCATCTTAATCGCGTCACCCTCCTTCCCCCTAGATCCCGTCACACCGCCACCTCCCTACCTCATGGCCAGCTACTGGAACCCTCCTCCTCCTCCCAGTTTTCATCACGCCGCACCCCTGCCCTGGCCAGCCCCGTGGCGCCGCAACTCCCCGGCCAGCCCTATCGCACTGCACCCCTGCTCCCCATCCAGATCTTCAGCCACCTCCCTGTTGGCCGCGACTTAGTCTAGCGTGCCTCCTCCCATGTCAGACGGCGCCATCCCGACTTCCCCACCGGCACCTTGCTCCCCTTCTGTGGGCACCACACCCCTCGGTTGAGTCTCCCTTTTTTTTCTCTTGAGTTTTGGTTGTCCAGCAGGTTTGAGGTCTGATTTTTAGGGTTCTAATAGGAGGTTTGTGGTTTGAGTTCTTGTTTTAGGGTTTGTGCTAGATCCCTGGTGGTATGAATGTTATTCAAAGAGATTTTTACCGTATTTTCCGGGAGTTTCTCCAAGTGAGGTAGGTGTTTCCGTGCCATAACATCATTATATTAACTTAATATGTTTTTTAAAATTTATTAATGTATTATTTGGTTTTATTATGTGGTGTGTTTGGTGTTTTAAAATGGGTTGTGTGTTTAAAGGTTGGAATTGGATTTGTAATATAGTGATTAGTTGTGTTTTTTGTGTTTGCTTTGATGTAATGTATCTAAAATGCATTCTAAGGGTTGTTTGGATGGTGCGAAATCATTTTTATCAATTTTTGCAATGATTTATCAAATTATATCAAAGGAGGAATGTTTTTGAAATGAGTTTGCTAATAAAAAGTGTGTTCCCTTGGCGTGTCAAACTTTTTTTTCATCTTTGAAATTTAATTGAAAATTGTTTGAGTAGGGGAAAACATGTTTTGATATGGTTATTTTGTGCACTTGGTTTTAATGTGACGTTTTTATATGGAATCAAATGGTTTTTGGTGTAAATTATTCTTGATTACTTTTTTGAAATTATTTAATAAATAGATTAAATTATTTATTGATTTATTTAGATGGATCAAAAGTAGTGTTTTAGAAGAGTTGAATATGAGTTTGTTTTTAAAGTAGTATGTTTATATAAAATGAGACATGTTTTTGGTGTAAACCCTCTTTGCGTCACTTGGTGATGTTTTATAAATGGTGAAAATAGTTCATTTAATTATGCAAGTAGTGTGAAACTAGTTTTAAGGATAATTTGTTAAGCAAGTGGTCTGAAATGACTTTCCTACTTGTAATTGGGTATGTTTATTATGTCGGCCCTTGTCGTGTTATTTAATAATGTTTTATAAGTTGTGAAAATTGGTTATGTTCTTCTTTGAGAGTTACCAAACCTGGATTTGTGAAATGATTTAGTAACGAAAAATATATTTTGGAAAGGTATTTTGGTGTGCGTGTGTTTTTTAAACGGTGTTTGGGTATGCAAGTGGTGGATTTTTGTGTGTAATGTTCTGTTTGGTGTGTGATATGTGAAAGTGATACAATATGTGAATGTGAAATTTTTTTGAGGACAAAAAGGTAACCCTGGGTACTTAGGTGGGAGTATTATGACTAGTATGCTAGATGACACGTAAGTGGTTCATCCCAATTTCATCTAGCAGGATTGAGGTTACAACTCTAACTAAACTTTTGTGATGATTGGAGACCACTAGGTTATAGATGTGTTTCCCTACTAGTGGCTTGTGCATGAAAGCGTTGATTATTGTGGTTCCTATACTGAGTTACGATGTCTCTAGCGCCCCACACATACTAGCTACCTTAAGGGATTACCTGCAGTGCTCTACTATTTATGACGTGGTGCCTTCCGTCAAAATATGGAGGACCACTTGAGTATGTGCATGTTCTTTATGAATTTTCTCTTACATTTTAAAGTAGTATTTATGAAAGGGTTTTTTCTTCTAGTGTTCTTCTCTTTTTTACTTTCAGATTTTAAATTTTTTCCTTAAAAACATTTTAAAAGTATGGTTTTAAATAATCATGTTAAATTATCTTTTGATGTTGTGGAATGAAACTTTTTTATTGGGTCGTATCCTATTGGGAATTTGGCTCACACCCTACATAAACCTTTGGGTGTATGTAGATCTTGTCCTTTGTGTTTTCTAGGTTGATCCATCATGCTTAGTGATGGTGGTTTGGGTTGTCGATGATTTTCTCGTGCTGTTCTGATGGTGGTGGTTTGAGGAGGTGGCTCCTCATATTGCATGAGGGTGCAAATAGAGGTATTAGTTTTCTTTATATTGTGGTCTTCTTGGAGTTTTGGGTTGAGTTGTAAACTTTGAGTTTGGTCTAATATTTAAGGGCTTGTTTGGTTATGTTTTCCATCTTCTATTTATTTGTATTGTTAGTTGTTTTTCTGTCTCTTGTTTTTGGGTAAATCATTCCCACATATTATTTTTATACCCGAGCACTTGTTCCAGCCCGTGGGGATTGGGAACGCCCTTCAGGCCATGTCGCGGATTGGGTCGGATGGCGACCTGGCCTAGTTCGTGACAATAGCCCTCTCGACCCAAATACAATCTTGGGTCACCTTATTTTGGAAAATGCACTAATTTATTCTAGTCCAAACCAACCAAGAAATTGTGCATACCAACCCCACCACTCTTGGTTCCAATGAAGCCACCCATTTATTGAGATTTTGGACCAACCCAACAGATATATCAAAGAACATTTTAAAGTCTGGTGCTCATTCCTTCCACACTCCTTCTATCCCACAATAGAAGAGTATTGCATGCAAAGGAAATTCTACCTCTAGGAGGCACAAAGGATAGTTTTTATCCTCTGCAAGATGTTATCTCACTAAAAGGTTGCGGGTTGGAAGTACCCCTGAGCAAGCCTACCACCAAAAAAATTTAACCTTGGGTGGAGCAGTGAGCAACCAAAGCCTCTTCCATCAAACATCAGGATGTAACTGATCCAAGCCATGAACCCGCATTATTTAGCCAGAAAGAATTGTGTACCTCCCAAAAGATTCCCCAATCTAGCAAATCTTATCCTAACCCATTCCTGGCCTGAGAGGAATACTGAAAATAAGATGATGATCAACCTCATTAAACCAATTGTAATTCTTTCCCCGATCCCATTCCTCCAATGAGTCAATGATAAGATCTCACACCCTTGTGTTTTTGAACCTTGGAACAATAGTCAATGAGACTTTAAGGTTGGATCCATTTTCTATCCACAAATCATTCCATACACTAACATCATTCCCATAAATAATTCTCCAAACACAAACTCTATCAAAAAGAAATTTGGAACCCCAAATGCTTCTCCACATAAAACTAGGTCACGGACCCAGTCGGACATGCAAAAGGTCAGAACAAGGGAAATATTTTATGCGCAAAATCTTTGAGAAGAGGGCATTTGGATTAGAGATGAGGTGTCATCCTTGCTTCTCCAAAAGTGCTTCATCAAACCATTTGAGGTTCCTAAAGCTGAGACATCCACAGAACTTCTAAACACACAGTTTCTCCTAAGACACCCAATGGGAGTTATGTTTGCCATCGTGGGAGCCCCCCCAAAAGTTATCCAAACAAGAATGGATTTGATCAAAAAGAGTTTCTGGGAATTTGAATAATGACAACATAAGATGGGATTTCCTAGGTCACTGACTTAATGAGAACTTCCTTCCCTAACTTGGAGATCTTCCTACCGAACCATAAACATATCAAATTATCCACCCTATCCATAATCGAAGTGAACACTTGTTTCTTTGATCTGGAGATAAGGGTCGGGAGGCCCAGGTATTTAAGATTATTTTCAACAAGAGGAAAACCATACACCCACCACAATTACTCCCTCTTTACTTGTAACACGCCTTTACTGAAGGATAATTCTGACTTTAAAGGGTTAAGACATTTCCTATAATCCCTTTCATACAAATTAACGATATTCAACACTGAAAGAGCGTTGTCGCACACGCTCTCAAAAGAACTTCAAAAGTGAGTTACGTTGGATAAAACTCCAAGCACAACACTCTATGAAGCTAATGTTTAGTTTACTTGGTGTAGCATAGGGGGCTAACCAAGGTCGTCTCTCAAAGGAGGAAGTGAATTAAAACATCTTATTAGAGGTATTCTAAAAATAAAATAAAAGAGAATAAAAATACTACTAGAAAAGGATAGGGGTTGTTTATAGTTTATGAATCTAGAAGAAGTTTGCTGGAAGAAGATTGTATTTTTTTTGTTTTTAGTTTTGAAATGAATTCCGATTAAAATAACACAACAAGAAGATGTTTTTTTTTAGAAAATATTTTAAAAGGCGTAATCGATCTAACTCTACCTCTTCATTTACATATTAATAATTATCATTTAAATGAATATCCACTTAATTATGATCCTCTAATTTGTTAACCCTCGAACCCTACAAGAGTTAACTTAACCACAAAGATGGAATTACTTAAACCCTAGGCTAGCTTCGGAACATGCAATCGCAGAACCCTGCTTTGATTGTTGTTCTAAGGTTAGCTTATGGTCAGTGGTTAATTAGAGCACAAATCCATTCTGGAAATGAGGATGAGTTGTGTTTAGGGATTATATTTGAACTCTACAAATTTATCCCAAGTGGTCTTGTATTACCGATTAAGCTCGCACTCTCACAATTTACACAAAATCTCGACCTCGCGTGTTTTTGTATTAATTGTTCAATTGCTTGCTTAGTTTATTAAAATTTAAAAACATAATTCATGGATCATATTAAGTGAATTACAGTAGGCTCAATGATTCAAAATAATTAAATGAAGAGGGTAGAAGATAGATCGATCACTAAAAATTACTCTTCCATGGGTGGCGTAATCATCGTAGAAGCGTTTTGCATGTGCAAAGGTTTATAATGGGTATAACCCAATATCGCTTCTACTCAAGAATTCCAGCCCCAAGAGGAAGATTAAGAGAAGAATAAATTTAAATAAAACAGAGGAAAAGAGAAGAAATAAAAGAACAACAAAGAAGTTTATTACACAAACAAAACAATTACAACATGAAGGAGTGAAGGAGGCTTCGATGAGAGGATCCTTGCTTCAAGAGCTACCTCTCTTACAATGGTTGTAGAATTTGGTTGAAACCAATTCTCCTCTGCCTCCAATCTCCCAATGCACGAACCAGCCTCTCAAAATGAGAAAATCACTAATTTATAGAGTGGAGGGGAGGCTAGGTTTAAAGTGGTTTCAAGTGTTAATGCAAAATCTCGGCCAAATATTTTAATGAAACTTTCACCGCCCATTTGACCTCCAAAAAGCGTGAATTGACCGGCCTTCCAGAAGGATGATTTGTGCCACATCATGTCTCCGAGATTTCCTCAAAATTTGGGCTCAATCCAAGCCCGTATGTAGAGGATATGGCCCAAATACAGAACCTTCTCCATTCTGGCGAGCCCAGCCCAACTTTGACTTCATGGCCCAATTTCAACAACCAAATTAACTCTTTAGCTTTATTGTCCTGAATAAAAGTTGTATATAATTAAGTTAGGAACACTGTTACAAAATTTAAAATTCAAATAATAAATATAAAAATATTTATCTTTGAAATAATACAGTGCACTATTAAGGGTAAAACTGGAATTTTCACCAAATTTTCAAATGAATGATCAAATCCCAAATATTTTATAAATAAACATATTTAACACAATGTGAGGAAATTATATCATTTATTATCAATAAAATATTCAATAAAATAGTGTTTTATCAACTCCCCCACACTTACCCTTTTGCACACCTGGGCAAAACCTCATATCAAGTAAACATCAATATCAAATCAAAACCAATTTTAAAACACATATCTTTAAGATCAATCAATTTCACACCAAGAATAAAAAAGATATCATGCCTCATAAAAAACATTATTTCAGGTTCTCCATTTATATCATTCAATATATTTCCACTTCATTTATCCACCCATGCACAAAACACTTACCTCGCTTGAATTTTCTCTCATCACTCAAATATCAATTTTTTTGCAATGTCTTTCTCATCCAAACTCATACAAGGGTCACCATAGGATTGATAGATTCCTACATCGCTACCCGATGTGAGTCAAGGACATATGTTTATCATGAGGACTTTTCAGGGTTGTTCTGTGGCTTTCGTTTGGTAGGATTAAGATGTGAAAAACTCTGAGGCTGAATGAGGAGGGCTTGACTCTTTTAAAGCAAAATTGCATTAATCTAATTTTCACTTAAATATGGTCTTCTCTTCAATCCCCATAGTATCAATTCAGCTCCATCATAATGAAAAGTCATGAAAGGTTTACACCATTCATCATTTCAGCATAAAAAATGTCAATCTTCTAGAACATGATTTTCTTGAAAGCTCCAGATGGGCACAGCTTTCCACCTCAATTAGAAGCTCCAGAAAAGGCACAGCTTCACTTGTCATGAAAGCTCCAGAAAAGGCACAGCTTTCAATATAATGACTTTCTTTAGCAGCAAACACATCTCTTCAGAATTTAATTTTCCACCCAAAGTATCACATAATGTGGTGGCACAACACAAGACAGCTTCCCCCACACTTAAGCTCAACTAGATTATGCAATTTCACTTCAAGAGTTGGTTGGATAGGGAAAATTGGCTTGTAATGTGGCTTAACCTAACAGGCTGTGCATGGCTTCTAAGGGCTACAAGGATTAAATATCCAAGGTAGGCCATTATAAAAAAGGATTATTTGAAATAGGGGTTTTAATACCAAACAAATGCCTCAATCATTTAAACACAAGTACCTCAAACCCTCAAGTTTTGACAGGAATAGATCAAATTCTGGTTAAATCAAGTATGGTTTGGCTCTCTCAAGAAGTGAGGTGAATGTAAAGAATATGAAAATAATGGTTTAGAAGCCTCACAGGAAAGTGATTTCAAATATAAAGACAGTGAGATTGGCATGGGATTCAAAATTCAGCGTACTTTGCATGAAATTACTAAATATTTGAACTTGAAACAAAGTCATTTCAGCATTCATTTAAGCTTAGTTTCAAGGGGTAAATTGTTTCACTTATTGATATGGATTTAAAAATGGTGATGAGAATCATTTCAGCTCAAAAGTTTCAAAAACACACAGAAAATTGTAAAATAAACACAGAAATTTTGAAAAACACACAATTTTTTTTTTTGGTTTTTTTTTAAACAGGAAAACAGTTGAAATTACTAAACTAAAAGGTTCCCTCCCCCACACTTAAAATATTGCATTGTCCTCAATGTGAACCTATGAGATGATATATGCACATGAAATGCAGAATTTTTAAATAGGACAAATAATATAAAAGTGAAAGGGTTAGGAACAGCCTGATGTGATCAAGTGATGATGGGGTCATGCAGTGTGATAAAATCCACTGCATCAGTAGGATGGCCCTCAATGTATCTCTTCAAACGTTGCCCATTGACTGTAAAGCTCCTTCCAGTGTCCTCTTGTGTGATCTCCACTGCACCATAAGGAAAAACATTAGACACAATATAAGGACCTAACCATCTGGAACGCAACTTACCAGGCATCAACTTCAGTCGTGAACTATAGAGAAGGACTTTCTCTCCAACATGAAACTCTCTTTGTTGGATCATTTTGTCATGAGCTGCTTTTGATCTTTCCTTGTAGAGCCTTGAGTTCTCATATGATGATAGTCGAATCTCCTCAAGCTCTTGAATTTGCAACTTCCTTTGAATTCCAGCTTGGGCCAAATCCATGTTACATTTCTTTATAGCCCAATATGCCCGATGCTCGACTTCCACGGGGAGATGACACGCTTTCCCAAAAACAATCCGAAATGGGGACATACCAATGGGGGTCTTGTATGCTGTCCTATAAGCCCATAATGCATCATCCAAGCGCTTGCTCCAATCCTTCCTATTTGGCTGCACGGTTTTCTCCAAGATTTGTTTCAACTCACGATTTGAAACCTCAGCCTGGACATTTGTTTGGGGGTGGTATGATGTTGATGTTTTGTGTGTCACCCCATACTTCCGAAGGAGGGAAGAAAAATTCCTATTGCAAAAGTGTGTCCCTTGGTCACTGATGATGGCCTTTGGTACTCCAAACCTGCAAAAAATCTGTGCTTTGACAAAATCCACAACAACATGAGAATCGTCAGTCCTGGTGGCCTTGGCCTCCACCCATTTACTCACATAATCGACAGCAACAAGGATATACAAGAAACCAAATGAACTAGGAAAAGGTCCCATAAAATCAATTCCCCAAACGTCAAAAATCTCACAGAATAAAATGGGTTGTTGGGGCATCTCGTGTCTTCTTGAAATGTTTCCAGTGTGTTGGCAACGAGAGCATGACTTACAAAATACATGGGAATCATGGAATAAACTAGGCCAATATAATCCTGAGTCTAAAACCTTCCTAGCTGTCCGTTGGGGTCCAAAGTGTCCACCACATGCAAGTGTATGACAGAATTGCAAAACAGACTCAAACTCATGATCAGGAATACACCTCCTAATGACTTGGTCACTACACATGCGCCAGAGGTACGGATCATCCCACACATAATACCTAGACTCACTTTTTAATTTTTGGACTTGATGCTTCTTCAAATTTACTGGGATTTCAGAGCCAACAATGTAATTAACTAAATCAGCATACCAAGGATGGTTACCTGATATGGTATAGAGATGCTCATCGGGGAAAGTGTCCCGAAGTGGTACCTGATCCAAGGTGTCACCCTCTAGTGTGTGAGTAAGCCTACTCATGTGGTCCTCCACCAAATTCTCTGATCCCTTCTTGTCCTTTATCTCAATATCAAATTCTTGAAGAAGGAGCATCCAACGGATAAGTCGTGGCTTTGCATCTGGCTTCTTTAGGAGGTACCTCAAAGCTGCATGGTCAGAAAAAACAACTACTTTAGAGCCCAATAAATATGAACGGAATTTATCTAAAGCAAATATGACAGCAAGAAACTCTTTTTCTATGGTAGTGTAGTTTGATTGGGCTGAATCTAGCATCCTCGATGCATAGGCGATCACATGTGAACGTCCCTCCACCCTCTGAGATAAGACAGCTCCAACCGCGAAGTTGGAGCCGTCACACATAAGCTCAAAAGGAATCTCCCACCGTGGGGGCTGTATGATCGGTGGAGTGGTCAGACACTTCTTTAGCTCATCAAATGATACCCTGCATGAATCATCAAAATTGAAGTCAATATCTTTTTGAAGCAATCGAGATAAGGGTAGAGCGATCTTACTAAAATCTCCGATGAAGCGTCGATAAAATCCAGCATGTCCAAGGAATGATCGAACATCACGCACACATGAAGGGTAGGGTAAGGATGAAATGATGTCTACCTTAGATCTATCAACCTCTATCCCATGTTTTGACACTACATGCCCTAAGACAATGCCATGCTCTACCATGAAATGACACTTTTCAAAGTTCAGGACTAGATTCTTCTCAATACAACGATTCAACACATTTTCCAAACTACTTAGACATTCATCAAATGAAGATCCATACACTGTAAAATCATCCATAAATACCTCCATGCAGGTCTCAATAAAATCAGAAAAAATACTCACCATGCATCTCTGGAAGGTACCTGGGGCATTGCAAAGTCCAAATGGCATCCTCCGATAGGCAAATGTCCCAAAGGGACAGGTGAATGTAGTCTTCTCCTGATCCTCCGGAGCTATAGGAACCTGAAAATATCCAGAAAATCCATCCAAGAAACAATAGTGTGTCTTCCCAGCTAGTCTCTCGAGCATCTGATCAATAAATGGGAGGGGGAAATGATCTTTGCGAGTGGAATGATTTAGTTTCCTATAATCAATACACACGCGCCAACTGTTTTGTACCCTCATTGGAACTAACTCATCTTTCTCATTTTTAACAACAGTAACACCACTTTTCTTAGGCACAACCTGAATAGGACTTACCCACTGAGAATCTGAAATGGGATAGATTATACCTGCCTCGAGCAATTTTTCAACCTCTTTTTTAACAACCTCCAGAAGGGTTGGATTGAGTCTCCTTTGTGGTTGCCTCACCGGTTTAGCTCCATCTTCCAAAAGAATCCTATGCATGCAAATGGAGGGGCTAATACCTGATATGTCAGCCAAGGTCCACCCGATTGCCCTGATGTTCTCCCTCAAAAGATTCAAAAGTTTTTCTTCATGTTCAAAAGAGAGATTGTTAGCAATGATAACAGGTAATTTTTCACCACTTAACAAGTATGAGTATTTGAGATTTGGTGGCAATGGATTTAGTTCCAGTGATGGTGGCTGCTGAATGGATGGAAGCATGAGTGGCGTAGACATCTGTGCACAATCATACATATCATCTGAATGAGAGAACAATGCATCAAATCCATCAGAAAAATTAGCAGCCATATCATAATCAGAGTATACATGCTCAGAATTCGAATATGATTGGACAAATGAACCAATCCCAAGATCAGAAAGATCATGAATTAAAGGGGATGAAGTAGAATGAGACATCAAGTTGGACCCAATACTCATTATTTCATTAAGAAGTGAATAGTCCCCAAGAGATTGGGAATCAAAAATAGAGGGACTATCACATGGAGACTCAGAATGAGAGAGAAAGAATTCTGAGTGTTCCTCTGGTGGGTACTTCATAGAATCCAGGATTTTAAACCTCACGATTTCATCCCCGAATTCCATGGAAAGAGTACCCTCATGAACATTGATAATGGTCTTAGCAGTTTTGAGGAAGGGTCTACCAAGAATGATAGGGGCATGAGAACTTACCTGGTCATCTTCCATGTTTAGTACATAGAAATCAGCAGGGAAGATCATGTCCTTTACCTTTACCAACACATCTTCAAGGACACCAGCCGGATATGCTGTAGCTCTATTCGCTAGCTGCACCTCTACCCTTGTAGGCTTGAGCTCACCAATCTGCAATGAAGAGAAAACAGAGTGAGGCATCACATTTATTGAAGCTCCTAAATCACAAAGAGCATCAGAGAAGTGAAACTCCCCTATGGTGCATGGGATGGTGAATGTCCCGGGATCCTTGCACTTTGTTGGCATTGCTAGAGTTGGTGTAATGAGTGCTGAGACATTCCTTCCAAGGTTGATCCTCTCATTTCCCTTGAGCCCTCTTCGATTGGTACAAAGTTCTTTTAAGAATTTGGCATACCTTGGGATTTGCTTAATGGCTTCGAGTAGAGGAATGTTGATCTCCACACGCTTGAATGTGTCCAAAACCTCCTTTTGCATTGCTTCTTCAGCCATCTTCTTGGTTTGAACAACCCTGTTTGGAAAAGGAAGTGGTTTAGGAGGAACATCATCAATCTTTTTCTTACCTTTATCTTTCTCCTTGGATTGTTCATCAGTTGGTATGGAATGTGGCTTCTCTGAAGTTGAGGTGAATCCCGATGGAATGGTAGGTACAGCTGTATCGTTCATTTGCTTCCCACTTCTCAATGTTATGGCACTAACATTCCCCTTTGGATTTGGAGTGGGTTGGGAAGGTAGATTTCCAGAATTCTTACTTACAAGTTCATGGAGGGCGGTGGAAATCTGGCTCATTTGAGTCTTCAACTCCCTCAGCTCCAAACCTTGACTTTTCAGCTCATTCTGTTGATTAAGAACAATTTGTTTCAAAAGATCATCAGTGTTAGAGTCTACCTTGGGTTGGAGATTCCCTTGTTGCTGACTTGTTGATGTTTGAGCTTCAAATCTCCTTTGGGGTTGTTGGAAACCCTGTTGGTAAGTTGGAGGCTGCTGGAAGTTTTGTTGAAAGGGGGGCCTTTGTTGTTGTCCAGAGCCATACCTCATGTCCAGATGATCTTTCCACCCTTGGTTGAATGTTGGATCGAACTTCTTCTGGGGATATGGTTGTTGCTGCTGCTGCTGATATGGTCTCCCAGGGAACACTACTGCACAATCTTCTGTTTCTTGGAGTTGTGGGCAACAGTCAGTTGGGTGGCTTGTCTCAGTGCAAATACCACAAGGCCTTGAAGGAGGAGGTAAAGATGTCTTTTGTGCCAAAGAAATCTGCCTTACCATAGTTGTCAATTCTTCTAACTTGGTATCAATCAAATGACTCTCAAGAGAAGAAGGACTTACCTGATGTACTCCCCTGACATGTAGTGTACCTCTATCGCCAAATTGTTGGGAGTTTTGGGCCATCTTGTCGATCAACGCACGCGCAGCTACTGGTGTCTTGTCCACCAATGCTCCTCCAGCCGCAGCATCTACCATGCTCCTCTCCATGGGTGTGAGTCCTTCGTAGAAGTATTGGATGAGGAGTTGCTCACTGATTTGGTGATGTGGGCAGCTTGCACACAACTTCTTGAATCTCTCCCAGTACTCATACATTGACTCCCCTTGGGCTTGCTTGATCCCCGAGATCTCCTTACGAATGGAAGTGGTCCTCGATGCTGGAAAAAATCTCTGCAAGAAAAGTCGTTTCAAATCGTTCCAACAAGTTACATCTTCAGGTTGTAAATAATACATCCAATCTTTTGCAGCTCCATCAAGTGAGAATGGGAATGCTCTTAGTTTGATTTGATCTTCAGAGAAATTTTTAGGTTTTAGGGTTGAGAAAACCACATTAAATTCTTTCAAATGTTTATTCGGATCCTCACCAGAGAGGCCATGAAACTTTGGAAGTAAGTGAATTAACCCTGATTTTAGTTCAAAGTCCGATTCGAGATTTGGGTATGCAATACAATTTGGTTGATAGTTAATATCAGGTGCAGTCAATTCTCGAATGGTTCTATTAAGTTCATTTCCATTATTATCAGCCATTGGTTCCTCTTTTATGTTTGAATTTGAATTGCTTCCAATTTCAATGTTCTGATATTGGAGTAATTCTCCAACTGGTTGAATGTTGAAACTTTCCGTAGACTGAGAATGTCTGATTCGTGCCCTAAGGCTACGTTCAATCTCAGGGTCAAGATCTAAGAGATCTTCGGGATTAGTTCGTGTCATAGATCAAATAAAAATGAAAAGAAAGAAGGTGGACCATAGTAAAATAAAAATGAGAAGTTTGAGTTGATGGTCCACAAAGAAGTAGGAGAAAATAAAAGAAGAGGATGAAAAATCAGATTGGGTAAAGAAGGAAGAAAGAAGAGAGGAAAATAATAAAATGTAAAATAAAATAAATACCTCTAGTTGGTTGAAATAATTACTTGCCTCCCCGGCAACGGCGCCAATTTGAAAGAGCGTTGTCGCACGCGCTCTCAAAAGAACTTCAAAAGTGAGTTACGTTGGATAAAACTCCAAGCACAACACTCTATGAAGCTAATGTTTAGTTTACTTGGTGTAGCATAGGGGGCTAACCAAGGTCGTCTCTCAAAGGAGGAAGTGAATTAAAACATCTTATTAGAGGTATTCTAAAAATAAAATAAAAGAGAATAAAAATACTACTAGAAAAGGATAGGGGTTGTTTATAGTTTATGAATCTAGAAGAAGTTTGCTGGAAGAAGATTGTATTTTTTTTGTTTTTAGTTTTGAAATGAATTCCGATTAAAATAACACAACAAGAAGATGTTTTTTTTTAGAAAATATTTTAAAAGGCGTAATCGATCTAACTCTACCTCTTCATTTACATATTAATCATTATCATTTAAATGAATATCCACTTAATTATGATCCTCTAATTTTTTAACCCTCGAACCCTACAAGAGTTAACTTAACCACAAAGATGGGATTACTTAAACCCTAGGCTAGCTTCGGAACATGCAATCGCAGAACCCTGCTTTGATTGTTGTTCTAAGGTTAGCTTATGGTCAGTGGTTAATTAGAGCACAAATACATTCTGGAAATGAGGATGAGTTGTGTTTAGGGATTATATTTTAACTCTACAAATTTATCCCAAGTGGTCTTGTATTACCGATTAAGCTCGCACTCTCACAATTTACACAAAATCTCGACCTCGCGTGTTTTTGTATTAATTGTTCAATTGCTTGCTTAGTTTATTAAAATTTAAAAACATAATTCATGGATCATATTAAGTGAATTACAGTAGGCTCAATGATTCAAAATAATTAAATGAAGAGGGTAGAAGATAGATCGATCACTAAAAATTACTCTTCCATGGGTGGCGTAATCATCGTAGAAGCGTTTTGCATGTGCAAAGGTTTATAATGGGTATAACCCAATATCGCTTCTACTCAAGAATTCCAGCCCCAAGAGGAAGATTAAGAGAAGAATAAATTTAAATAAAACAGAGGAAAAGAGAAGAAATAAAAGAAGAACAAAGAAGTTTATTACACAAACAAAACAATTACAACATGAAGGAGAGAAGGAGGCTTCGATGAGAGGATCCTTGCTTCAAGAGCTACCTCTCTTACAATGGTTGTAGAATTTGGTTGAAACCAATTCTCCTCTGCCTCCAATCTCCCAATGCACGAACCAGCCTCTCCAAATGAGAAAATCACTAATTTATAGAGTGGAGGGGAGGCTAGGTTTACAGTGGTTTCAAGTGTGAATGCAAAATCTCGGCCAAATATTTTAATGAAACTTGCACCGCCCATTTGACCTCCAAAACGCGTGAATTGACCGGCCTTCCAGAAGTATGATTTGTGCCACATCATGTCTCCGAGCTTTCCTCAAAATTTGGGCTCAATCCAATCCCGTATGTAGAGGATATGACCCAAATACAGAACCTTCTCCATTCTGGCGAGCCCAGCCCAACTTTGACTTCATGGCCCAATTTCAACAACCAAATTAACTCTTTAGCTTTAGTGTCCTGAATAAAAGTTGTAGATAATTAAGTTAGGAACACTGTTACAAAATTTCAAATTCAAATAATAAATATAAAAATATTTATCTTTGAAATAATACAGTGCACTATTAAGGGTAAAACTGGAATTTTCACCAAATTTTCAAATGAATGATCAAATCCCAAATATTTTATAAATAAACATATTTAACACAATGTGAGGAAATTATATCATTTATTATCAATAAAATATTCAATAAAATAGTGTTTTATCAAACACTGAACTAGATTCTTGCGGGGTGGCACATGAAGAAAGGTGATAATCATCTACAAAAAAGATATGAGATATAGGGGATCATTTTGACATACCTTAGCACCAAGGATAACTCCTTGATTCACCGATTTCGAGAGGAGATGAGAAAATACATCGACCACCAAAATAAAAAGATAAGGCGAGAGTGGATCCCCTTGTCGCAAACCTCTAAAGGGTTTAAAACTCTCTGAAGGGACCCCATTAATATTAATTTTGAAAGATATAGTCATAACACAATTCATGATATTAAAGATCCATTTCATCCCAAAGCCCATCTTGGAAAGAACGAGTTCAAGAAAAGGTCATTCATCTCTATCGTAAGCTTTCATCATATCTAATTTCAATTCCATGATGCCTTTTTTGGATGAAGAATTAGTTTTAATAGAATGGAAAAGTTCATATGAAATTGCTGTATTATTATTAATGGATATCCTTGGAAAAAAGCACTTTGATTTTTAGTAACAAGTTGCGGGAGGAAATCTGTCACACCCATCATCTTCAAATAAGTTATTTCATTAATTTTTCTCTGTGTCGGGTAGTCCGGGGTTAAGCTCGACTTAAAATTTGAGGGTTTTAATTAAAAACACAGGTAATGGTTTGGAGTGCGTTCAGCACACCGCTGTCTAAGCCACGCGACCTCGCTCAGTTCTCTGCTCACCATCCCGTTGTTCAACTAATTAAATAAAGGAGTTATTAATAAAGAAAAAAAATTAATTAAAAGAGTGATAAAATGAAAATAAAATAAAATAAGAAATGTGATAAAAATTTAATGGATCGTTTTGACATTTAAGGATATTACTATTTTTTTTTTATTAAAATGTAAATTATTACTATTATTATTAATATGTTAATTATTATTATTATTACCTTTTTTTAATGTTTTAATTATGTTATTAGGGGTATGATTTAGGTTTTCTTTTTTTATTTTTGGTTTTACTTCTTATTTTATTTTTATTTTTTTATTTTTATTTTTATTTTTATTTTTTATTTTATTTTGGTTTTGTTTTCTTTCTTTCCTTAGGTTTTTTTTTCGGATATCCCCCTACCCCTCCTGTTTTGCGTCGCGCGAACTCCTCCCCTGGACCCCTTTGGTCGCGCCGCACCTCACTCCATGCCCGCACCATCCTCCGGATCAGCACCCCGCCACGCTGTCGCCCTTCCCTCTGGCCTCCGCATCCGGCACTGGACCGTCGCACTATACCTCCCTGCTTCCCCGTTGCTCCTTGTTCCGATCGGACCCGCACGGACACCTAGACCGGCCTCCCACATGCGTCGCGACCTTACTACTTGGTTGAACCACTTCCGGCGCGGTGCTGTTCGGCGGCTCCGGCTCAATCCCGCCGCACCTCGGGTCTTCCCCCCTCTCCCGCGTCCGGTCGATGCCCCGCCTCTCCTTCTCCGCATAGGGTAAACCCTCATCCTCATACCTAGGGTTTTGATCCTTGTTTATGTGGGGTGTTTTTTTGTTTCAATTCCTGTTTTATGGTTTAATCTAGGTTTTATGTGGTGCGAATTGCACGTGATTGAAGTTCGCACTGGGTTTTGGGGTTTTCAACACCTGAGGTAGGTGGTTCCATGCCATACCATCTTTAGATAATTTAATTTCTCATTAATTAAATTATAATGTGTTCTAGTGATAAATTGCGTGATGCGAATTTTATTTGTGGACGTGCTTCGATATGCATATTGATGAATTTGAGTTGTTTTTAAGTAAATGCCAACGTTTTTCATGTGCGTTGTATTGTTGGAATTTTCAGATGCGTTATAGTTAATTGTTTAGGGTGTACAAATTGTGTTTTCAAGAACGCTTGAGGTACGGATGATATTAAACTGAGTTTTTCAATATAAGGTAAACTATTTTGACTTGTTAATTTTTATTATGAACCTTGAGTATCTTTTAGGGGTGCGAATGAGGTTTTAGAAGGGTTGGGATGTGCAATTGATTTTCAAATGGTTCTGCCATTTAAAATTTCTGTGTTTTAAAGTGAGGCCTTGTGGTATGCATCTGTGTTGTTTTATTAATTGAGCAATTGTTTAATTAAGTGTCGTTTGAGATGCGAAATATGGTTGGGAAGGTTTTTGGGGTTGTTTGGTAGGTGCGAAATGTGTTTTCAAGTTCATTGAGGTGTCTATGTAATTAAATGTAGATTTTCAATGGAAATGAGTCACTTTGGGTGTGTTTGCCGTGTTGCGTACTTTTGGAATTTAATTGGAAATTGTTTGGACAATGGGAAAACATGTTTTAGTTTGGATAAGCTTCACCTTTGGTTTTAAAGTGACGTTTGTATATGAAATCGTGTTCGTCGTTCTGGTGCAAACTTATGCTTTCTAATTTTAAGTGTTTTATAAATTGTTAATTGCACTTATTAAATTATATGTGGAGCACAGGAGTTGTGTTTGACAGAATTATGTGTGCGTTAAGTTTTTAAAGGTATTCTTACATGTGAAATTGGACATGTCTCATGTGCAAAATCTTATGGTGCTATTTTGAAATGTTCTTCAAATTGTTTAAATAGTTTATCAAGTCACGCAAGTGATCTGAACTATGTTATAAAATGGTTTTTTGTGTGAGTGTGTTTTTTTATGGTGTTTGGGTATGCGAACGGTGACGTGTATGTGTAATGTTTTGTTTAGTTTGGGATATGTGAAAGCGATATACATTATGTGAATGTGAAACTTGATTGAGCACAAGGGAAAACTCTGGGTATCTAGGTGGGCGGACTAGAACTAGTGTGCTAGTGAGCCGGATGGGTATCATCCCTGTCTCACTTAGCTGGATTGACGATTACAACACTAACTAAACATATGATATTTGAGGGTCGTGGCCTTCTAAGCCACGTGTTCTGAGGGTCGTGGCCTTCTAAGCCACGTTTTCTGAGGGTCGTGGCCTTCTAAGCCACGTTTCACCGAGACACAAGGTTCTAGGGTCCCACTCGAGCTAGATGATCCTTAGGGGATTTACCCATAGTGCTCTACCATCGATGGCGTGGTGCCTTCCGTCGGCATATGGAGGAACACTTGTGTGTTTGTGTGTGTGCGCTCTACCATCGATGGCGTGGTGCCTTCCATCGGCATATGGAGGACCACTTGTGTGTGTGTGTGTGTGTGTGCGCTCTACCATCGATGGCATGGTGCCTTCCGTCGGCATATGGAGGACCAATTGTGTGTGTGTGTGTGTGTGTGTGTCTGTGTGTGTGTGAGTATGTGTGTGTGTGTGTGCCCATAATGAACCTTCCTCTTCCTATTTAAAATCATGTTTGTGAAATGAGTTCTTTTTAGTGTTTTCCTTTAGCATTTGGTTTGTAAATGTTTTCTTTAAAAGCTTTTTGAAAGTATAATTTTGAATAAGCACTTTAAATTGTCTTTTGATGTTGTGGCATGAATTTTTTTTTCTCGGTGGCATCCTACTGGGATTTTAGCTCACACCCTACATACACCCTTGGGTGTATGTAGATTCTTGTTTCTTGTGTATTACAGGTTGTGCGTCGTGCTCAACGATGGTGGTTCTGGTTGCTGTTGGTCTTCGTGTGCAGGTTGGTGTTGGTAGCTTGGGGATGCAACTTCTCGTGTCGCATGAGGTTGGTTTTGGAGCTTAGTTCTCTTTTCCTGTTGTTGTTCATTTTGGGTTTTTAGCTGAATTGTATACCTAAACCTGTTTATAGTTTAGAAGTGTGTTTTGTAGTCTGTTTTCAGTTTCAGTTATTTATCTGGTTGGTTGTTTTTCTGTCTTGTATTTCGGGTAAAACCGTTCCCACTTGTTACTTACGATACCCGGGCACTTGTGCCATCCCGTGGGGATTGGGAACGCCCTTCAGGCCTTGCCGCGGACCGGGTCGGTCTTTTGGGATAGAGTCAGAGTGGACGAAAATTAAGGTTGTCGGAACTCGGCGTTCTAGCTATGAGCAATGTGCCTGGCCAACACACCTCGTGGCGGGACTCGAGTTACCAAAGTGTGTTGAGGTTTGTCTGTGTTTTTGGTCATTGTGGTTAATATTGTCTATAGTAAATGGAAAAAGGGGTAAGGTCAGTGGTCCTAGTGAGCTCGTAGGGTCTGGCAAGCCATGTGGAGCCGGGGACGCTGTCCTAGAATACCCTCCGTGGTAGTGGCATGACTGGTTTATGGCCGCCAACCATACATTCCAGTCACCCGCTGACACAAGTTTTCTCTTGCGTCATTTCTCGTCTCTTTGTTTTGGATTTGTGGAAATTTGGTTTTTAGGTAAAAATGTTTTAGTCTTGGAAAATGTTTTCAAATGAAACACTTTAAAAAGAAAATGACATGAAAGGTTTGGAAAGTGTGGGTTGGATGTTTTGGTTTTGAAAAAAAATGGAAAGTTTTGGTTTTGATCCTTGGCACTCTCATGGGAAACCACATGCATGAGTGTATACGAAAAGGGAAATGGTTAATGGCACGAGCGGATGAGTGCCTGGATGGACATGAGGTGGGTGTCGGTGTGGCACGAGAACATGCATGTGTTTGGCCCATGGGACACCATTGGTCTTTGTGCAACCCACCAACTTTGCATATTTTTAAAAAGTTTTGTTAAATGAAAAGTTTGGTGTTTTTTTTAGTAACCGGTGTTTGCGTGACGTGTCCTTGTGTTTTGTAAATGTCGGTTGTGAGGCGTTTTGAGCCAAGGATCCTTTCTGAATGACTTATGTCCTGAGTTTGAATTCTTATTTGTAAGTTGGTACGTAAGCGTGTAGCTAGTTAATTAATTTGAAAAGTACACCGGGGAGCCCTTGCAGTGGTTCCCCCCTGCACGTTTGTTGTTTTCTTGTGGTATGTCTTGACCATCGGACCTATTTGATTGGGTCCATGTTTCTCCTTCTTGGCTTGTGTACGCCCCAATAAAGGGTTAATGTGCGAATGACATGCAGCCACCGGTAATTCGTCGTTGGCCAACCCTCCAGTTGATTAAAGTAAGGACTCTCCCTTTTTGGTGGCAGTGCTATGTCAATCTCTTTTCCCTCTCAGTTAAGTAGGTCCTCTCGTAGCAGGATGATATATGCGAGGGAAACTAAAGTGAGTTTCGGTCTCTTTGAGTGTCTTGACTCGTTAGGTACGAAGTTTGACACTGTCATGTTTGAAGGTTTCCCCTGGAAATGACGAAAGTAATTCCAGCAGGGAAGGGTGAAGGCGGTTCAGAATTTTTAGTGTTGACCAGTGTCTTGAAGGGCTTTGTAGTATTTACATCGTCTACAAGGGTCATGTTCGGTGACGTCTTGCAGCGGAAGGTCCCTTTGGTACTCAACGGTGGTTTGGAAGTGGTAGAGGAGACTCCAGTGGGAAAGAGGTGGAAGCGACCCTAAGTCGTTGGTGCGGTCTATCATTCTGAATAACCTCTGGTCTTGGTTTGTTTCGTTTAAGAAAAGGTTTGTGTTAGGCTACTAGTTGGCAGACCCAGCCGTATGAGGCTGCTATGGTTGTTTGTAGGAATCACGTGTTGTTCAAGACATGGTTTAAAGTCTTTCTCAGCACAATGTTTCTCTCGACAACATTGAGAGTGCTTGGTGATGATTTGTGGTGTCATGTTCTCACTCAGTGTAACAAGGGGTGATGCACGTGTACCATCTAAGCTCTGGTTCTGGTGAATGTTCAGTGTGAGGGTAATTAGATGTCATAATGTGTTGTGTTTGCTGGTGTTTCCTCGGTGGCAGTGCAGTTGCGTGTGACACCAAAATGAGACGCTCTGTTCGGGAGTCCTCAATACCTGACTGCGAGGCAGGAGATGCTTCAAACATCAGGTCTCTAGCCATAGGCCTCGGAGTGAAGCTGGCACGTGGTCAGGAACCCCGGGACTGTATGGGACCCCAACTTTATTTTTGTCATCAGTGTTAAAAGTATAGGCGGTTTAAATGGTTTCTATGGTTGTTCCACTCCGAATGAGCTGTTTGGTTGCGTATGGTTTTCGTGCCTATGCAGAGGCATGTCCGCCTCGATGCCTTAAAGTCTTGAGGGTTGCGTCCCACTGGATGCAATCATTTTAGTGGTCCTTATGGGAGTTTGTTGAGTAAATCAATCTCAAATCTGAATAATGCTCATCCAAGAATTTGGAAATGCTGGTTTGTCTGGGGTCATACTTTTGACGCCTGTTAGTCGGGCCCCTCCCTCCCCACCCCTTATGGTGGGGTATTTGGTCACCATCGAGATTTTTTATCAAAGTTCTATATACTCTGTTAGTTCTAGTGGTGGTGAGACCCATGACGGGT
This sequence comes from Viscum album, assembly GCA_963277665.1. NCBI lineage: Eukaryota > Viridiplantae > Streptophyta > Magnoliopsida > Santalales > Viscaceae > Viscum > Viscum album. Next base: position 1,669,884,699 of record OY728156.1, read on the forward strand.
CTCGCACAAAGGTCTCTAGAATAAATCGGTGTTGGCCTTTCCTTAATGGTGGGGAGTCCGCCCAGACCTCCCCATATTGGTTTTCCTGTCCCGTCCTGGGCGTTGGTAGGTTCTTAATGGTGGAGAGACCCAAATTGGGTCTCGCACGAATATATCTAGAATGAATCAGTGCTGGACTTTTCTTTAATGGCGGGGAGTCCACTCGAATCTCCCCGTGTCAGTTTTCCAGTCTCGTCTCGAGCGTTAGTGAGTTCTTAATGGTGGGGAGCCCCTCGGGCCTCCCCATGTTGATCTTTTGCTTCTGTTTTTATGTATGGCATGGTGATAAGTGATAAGAGTGTTCCTTATACATGGTCTGACCATGTCTGTTGATTCTATCCAAATGGTGTGGTTTTCGTTTAATAGTGCTGAGTTGTTTTCGCTTGTGAAGTTGGTTTCCGTGGGTGTGGGAGTTCATTTCCTTGATCAGTCAACTGGAGGTGTTTTAGCTCATTAGGGTGAGCGACACATATGATAAAGTCTTTTCTTTTACAAGTTTATTGGTTTTTTCATTTTAATCTCCTTCTTTGAGCATGATGTGTCTGCCTCTTTTCGCTTGTTTTCACTATGAACCTTAAGGGGGTGTCGTTTTTTACTTTGGGTATCAGCCTTAGTTGTGGCTTTTCGGGGACGAAAAGTTTTATGGTGGGGAGAATTGTCACACCCATCATCTTCAAATAAGTTATTTCATTAATTTTTCTCTGCGTCGGGTAGTCCGGGGTTAAGCCCGACTTAAAATTTGAGGGTTTTAATTAAAAACGCAGGTAATGGTCTGGAGTGCGTTCAGCACGGCGCTGTCTAAGCCACGCGACCTCGCTCAGTTCTCTGCTCACCAGCCCATTGTTCAACTAATTAAATAAAGGAGTTATTAATAAAGAAAAAAAATTAATTAAAAGAGTGATAAAATGAAAATAAAATAAAATAAGAAATGTGATAAAAATTTAATGGATCGTTTTGACATTTAAGGATATTACTATTTTTTTTAATTAAAATGTAAATTATTTCTATTATTATTAATATGTTAATTATTATTATTATTACCTTTTTTTAATGTTTTAATTATGTTATTAGGGGTATGATTTAGGTTTTCTTTTTTTATTTTTGGTTTTACTTCTTATTTTATTTTTATATTTTTATTTTTATTTTTATTTTTATTTTTTATTTTATTTTGGTTTTGTTTTCTGTCTTTCCTTAGGGTTTTTTTTTCGGATCTCCCCCTACCCCTCCTGTTTTTCGTCGCGCGAACTCCTCCCCTGGACCCCTTTGGTCGCGCCGCACCTCACTCCATGCCTGCACCGTCCTTCGGATCAGCACCCCCCCCCCCCCACGCTGTCTCCCTTCCCTCTGGCCTCCGCATCCGGCACCGGCCCGTCGCACTAGACCTCCCCGCTTCCCCGTTGCTCCTTGTTCCGCTCGGACCCGCACGGACACCTCGACCAACCTCCCCCATGCACCGCGACCTTACTCCTTGGCCGAACCACTTCCAGCGCAGTGCTGTTCGGCGGCTCCGGCTCAATCCCGCCGCACCTCGGGTCTGCCCCCCTCTCCCGCGTCCGGCCGATGCCCCGCCTCTCCTTCTCCGCATAGAGTAAACCCTCATCCTCATACTTAGGGTTTTGATCCTTGTTTATGTGGGGTGTTTTTTTGTTTCAATTCCTGTTTTATGGTTTAATCTAGGTTTTATGTGGTGCGAATTGCACGCGATTGAAGTTCGCACCAGGTTTTGGGGTTTTCAACACCTGAGGTAGGTGGTTCCATGCCATACCATCTTTAGATAATTTAATTTCTCATTAATTAAATTATAATGTGTTCTAGTGATAAATTTCGTGATGCGAATTTTATTTGTGGACGTGCTTCAATATGCATATTGATGAATTTGAGTTGTTTTTAAGTAAATGCCAACGTTTTTCATGTGCGTTGTATTGTTGGAATTTTCAGACGCATTATAGTTAATTGTTTAGGGTGTACAAATTGTGTTTTCAAGAACGCTTGAGGTACGGATGATATTAAACTGAGTTTTTCAATATAAGGTAAACTATTTTGACGTGTTAATTTTTATTATGAACCTTGAGTATCTTTTAGGGGTGTGAATGAGGTTTTATAAGGGTTGGGATGTGCAATTGATTTTCAAATGGTTCTGCCATTTAAAATTTATGTGTTTTAAAGTGAGGCCTTGTGGTATGCATCTGTGTTGTTTTATTAATTGAGCAATTGTTTAATTAAGTGTCGTTTGAGATGCGGAATATGGTTGGGAAGGTTTTAGGGGTTGTTTGGTAGGTGAAAAATGTGTTTTCAATTTCATTGAGGTGTCTATGTAATTAAATGTAGATTTTCAATGGAAATGAGTCACTTTGGGTGTGTTTACCGTGTTGCGTACTTTTGGAATTTAATTGGAAATTGTTTGGACAATGGGAAAACATGTTTTAGTTTGGATAAGCTGCACCTTTGGTTTTAAAGTAACGTTTGTATATGAAATCGTGTTCGTCGTTCTGGTGCAAACCTATGCTTTCTAATTTTAAGTGTTTTATAAATTGTTAATTGTACTTATTAAATTATATGTGGAGCGCAGGAGTTGTGTTTGACAAAATTATGTGTGCGTTAAGTTTTTAAAGGTATTATTACATGTGAAATTGGACATGTCTCATGTTCAAACTCTTATGGTGCTATTTTGAAATGTTCTTCAAATTGTCTAAATAGTTTATCAAGTCACGCAAGTGATCTGAACTATGTTATAAAATGGTTTTTTGTGTGCGTGTGTTTTTTTATGGTGTCTGGGTATGCAAACGGTGACGTGTATGTGTAATGTTTTGTTTGGTTTGGGATATGTGAAAGAGATATACATTATGTGAATGTGAAACTTGATTGATCACAAGGGAAAACTCTGGGTATCTAGGTGGGCGGACTAGAACTAGTGCGCTAGTGAGCCGGATGGGTATCGTCTCTGTCTCACTTAGCTGGATTGATGATTACAACACTAACTAAACATATGATATTTGAGGGTCGTGGCCTTCTAAGCCACGTGTTCTGAGGGTCGTGGCCTTCTAAGCCACGTTTTCTGAGGGTCGTGGCCTTCTAAGCCACGTTTCACCGAGAGACAAGGTTCTAGGGTCCCACTCAAGCTAGATGATCCTTAGGGGATTTACCCATAGTGCTCTACCATCGATGGCGTGGTGCCTTCCATCGGCATATGGAGGACCACTTGTGTGTGTGTGTGTGCGCTCTACCATCGATGGCGTGGTGCCTTCCGTCGGCATATGGAGGACCACTTGTGTGTGTGTGTGTGTGCTCTACCATCGATGGCGTGGTGCCTTCCGTCGGCATATGGAGGACCAATTGTGTGTGTGTGTGTGTGTGTCTGTGTGTGTGAGTATGTGTGTGTGTGTGTTCCCATAATTAACCTTCCTCTTCCTCTTTAAAATCATGTTTGTGAAATGAGTTATTTTTAGTGTTTTCATTTAGCATTTGGTTTGTAAATGTTTTCTTTAAAATCTTTTTGAAAGTATAATTTTGAATAAGCACTTTAAATTGTCTTTTGATGTTGTGGCATGGAATTTTTTTCTCGGTGGCATCCTACTGGGCTTTTATCTCACACCCTACATACACCCTTGGGTGTATATAGATTCTTGTTTCTTGTGTATTCCAGGTTGTGCGTCGTGCTCAACGATGGTGGTTCTGGTTGCTGTTGGTCTTCATGTGCAGGTTGGTGTTGGTAGCTTGGGGATGCAACTCTCGTGTCGCATGAGGTTGGTTTTGGAGATTAGTTCTCTTTTCCTGTTGTTGTTCATTTTGGGTTTTTAGCTGAATTGTAGACCTAAACCTATTTATAGTTTAGAAGTGTGTTTTGTAGTCTGTTTTCAGTTTCAGTTATTTATCTGGTTGGTTGTTTTTCTGTCTTGTATTTCGGGTAAAACCGTTCCCACTTGTTACTTACGATACCCGGGCACTTGTGCCATCCCGTGGGGATTGGGAACGCCCTTTAGGCCTTGCCGCGGACCGGGTCGGGCGCCGGGTCGGATGGCGACCCGACCTGGTTCGTGACACAATCCCTAAGATTGGCCACCAAGATCTTGGAAAAGATTTTGTAAACAACATTTCACAAACTGATTGGCCTAAAGTTCGTGATTTTCTATGGGCAATGGGTTTTTAGGAAGAGAGTAATAGGAGTTTCATTCAGAGATTCGAGATGAGATCTTCCATCCCACAACTCCTTCATTAGGACAACCACATCAGACCCAACTATATGCCAAAAGCATTTGAAAAATAGTGCATGAAACCCATCAAGCCTCGGGGCCTTGGTAGAGTGGATAAGATGAAGAGCCCCAAGCACTTCATCATCAAAGACATCTCTCTCCAATTTATAGTTCATATTCACCAAGACAATTTTCAAAATACAACTCGTCAAATATTCCGGAGTTTCAATATTTTCCACTTTATAGTGGTTGCTGAAAAAAATCATAATAATGGAGTGAAAATCATTGTTTTCATTTACAACCCTCCCATTATGATCCTCAAGTTGAAAAATATGTTTTTTTCCTTCTCCTTGCAAACACTATTTGGTGAAAAAAGTGAGTATTCTGATCACCATCCCTTATATGGGATTCTCTTACCCTCAGAAACCAAAATTTATATTTCTCCCTCAATGTCACATTAAGATTATTATCCACACTTGAGATATCCCTGAGTACAGAATCACAACAAGGAATAGAGTGAAGTCTCTTTAAGCGATCTTATACAACATTAATGCATCTGTTGAAATACTTTAACCTAATAAAACTCCACTTCTATAAAAAATATACAGTACTACAGATCTTGGATGTGAGGCACTAGTTCAGTCCCTCCCAAGGTGACCGAACTCCCTTCTCACAATTACTATCTTGGAGCTACAGACTTTGAAAGAGGAAGGAATGCACAAGCCTACTCTTTTACCCCTGATATATTGTCAAAAAAATGACCAGGTAGTGGTCGGAGGAAACCAGTGGAATGTGAATAATAGAGAAGGCATGGAAGAAAAATGTCCACTCATCTATTCCTAAAAATCTATCAAACCTTTCAGCAATATGATTCTCCATTGATCTACCCCGATGTCATGTAAATAGAGATCCAGAAAACCTGAGATCATGGAGAGAGTTTAGCATAAGAGAATTCCTAAATTCTTCCATAGAAGCACCATTCCTCAATCTTCCCCCTTATTTTTCATTATGAAGAAGGACCTTGTTGAAATCTCCCCCCAACAAGTAGAGGGTCAGGGAGAGAGTTTTGCAACCGGTTCAACAGGTTCCAAGATTTGTGTTTATCTTGACAACCTATCCACCTGTAGAATCTAGAAAAATACCAAGACAAAGAACCTGGGTTAGCAATAGTCACACCAATATGATTACTTGAAAAGTTAACAACTTGAACTCCAAGGTCCTCCTTCCAAAAGAGGAATAGGCCCCTAGAGTGTCCCTGTCTTCCGATGGGAAAAATGTTCTTGAAACTAATTTTCAAACCCAAGAGGCCAACATCCTTATTATCCAACATAGTTTCAGATAAAAAAACTATGTGAGGGTGGTATTTTGAAATCCATTGATGGAGTGCACAAACTGTTCGGCGGTTTCTGAGCTCCCGAAAGTTCCAACATAGGATTTTCATTTCTCTAGGTGGGGCTGGGATCCACCTGCCTCTACCTTTGTCATTTCAAGGAAATGTCTGTCTTTCTATGCTTTCCACCTATTTGGAAGGATCTCAGTCATCTGAAAAGCCTCTACACTCCATTTGTGCTCCCTAGACTATGTTATGAATGGATTTCCACCCTGGTCCCCTATAATCATCATTTTCTATGTCTGGTGTTTTTTAGCACCTGGCAACGTTAATCCAAGCATATCTTCTCCATCCTGAAAGATGATAACTAGAGACTCATAACTTGGATGAGGAACTAACTTTAGAGGTTCAACACAAGAATGCTCCAACCCATCACACGGGTCTGGTGGTTCCTTGTATTTTGTATTTAGCCTAATAAGTGGTAAAGACATGTCCTTCAAAGAAGTAGAAACCCAAGTTGGGTTGAAAAATGGATCCTTCCCCTGACTGACTTTATTTTCTCCAGAGTCGATCAAATCCACTTTGCTGCACAAATGCACTCCTTCTGCCCACCAATACACTTGAGTGTTGAGTTTAAATTCCAGCGGTCCAAGCCTAATGACAGTATTGTGGTTTGGTTCAGAATGCTTCATAAATGCCTTCACAAGTCGGTCGCGATCCTTTTGTTTTTCAAACTCGAAAATAAAAGTTGTTCCAAGAGTTTTTTCATGAAGCCAAGGGTCGCATTGAATAATAAATGTGTCATTTTATTCTTCCTTCTTTGAACCACACTCCTTCTCTAGATGTCTGATACAACCGCAATAGAAGCAGAAAATAGGGAGCTTTTCAAACTCAAAGGATATTCAGGCATTAGAATCCTCTATTGACAAGAATAGACCCCCCATTAAAGGCTTCACAATATCTACCAAGGCTCTGATTCGCACAATGGGTCCCCAGTGAATTGGGTCGGACTAGTCCCATTCCAGATATTTACCAATGCGTCCTCCAATTTCACGCATAACTCGTTCAGTTCTACCATGAAACATAATTCCTTTGATTCATATCCAAAAAGGTGAACTAGATAGATTGATTTTTTGAATATCGTCCCCGCCTTTAAGTTTCACCATGAGAATGATCTGGTTATCAAAGGACCACAACCTACCTCTGAGTACCCTTTCTTTGTCTCTTTCATTGAATAATTCAAAGACAAGAACGCCCTCTTCCACTTCTCTTATGGAAACACCTTCCTACAATATCCATATGTTTTGCAGGGTGTTTTTTAGGGAATCTTGATTGAAGTACTGATTCAATATGAATTTCCTGACTATCAGGAGGGACATCCGATGCGAAAGAAATGTGTCTTCATTCTTCCCTATAGAATCGTTGTTTTCTATTTTTTTTATCAATGAAAGATTTTTCCAACTATTAACTAAATCTAATTCCATGGATTTGAACCGGTAAGTCATAGGATGCCTACAAATAGGTTGTAGAATTCCTGAGGATGGGAACCATCAAATCTTGGGCACAACCCTTTGTTAGCACAACCCTTCGCAAGCACAACCCTTCCCCAGTAGAAAACATTGCGAGCCAAGACTTCACATGAAAAAACCCTCACAAACACAACTCTTCACTAGCAAAACCATCACAAACACCACCCTTTGTGAGCACCACCTTCATGAGAAGAGAAGGTTGCAAGCAAAACTGTCATGGAAAAACCTTCTCAAACACACCTCTACACGAGCCCACCCTTTGCGAACCGCGAACAAGCCCCTACGAACCACACACAAGACCCTACACAGACACAAATCTATGCGAACAAGCCCCTACCCCTTTGCAAGTGCACCCTTCGAAAATTGCGAGCAAGACCATGCATGATCACCACCCTTCACGAGCCCACCCTTCGCGAGCCCACCCTCCATGAACCGCAGATGGCGAAACAACTCACAAGACGAATCTGCGAACTTTAGGCGGTCAACCGTAGGTGAAGAAATTTAGAACCACAAATCCATTGAGGGACCTCAAATCACGGATCAAACTTGAGGGGTCGTAAATGGTGATAAACCATAAACTATGAACCACAGACAAAAAAATGTAGATCTGAATAGTAGGGAGGACCAAATCGAAACTGCTGAGTCGGTGAAAGACCAAAACTGATGAACTACAGAAGAAGAGGAAAATATGCAAGCAAGAAGACTGAAATCCAAGAAACGCAACATCGGTGAGGGATCAGAATGAAGGAACATAGATGTAGAACAATAACACCGGTAGGACTGTCGCTGTCACTGTAAGGTTACCTAGAAAGCACCTAAACCCTATAATAACCTAGGAAGGGAAAACTCTCTGGCGGGAGAGACACTTGTGAATCTCTCATAATACATTAATAATTAGGTTATTAATTACATTAATTCTTTTTATTAATCAATTTTAATTAAAATATTAATTGCATTACTCACCATGACCTCCACATTCAAAATATCAGAGTTCGATTCTTAGCGGCCCCTTGGGGGATTTATGGGTGTTAATGTAGGAAGGCGGTGACGCAAGCAAGGACACATGCAGATGATGACATAGGGAATGATAAGCACCTGATATACCTATTTTATTACATATTTATAACTCAAAGACTTGAGTTCTTGATGATCAGGAGATCCAGCTGAATGTGGCTTAAAGGCCCCTAAAGAAGATGACCCGAAAGCCCGAATGAGCACCCCACATTGGTCCATGTCACTAGTCTTACGTCAGGTCTTCCCCTATTCAGTAGTAATTGCACCATGATACTAGTTCGAAAGGTGAGTCACCTCCACCCTCACTCGACCAAGAACTGTTGCATCATTATTCCCTCTGATGCACCGTGGTATGACACTCCTCTGCCTCACATTGGAAATTTGTGTTGGAAGAAGTCTGGATGATAGGTGTCAATATCAAATTATATATATTATTAATTACATTATTCATATTTTTTATTAGAAATTATTTAAAATTATATTTTTATTATTAATTATATTATCAACTGCAACAATTAAAAACATTTTTTATTACTAGTTATAACAATATTAATGACATTATTAAAAATTATCATATGAGCATTATTAATTACTATTTATTACATTATTAAATAATAATCATTTAGTAATAATTTCTTATGATTAATCATTTATTATCATTAATCTATAAAATATGTCAAGAGTTATACCCTTATAAAAGGGTGGATTGAGTGAGATTTTATGTAAAATTTTAAGAATATTTTAATTAAAGTAATATCAAATATAAAAATAGTTAAATATTATTTCATAATTATTATTATTTTTGTTTATATATATGTATAATAAACTATAATATATAGTGAATAATTTTTAAATAAGATATAATAAGCTATAATATATTGTGAATAATTTAAATATTTTTGTGGTGCAAGGTTTTTTTTCTAGTTAATCATTTTTAAATAAGCTATAATTTATACTTTTTTGTGTATTATTTAACACATAACTTGGGATGTTCACGATTGGTTTTTATCAATTGAGTACATCGGTTTAACTAGAAAAATTGACAAAAATAATCTTAAGAGAAAATAGAAATCGACTCATGGTTGGTCCAAACCCAATATAAGCTGAACCGATTTGTTTATATATGCTACAACTGTTATATATTTTATTCAAAATATTTATTAAAATAAATAGAGTTTTTTTTTCAAATTTGAACTGGTGTGTCACTCACCAAGTGTTGTATCATTTCGGTTGAACCAATGTGTTCTTTGACCGAAATGGTGAGATCAAACTAGTGTGTCCCTCACCAAGAGTTGTCTCGTTTCATTCAAACCAATGTGTTCTTTGAACGAAACAAAAATTTATAAATAAGTGATGATGTGATCACTTATTGGTTACCGTTTTTTCAATCCAAGAAATTCTCCAAAATCCTCCTAACATCGGTGCAATGGGGAAATCGGGAATTGGTGTCTGATTTCCCCCAAACCTTGGTGAAATCCTCAAGGGATACTTCCACTAAGAACCCTACACTATCAACATCAAGGTGGATCAAACCCTTTTGGACAGTGAATCCAATTCACGCATCAAGGTTAATTTTATCTTCTCCTTTTGCCTACATATTTCCTAACACTCAAAAGGGTTTGATCCTGAAGGCATAACCTAGAAGATGGATTTTGAATTCTTCAAATTGATGAACCCAGACATGGTAAAACTTGACCATTTTGATGGCAACAACTTCTCTCGGTTGCAAGACAAGATAAAATTTCTTCTTATGGTGTTGAAAATTTCTTACATTTTGGAACCGAATCTTCCTCCCATTCCTGAGAAGTTTGCTTCAAATTCCGATGGAGAATTAAATGAAGATATTTACATGGAACAACCAGAAGGGTTTGTTTTACTAGGTAATGAAAACAAGGTATGTAAACTAGTTGAATCTCTTTATGGTCTTAAACAAGCTCTGAAGCAATGACACGAGAAATGTGTTTATTCAAAGTTTTCAAAAGAATACGGAGTTATTGTGTGTCTATATGTGGATGATATGTTAATTTTTGGAACTAATATGATTGGTGTAATTGAGACAAAGAATTACTTATCTTCTATGTTTTAAATGAAGGACCTTGGAATAGTTGATACTATTCTAGGTATTACAGTTAGAAAACATAGTGGGGGTTATTATTTAAGTCAGTATCATTACATAGAAAAAATGTTAAATAAATTTGATCATCTTGGTTTAAAAAATTCCAATACTCTATTTGATTCAAGTGTTGAACTTTTTATAAATACGGGTAGAGCAGTAACACAACTTGAGTATACTAGTGTAATTGGTTCTTTAATGTATGTGATGCATTGCACTAGACCTGATATTGCTTTTGTTGTATGTAAAATGAGTAGATATAATACTAGTAATCCTAGCGTGGATCATTGGATATGTATAAAGAGAATTTTTGGACACTTGAGAAAGAGAAAAGATTAAAGTTTATGCTATAATGATTATCCAGCTGTATTAGAAGGATACACAGATGCAAGTTGGATTACCAGTATTGGTGACAACCAATACACTTCTGGATGGTTGTTTAATCTTAAAGGTTGTGTTGTTTCTTGGACGAGCAAGAAACAAACATGTATTTCACATACAACCTGGTGTCAGAGTTTATCGCCTTAGCAGCATGTGGAAAAGAAGCCGAATGGATTAGGAATCTATTATTGGATATTAGATTGTGGCCTAGTCCGATGCCTCATATCTCTATCAGTTGTGATAGTGAAGCAAAATTATCCAGGGTAGATAGTTTCATGTATAATGGAAAGTATAGACATATAAGTTTGAGACATGATTATGTGAGACAATTGTAACAAGATGGTACCATAACAATTGTTTATGTGAGATCGTGTAAAAACATTGCAGATCCGTTTACAAAATCTCTGCCGAGAGAGATTATTCATGCAACTAATAAAGAGATGGGGTTAAAGCCAATAGAATTAATCATTTTAGTACTGGAAACCCAACACTTCCTTTAGGTAGATCCTAATCAAAGTGTTTAATGGGTAAAAACAAGTTACGAAGATGAATGTTGACATTGACAATTATAGCCCCAACTTTTGATGTCAATATCGTCCGTTATGACTAGATGTTGAGTTATAAATGCTTAACAAAATATTAAGGCTCAATGAGTTATGTGCTCTAATAACGAAAGCACATTGTAATATTTAACCTATGTGAACTTAGAAGTGGTGTCACTTCTTATAGGAGTTAATGAGTTTACTCCTTAGAGAGTTCATGATAAGGATATAAGCACATGGCCATAAAAGTGCTAAAAAACGAGATACTGGATGAAAGGTTCACAGTTTGCATGATATCTCCAAGTTATCTTAAAGGTTAACAAGTTGAATTCAATGTTTTGACAACTTGTAAATCTGATAAAACTTTGAGATATTAATACTAAGTAAAGGTTTAAATCAAAATATACCTTTATTATGTATAATGATTCACTTGTGGATTGAAGAATTGATAATTATGAATAAAATCGAGGGATCATTATATATTTTATTCAAAATATTTATTAAAATAAATAGAGTTTTTTTTTTAAATTTGAACCAGTGTGTCGTTCACCAAGAGTTGTATCGTTTTGGTTAAACCAATGCGTTCTTTGACCGAAAAAGTGAGATTGAACCGGTGTGTTCCTCACCAAGAGTTGTTTCGTTTCGGTCGAATCAATGTGTTCTTTGGCTGAAATGAAAATTTATAAATAAGCGATGATGAGATCACTTATTGATTATTGTTTTTTCAATCCAAGAAATTCTCCAAAATCCTCATAACATCGGTGCAGCGGGGCAATCGGGAAATGGTGTCTGATTTCCCCCAAACCTTGATGAAATTCTCGAGGCATACTTCCACCGAGAACCCTACACCATCAACGTGGGGTGGATCAAACCCTTTTGAACAGTGAATCAAATTCACGCATCAATGTTCTATATGTTTTCTTCTTTTGCCTATATATTTCCTAACAACAAGTTTAGGTTGGTCAAAGAAATAAGGAAAAAATAACACGATGTAATAATAATTCATAACAAAAATAAGACAAAACCCTAAACTCTCATTGTTAATGATTCTAAGATAATGTGAAAATCATTGTAAAATAAATAAAATAGATAGAAGAGATTTGGAAAAAATGATCAATTTAATGTTAAGATGAAGTGCCTTGATACACTAACAAGTCAACAGGGTGACAAGGATTTAAAGGATTTTAATAATGTGGGATCAACTTGTAATGTGGATTGATATCTTATACTTACTTAAACATCATATATTTCCATCATGTTCCATTAGAATGAAAGATCAATGAAAATTTATGTTGCATTCAACTTGGATTGGAGAAGAATAATTATTAGCATCATTTTCAACAATGATTTATATACTTGATTTAGCTGTTTAGTTTCAACTATTAAAATTTATGACTATTTAAATTGGACCAAACCATAAACCTAATTATACAATATTATTAAGAAATCATGTTTCTCTTTTTTATTTCACCGTCCGTCCAAGGAATGCTTGGTGCGCAAGAAGAGAGGGCGATAGAGGCGAATATAAATCTACCCATTTAAATATTTTTAAAAAATGATCTGCGCCTCATTAAATACGACATACGAATACAAATTAAAAGAATGAATATAAATTTTATATGAAATGATCTGCACCTCATTAAAGATCTCTGTCAGCTCACTCCGTTTTTTAACTTATATATATGAATGGGCACGCGACTGTGGAAGAAGACGCTCCGATCTCTCCCGCCTATTCTCCACGCCAAGAAGAGAAAGGGCAAAGGAGGAGGCCCGGTTCCTGAAGATGCAAAACCCTAATCGCATGAATCGACAGGGAGATCTTGAATCTGATCGAGGCCGTCCATCATCGATCGACGGTGGTGTTGGAGGGAGTACGCCGCCATCTCTCACCCAAACACCTATGATGAGATATTCCCCCGCATATGAAGGCCTCCTGCTCCGCCTGAGGTCTCCGATTAAATGAATGCTTGGCGCGCAAGGAACAGAGAGCGATGGAGATGAAGCTCCAACTCGTTAGGGACAATCTTAAACCAATCTATTTCCAACTCAACACAAGCATGGATTTGGGGAAGCATCGGAAGATTTTGAAGGAATTAGGTCTGTGGGATTTCATTCGCCTGGGGTTTGATACCAACGGTCGGTCCGATCTTCTGGTTCAGCTCATCAGAAACTTCTCTCCCAATGAGCATTGTAGCAATGTCAATGGGTCACGGATTGACATTAACCCTGCATCTCTCGCCAGTGCTTTGATGTTGCTGATGAAGAGGTGATTGTCTCAGTTTCACGCAATGATGTGGTCAGGGGAAATGGTGGTGTTTGTGGACTCCCTTCTGTGTAATTGGGTGACCAAGCGTGGAAGATTTTGGGTGAGGTTGCGGAGTTGACAATGCCGATCAAGGAGGGGCACCCCGAGAGGGTGGATTGGGCGGGTTTGATATGGTTCATGGTGAAGGAGGAGTTGATGCAGGGCTCCAGGTTGGGGTCGTGTTATTATGCATCGCACTTGCAGCGTTTGATAAAGCATCAGAATCCTTCTATATTTGGGGAAGATGAAGACTCCATGGAGAGGACTCCCTCAAAGAAGTACGGTGAAGTGGTGGTAATTGATATCGAGGATGGGGACGGGGAGGAAGTGGTTGGTCAAAAAGGTGAAGTTTCTGAGAAGCCCAGTGAGGAAGAAGCTGATCTTTATACGATGAGCAAGTAGGGGGAGCTGGGCGGTCAAACATTTGTAACCGGGGACTGTTTTTAACAGACTGTTCCTTTAAAAATTGATGGTTTACGTTTTGATTTTGATGAATTTGATGAATTTGATGAATTTGATGAATTTGATGATGATAATTGGTTGCTTTCTCATAGTAGCTGTACAGAATCGGAGGAATATCAAGGTGGAAGAGATAAAGTACCAGGACTGGAGGAACTCCTTTCTCTGTCAAAATTCTATACCTTGAGCGGGCCATCTTCGGTGGATCTGATTCTTGAACTGCTGGAAGACTCATCTCGGGGAACACCGACTTCATCTCCCGGACAACGCAGTACTAGAAAAAGAACAATCGATCAGGTGAGAAATATTTCTCTTCATTCACATAAGAGATTGAAGGCAGATGGGCCATCAGACTTGCACCCAACTGCCTTTACCGATCGTGAATTGCTGGAAAACGCTAAAATACTGCATGAGGCAATGGAACAAAACTGCGCCCAAATGAGTATGAAGCAGCAGTTCTTGATGGGTGAGTTGCAGCAGCGGGACTGCACGATAAATCATTTGCAGATGACACGGTGCAGAGAGCAGGAGGATAAACAATTGGAGATCAATGAGCTCAATTGAGAGATTTGGAAGATGAACAATGTATTGGGGGGCTATAGGAAGGCTTTGAACGAAACCAACATGGCGCTCACCAAATATAGACAGCGTTGTCCACAGTTTGATGAAATTTACAGTCTTTCCCAAGGCAACGACCTCTTTGATCCACGACTTGGTTGAAGAGGAAGACAGATTGCCATTGAATTTTTTGCTCTGTGACTCATTTGATCAATGTACTGTTATGTAATTAGTATTTTTTTGCCCTTTTTTGGGTTATTTTTTTTGAAAAAAATACTATTGGAATAAATCATTCAATTTGGTTCATTAGTATATCTTTATAAAGTTCGAATTTTTAATTTTATGCACTCTAAGGTTCTACTAATTTTTATCATGCAATACAATCAAAATTTGATCCATTTCATTATTTCCATTTGGTGATTAATAAGAAATGAATACAGGAAAGTTATTATAATGATAAATCTCGCTAAGAAATATTGTTATTTAGTCTAAAATACCTCATCCATGAACAATATAACAAAATCATTCATTATGGTCCAAGCAAATATACAAGTGGTACAAAACACCTCTCAAACATGAAATGCCGAGACACAATTGCACTCAATCTAATAGCCCAATAAGTTTATTTTTTTACATCCATCATCATCTATCCTTTTATAAAATCAATGTAGAAAACCAAATGCCCACATTATAAGTCTCAAATAAAATAATTATCATAATAATTGACTCATTTGATGGATTGAAAGTGATGAATGCATAATTATTGAGACATGACTACCATGCTTTCACCATCAAGAATTAATTGACTAATCATCCCCCCACCCAACTTCATCATACAAAATCAACATAGAATGTTAGGGCGCAAAGTTTTCTGGGAGACTCCACCTGCTCAATAAACCAATTGGTTTCAAACAAACTCATCCAATTTTAACTTTTCCACATTCTTTAAAGATTAACCAAGCTGAAGTTTCCACACTGATGAGAGTTTATTGATTTTAACATTTATTGATGAACCTATAACCTCTCTCAACATATTCTCAATCGTCTGCCCATGATGGCCCTCAAAATTTTGAACATCAATTTTTCGACCACAATTTTTATTGCTAATATCACATGAAATACCTATGACGTAACCATAAAATTCCTCAAATGAAAATTCCTAGATAAGTGGGAGGGATTATCATGATTCATATTTACCATTATTCTTAGATAGAGTTAACACATGTTGTATTACCCATCCAAGTGGGTCAATTGTAACGTTTCAGCTGAGAGAAACCTCAATCCCTAGATTGGGCAATACTTTCCACAAGTGCGTTTCTTTGAACGTTAGAGGCAGACAAATAGACTCGTACATTTATATTGAAAGTTGGTGTAATGGATCACCTCCACTAAAGCCCCTCCTAGGCCAGTAGTGAAGACACAAGTGACCCTTAAATCCCACCTCCAATAGGTCATATGTCATGAACCAAGCCGGGTCTCCATCTGACCCGACATCTAGCCCGATCCGCGGCAAGGTCCAAAGGACATTCCCAATCCCCACAGGATGACACAAATACCTGGGTATAAAAAACAATACGTGGGAACGATTTACCTGAAATAATAAACACAAAACAACTAATAAGGTAAATAAATTAAAACTAAAAACAGACAACCAAACAGACCTTTAAACTATGATCTGATTTAAAGTTTACAACTTGAATCAAAAACCCAAAAGAAACTACAACAAAGGAAAACCAAAACTCCCACTCAAACGTATGTGCGACATGAGGAGCCACACCCCCAAGCCACCAACACCAACCTTCATGAGAAAAAACACTAACAACCCAGATCATCATCGCTAAGCCCGATGCCTCGACCTGGAATACACAAAGAACAAGATCTACATACACCCAAATGCGTATGTAGGGTGTGAGCCAAGAGCCCAGTAGGATGTCACCGAGAAAATATTCCACACATAAATATTAAATGACAAATACATTTGCAAATTTATTAAATGAAAGGAAACCAAAGATTGAACAATTTTAAAGAAACAGTTTCAAAAAAAACAACTTCAAAGAAAACAACTTAAATTAAAAACACACACTTACCTTTAAGAAAACCCAAATGTTACACCGTATGCTGACAGTGAGCGTACATTAAATAAGGAGCACCAAATATAGGAGAGGCCCTATAGGTACCAGCAAAAAGTGGGACCTTAGAACATCGCGTATTGGTGAAAAGTGGTATAGGAACCACAATAACATGCGTTCTCGTGCACGAGCCACTAGTAGGAAATACACTCATAACCTAGTGGTCTCCAATCATCATCCCAAAGTTTAGTTAGCGTTGCAATCGTCAACCCAGCTAAGTGAAATCGGGTCGATGCCACTTCTGTATCACTAGCACACTAGTCCTAGTCCGCCCTCCTAGTCCCTGGGCTTCCCATTTGTACTCAAGGGGTTCCAAGTCAATGTCACGTTTCATATTCAAATAAACAAAACAAACAAGACGCTATCTACACGCAATACCACACTTGAACATACAAATCCCACTTTGAAATAATACGCACACCAAAAACCTTTCAAAACTCAATATGCATCATTTACACATTCAAATAAACCAACTGAACAGTTAAAAAGAGACTATTTCAAGATTAAAAAAACCACTAAAAAATTTATTAAACAATTTCAAGGGCAAATCATGACTTTACACACACTAAAGTCACCATTTATACACCCAAAATAGATCTCAACACCATACGCACTCAAAAAAAAAATTAAAATGTGACCTACTCCATATAAACAATTTGAAAAAACCATTATGCCATTTATAAAACACTTTCGCACCGTTCATAAAATTCAATAAACCCTAAATAAAAGTTTATAAGACAATTTTAAAAGAAATCACCGGGCTTTACCCACTAAACCCACACAACACCTTCATTTATGACCAAACACACACAACACCACATCAAAACACATTTTACACCACTTGCACTGATGAAAAACTAAATGCACAATTTATTAAAATACCAACGATTGACTAAATATAATTTTTCAGAAAAAACACACCCATACCATATGAACACATTACGAAACAAATCCAACACATGATAAATTTCAAGAAAACCAAATTCTTACAAAAAAATTTAATTAAAGATCATGATAATTTAATTAAACAAGCAAATTAATTCACCAAATGATATTTCAACGCGAAACCACCTACCTCAAACCAAGAAACTTTTGGAAGATGGTGCGAAATTGCAATCACACCTTGGCCACGCCACAAGAAGGCTAAATTGAACCCTAAAAATGCAAAGTTTACCTAAAAACAAGATTAAACCCTAACCGAACCCAATGGAATTTAAGGAAAAACCCTAGAGGCAAATTTGGCTTAAAGGGTGTTTTTTTAATTTAATGGGTTTACTTTTTTTTTATTTTGTAAAATGAGTTTGTTGAGTGCCAATTCAATTGGTGCTCAACCATTTACCCTAAAGCGCCAATTGAATTGACGCTCAACCATTTCTTTTTTTCTAAATCCCCATACCATCCCTCCCCAACCCCACTTATATATATCTTATATATATTTATATAATTTGAATTAGAATTATAATAAATATATTTATAATAAATACATTCACTAAAAAATATATAAAAAATATATAATTATATTTATTATATTTATAACAATTATATAACTATAATAAATATATAATAATAATAAATATAATTATTATAAATATATAAATACAATAAATATATAATTATAATAAATATATAATTATAAAAATAATAAATATATAATAATAATAATAATAATAATAAATGTAATAATAATAATAAATATATAATTATAATCAAGGTGAGCGGGGCGACGCAATACAGGTCGGGGCGGCGCGATGCAGGTCGGGGCGGCGCGATGCAGGTCGGGGCAGCATGATGCAGGTCACCAGAGGGGATCCGACCAAGGGGTAGGGGCGGCGCGACGTGGGTAGGAATAGGGGAGGAGGGCTGTGCAATGGGATAGGAGAGGAGGCTGGGGCACGCGATGGAGGCAAGAGAGGGTGATGGGTTCGCCACACCAAATGGGGAGAAACCCAAACAAGAAGAAGAAAAATAAAATAAAGATAAAAAAAATTTAAAAATATATTACCAATAATAATAATAATATAATAATAATATTAAATTAAAACATTAAAAATAATAATTATATTAATGATATTCATAATAATAACTTAATTAAAACCGTAACAATAATATTAATATTAACAACTTAATAAAATTTATATCCTTAACACCATTAATGATAATAATAATAATATTCTAAAATAATACTATTATTATTATCATTAAAACTATTATTCAAATTTTTATTACATTTTTCTTATTTTATTTTATCTTTTATTTATTGTTCATTTCATTTTATTTAATTATTTTGAGCATTGGGTAGGCCATATGATGACTTAGGCAAAGTCACATGGTTTTGACCAAGCTCTACCCGTGCGCCAGATGCTGTCAAACCCAAAAAAACTCATTTATCAACAAAAACACAAAATTTCAATCGGGACTCAGCCCACACCTCGACAAATTTTTTTAAAGTCAGATAAAATAATAAACTAATATTATTTCAAAAGTCTGGGTGTGAAAATTCTCCCCAACATAAAGCTTTCCGCCCCTAGAAAGCCACAACAAAGCCTAACCCCAACGTAGAAGTCAATGCCCCCATACCAGTCCAATGAGATTCCCAAAGAACAACCAACAAGAAAAGGTTAGAACACTATCAACAAAGGAAGAGACTTACAGAATAAACTCTGGAGACTGAAATGGAATCCCCGTTATGAGCCACCCTCCCCCAAGAGTTCAAATATCTCCAGTTGATCAATCAAAGGAAAAGAGGTTCCACACAACGTACAATCCAACTTCTTAAGTTAAAACTCCTCAAACACTACCAAACAGAACCCACACCACTTTCTTAAAATAAGCGAGCAAATCAAACCACATCCCGAAGAATACCCTATAGCCTTGATTCAATGAAATTGTTGGGCGCGTCCTGCGGGGAGGCCCGAATGGACTCCCCACCATTAGAAACCAACCAACAATCAAGACAAGGCCAAAATACCAACACGAGGAGGCCCAAACGGATTCCCCATCATTAAAATGGGCTAACATCATTTTACTCCCAGGGAATTCAGTAAGACCCATGGTGGGTCACCCCACTATAGGAACCAACCAGCTTAACTACTTAGCACAGATCAACTCAGAAAGTATGACATGGGCCAGCTTGGGAACTTCCTGCACAGACTAAATCCCCCACCATTTAGGCCCCGACAAAAGCAAATCCAAACCGAACAAAAAAATTACACCCTTCACCACTCCCATGATTATTACCATCCTCAAATGAGCCTACTAAAACTGAGACCTATTTGCAAGGCTAGCCCTATATGGGAAACCACATAGAAACTCACACCCGCAAAGGTACAAGAACTGAGACTTAATAAAACAATAGAATAATGCATCCTTATAAACAAGGTGGAGCTCTTCCACCCACGCAAAACACAACGAAGAAATAGGGCCCCCACATCTCTTTTCACCGAATGAGGCTGCTCATAACGAGACAACTACACAAGACTTAAACTGTCTTTATTTCCAAAATTGAAGACAAATACTAGATCGAGGTCCCTTATAACCCCGGGGGGTTCCTGACTATGTGCCAGCTTCACTCTGAGACATATGGCTGGAGATTTGATGATTGAAGAATCTCCTGCCTCATAGCCAGACATTGAACCCCCCAAACAAAACTCCTTTTTCTAGTGCCACAAGCAACTATACCGTGATCAAGGCAACACCATCAGACACAACACACCATAACATCCACTTACTTTGACGCAGAACATTCACTAACACGAAAGCTAAGATGGTGCATGTGCATCACCCCTTGTTACTCCGAATGAGAAACATCAAGAGGAATGACACCTAAAATACACATTCCTATAAAATGGAGGAATTTGAAATTTCCTGAAGGAAAATACACTTTTGTCAAGACAACGACCCTTGGAAAGTTTCAAAACCTTCAACCTTGTAACCGAACAAGAGCACAACACCTCCAAACATCACTGAACATGACCATTGCTGCTGAAAGAAACATTACCCGGAAATGGACTTTAAACTGAGTCTTAAACGACACACAATTCCTGCAAATGGCCATAACGGCCTCTTATGACCCGACATTCTACAATGGCGGTCCAACATGAATCCCTCCTTAGACGAGACCAACAAAAGACCCAAAGGACCTTAAAAACAGTAACCAACACTGCCAACTTCAGACAGATCACCTTTCCTCACTCGAATTCCCCTCACCATTTCCAGGAAAGATCTCTAGACTTATCAATTTCAAACTTACTTTTGACCATTAGAAGATTCAAGGAAACCCAAGTTTCATTCAAACCCTTTCGCATCTGCTCTCTCGCTATGATAGGATCCACTTAATTGAAAAAGGATAGGTGGGATCAATTCTGAAATCCAAGAAGAGAGTCCTTACTTTGATCAACTAGAGGTCCAGCCAATGACGAACTATATGTGGCCGCATGTCAATCGCATATTAACTCTTTATGGGGGAGTACACTGGCCAAGAAGGAAGACCAAGGACCCAATCAAACTAGTCCGCTATTCAATCATACTGAGAAAACACCCGATGCATGGGGAAAACCACTACAAAGGCCTTCCGAGACACCTCTCAAAAGAAACCACCAATCGACACTTCAACCCAACTTACTGACAGAATGCAGCCCAAAACATCATTCCAAAAAAATAGGTTTTCAAAATTCAAAACAACCCACTACAAGATTCCCAAAACACAAAAAGACATACCACACAACTATAGATCATCAAACACTCAATCATTTCTTTATAAACACTTTCGAATTTAAAATCAGGAGGGTGGGCTTCACATTCAACAATGATACCTCATGGGACTTACACATACATGTTCTCGTGCCAACCGAGCACCAATTCACCTTCCATGCATAACCCATGCATATGGTCACCCATGAAAATACCAAAGGTAACAAAAAAGAACTTCATAAAATCACTAAATCTTCAGATAAAACCCAATTTAAATTTCACAAGATATTTTAGAAAAACACCAATCATCCAATTAATAATTCATTTTCAAACCTTACACATCAATTCCAAAACATTTCATCTCATTCAAAACACTTTTCATCAGTTTAAATGATTCCATTAAAAACAGAATTTCAAGACCCACTTTATAATCATCCATGTTTCCCAAACCACCAAGTTTGAAAATTCACAAGTTTCAATTATAAAAACCCAATTTAATTTCCCACAATGACTGTTTCATAAAAATCCACCTTTCCAAAACCTCATTCAAAACAGTTTTGGAAACCCACATTCCACCCCTTTAAAAATCAAACCATCTTCATTCTAAATTCTATATTTCATAATTTTTTCAACAAAAGGTTTTCGCATTAGTTTTCAGAACCCAGGGAGACAAAAGACAATGTAAGAGGAAACTAGTGCTGATGGGTGTTTTGGACATAAGGTTGGCATCCCATAATCCAATCACACCACCATCACAAAGAGTGTTCTAGGGTACTGTATCTATATCCACATGGTTTTCCAGGCCCTGCGAGTTCACCGAGATCATTATCCCAACTACCTTTTCATTTCACCCAAACAATGAATAACCACAAGGACCAAGGGACTCAAACAAAACCTGAATTCCCCTAGTAACTTGAGTCCCGCCACAAGGTGTGCTGGACAGGAACCTTACTCATAGCCAGAACATTGAGTTCCGACAATCCTAGCTCCGGTCTATCCCAAATCCTTACCAAATAGCATAACCCAAAAGAGTGAACCTCATCTGATACCATTTTTTCATGAACCAAGACGGGTCGCCATCCGACCCAACGTCTAGCTCGGTCCACGACAAGGCCCGAAGGGCGTTCACGATCCCCATGGGCTAACACAAGTGTCGGGTATCAAAAATAATACATGTTAATGATTTACCATAAATAATAAACACAAAAAAAACTAATAAGGTAAATAAATTAAAACTAAAAACAGACAACCAAAAAGGCCTTTAAACTATGATCATATTTAAAGTTTACAACTTGAACTAAAAACCCAAAAGAAACTACGAAAAAGGAAAACTAAAAATCCCACTCAAACATCTGTGCGACTTGAGTAGCCACATCCCCAATCCACCAACACCAATTTTCATGATAAAAGCCACTAACAACCTAGACCATCATTGTTAAGCCCAATGCCTCGAACTGGAATACACAAGGAACAAGATCTACATACACCCAAAGGCATATGCAAGGTGTAATCCAAGTGCCCAGTAGGATTCCACTAAGAAAATATTTCATGCATAAATATTAAATTACAAATACATTTTCAAATTTAATAAATGAAAGGAAACAAAAGCTTGAACGGTTTTAAAGAAACCATTTCAATAAAACATATTCAAAGAAATCAACTTAAATTAAAAACACACACTTACCTTTAAGAAAACCAAAATGTTACACCGTATGCCGATGGTGAGCATACATTAAACAAAGAGCACCAAATATGGGAGAGGCCCTATAGGTGTTAGTGAGAAGTGGGACCCTAAAACATCACATCTCAGTGAAAAGTGGTATAAGAACCACAATAACATGCGTTCTCGTGCCCAAACCACTATTAGGGAACACACCCATAACCCAATGGTTTCCAATAATCATCCCAAAGTTTAGTTAGTGTTGTAATATTCAATCTAGCCAAGTGAAATTGGGCCAATTTTGCTTCCGTATCACTAGCACAATAGTCCTAGTCCACCCACCTAGTCACCAGGATTTCCATTTGTGCTCAAGGGGTTCCAATTCCATGTCACATGTCATATTCAAATAAAAAAACAAACGAGGTGATATCTATACCCAATACCACACTTTCACACACAAATTACACTTTAAAATAATACACACACCAAAAACCTTTCAAAAATCAATCTGCATCATTTAAATAATCAAATAAACCAACTGTACAGTTAAAAAGACACCATTTCATGATTAAAAAAACCACTAGAAAATTAATTAAAGAATTTAAAGGGAAATTAATGACTTTACACACACTAAAGTCACCATTTATACACCAAAAACATATTTCAACACTATACAAACTCAATTTTTTTTAAAATGTGACATACTCCATATAAACAATTTCATAAAACACTTCATTTATAGAACACTTTTGCACCGCTCATAAAATTAAATAAACCATAAATAAAAGTTTATAAGACAATTTTACAAGAAATAACTTTGATTTACCCACTAAAACCACACAACACCTTCATTTATGGACAAAAACACAAAACACCATATCAAAACACAATTCACACCACTTTCACAGATGAAAAACTAACTGCACAATTCATTAAAACACTAACGATGGACTAAATATAAGTTTTCATCAAAAACGCACCCATACCATATGAACACGCTACCAAAAAAATCAAACACATGATAAACTTAAAGAAGACAAAATTCACACCAAAAAAATTAATTAAAGAACATGATAAATTAATTAAACAAGCAAATTAATTCACCAAATGATATTTAAATGAGGAACCACCTACCTCAAACCAAGAAGATTTCAGAAGATGGTGCGAAATCACAATATAACCTTGAACATTCTACAAGAAGGCTAAATTGAAACCTAACAAGGAAAATTTTACCTGAAAACAAGATTAAACCCTAACCAAACCCAATGGAATTTAAGGAAAATCCCCTAGAACAAGGGGGGTTATAACGTCCCCGATCCAGGTACTGCCCAAAGGTGCCCCGAACCTGGTTGGTTACATAACCTCAAGCGCATTTCCCCAAATGCCAGAGGCTACCAACTAGCAGCGTGGGCTAAGGTGTGATAATGGGAAAACTATTACCTCATTGGCAGAGTATACACAGTGGAAATAAAATAGTAAGCAATAGAGAAAGCAGTAATACCATACAACAAAAGTAAACATTAGAAGACTGATAATAATAAACATCTAGAGCATATATATAAATGATGCATGTCACATGTGTCTAGGAAAACATACAAAAAAGTCACAATGATATAAATACAATATAGAAACCAAAGTATAGAAAACAGTAAACTCCAATAGCATCACAAGCCTCAACTTGGTCTCATGCTCTACAGCTCCAATAGTAATCAACTACCTAATGAAGAAGGGTGCTTGACCTTATCTATACCTACAACCATATAATATTTTTGGGTCCAAAATCATGATCCAAACAGGGTGTGAGATGAATCCTAGTAGGCAACCACCAAAAGATCTGTACCTAACTACCAGTGAATATATATAACAGGTAATATGCAGAAATGAAGTAATAAACTAGGAAGTACTCAAAAGTAAACAATCTTACCGTTTTCAATTATATTCATTTAAAATTTTCATTTATCCTTTGAATCATATAATATTTGGATCTAGACTAAGCTTTGTATCCCTCTGTGTAATAGTAATAAACATACATCTTAAAAGACCATCTAAACAATCAAGTAAGACCGAGTCCAAGATCGTGCTTTGTCTTGGAAAACTCATCACAATCATTCAATTATTCAAATAACAACCCTATGGGAAATTTCTCACAGTATAATTCCCCTGTTCTAACATAAAAAAAATTCATTTGATAACGACCCTATGGAAATCTCTCACGGTCTAACCACTTGGGTCTATCATAACAACAATTCATTTACAAGAGACCACATGGGAAAGATCTCACAGTCTAAAACCCTTGGTCTAATATACTATCAAACAATTATAAACAACCACCTGAGCAAGCTCTCACAGTCTAAACCCATGGTTCAACGACCACCTGGCATCTCTCACGGTCAATACCCTTGGGTCACATAACAATAAAACAAACATAACTAACCCTAACTCAGGAAGCTCTCATAGTTAATTCCCCTTGGTCAAACTTCCACAATGCATTTCAAAGGCATCTCATATAATCATCAACTCCATCCTAACAAAACAAGGCAAGCCTAACATGAAACCTAGACCAAATTTACATAAACAGTCAATCAAGGGAACTGTACCCACGAGGTGTCCCATAACCAAGGTATTTAACCTTATGCATATGAAACTACCCTTTATCAATCAACCAAACCATAACAGGTAATAAACATGGTCTAATTCCAAAACATGCAATACCCCAAATGTGGGTATATAACACTTTTAGCATATATAATCCAAATACAAACAAAGAAAGTCACAAACCACCTACCTCGATGTCGTAAGATCGATACTCTTGAACGTTGCCCCTTGAATCAACTTAGATCA
This sequence comes from Viscum album, assembly GCA_963277665.1. Lineage (NCBI taxonomy): Eukaryota > Viridiplantae > Streptophyta > Magnoliopsida > Santalales > Viscaceae > Viscum > Viscum album. The sequence continues at coordinate 1,669,910,478 of OY728156.1, forward strand.
ATGTAGATCTACAAAAGGTGGAAAAATTTCAACCATGAATAACTCGTGATAGAGGAGAAATCATAAATAAAGGCTCTAGAGGAACTGAGAACTCACTAATGGGATTCCAAAGCACCCGACGACATCTCAATCGAAGATCGGATGGATAAACAGGGGTTTGATCTTTGTTCTTCATTTCTGAGTGCTCCTGTACGAAACACGAGAAGAATAAGTTGGTTCTATACATGAGATGTGACCCCACTCTGATATATCAATTAAAAAAAAACTACACAGCATGTTCATTAAATGTATACACAGTGTAGTGACCTTAACCAGCCCCCACCTTAAGTGGTCGTCTAGGTCATCACACGACCATGTACTCATCTGTTACATGGCCAGTACACAGCTGTACTCGAAAAAAGAGTACATGACGTGTACTTAGGAAATCCCCATTTCTTCCTTTTTCCTTAAAAAAAACCTGAAATCAATATCCATACCTGAAATGAAGGTTCAGGTTCTTACAAACTTCCCCCCTTAAAGAAATTCATCCTTGAATTTCCCTTCTAAGGGTGGTGAAGAAGAAACTTCAAACAACTCCGGCCGCTATGATAGTACGCCGATCTCCTTCTCCCAAGTATCATCCTATACTTTCTTGTGCTGCCACAACACCCATACTAGAGGAATAGACTAGCCACAGAGAACCTTTATGCTACAATCCACAATCCTAATAGGGTGCTCCTTGAAGGATGCATCCACCTACAACTCAACCTCCTCAGGTTGAAAAATGTGAGAAGGGTCTGAAAAGTAATGTCGTATCTGAGAAACATGAAAGAAGTCATGCATAAATTAGTACCTCAGAGGTAATTGCAACCGATAGGCAACCAGCCCGACTCTCTCCAAAAGCTCCAATGACCTGATGTATCTCGGTGAAATCTTCCCCTATCTCCTAATCCTCTTGTGTCCCAACCTCGGTGTGACATGCAGGAAAACCCAATCTCCGACCTCTAACTCTAGAGATCATCTATGTCAATCAACATAAGATTTTTTCCAAGACTGTGTAGTATCCATCCTCCTATGAATCAACTCCACCTACTCGGTGGTCTCCTGAACAAGATGAGGTCCCAACATAGCTGCCTCTCCTGCCTCTACCCAACATAGGAGTGATCATCATGGCCTACCGTATAAATCCTCATAAGTTTCCATCTGAATTGTTTCTTGAAAACTGTTATTATATCTATAATACACTATGGGTATGTGTCTCTCCCAAGAGCCCTCAAAATCTAGGACGCATGCTCGAAGAATGTCCTCCAAAACCTGAATCGTGCGCTCGGACTGGCCATCTGTCTGGGGATGGTAAGCTATACTCAAAAGTACCTATGTACCCAAATCCCTTTATAGTCGCTGCCAAACATGAGAAGTAAATCAGGAATCCCTATCTGAAATAATAGAGTTTAGGACCCCATGAAAACTTACAATCTCTCAGATGTACAAACTTCTAAGATCATCCACACTAAAGGTTTACTTAATCAATAGGAAATGTGCAACCTTCATGAGACTATCGATAACAACCCAAACCGCATCATTCCCTCGAGGCGACCTTGGTAAACTTGTCACAAAATTCGTTATGACATCATTCCACTTCCACTCGGGAATGGGTAACTACTGTAAAATCTATACCGGTCATTGATGCTCCACCTTCACTTGATGGTATGTGGAATATCTCATGAAAAAACCAGATACATCCCTCTTCATACCTATCCACCAATATTGACGATGTAGATCTTGATACATCTTGGTGAAAACAGGATGAACCACCCAAACTGAGGAATGAAATTCTTGCATCAACTCCTCATGTATGTATGTTGACACCCATACTCATCCATGAAAATGCAATACCTCATCGTCTCCTATGGTCCACCCAGGAGTAGGGTCCTTGCCTAACACACTCTATCGTAGGACCAAGCCTTTGGAATCTGAAATTTGCCTAATTCACACTCGATCCAGTAGAGTAGAGGTAAAAACTATAGAAGAAATAAACGTCTACCACTGTCTGTCATGCACCTCCAAATGCATGTCAAAGAATAGAGCCATAAGCTGCCACTCACTACTAGCCTCATGAACTTCCTGTATCTGATTCCTCCTAATCAATGCAGATACCACTGTGTTGCCTTTCCCAGGCATGTAGGTAAGATAAAAGTCAAAATACTGAAGGTACTCAATCCATCTTCGCTGTCTCAAATTTAGATCATGCTGAGTAAAGATATACTTGAGGCTTTTATGGTCAGTGTATACCACAAAATTATCTCCCAAAATATAATGTCTCCAACAGTGCAAAGCATGCGAAACTGTAGATAACTTGAGATCGTGTGTCGGGTAATTCCTCTCATGTGTCCTCAACTGCTGAGACTCATACACAATAACTCTTTAACCTTTCATAAGCACTGCTCCCAGCCCAATACCTGATGCTTCGTATTAAACAGTGTAACTCTTTCTCAGCTTTGAAAAAATCAGTATCGGTGCTAAATTAAACCTCCCCTTCAGCTCCTGAAAGGCTGAATTGTAGGAATCTGTCCACAAGTACTTTGCACCCTTCTTAGTCAGGCCCATCAACGACGCTAATAAGAATGAAACGTACTGTATAAATCATCTGTAGTAACCAACCATCCCCAAAAACCTTCATAACTCAAAGAAATTCTTCGAATGATCCCCGGAAACTATTGTTCTCACTTTATCTGGGTTTATTGATTCTCCTATCTATGAGAAACATGACCTAGGAAGTGAATCTGATCCATCCAAAAGTGGAATTTTGAGATCTTAGCATATAAATGATGCTCTCTCGGTGTACTCAATATGATCTCAAGATGGATGGCATGGTCGTTTTGAGTGTGAGAGTACACCAAGATATCGTCTATAAAGACTACCACAAAAGAATCCAAATAAGGATGGAACACTTGGTTCATCAGTGCCATGAAAACTACCGGCGTATTCGTGAGACCGAACGACATAACCAAATACTCTTATAGACCATAACTACTCTAAAAGGCTATAAAAGGTATATCTGATGGTATAACATGAAACTGATGATAACTAGATCCCAAATTAATCTTCGAGAACACCTGGGCTCCTCGAAGAAGATCAAAGAGATCATCAATACTCAACAAGGGATATTGGTTCTTGACCATCAACTGGTTCAAATTCTGATAATCCACACAAAGTTTGAGGGTACCATCCACCTTTTTTGCAAAAAGTACAGGCGAAACCCAAGGAGAAGTACTGGTCCAGATGAAACCCTTTTCCTACAACTCCTCTAACCGATTCTTGATCTCCTGTAACTCTAGTGTAGCTGTCCTATAAGGAGGAATGGACACCAGTGTCACTCCTGGAACAAGCTCAATAGAAAAATCCACCTCTTTCTCTAGAGGTAAACCTGAAAAGTATTTTGTAAAGACATCTTTGAAACAATCCACCACTAGAGGAAATTCTACATGTGAGGTCCCCTAGTAATCCAGATATAAACTAAAAACCTAGGATGTAATTCCTCCCAACCCATGATACTTGGGTCTATCTCTGCTCTCCTAGACATCCCATTCAGCCTTGTGTAGAAAAGATATGCCCTCTGGTGACATGAAACTCACCCTATAGCAATAGCAGTCAACAAAGGCCTAGAAGGAGACCAACCAGTCTATTCTGAGAATGACATAGAATCCTATCATCTCTAAGACATAAAGGTCCTACAATAAGTGACACCCACCAACCTCAAGAGGGAACTCCTTAAACTGATGTACACTAGCCGTCCTAATCCCCAACATAGTGTTTAACATCAAAACACCATCAAAAGTAAATATATAGAGCCCAAGGATCTCCACAACAACAACATATATAAAACTATGGGAAGTCCTTGTATCAAAAAGAGTAGAAGCTAAAACTGAGGCAACTAGAATCATACCTCTAACCATAGAGGGTTCAGGATCCAGCTCCTTCTGGGTCTATTCCATTGAAAAATTCTGACCTGTACCGCAGCCCTGCGACCCTGCCTAGATACCCTGATCTGGTCCACCCTGCTATCACAGAGAACCTGTTGTCTAGATACCATGGTCGTGATCACATCCTCAGCCTGACAAACCCCAATTCCCTAACTGATGAGAAACTGGAGGTCCTGTTCATGAACATGGAGTTATAACAGATCTCCTCTCACTCGCTTCTAGTGATAACATCCAACAAAAATGATAAATATGGCCTATATTTCTATAATATTGACACTCAACTGAGTCTCTTGGGCATTGCGGTCTCGTATTCCCATTTCTTCCGCACTGGTAGCACATCACTCAGATACTTGTAGAAACATCACATGAGAGATCCCTATGGAACTTCCTACTATCGGTCAAAGGAGTACCAACCCTAAATGATGAACCGAACTAGATAATAGCTTCTAAATCCCTTAGATTGTGCTCGGTAATCAGATCTTGGTTTACTATAACAGTCACTGAAGTCAGCCTGAAAACATTCACCTCTGATTAGATGTCTTACCTAAGACCATCCTCAAATCACATAGCCAGTGATAACTTGTCACCTCCCAAAACAGGTGCAGAGTGTTGAAGCTCTGTAAAATGAGAAGAGTAACCCATCAATGAAAGAGTGCCCTGCTTCAAATGCATGAACTCCCTGTCTTGGTTGGCCCTCAATGTCTCAGGGTAGAATTAATCATAAAAGGTCCTATGAAATTCTTCCCAAGCCATACCCCGATGACGTCCCGCCTGTGTGATAACATCCCACCATCTCTTGGTGGAATCACGTAGCATGTACATCTCAAGATTCAACCTCCTCTTTGGAGGCATCTTTAGATGCTCCAAGATAGCAAGCATGGACTCCAACCATGACTGTGCAACCTGTGGTCCTCTATCCTCTGTAAAACTGGGAGGATATTGGAACATCCTTGTCAACTCCACCATAATCAGGGCAGGATGTGGTGCTCATTGAAAAGTCTTCATCATCCTCATAAATCCTTCATGGAACTGTGCATCAGTACCTATGTCTGGTATAACAGCTGGTGCCAAGACGGGCATGAAGGGAGGATCTGCTGGTAGACTCTGATCTACCATTTCCAGTGTCTGATCATCTCTCTTTAACTGACATACAACACGAGGACCTCTTGGTGGCATGAATTTGTAAGGTCAAGTGCACACCTCAGTTCAAGAGTATTAAGCACTATAACTTAGAAGTGAAAGAATGGAACAGGAGAAAGAAATCATTCAAGTTTTATAAAATAGGATTACACGGCGTGTAGAACCACTACACGATGTGTTCCCTTAAGATTTAATATGGGCATGTACCTCTGCTAACCTGGTCATGTAACACCCCATACACACGGTTTGTTCCTTATGAGACACAACATGAACTTGAATATCCCCTCCTACCTAGGTACTTATACACAACTATAACTACACAGTTCTCTCCTGGTGTAACACTACGTGGCGTGTTCACCCTAGACATGACGTGTATTACAAATTTCCATCCATCTATTTATTCAATCACACAGTCGGATACATGGTCAATTTCTACATGATGTGTATAAGATAGACATGGTATGTACAACCTAAGTTTCATCCACCCATGTCGTTAATCACACAGCTATATGAATGGTCTTTTACAGCACGACGTGTACTCCTAGTACACGACATGTTCTACCAAACATTTATCAACCCCATGTCTCTGCTCACACAGTTAGTCACATGTTCAACACTACACAACATGCAAATATGGTACACGATGTGTAATTAAGAAAAGTTGTTTCTTCCAAAATAGAAAAACATATGGCGTGTGTTCATAACAACACACACTGTGTTGTTTGGGTTTTTAGATAGTAAGCCTCTAAAACTTCTCTGAAACCCCCAAAATCTTAAAATTTTGGACAAGGCATGCCAAGTTACGATTTCTGAGAGCCTATACTCCCCAAGAATAAAATTTTGGCATCCTTATTCATGTAATATCTTAAAATAATTCGATTAAAGTTCAAACATGATCAACCAAATTCTGATCTGAGAGGGCCCATAACACCTCAGGGACCAAAACATGACAACTATCCAAATGAAAATTTACATATACCAATACCCTATCAAAATAGCAGGTATTCTACCATGACATATATCATAACAACATGCATATCTAGCACAACATCTATCACAACAACATGCAATCAGTAATGCAACCTACATGACATGACAAGAATGCATGACATGTGATCTCTAGAAAGTGCCTATATGATGCATGAGTTGAAATATCCTCATCTCATAGGGTTACAATAGGATAGAACCTCACTAATATCAACGATAATAGCACAAAACAAGTGAATCACCCAACAGTGAAATCAAATCAACTGTAGCAATTGAAAAACCAGAAGAATTGCAATATTCAAGGTAACTTGACTTTTCCCTGTACATTGTTTAGCTACTCCCAAGCACATCTTATTAAAAACCACCCATTCCTTCCTATCCCAGTCTATTGGAACCAAATAGTAAGGCAAATAAGGAAAGAAAGTCCTTTGATACCACTTTGTAACGTCCTAGATCTAGGTACCACCCAAAGGTGCACTAAACCCGATTGGTCACATAACCTCAAGCGCATTTCACCAAACACCAGAGGCTGCTGACTAGAAGTGAGGGATAAGTTATGATAATGGGGAAACTATTTCCTCATTGGTAGAGTATACACAACAGAAATCAAATAGTAAACAATAGAAAAAGCAGTAATACCATACAATAGAAGTAAACAATGAAAGACTGATAGTAATAAAACAACTAGAGCATATATATAAATGATACACGTCACATGTGTCTAGTAAAGTATCCAAACAAGTCACAATGCTGGAAATATAATATAGAAACCAAATTATAGAAAACAGTAAACTCCAATATCATTACAAGCCTCAACTTGGTCCCATGATCTCCAGCTCTAACAACAATCAAGTACCTGAAGAAGAAGGGTGCTTTCCCTTATCTATACCTACAACCATATAATCTTTTTGGGTCCAAAATCATGACCCAAATAGGGTGTGAGAAGAATCCAAGTAGACAACCACCAAAAGATCCGTGCCTAACTGTTAGTGAATATATATAGCAGGTAATATGTAGAAATGAAACAATAAACTAGGAAGTACTAAAAATTAAACAATACTACTATTTTCAATTACATTCATTTACATTTATCATCTATCCTTTGAATCATGTAATTTTGGGATCTATCCCAATCTCTATATCCCTCTGTGTAATAGTAATAAACAGACATCTCAGAAGACCATCTAAACAATCAAGTAATACTGATTCTAAGCTTGTGCTTTGGATTGGAAAACTCATCACAATCATTCAATTATTCAAATAATTACCCTTTGGGAAAGTTCTCACAGTATAATCCTCATGGTCTAACACAACAACAATTTATTTAATAATGACCCTCTGGGAAGCTCTCACGGTCTAACCCCTTTGGTCATCATAATAATAATTCATTTACAAACGACCACCTAGGAAAGCTATCATGATCTAAACCACTTGATCTAATATACTATTAAACAATTATAAACAATCACCTGGGAAATCTCTCACTATCTAAACCCCTGGGTCGATGACCACTTGGCAGCTCTCACGGTCAATACCCTTGGGTCACATAATAGTAAAACCTACATAATTGACCCTAACTCGGGAAGCTCTTATAGTCAATTCCCATTGGTCAAACTTCCATAATTAATTTCAAAGGAATATCATATAACAAGAAACTCCATCCTAACAAAACAAGGCATAGAAAACAAGGCAATCCTAATAGGAAACCTAGACCAAACATCCATAAACAGTCAATCAAGGGAACCATACCCACAAGGTGTTCCATAACCAAGGTATTTAACCTTACACATATGCAAATACCCTTTATCAATCAACCAAACCATAATAGGTAATAAACATGGTCTAATTCCAAAACACGCAATACCCCAAATGTGGGTATATGACACTTTTAACACATATAATCCAAAGAAGAACAACGAAAGGCACAAACCAACTACCTCGATGTTGTACGATCAATAATCTTGAACTTCGGCCCTTGAATCGGCCTATATCGGCATAGATCTACAAAAATGTGAAAAATGTTCAACCTTGAATAACTCATGAGAGAGGAAAAATCAGGAAAAAAGGATCTAGAGAAATTGAGAACTCATCAGTGGGATTCCAATGCACCCGACAACATCTCAATCATAGTTCATACAAAGAAATGGGGGCTCGATCTTTTATCGTCATTCCCGAGCGCTCCTGTATGAAACACGGGAAGAAGAAGTTGGTTCTAGACATGAGATGCGACCTCGATTTGATATATCAATTAAAAAGAAAACTACACGGTGTGTTCATTAAATGTACATTCCATGTAGTGACCTTAACCATCCCCCACCTTAAGCAGTCTGCCAGGTCATCACACGACCATGCACTCAGCTGTTACATAGCAAATACATGTCATGTACTCATAAGTACACGTCATTTACTTAGAAAATCCCAATTTCCTCCTTTTTCCTTAAAACAACCTGAAATCAAGATCCATACCTGAAATGAAGGTCCGGGTTCTTACAGGGGTTTACCCGGAGGAGAGATGTGTGCGTGGACGGAAAGCGTGGTGCCAACAGGGGGGGTCACAATAACTAGAGAGGATCCAACATAGAAGGTGGGGTGCGCTGAATAGGATTAGCCAGCAGGTGGTGCACCGAGAATCTGCAAGACAACAGGTGGTGCACCCGAAATTGCGTTGGAGGAATGCCACATCGAAGAGAGGCCGACCAAGGGAGGTTCACCGAAAGTGTTTTTCGACAGGGGGGAATCATGCCAGAGGGCAATGCCAAGGTGAGTGGGGTGACACAATGCAGATCAGGGCGGCACGATGTAGGTTGGGGTAACACGATGCAGGTCACCAGAGGGGATCTGGCCAAGGGGTAGGGCAACACGATGTGGGTAGGAAGAGCGGAGGAGGTCTATGCTGTGGGATAGGGGAGGAGGATGGGGTGTGTGATGGAGGCAAGGGAGGGTTATGAGTTTGCCACATGAAATGGGGATAAACCCTAACAAGAAGAAGAAAAATAAAATAAAGATAAAAAAATTAAAAACATTTTACTACTACTACTAATAATAATATAATAATATTATTATTAAATTAAAACATTAATAGTAATAATGATATTAATGATATTCATAATAATAACTTAATTAAAAACATAACAATAATATTAATATTAACAACTTAATAAAATTTATATCCTTAACATTTTTAATGATAATAATAATAATATTCTCAAATAATACTATTATTATTATCATTAAAACTATTCTTCAAATTTTTATTACATTTTTATTATTTTATTTTATCTTTTATTTATTGTTCATTTCATTTTATTTAATTATTTTGAGAATCTGGCAGGCCATACGGTGACCTGGGAAAATCCGCACAGTTTCGACCGAGCTCTTCCCGTGCATCGGATGCTATCAAGCCCTAAAAAACTCATTTATTAGCTAAAACAAAAAATTTCAACCAAGAAATAGCTTGTACCTTGATAAAAAAAATTTAAAGTTAGATAAAATAATAAAATAATTTTATTTCAAAAGTCTGAGTGTGATACCATAAGTTGAAAACTAGTACCTGATGAGTTTCATATAATCATCTAATAATCATATACAGTGAAAGACAACGCAAAACACATGATATCTATCTTTAAGAAAATAACGTGTAAATAATATTGTAAAATAGAGTACCTAGAATTCATGAACATAACCCATTTTTATATTCCTTTTGCGAAAAGTGTTTGAGGAAGATCACGAGTAACAGTGAACAAAACCACCCTGCCTTTAGGGGGGTACACCGACCAATGGATCCATGAACACATCATGAAGATTCTCAAGCAACTAAAGGGGTGATGGTGCCTTCTCAAGTGAGATGAACAATGCTCGAGAAGAATAGAGATTCGACAAAGGTTCACACACATCGCACACCCAACAGGAGAGGATCTCATCCTCTTATATAGCCAAAGCTCGAGACATCTTGTATTCATAACACATTGTATGCATTACTTTCCATTGGGTATTTATTTATTGAATTCATTTTAATAAATAAATGTAAAACAAATAATACATTCATAATAGATTATAGCTAATGAATAAACCATTAAAGAGAAATAAATAGTATATATATATATATATATTATATTAATGCATCACATGAAAGAAAAATATATGCATCATATGAATTATAAAATACACACACACTATATATATATAATAAAATATTATATATATACACCCCATGCATCATATGCATGTGTACATTCATCTCATGCATGTACATTTTAGTGAACATCCAACAATATCCCACTTGCATTAAAATCTAATAAGGACTTTATGAAAAACTTCACTACTCATTATGAATCAATCCAAACTCTTTTAGATATGGGTTTTCATCAAACTATCTTCATTTTGAACAAAAACTTTGTTCAAAATTTTATCCTTATCCAAGTGCCTAATCGTGTGACCCTACAGGCCTTAGCATTGTTGACAATAACTATGAAATCCATCTTTCATAGATGTAAGCAAAGTGCAACCTCTAACAAAGCTTCAGTGCTACTCAGCTATTAAGGGGTTTGGTGTGATCTCCATCAAACATACTCATATCTCTATATGAACATGTACACCAAAACATTTATCATATACATCACATTTATACCCATATAATCCTTTTGTTCATGACATCAAGCGATGACTCAACATGGAACATGTCAATTTAGCATAACCAACTCATATTTTCTTGATTCTTAGAAATAGACCAACCATGTTGATGAATACATCACATGTCATTCATCTAATAGATGAGCATATCACATGCCCCTCGTCAAATTAGCTGAACACATCATATGTGACTCAACTAAGAATGACTATGCATTTCTCATTTTTTTTTTCAATCAAGGTCCAAATGTGTTTTTTGGTCATACAAGTGGAAAAATCCATCTTGGTTACACTCCAACCGATGAAATGATCAACAACGTACCCAACCATTCCTGTATTATCTAAGTTCATATGTTTATTACTTAAGTAGGGTATCAACATATAATGGTTCTCATGCTAGGTATCTCACCAAACTTAGGTAAGAAGGATTGATAATAAACATACACCCCTAAGTATATCTATCACCATATGAAATTCTATTAGATATACTTTTACGGACCAATCCAAGCAATAAGTCACTACTTATTACCTCAAGAATCTATTCTTAATATATCATATAAAACACTTCATAAAAAATCTAAAAATCTACTAAAGATAGTCTTAACAAATCATTATAAACCATAATACTCTATGATGATTATCAATTAGGGACAAATAAAAGTTTGTACTTTGAGGGGATATTTATCATTCAACCATTCATGTAAAGTAAATGAAAACACACGTGCATGAATGATAAATAAATATTTCCTTTATTATAATTACATGATACATTTCAACCATTATAACCAATCTATTAAGTGTTTAATATCTAGATATTAATCAAGTTTTTTCTACAGTAATTTTTTTTGAACATTACATCCATATGAAATTTCCATCACATCCCTATGTGACCATCTAATAAAATACCAACCCTAACCTCTTAGTGAGTAACATTTAGGAAGTAATATAGTTTGAATAATGGTGATAAATAGGATTTATATTCCTTAAGTTCAAATATTTGAACCTATATTCAAACTTCTTATCTCTATAATATCAAATGTTATAATGTTAGATTCTGTTGTTTACTTAGAACTCTTTCTAAGCGCATCATCATCTTTGGAACCCTTCCATCAAAATTTTCCTTTATTTTTTTAAATAATTTAATTATTTTCATTATAACTTTACTAGCACATCCTAAATTCTCTTAGGATAAAGTGATATCCACTTTGTTACAATAAATAATGTAGCTATTTACATTTATATTTACCGCCATCTCCTAAACTATTTTAGAATACCAAGCGACAGACTTTGTGTATTGGATGACATAAAACTTTAGGGGATAGTGATTTTCACTTTTTATGGTAAATAAATGAAAATATTTACATTTTATTTACCATCAAATATCGTAAACTTATTTAGTATATTAAGAAAAGAATTACTATAATATTATTATGGTAAAATCATTTAGTTAAAAATGATATTCACTTTCTAAATGTAACTATTTACTTTTATTTATTTGTTGTCACATACCCTAACTCTTTAGGATATTTAGTGAAAAATAAATTAAAATAAATTCTGTACAATAATTTATTTGTTATCTTTTAACTTCTCTAAGTTCAAACATACCCCCACTAGCCTCTTAGACTATAGGTTTTGGGCGCAATAGAAGTGCGGGAGGGACGGTTCCCAACTTTGATTTTTTCCATATTCAATGAAGAATTTGGGATCTATGAGATGATGAACACCATGATACATGTAATTGAATAAAATAAATAGAAAAAAGGAATAGAAACCCGGAACCAAGAGATAAGATCAACATATTTTGTTTGTAATTAATTTAATTAAATAAGAATTGCCTCCAAGATGATTCTTTCTTTGTTGATGCGTTCAGCTATAGATCTACAGGTGTACCTTTATTGCGTTGTAGAGATCAAGGGTAGATCTCCTCTAGGGATGATCCACACATGTTACACCTATCTCCGGATGTCACCAAAGGAGTCTCTAGGTGCTAGCATTAAAGATCATTGTGCTTACAAATTCTGTGTTCGATCGTCTTGAGAACCACTTCCAATGCGGTCTCCTTGATCTTGTGGAGGAGGATATCTCTTGTTATTAAGAGTGTTCTTAGAGAGGTATGAACTCTCTAGTATTGTGATATTTTCTACAATTAATTGTTCACAACATAATATGCATCCCTTAGATTTCCCTTGGCTAATGATAGAATAATATAACCAAACATTTACTTCACTAGGGTAATAATAAATAATTTGCACAAGTGCCTTTAATTATTTCATGAATCCTAGAGAAACCCCTATGTCAAATAATAAAAAAAACATTATTATTTCATGAAATGTGCTTAACTTGAGAGTTATAATTAAATATTATTTAATCAAATAATATTCAATATTATCATTTCTCACTGTACCATTAAACTCGGTCTGCCAATCCTCCTCAATATTTATTAATTATTCCACTCACAATATATTCTCTCGAATAACTAGGGATGAAATAAATACAATCAGACATACATGAATAATTATTAAACCATGATAGGGAATAATATTTATTCAAGTTGTTAAATAATAAATTATTTAACTGAGATACTGGATACACTTCGCGTGTGACTGTCTAGGCCTCTTTCTCAGTGGCATTAGGTGAACCTGCCTAAAGTCCAAGGTTAGCATCTAGAAACACACTAGAACACCCATAGAGAAATAAGTTAATGTCTCAATGAAATGTCACCTCATACAAATGTTTATGGTGTAATATAACCCCTTTATCACAATATCTCTAATCAAGCAGGTTGCATGCTAGTTCTATCAAACTATATGCTCGATATCTCTTTCTTTGACTTTCTGGAAATAGAATTTGCCTATTGATCACCATGGACATGGATTTATTTAGGCTATATCATTTCCATCAAATTACATTAGATATTATATTTCGTTAAAGAACATAAGGAATAAATCATTTCTTGTATTATTCATTAATGCAATATTACTTGTGATGCACCCAACATATCCTACCTCACTATGAAAATCTATCCTCACGGTTTTCTTCAATACATCTAAGTGTGCGACTTATAATATCCATTAATAATAATCTTAAAGTCTAAGGACCAATACACACGTCCGCAGATAGAAACATCCAATGACACTTATAAATGTGAATTTCCTACTGTTGAGTCTCATTCTCATAATATCCTTCTGGATATCAACAAGGGAATACACCATGAGAAGGTGCCTCAAAGTCCTATGAGTCTCCACTACTGATAGCCTATATAATTTGTATCCCTAAAATGGTATCATCTGGATATAGAACATATATTCAAGAATAATGTCATAACACTTTTGGGTTCTCATCATAGTAGGGATTCACTATGACCTTTTAGTGCGATAGTTACTCTTAGTACCTTAACACATATAATGTTACACAGAAGAACAATCATGATGTGATAATTAATTTATTAATCTTCAAAACCATGAATATAAGTTATCATAAAGTAAAAAATAAGTTGGTTCTAAGGCACCATCTCCAACAGACTCCCACTTGCACTAGATCCAACTACTAATGAACTTCAGTCCGCTATCTCTCACATGATACTTATGCTTCTGTTGAGACATGCCTTTAGTCAAGGGGTCTACCATTTTCTCTTCTATTGATACTCTGCTCATTAAAACTTCACCCCTTTGATTAAAATCCCTCAAGAGGTTATACTTCTGGAGTATGTGCTTTGTCCATTGATGTGACATTAGATATTTTTCAAGAGCCACCGCTGTATTATTATCACAATACAATGTGATAGGGTATTTACTACTAGGTACCACATCAAGTTCCTGGAAAAAGTTTTGAATCTATACGGCTTCCATGGATGTATCAAAAGCCGCTATGTACTAAAAATACACTATATAATTAGATACAACTAACTTCTTTGAACTCTTTTAGCTCACATCTCCTCCATTAAGACAGAAAACATATCCTAATTCTGACTTTAGATCATTCTAATCTGTCTAAAAACCAGCATCAACATACCCTTTGATGGAAAGCTCCTCATATACTCCATACACCAGGAACATATCCTTAGTTCTTATCAGATACTTAAGGATAGTCTTAACAGTAGTCCAATCCTATTCTACTGGATCTTATTGATAATTTACTACCATGCTCAATGCATAGGCAACACCAGTCTAGTACATAACATGACATACATGATTGATCCTATCGCCGAAGCGTATGGGATCTTACTAATTCTATCTTTCTCCTATTATGTCTAGGGACACATTTTCTTAGAAATATGTAAACCAAGTGACACTGGAACCAATCCCCTCTTGTATTTTTCTATACTAAATCTATTTAGTATCTAGTCAATATATGTACTTTGGCTTAGTCCAAGTAAGCTCTTGGATCTATCATGAATGATCTTGATCCCTAGAATGTAGGCTTCTTTTCTTAAGACCTTTATAGAGAATCACTTGTTCAACCAGTCCTTAATAGATTGTAATACTGGTATGTCATTTCTAATAAGTAATATGTCATCAACATATACTACTAGGATAACAACCGTATTCCCACAAAACCTTTTATAAATACACAATTCACATTCTTTTTTAATGAAACCAAGTTCTTTTATGAATTCATCAAATCAAATGTTCCATGAAATAGATGCTTGATTCAATCCATACATGGATCTCTGTAATTTTCAAATCCTTTTGGCATCACTTGGGGTCACAAATCCTTATGGTTGTGTCATATAGACATCTTCCTGAAGTTTCCCAGTAAGGAATTTAGTTTTTACATCCATATGTCAAATATCATAGTCAGGGTAAGTTACTATAGAAAATATGATTATGATGGATTTAAACATGGAAACTAAAAAAAAGGTTTCATCGTAGTCAATTCCTTGATGCTCTTTAAACCCTTTAGCCACTAGCCTTACTTTATAGGTACTTAATTTATCTTCCATGTCCAGTTTCCTCTTGAATACCCATTTACAAACAATAGGATTTACATCAATTGACACATTGAACATAACCCAAACTTGGTTCTGATACATGTAATCCATCTCAGAATTCATAACTTCTATCCATCTCGCAACTTATGAGCTCTCTACTACCTCCTTGTAGGAGAGAGGTTCATCATTGTCCAACAATAATGAGTCACCATCCTCAGTGAAAAGAAAACCATATCTATCTGGTTCCCTTACCTCTCTTACACTTCTACATAGTATTTCTATTTCAAGAACAACTTCTTCCATGGGGACCTGTGGAACCTGTTCATGTACCAAGTCCTGGGTATCTTGAGCATCAACTACATCGAATTCAATCATTCTCACACTATCCTTTTTTTGGATGTTCTCCCTCTCAAGAAAGAAAACTTTTCTGGAAACAATAATTTTCTTTTCTGAGGGGTTGTATAGGTATTATCCCTTTGTTTCTTTGGGATACCCTATAAAGATACACTTCATGCCCCGGGGTTCTATTTTGCTGCATGATAAAGCCTTAACAAAAAACTCACATCCCCATATATGTGTATGCGATAAAATGGATTTATTTCCACTCCATAGATCGAAGGGAATTCCATTTTCCACTTTAGTTGGTACCCAGTTTAATGTGTATTCCATATTTTTTAATGAATATCCCCAAAAGGATAACCGAAGATTTTCATGACTCATCATCGACCTTACCATGTCCAACAAGGTACAATTCCTCCTTTTACTAACACTATTCCACTATGGTGTATAAGGTGGAGTGAGTTGAGATAGAATCCAAAACTCCGATAAAAAGTTGATGAACTCTTGGTTAAGATATTCTCCACATCGATCTGATCAAAGTTTCTTTATCTTCTTACCAAGATGATTCTCTACTTAATTATTGAATTCCTTGAATTTCTCATAGGACTCAAACTTATACCTCATCAAGTAAATATAGCTATGTCTACTCAAGTCATTAGTAAAAGTTATGAAGTAAGAATATCCACCTCTAGAATTTACTAGAAATTTTCCACACACATTAGTGTGTACCAATCCTAGAATCTCTATGGACCTTTAAACCTATCCAAAAAATGGTGGTTTGGACATTTTCCCTTGTAAACAGGCATGGCATATATCGAGTGGTTTTAGCTCAGAAGAGTCTAAGTAACCATCTTGACAGAGCTTTTTCAAACACTTCTCATTTACATGAACAAGGCGGTGATGCCAAAACTGGGTGTTATATAAGTCATGTGAACCTAATTATTTATCAATTGACAACACTTGGTTTTTGAAATTTAATACATACAAACCTTTATTTAAATGTTCCATACCATAAAATATGTTTTCCTTATAAAAGAAATAACTGTTATTTCTAAATTTGAAAATAAACCCATCTTTATCTAAAATTGATACATAAATTATGTTTTTGGTAACACTTGGTACATAATAATAGTCATTTAAAACCAAAATAATCCCAGTTGTCAATAAAAGGTGGTAGTTACCAATGGAAAGAGAAGCTAGCCTTGAACCATTGGTAGCTCGTAGATCCACCTCTCCTCTAGCAATTTTTCTAAATCTACTTGGTTTCTACATTAGAATATAGATGTGAGCACCAACAGCTACATCGAATACCCAATTTGTATAAATTGAAAGATTTCAATTGATAATTAATTCACCTTTGTCTTCCCCTTGTCTTTGGGTGCAGTTCCTCTTCAAGTGGCCTGACTTGCCATATGAAAAACAAACTGCATCCTTTTCCTTTCCCCGCCTATGGATATTCTTCTTTTTATTCAGAGAGTTCTCAGGGGATTTAGACTATTTATAAATATTATCCTCCTTTTCCTTGTCCTTACTATTAATATTCACCATAAGGACTGTGGGTTTGCCATGCCTCATGTCCTTATCCACTTGGAGAACCGAGGTTAGAAGTTTCGATAGGCTCTTCTCATTATTGTTCATATTATAATTCATAATAAAACTAGAGAAGGTATTTTGTAATGATGATAGTATGAGATATGTACGTAAATAACCCAGGAATTTAATCTCTAAGATGTGTAGATGCTCAATGTAGCTGATAATCTTGATTACATGAGGCCCAGCTAGTGCAGACTCTCCAAGATTAGTGGTGAACAAAGCGTTGGAGATCTCATACCTCTCTTGTCTCACCTTCTCTTGATAGAGATCCTGAATGTGAGACATCATTCTATAAGAATCCATTTTCTCATGTTTCTTCAAGATATCATTGTACATGGATGATAACATGAAGCAATGAACATCTGTTGCATCATTCAGATGTTTCTCTTATAGAGAGATCTGTTCACCACTCACCTCATTTCCAGGTGCAAATGGTAAAGGTTATTCTAGCACATACAATTTCCTTTTATGGAAAAGGATGACCCATAAGCGCATTTACCAATATTATAAATTAGTGCTAGTGAGAAGGTTTTTCTTCTTGAGCATGGATTGCAATGATATGTTTGATGTCATTTTTGATGGTGTTTCTACAAATAATATGAGCATAATTTTAGTACTTTATCTTGATAAAATTAGAAAAATAAATAAATAAATATTTATTAGTATCCCACTATTTTACTGAAACCCAATATCCCTTACCATTGGATTTGAAATATCCTATTGAATGGATATTCTAGTGGAAAGGATCCATATTACATTCTCATTTCCCCAAATTTGGATGGCCAAGCAACTTTAATGGTTTTAGGTAGGCATTCCAAATGCCAACTGCATTAACTCACAGTTCCTTGATCCATTGAGTAGACTCCTCAATCCTAAAATCATTAATTTAGATTTACTCAACCTTTGACTCTCAATTACACCGAGTCCTACTTTAGTAGTCAACCCCTGATGTTAACCAAGTTAAGTCAACCCAAAACCCCAAATTAGAATTCCCCGATAATTGAAAGCACCCCATCTTTGGCTGGTCAATCACTTTAAACTATGGTTTGATTCTAACCGAATTAATGGAAGACTATACCAAATTAATATTTTATTGAGTGATTTTATCCTTTATGCGTAAATTTACAATTATTATCTTTATCACATGCTTGTTAATATTAAGTGGTATCACTTAAGTGAT
This sequence comes from Viscum album, assembly GCA_963277665.1. Lineage (NCBI taxonomy): Eukaryota > Viridiplantae > Streptophyta > Magnoliopsida > Santalales > Viscaceae > Viscum > Viscum album. The sequence goes on from OY728156.1 coordinate 1,669,929,235, forward strand.
TAACCATGTATTTAGATAAAATTTATGCAGAATCCAGTTTATTTTAGTTCCATATTTTCATGCTTGTTAATTCATTAATTATGTGATCATGATAAAATATCCATAATTAAATAACCATGCAATGAATAGAATTAAAATAAAGGGTATGATCATGATCTTGTTCTAATGGTTAGTTTATCTAGCTGTTGATAAACTAACTACTGACCTAGGGTAGAAACACCTTGAACCAATTAGGTTGGTGTTTACAGCTTTCCACCTGTCCAACTTTGTATCTCCTTGGATTGGTTTCTCCTCGGACCCTAACTTGAACTGCCTCTATTATATTGGGAGCTCCATCCATTACATATGCTTTTACTCACATGTAGGTGAGGGGTAAAAGGGGGTTTACATAAAAGAAACCATGGGCATGCAGATCCTATATATTAATGGGGAGAGAAGGCACACATGCCAACAATTTAATTTAATAATAAATTAAAAGGAAACCAATCATATATAAAGTTCTGGTCTAGATCATGATCATCCACATGCATGAAAAAATTTATTCATTTAATAATACTACCATTCAATTATTTAATCATTCTTATTTAAGATAAATCATGGTCGAATCAACTAATTATTATCTTTAATTAATCAATCCTTTTATCTTAAACCTTTTCTAAATTTCCTTGAGATTCTCATCCATTATAATTTTAAAAAAATTAATAAATTCATTTAAAATTAACCGTGTACATAACTTGTACCTTGGAGGTAACCTGGTGAATACCCGTCCAAAACCACCCAATATGTATTATACTTGTATACATTTTATTCTTTGTGACATATAGCATGCACATAGAATAATAAGTGTAATACAACTCAAACATGATGGGAAGATCTTGAATATTATGCAGATGTTAATAAGACACACACACACACACAGACACACACACACACATTAAATCCTATCACATGGCGTGTCCCAACTTTAAACCCACATGAAAGTACATGTCTCAAGGGTTATATAATATAATAAAATTTTAAATATGTGTAACTGGTAAGAGTACACGACATGTAGATCCGATCTACATGGAATGTACATTATTCACCATGTATTCGAAGTACATACCTAGGGACTCAGTGTGTGAGGCGTACTTAGGAAATATTGGAGTACACGATGTGTCTAGTGGGCCACACACCATGTTGACTCCATGTTACACGGTCACCGGTCAGTTAGGCTATGTATGGAATACATGGCCCGACCCTGACCCAAAAGTGACTACACACCATGTCCAGTTGGCCATATGGAGTGTATTCCGGCTGACCGTATGCCAGTCTGTGCCGGTCAACATGAGGTGTAAGAATTAATTACACCACGTGTCCTTAATTCACACATGTTGAGTAATTGATGAACTACTCCTGATGCATTGAACACAACTACATGGAATGTAATTTCAATTACATTGTGTGTATTGTTTTGTTACCTGGGCATAATCCTTGGCACCTCCGGATGATATCCTCGATATAATTTTAATCATAAAATTAATCATTTCTATTAAATATTCAAAAAATGATAGAGGAAGAAACAAATATCATCATTCAGATTAAAAAGGAACGATTAAACTTTAATTGAAAAACTAAATTATAAATTCAAAAATCAACAATGATTATTAAATAATTATAAAAAATAATATTCCCCTCTAATACCACTTTTATGTTCTAAGTGCAGTGGAAGCATGGGAGGGATGGTGCCCAGCATTGATTTTTTCCACATTCAATGAAAAATCTGGGATCTATGCATTGATGAATGCCATAATTCACAGAATTGAATAAGAGAAATATGATAAAGGAATAGAAACCTAAAAATAAGAGAGAGGATCAACATATTTTGTTTATAATTAATTTAATTAAATAATAATTACCTCCAAGGTGATTCTTTCTTCATTGATGCATTCAACCACATATCTGCAAGTGTACCATCATTGCATTGTAGAGATCAAGGGAATATCTCCTCTAGCGGTGATCCACATGTGTTCCATGTATCTCCAAAAATCACCGAAGGAGTCTTTGGGTACTAGCATGGAATATCCTTGCACTAGTGATGTCCACCTTCGATCACCTTGAGAACTGCTTCCAAATCATTCTTTTTGATCCGGTGGAGGATTATCTATCTCGTTCTTGAGAGAGTTCTTAGAGAGGGATGAAATATCTAGGCTTGAGATCTTTTATCTAATTAGTCATGTACAATATAATAGGCATACCTTGGATTTCCCTTGGATAATGAGAGAATAATATAACCAGATATTTATTTCACTAGGGTAATAATAAATAATTTTCACAAGTGACTTTAATTATTTCATTAATCCTAGAGAAACCCCCATGTCAAATAATAATAGTAAAATTATTATTTCCTGACATGTGATTAACTTTCAAGTTATAATTAAATATTATTTAATTAAGTAATATTCAATATTATTATTTCTCACTAGACCATTAAACTCAGTCCACCAATCCTCCTCAATATTTATTAATTATTCTGCTCACAATATATTATCTCGAATAACTAGTGATGGAATAAATGTGATCAGACATACATGAATAATTATTAAACCATGAACAAGAATAATATTTATTAAACTTTTTAAATAATAAATTATTTAATTGAGATACTGGATAAACTTAGTGTGTGACCCTCTAGGCCTCTTTCTTAGTGGCATTAGGTGAACCTGCCTAAAGTCCAAGGTTAGCATCTAACAACATGCCAAGGCACCCATAGAGAAAGAATTTAATTTATCAATGATATGTCACCTCATACAAATCTTTATTGTGTAATATAATCCCTTTATCATAATATATCTAATAGAGTAGGTTGCTTCCAATGCCATCAACCTATATACTCTGTATATATTTCTTTGACTTTTTGGAAATAGAACTTTCCTATTGCTCACCATGGACATGGATTTATTTAGGCTATATTATTTCCATCAAAAAGCCTAAGATATTATCTTTTGTTAAATAACAGAAGGAATAAATAATTTCTATCATTATTTATTAATGAAATAATACTCATGACATACCCAACATATCCTACATCACCGTGAACATCTGTCATCACGGTTTTCATCAATACATCTAAGTACGTGGCTCATAATATCCATTAATAATAATATTAAAGTCTAAGGACCAATACACACATCCATATATAGGAACATCCAATGACACTTATAAATGTGGATTTCGTACTCTTGGGTATCGTTCTCATAATATCATACTGAATATCACCAAGGGTGTACTCCATGAGAAGGTGCCTCAAAGTCCTACAAGTCTCTAACCCTGATAGCCTATATCATTTTCCCTCAAATGATATCATCCGACTATAGAACATATATTTAAGAATAGTGTCATAAAACTCCCAGGATCTCATCATAGAAGAGATCCACTATGACCTTTTAGTGTGACAATTAATCTTAGGACATCATCACATACAATGTTACGTAGAAGAACAATCATGTTGTGATAAGGAATTTATCAATATTAAAAACCATGAATATAAGTTATCATAAAGTACAAAAGAAGTTGTTTCTAGGGAACAAACTCCAAAAATACACAATATTCTCTTTGAAATATCTTTCTAAGACACAACAAAAACTACTTTTTGTTTTAGGAAATAACATTTATTTCCTTTTAAAAGGAATACATGAAAAATAAACTATTGTTTCCACATATCATATGACATTCTATGTGTTTAGAGTATTTCCTTGAAAAAAATATTTTATTCATTAAAATACACCACTACTGTGAGGGAATCACATTCCATCATATTTTAACAAATAGCTAGATAAATACTTTATCCTAGATGAAATTTTTTTATCTATATCTTCTTCTCAAAACATGTTATAAAATCCAATGAATCATAAACTCAGTGTATACAATTAATCATCTCATGTTGTTTATAATAACCCTTTGTAAACACATCTTATCATATAAGAGAAGTGAGATGAAGTCACACTTACTTTACTTAGATTTATCCAAGATTGATAAACATATTTACATTCATTTTTTTATGCAGAAAATATTTACTTCATCACTTGAATGAAAAATATAAGCACTTTTTAATTCTTCATATGATTTTGAAATCCTTTATATTTTAAAAACTTGTAAAGTATACACATAGTATCGTATACCCTTTAAAATTGAAGAATCAATTTCTATAACATTAATAACCAACATAGACATTCAATGGAGTTCCCAAACCCCTTTAGGTATTCTACATAACCCAATAACATGGAATAATTACTCATTTGTGATAATACCCTCAAGTTTAAAATAACCTTTACCAACCTCTTGAATAAATATTATTGGACTTTCCAACTTTATCTCTTCTAGTTAAATTTTTTTACCCTCTATACTATCTGTATAGTACCAGAACTTAAACATCATATTCCTAGTTTATCTATTCTCACCACTTTGATAATATCGGGTAAATTTTTATTGAATTCATCAATATTGATGAAAAATTTAAATATATGAAAATAAAATGAATTCCTTAACTAGAATAAGCCTTATATGAATTCTTCAGTCTCTCCAAACATATTAAATCATATTAAATATCATCGAAATACCCAATCATATTGAGTATAAGAGTGAAGTATAAAATTAATTAGGTCATTTTTCATTAAATGAATTTTAAACCTAAAATGAATCATTCCATGCTTACATAAGCATCTTGATTTTCTTACTGAAAAACCTAAACACTTAGTTACTTAAGAAGGAACTATTACAACACATAGAATATTTCTATTACTCAAGAACTTTTTTTAAGATATTACTATCTGGAGATTATTACTTTAAAATTATCATTTAAAGGATTAATATAAAGTTTAGTTTGATGATGATGAAACTTTTTATTAGATGAATATCATGTCTTATATCTTTTCACCAAGGAATTTTAATGGAAGTGCTCCCACTAAAATTTATGAATCTGCACATCATATCCATTTAGTGAGCCAAGATCTATATTTCATCATAACTTACACCAGTTATCACGTAAGTAAGATATGATTATTTGGTAGGGAATCATCCCAATCATAAAAATTATGATTCTTAGATAGGTGAGAGGATAACCACTTATCCAAATCGATCATATGGATTCACTCAATTATATTACTCTAATATCCTAACCATCAGGTATTCCCTACTAGTGTAACCCAAAATAGATGCCAAGAATAAGCCAACTAAGGAAAATAAAAGGATACTTGGGATGAGCTGGACAATACCCAACATGAAAATCCATAGTTACTTATAGATTTATTTCATTACACAAGATATTTCAGGGGTACTTGTGCTGATCTTAAAAATAGTCAGTTGGATGATCAAGGCCTTGAAAATTGTTTCTTTGGAAGGTATATCACACTTAGTATTTGAGGGGTTTTCTTTTAAAGTATCACCCATTTAATATACATCATATTCATATTAAATTTATAACTATTACATCCTATGTAATAATTATCATTTCATGTTTTATTTCATTTTTTTGTATGCATGATTCTAATAATTTTGTTTTAGAAATCCCTATTTCAATAACTAAATTAATGTGTTAATACCACATTAATGTGTAACTCTTTACACAAACCAAAAGTATGTGTTAATAACCAAAAAATAGAAGTCAAGAATATTCATACATATCCATATTCATTATATTCATAAGGTATATGAACGATTCATATAAAATCATAGAGTTATATGAGATTGAAAAACTCCACATGGGAAAGCCCAAGGCAACAGATAACCAACCCTATTCACTTTCCTAGACATGGAAAGCCTCCAGAAAAGTATGTTGTCTGAAACCAAGTCCCTCTACCCAGTGAGACTTTACTCAAGAGAAAATTCAATTCATGAAAACTCTAACACCTAATACGTGAAACCCTCCAGGCCACAGGTATGCCTTAGTCTACCCTTGGATTTTCTATTTTGGGGTTTGAGAGGGTTTGGGGGATTGGAGACTAAAAGAAAGGGTTTTTGTGAGAATCTAGAAAGGCACCAGTTAAGGTGTGTGATTATTTTAATCATATAGTAACTATATGGTTTGGATCTATGTTTGAACAGAGGGGATTCAAATGGTTTGAGCATGGTTAAAGAAACAGTGCAGCTCCCCAGTGAAAATCATGCATGGTATGGTATTTGTATAGGGGTGTCACACATTTAAGGTGCACAATTAGTTTAACTATGTGACCCCCAAATAGAATCATTAGTAGGGGTGCATGGTTAGTTTAACCATGTGACCTTCCCTAGAAAACTATGCGACCTACCTATGAACTGTTAAAAAAGGGATTTTATCCTTTTTACCTTGGTCATTTTAATCCTAATCAACCCCTAATCTCATATTGGATCATTATTATCCTTCCCCACCACTTTATATGTCTCTCCCTTTGGATTATTGGTAGAAATACACTATTCTTGATGGATCAAATCGAGGTATATTGTTTTTTTGATATAGCTCCTCCTCTTATTTGTAGATCTACGCCAGATTACTTTTTCTCTCATCTTGTGGAACTCAAAGGGGCTATGTATGATGAATATAAGGGGTTTGATAGTGGTTTAACATTGTTTATTATGGATATAGGATCATGATAACCCAATCTATCCTTCCCTAGTCTCCATTTTGAAGGAAGGTTTGTGCTACCTTTGTTTTGAGGTAGGTGTTTATATACAATGGGTAATTCTAAGAATTGATTATCATTATTTTAAAATTACTTCATGTTGTTCATTGAATTGAAGTTATTTGTGGTTTCAAGGGATTTCTTGGAAAGGAAATTTTTTTTAAAGGAGTTGTGCTTCAAAATTTATTTTTTCACACCAAGATTTTGATTAAATGCTTGAATGGTGGTTTTGGATTGGAAAACGGTTTTCAAAAATTGAAGTGGATTGTATTGGTTTTGAAAAGGTTTTAGAAATTATAATCATGGTTTTTAAATGTATTTTTTACATTTCTACATTAGGAAACCTAGTTGCATTGGGAAAGGGACATAGGTGACCCCGTGGCGCCACTAGGGTTTGCTTTCAGGATATCAATGGACTATGGGAGGAATCGATATTGGTTGGTACCAAAATTATGCCTTGTTTAGGATCTATTATATCTAGTACATATTCTCATAGTCTAAAGACCAACATAGAGTGATTTTCCATTATTTTATATTTATCACATGATTTTTTTTCATGGATTTTTTCTCACATGGTTTCACATGAGGTTATATCACATGCTTTCACAAGATGGATTATGTCATGGACATGTGTTTACTTGATTACCTTATGGGTGTGGATATTATTCCCTATTTTATCACTTCAACTTTTCATATTCTTGGATTTATTGATATGAAAGTCTTTTATAAAAAACTAAAGGAAAATTATTTACATGTGAGTTTGGATTTATGAACATTCTTTGCAAAACTATTTTTTCTTTAAAAGATAAAACTAGTGTATTCTTGACATTAGACCTTGTATAGACTATGTGGTGGTATTCTACTGGGCTTTATGATCACACCTTACTTTTTTTCCTTTGGGTGGATGTAGATGTTGTATTACAGGATCTAGGTAAATAGAAGGTAATCTTGTAGCATGATGGATTCTCTATTTGTATTTCCCTTTGGTATGGTATGGTTTGGAGGTGACGATTGGTCACATGGAGGCTATATGGTCTTGTCTGATTCATACTTTTTTGGTTTATCCTATTTGGCTTGGTTTGTATGGATCTGGGTGTATATTTTTCTTCCATTTTTTACTTTGTTTATATGTATTGTTTTGGATATATTTAAGACTATTTTCAATTATCTTTGTTACACTTCACCCTGATGGGCCATCTTGGGTGGCTAGTCTAGTTGACCCGGGTTGGTCTGTTACATAATATGCACAAACTATTCCCAACAACTATTCTCAGTCTCATAACTAAAATTAAAAACTGAAGTCAAGGTATATTAAAACTAAATTTTATGATATCAAACCTAGAATGATATGCAAGATTCTATCCTAGAAGAAATTTACCATAAAAATGTTCATACATAATATTAATATTTCATAACAAATTTACTAAACATGAATATCAAGGAAATTTAATAAATAAATAAATAAATAATTTATTTTCCAAGACATGAGACATTTATGAATTATTCATAAATAAATGATAATTATAAACATTTTATAATTCATCAAGAATATAAACATTTTCTATTTATTTCAATACGAACCCCTTTATATTTTATATTAAATGACATTCATATGATATTTCTTAAATCATAAACATTTTATAATTCAATATCTATAATATAAACATTTTATATAATCTAAATATCATATATATATATATATTTAATTTATAAACACTTTATAAATCATCTCTTATGATTTCTAAATAAACCAATTATTTCTAAATCATAAGGCATACCATTTAATCCTTCAAAAGGTATTTTAAAATATTAACCTTCAATATTTGGGAATGATGTTTCATGAAAATTTATTTAATTAATTATAAAAAATTTATATTTAATTGATTAATTTATAAAGTCCTTATAAATCAAAATATTCCAAAATACATCTTATTATAATTTATAAACATTTTATAAACCATAAAAACCATTTTATATTTAAAAAAAAAATTTAAATAATTTTCTGTTTATTGTTACACATAATCCCTATTCCACATTAGGGTATCCGCTTATTACCCTTACGTAGATGCTTTGCATAAAGGTAACTAATATTTTAAAAAACCTATGTAATGGTAATTAAAGGTTACCTTTACGTAGATCGATTAAACATAGTTTCATAAAGGTAATGCACATATTACCTTTACGCAACTTCCTCACATAAAGGTATTAACTTTACATAACTCCCTTATATATAGGTAGTCCAAATGTTTCTCACGCTACATGAAGGTAAAAATCAAGGAGATTTACACATCACATAAAATACCTTTACATGTAAGGCTAAATTTCTAAAGACCTTTACACAAAACCACTTGTCTAAGGGTACTATCTTTACGAAGCAAATTTTCATAAAGGTAATAATGAGGTTACCCTTACATATACCTTCTTCATAAGAGTATCACATAAGGGTAAAAGGTAAATCTACCTTTACGAAAAAAATCACATAATGTTATAATCTTTACATAGTCTACCTATGTAAGGATAAATCATATTTACCCTTACATAGCTCACATAAGGGTCATCAATCATCCTTTAGTTTTACAAAAATATCATTCATCATTTTTCTTCGAAAACCAGTGATTAAAACACATTTAATTATTGATGAACCTTTCTCTAATACCACTGTTGAGTATCATATGATCATTTAATGATCATATTCAGTGGAAGACAACCCAAAACACATGATATCTATCTTCAAGAAATTAACTTGTAGATAATACTATAAAACAGAGTACTTAGAATTAATGAACAACAACAATTTCAATATTACTTCCACGAAGAGTGTTTGGGGAATATCATGAGGAGTAGTGAAAAAAACACCTTTCCTATGAGGGAATACACTGAAAAATGGATCCAAAAATTCTTTGTGAGGATTCTTGAGAAACTAAAGGGGTGTGGGAACCTTCTCACACAAGATAAATAGTGCTTGGAAAGAAGAGGAATTTGGTAGAGGCTTATACACATCAAACACGCAATAGGAGAGGATCTAATCCTCTTATATAGATGATGCCCAATAAATCTCATAATCATTACATATCGTATGAGTTAATATATACTTGGTGTATATTTATTGAATTCATTTCAATAAATAAATAAAAAGAAATTAATCCATTTATAATAGATTGTAACATATGAATAAACCATCCAAGATAAATAAATAATATATGTATATATATCATATATATATAAATATAATATTCATGAATTACATGAATGAAAAATACATGCATCATATGAATTATAAATCATACACTATATATATAATATCATATATATATATATACTCCATGCATCATATGCATGTGTACATGCATCTCATACATGTACATTTTAGTGCACATCCAACACCAATGGTATAAAGTACACATATAAGATGCATTAACAAAAATAAACTTAGGAACAATAAGAAATAATAGTAATCAAGGTATTGGGATTTTTTTATCCATGTCATTGAATCATGTACTATCCAATAGTGATTCATGAAATATGCTTGTGGAAATGATGATTTTTTTGGATGAGATAAACCAACCAGAGGTTGTACATTAATGCATGTCATGAATCACATACTTTTATGTATGGACAAAAACCATGATGACATATTCTCATTATGAGGTAAGATAAATTGGGCTCGTTATAAGTGATATGACTTAATTAAATTAATCAAGAAAGGATTTACCCATTCTATATTAATAAAAGAAGATATTTATGGACCTTTGATTAAAATATAACTGTCTAATGAAATCTATGGATATGGTAGTTTATAGACAAGTTTATTTCAAACAGTCAAAGAAAGATAAATCAAGCATATAGGGTGACAAAACAAGTATTCATATTAACAAACAAATGGATTAAGTTACATGATTGCATCTATAGAAAGTTTTTTGTAGTTGATACACTAATTTATTTCTCTATGGGATCCTTGACGCATTTCTTGATGTTGATTTTGGACTTTAGGTAGGTTCACCTAATGCCACTAAGAAAGAGGCCTATAGGGCCACAAACTAAGTGTATCTAGAATCTCATTAAATTCTATTAAATTTAATGTTAAGAATAAATATTATGTTTGGTTTGTTGAGTAATAATTATTCAAGTAAAGTTGATCATATAAATTCAATTATGAGATATTCAAATTTATAATATGCGAGTCAAATTTTATTTCTTATTTATTTATCCACAAGATAATAAATAAATATTTATTTATTCACCAGTTTAGTGAATAGATTAATATAAATATTTATTTAGTTATCTAAAGATTAAAATAAATATTTATTTGTGAGTTTAGTGAATATAATACTTATTTATTTATTGAATGAATAATATTTATTCAAATAAATATTTTATTATTCATGGCTCGATAAATTCCATAGGAGGATAAATGAGACGAGTTAATGTTTCAATGGAAATGATATGTTTTATTTAATATCATTTAAATAAATATCAATATATTTTTATTTAATAAATGATTTTTTAATAAACACTTGTCATGGGATGTAATAATAATAATAGTAATAATAATAATATTATTTGATATAGGATTTTACTTGGATTAAATATTTTGATAAGGGTCATTATGAAATTATCAAATATTTAATCCTAAGTATAAATTCCAAGTTATATCATTTTCCTAGTGTATATCTTCTATACAATAGAGACATTATATGGGGAATTCTCTAATCCCTAAAGAGATTCATCCTCCCATACTCTCTCTCAAGAACACTAAGAGAACAATAGAAATTATCATTATGATTAATGATGAATGATGTAAAGCATTTGGTTCCACTATGTTAGAACTCAAAAAAACAAGATCATTGCTCAAATGTTTATGGAACATGTGTGGTTATTCCTAAAGGAATCCTTGCAACACCTCAACATTATTTTGGAAGGGTTTTGTTAGAGTCCAATAACGATTATTAGAAGCTATAGAAGAGAATTAAACCTTATTTCTAGGATCTCCCATGCATGATATATGAAACCTACATGAAAATAGAAATAAAGAAATACTGTAAATCTATAAAATCTTACACCAAAGAGAATATGATATATATTTATCTCCATAAATGTTTGATGAAAACTCCATAAGGGTAACCAAAATTCATCCCCTCTCTATGGTGTATCCATGGGATGAGTGAATCATATGATGTTCGAATGAGATTTATTCTACCTCCATGGAACGCTAGTGCCTCAAACATAAAGGAGAATAATAAAGAGAGTATTTAGGTATTGGGGAGTTTCGACCAAGCATCATAAAAGAACTCCACCACACTATCATCACATGATAGTGTTAAATAATCCATAAGGATGATCCTTGGGTTTTTTCATTTTCTCATGCATTTATAATGCATGAGTAAATTATATTTCAGCCATATCATGCATCTCATGCATGGATTAATAACTATTTTTCCATTAAATCTTATGTAATATATCCTTAATGATAGATCACATGAGAGTGTGGCTAACTTGTGGCTGTATTCATGAATTAATGCCTATCGAGAGGTGTTCATATCATGGAAATCACAATTCCATGCTTCCACTTACAATGCCATAACTAACTAAGAATCACATACATATGGATTTAGGGCATATTCCCTTTAATATATCACTTTCACTAAATCCTAATAGACTTTGTTCCATTTCACCTTATATTATATCATATACAATAATTTGTGAAATCAAATCCAAAAATATTTTGGATATTTTCAAAAACACTTTTGGAAAGCTATCAGTAAGTTCACCTCGTATTACATCATATGTAATACCTTGTAAATACCCATTCAAAGAATTTTTTGTGTTAAATCTAAAACACTTTTAGAGTATCTCTGAGTCAAACTCAATCCCCATTAATTCAACAACAAAGTTTGACCCCACAAGAATTTATAACATTGAAAAAAAATATAAACCTCAAGATATATATATGTAAGAAAAGAGTGGCCTCTATCAAAGCATAAATTATACTTAAGCTATAACAGGATCTAGCATGATATCCATTAAACACATGTATCTCTATAATTGTGTCCACCATTCTGAATCATTTGAAAATGTGCATTCTCATACTTTCCCTTTTTCCAAGACATCAAGTGGCCATGATATATGGAACAAGTCACTCCATTATAGTTAACTCATCTGTTCTCTATTTACTAAGTATAGACTGATCTGATAGATGAATACATCACACGTAATTCATCCTTTTGGATAAGCATATCACATAAACCTTATCTAAATAAATATATAACATCTTGGTGTAGTATCACTCTCTCACAATCAATCTCAATCAATGGATCAAATAGTACACTCATCATACGAGAGGAAAAATCCCATCTTGGTTAAGCTCCAACCAACAACATGATCAACAACATACCCAACCACCCCCATATTATCTAAGTCAATATGAAGAATTTTGTAAGTAGGGTATCAATGTATAAAGGTTCTCATGCTAGGTATCTCACAAAACATAGGTAGTCAGTACTAAAATACGATCCACGCACCCCTAGTATACCAAATACATCTGTATGGAAGTCTATGTGGTATACATATCATGTTATCAAACGTGCACAAAGAATCCTATTCTTTGTTTTGTGCCTCATGAGCATATTTTGTATATCTATAAAATAACCCTACTCACACTAACCTTACAATTTCTTAATAACCTATAATACTCAATGATTAAAATTGGTTAGGGATAACCCAAAGTAATGATTTGATAGGTCAATTATCATTACAATTTATGAAATATATATATATATATACATTTATGCAGCCAATGTAAAATAATGAAAATATGGAGGCTTACTTTAATATGATACATTTTAATATTCATAAACTCTTTAATAATATTTAAAAAACCCAATATAAGAATCGATTTATCATATCATATATGATAAATTTACAGATCAAACTTACATTTTCTACACTTTCTGGTTTTTTGTTAACACTTTACATCATATATATTTCACGTCACATCTCTAGGTGAACATTTGATAAAACCATTCCTCTAAAATCTTTAGTAAGAAATATATATAATGTAATATAGTTTGAATAATAGTGAGATTTAGGAATCATATTCCTAACTGTTCAACTTCTTAAACATATTCAAAATTCTTAAATACACAACATCAAATGTTATAATTTCAAATCATATTTTCTATTTAAAAATCTTTCTATGTTCACCATTATCATTCTCATAACCATATTCCATTTTTTCCTTGAATTAATGTAATTATTTACATAATTGTTTATCGATCCTCCTAAAATCTTTTATGATAAATAAAAAAAACTTATGATTGGTGTAATCATTTATTTGTTAATTTTGATGTTCTTTTATTTCAAACATACTCCCACTCTCCACTTAGAATTTTCTTCTTCTTCATAATATCTTTCTAAGACACATAAACCCTTTTATGTTAGGAAATAAAATTAATTTCCTTTTAGTAGTAATATTAAACAAATAATCTATTTTTTCTATATCATATTTGGTATTCTATGTGTTTAGAACATTTTCATTTGAAAAGAAGAATTTATTGAAATATACCACTGATGGGTGGGAGGAATAAATTCCCACATATTTTAACAAATATTTGGATAAATATTTTATCCTAGATAAAACAATTTTATCCATATATTATTCTCAAAACATGTTATATAAATTGATGAATCATAAAACATGTGTATACAATTAATAATCTCACATTGTTAATAAAAAATATTTATTATATAATATCTTCTCTTATCACATAAGAGAAATTAGATAAAGATAGAAATTTGTAACTTAGAATCATCCAAGCTCAACAAAATCCTTTAACTTAAAATCCTTGATGATTTATCTATTTACTTCATCTCATTAACATAAACTATAATCTCAATTAATTCTTCATTTGATTTTGAACTCTTGTAAATTTATAATACTTTGTGAAATATATATTTGGTATCACGTACCATTCAAAATTGAATAATTAATTTCTATAACTACCATGAAAATTATACTGGGTTTCAAAAACTCCTTCAGGTATATCTTTTGATAATCTAATCATATTGAATTATTACTCTTCCTTCCTGGAAACTCCAGGTTTTAATGACCTTTATTGGCTTCTTAAAGAAATACTGTTGAACTTATCCAACTAAATTTTCTTCTTCTAGTTTAAACTTTTACCTTATTTTACCATTTATAAATTATTTTATAACCTAGATATCATATTACTAGTTCATATATATTCCCAACACTTTGAGAATATAAGATAAATGTTCTATGAATTCAATAGGATAAATTCCCTAACCATATTAATCCATTTTAAGACTCTCCTTAATGTATGTTATATGTAACAAAACAGGTAATGTTAAAATAAATCATTTCATGTATTATTAATATTTTATATATTTACATTCATTATAATAATATTAGGTAAATTTTCAGTCAAAAGGAAAGATAGATTTATTTGTGAACAAATTGGGTTTTCATGCATTATATGGATTTATTTAAAATCTTTATTTTAAAATTATAGAATTTGAATTTGAAAAAAATGAACTAAAATTTTGAATTAAACATGTAAAAATTATCTTAGGATGAATTTTTGATAATTTTATGAAAAGTTTAATTTTTTATTGAATAGTGGAAAATACTGTTTTTTATTGGAAACTGTATTTTCTTTTAAAGTATTACATGGTAAAATTATATTCTGGATTAGTTTTAAATTTTAATTAGTTAAATTTTATTAAAAATAATTCAATTTTGGTATTTTTAATGAATTTTATACTTGAATTTGGTATAAAAACATTTTTTTATAGTTAAAATGCATTTTTCTAAAAAATCATTTTTCATCACATTTTATGGGTTTAGTTTTAAATTAAATTATTCCACTTCTTGAAAACTAATCTTGAAAAATGGATTTTATATTTTGAATCATGATTTATAAATTTGGTAAATATTTCTCTTTTATTTTTGGTCATTATGAATAATAATGATAATAATTTTTTTTTGTTAGAGTAAATGTAAAATCGATTAATTAAGGGTAAAAATAATGTGATAAGAGTTCAAGATCATCCAAAAACTTTAATTTATTTAATTTTATGAGTAAATTTAATCCATAATCATCTAAAATTGGAAAATATTACATTGTTTTTGATTTATCATTGATTTTTACCTTTATAATATTTAAGTAAAGGGTAAAGTCAAAAGTGTCACTCTCTTACTTTTATTATCTATAATATTTTTTTCACAAAGATAAAAAAACTAATATTTATTTATAAATATTTATGAAATTTAAATCATTTTTTTATCATGTTAATTTATTTTTAACTTTTATTGATTAAATAATTACCTTAAATGCTTACGCAACACCGATATAGTGCTCATGCAAGTAGTAAAAAAATCAAGTAAATCATATTAAAAAGTCTAAAAGTAATTTTATTTGAGTGAGTAATAGTGTTCCATGAATTTTATAGATAACTATAAAATATTAGGGATGTTTTAAAGGTTTATATTTAAATTAATTTTCTATCATTTTGTTTTTAAAGTCAAATTAAATGAATAGTTCCAAAAAATGACATTAATGATATTTTATAATAAACAATATTTTATTAAATGATTTAAAATTCATAAAAATAATATATCCAAAAAAATTAATTGGAAATGGTTTAAAATATCAATCATGGTCTATTTATGTGTCATTTTTCCCTTTATATTATTTTTCATTAACCCCAAAGAGTAAAAAGCATTGATATCATCATAATTGTCAAAAGGGTTGACAAGGGGGGATTAAAACAAAGAGATAAGTGTAAAAGAATAATATAAACGTGTTAAAATTTTATTTTATGAGATTATTTTGAACCATAATCATCATATATTTTAATTATATCTATTTAGACCCATTTTTTCATGAAAATTAATTTATTTTAATTTAATAATTTATGTAATCCCAAGAGCGCCCTTCCCCTCACTTATGAAAGGACACATTCTCTCCTCTCTTACAGAATGTTTTTTGAGAAATATAGCTCACAAAATACATAACAAAATCTCTTTATAACATCCATTCCCACATCCAAGAATTCTTGTTTTGATCAGAACACTAACCTAAAAAATCTTTAGGTATAAACCTAAATAGGTTGTTTGAAGAAGAGGCAAAGTTCTTAACATAGAATTTTTGTTTTATTTATTCTTATACCTAATTTAAATATTATTAATCCATAATAAAATAATAAAATAATTATATTCCATATAATAAGATATTATTATGTTAATTACATTACCTATATCCATCTCTTCGTCCATTAAATGGGAAACAAAACCATCATTTGTGTGTACAATGGACTACCATCTCACGAACCAATGTAATTCATTTCCCATCCTGCCTATCAAGGTTGATTATAATGATAGATTTAATATATATATTATATTAAATAAATATTTATCATTAATTAAAGATAATATATTATCTATTTTTATACAATTCCATCCATCAAAAAAGATAACATTGTTCATGCATATGTGCACATTACCACCTCTACGAAGTGTTGTTATTCACTTTTCATCACCAAATTAAATGGATAGTATATATAAAAAATAATATTATATTTATGATATAATAATAATTTTGGAAAGATAAAATAATACTTACCTTCCTTCCATCACAATTATTGAAAAATGAAAACCCTACTCATGCGTACGTATGACCTACCATCTTTATGATTGTAAATTAGTTCATTTTTCATAACCATATTTTATGGTTGGTTTTAAAAGTATAATTTATGTATAAAAATGATAATTATGTCATGATTATTATTTTATATATTATTTAATAATTACCTCATTGACCATAGTTAAATTACCATAGTCATTTTGAACATATAAGCCAAATATCATCAAAACATTCAACCTAAATTTAATCGATTAATTAATTATATATAACATAGAAATAGAAAAAATAAAAGGAATAATAAACCTGAAAAAGGTTCTTAATCAAGTAAATAATTAACATAAGTTTATTATTTAGAAAGATAAATAATGTACGTGAGGATTCAGACTCAAGGTAAGAGACTCTTTACTTTTAAAACCTCATTTTAAATGTTTTAAAGGTTTATTTTTTAAATATTTTTCTTCCATGTCCATATTCTTAAAATTATTTTATTGATGAATTTGTATGAACAAGAATGAATTATAAATGAAATTTTATGTCACTTTTAAATTTATTTTAAAGTTTTTAAAAAGTAAATATTTTATGTATTTTATATAGAACTTTTTGATAAAAGGGAAAAAAGAATATTCTATTTTAACGCATATGAAAAATGCAGTTTTTTCCTTCCACCGTACTATTATTTGATGTTTGGATTACTTTACAATATTTCATGTTTTCTTCAAAGAAAAAACCACTTCCCTTTTTTTAGTATTTTCAATAATGGTTTAGAATGTAATTGATATTTCAATATCTGAACGTGTTTTTCTTATGGATGAAAAGAATATTATTATGTAATATTTCATGTGTTATGATTATTTTATGTTTATTGGGAATTTTTTACAACAAATAGTGGTTCTGTTAGAATACATGTATGGGTGGTTCTATTATAAAACAAGGATGGGTGGTTCTGTTATAAAACAAGGATGGGTGGTTCCATTATAAACCATGAATGAGTGAGCTGAATATAGAGTATTTGCAAGAGTGATTGTAAGAGTGATATGAAAATAATTTCCTAAGATACCTACATGAATTTTATATGATTTATAATGAGTTTTTATGGAAATATTTTTATTTCATAAGGTAGGCTGATGATGTTTTGTTTATAGTAATGATTATGACCTTTTTGGGTAAAAATGTATGTTTGTAAGAAAATGTTTTTCAAGGGTTTTAATGTTTTATAAATAAAACCTCATGATTATGATTTTTCCTTTATGTTTTCTTATAAAGTGTTTTATGAAAAACTTTTGTTAATAAAACTAATTTCATGCATAAGTAAACAATTATTTTAGCTCAAAATTTATTATGTTAAAGAAAAAACTCTCTTATATATTCTCATGGTTTTGAAATGGACAGTTGGGTTTATTTATTTTTATATAAGTCCCTTAATGAGCTTTGTTTTTCTCATCTCACATTTTAAAATGAATTTTCATAGTTCTTAAGGATGAGTAAAAAAGTTAATAAAGTCTTAGTTTTAGATATGGAAGTTAGCTTGGACGAAACAAGCATGTATTTATAAAGAAATTATTTTGTGGAAAAAATGGATATTGTGTGTAAGTGTCCACTTTGAAATAGTTTCTCCTAATTATTTAAAACTCTAAACAAAAAATGTCTTTGGGTATATAAGTGATCAATTTTTTTTGATGTTGTAAGTTTTTGATAGTTGAAATCGTGTCATATTTTTGGTATCAAAGCCAAAGATGTATATATTAAGCATCAAATTCCAGGAGTGTGGGTTCATAGATGTTACAATTGGTATCAAAGTAGAGTTTATATAACTTTGAAGATTAAAATGTTTTCATGTGAGGTTAAATTAATAGCTATGGATACTATCATGGGTTTATAAGTTGAAGTTTTATCATAAGTTCAAAGGCATAAAATCCACTTTTTGAGGTTTTAAGTGATGAGATTTTGCAGTGATTAATGATATTTTGTGGTAATTTTTATTAGGTTAAGGTGTTTATAACCCTTAGTTTTAACATGAAGTAATATTTCATAAGAATTCTATTACATTTTTAGGGATGTAAGATGAAAGGTATGAGATAAAATTTGAGGTTAAACATTATTTAATATTGGATTTATTAAAGTTATTTTTAGGATTTTAATCACATTTTTGGGAATGTTATAGATATTATATTAATATAGTTTTAGAAAAAGTAAAACTCATAGGTCGGGCTATAACCCATCACATCCAATAAGGCCATTGAGCTTAAACCCACAACCGAAGGGCGACAAGGGTTTAACTCTTACCACTGGCCTACATGATGTTCTAATTAGTATTATTTTTTTAATTAAATTATTTGATAGATAAAGATTAAGTTTTTTTTGGAAAATATGTTTTATCATATAGATAACCATGAGATTGAAAAGTGATTTGGGGATTAAGTCATTAATGATATTTCCGAAGAAGATAACTAAAATTCTGAGGAATATCCTGTTCATATTTTTGACTATAGAGAGAAATTATTATGGAATAGGGTAATTCATAAAGTTAAGGTTTTTTTAAAAACCATATGCTTGAAGAAGAAACATGAGAATCTAAAAATTCCAAGAGGGAAATATATCCCCACATATTCCAGTAGTGAATAAAATAATGAGGACACAATTTATAAATGGGGTAAGAATGTAAAAAACTAGGTATTGTTAAAATAAATAATTTCCATACCTTATTAATATTCATTAATCAGATTTTATAGTAATATTAATTATAATATTATTAGGTATTTTTTCAGTCAAAAGGAAAGATAGATTTATTTTTGAACAAATTGGGTTTTCATGCATATAAGTTTTTATTAAAAAGATTTATTTTAAAATTATATAATTTTAATTTAAAAAATTAACTAAAATATTAAATTAATCATATAAAAATTATCTTAGGATTATTTTTTTTAGAATTTTCTGAAATTTTTTGATTTTTGATGAATGATAAAAAATACTAATTTTTATTAGAAAATGTATTTTATTTTCATGTATTACAAGGTAAAATTATATTTTTTATTAGTTTTGAAATATGATTAGTTCCTTTTGATTAACAATAATCCAATTATGTAATATTGAATGGATTTTATTCTTTAATTTTTTATAAAAACATTTTTTATACTTAAAAGACAATTTTCTAAAAAATCTATTATCATCATGTTTTGAGGGTTTAATTTAAAATTAAATTATATCACTTCTAAAAACTGAATATTGAAAAATGGATTCCATATTTTGAACTATGTGGTCAAAATTTGGTAAATATGACCCTTTTATTTTTTTCCATTATGAAAAGTAACCATAATAGATTTTTATTAACACGATAAAGGCTTAATCGATTAATTTGGGGTAAAAATATTGTGATAAGGATCAAAATTCATTCAAAAACTTGTCTTGATTAAAATTTTTGAGTCTATTTAATCTATACGAATTTAAAAATTGAAAAGATGTATTATTTTTCTATTTATCTTTGATTTTGAACTTTATAATATTTAAGTAAAGGATAAAGTCAAAAGTGTCACTATCTTGATTTTAATATATATAATATTTACAAAAGGGATGAAAACAACTTATGTTCAGTTCTAAATAGTTATTTGAAAGTTGAATAAATTTTTTTATCATGTACTTTTTTTAAATTTTTAGTGATGAAATAACTACCTTAAATTCTTATGCAATGCCGATATAGTGCTTGCACAAGTATTAGAAAAATCAAGTAAACGATATTAAAAAATATAAAGTAATTTTTTATATGAATTACAGTGTAATAATGATTTTATAGATAAAAATAAAATATTAAGGATGTGTGAAAGGTTTAGGTTCTAATTCCATTTATTTCATGTTTTTTCATAGTCAAATTAAGTGAATAGTTCAAAAAATGATATTGATGATATTTTATAATTAACAATATCTTATTAGATTATTTAAAATTCCAAAAAATAATATATTTGGCTAAATGAATAGTATATGGTTTAAAATATCATACCCAATCAATTTATTAGTTCTTTTTCCTTTTATAGTAATTTTCATTATCTATAAAGAGTAAAAAACATTGATATCACCATAATTGTTAAAAGGGTTGACAGGGGGTTAAAACATAGTGATAAGGGTAAAAATATAACATAAAATTGTCAAAATTTTATTATACCAAATTATTTCTACCCATAATCATCCTGTATTTGAATTATATTAATTTTTATCTATTTTTCCATGAAAATTAATTTATATTCACTACTGGTAATGTGGGCTATATCCATGGGGCTATACTAATGGTTTAAAAAAACTATTGGTATAGCCTACCATTTCCCAATGGTTTGGCCTAACTATTGGTATAGGTTGTTTCTATGAGTTCTATCCCAATAGTTTAAAAAAATATTTGAGATAGGTTATATCTATGCCAACGGTTTTAAAAAACTATTGGCATAGATCTTCCACAAATATCACAGTGTGGGTGCACCTCCCCTCCTCCCATCCAGTTCTAATCCTGAGCCATAACAGAAGTGTCATTACACTCTCTTCCTGAAAAGACACAAAATGATCTTTCATCTCTTCTTTATTTTATTTCATTTTTCCTCAATATTAAATCATTGGGTTCCAAATATTTTAGGTATTATATCAACCATCCATTTTTTTTTATTTTTGGTCATAAATAAATATTATTGTTATGGGAATTTAATTTATTTTGATAATGTGTTTTTATTTATCATTTCTTGTGTTAGGTTCATGTCTATTTGGTGAGTTATAGATCCATCATTTAGTATTCCCCTCTTACCGTTTCACCAGATTTGTTTTTTGGTTTCTTTTAAAAAAGATCTCACTATGAGTACAGTGGTGACAACACAACATTTGTCCAAGATTTCTTGTGAAAGGGTCTTACTCTTACTACTATAATGAGGATTTATATTAATAGATTCTAATATATATTGCATTAGTGGGATGATATGGGTAGATTTTGGGAACCTGTGTGTGAGGTATAAGTGGTAGACATTTTTTTTGAATGTTGGGACCTCTTTAACTTTCTATTTTTTTATTTGATTAAGGGATTACATTTGTTTCATTATTTGATTTTTTGGTCTTCTTTAACTGATAATTTTAGTCGTTATTATAGTGATTTTTTATTATTCACCCCCCTTGATGAACCCTTTTGATATTCTTTCTATTATAGTAATTTCTAATAATACATTGAGATTTTATTTTTATGAGTAGTGAGATGATGGATGTGATATGTTACATTCTGATAATTTTTTAGGTATGTTATTTTTTTTATAAAATGAGGTAATTTAATAGGTTAATTTTAAATTCTATAAAATTATTATCTATACTTATGGGAGGAGTATCTTAACCTTGAGATGAGATATCATATTATTTTGAGCAAAGTTGGTTCTTGATTTAGATGATGCATATATTAACTACACTATGTATTTATGATAAATTCTTTTATAGGTATAGATCGTACATTTTTATGCTAGGTTTCTATATTTTCATGGGTAGTTGAGTAAAATTATTTTTAGGAATCATTAATTTGAGAATAATTTGTGAGAGGAGATTAGATAATGGTATCACCTTATGAATTACAAATTGGTGACATGATATATGATTTAACTTGAGGTCATTTAAATACGTTATTGATTGAATTTCTTATCACAACTTTATGAATATGATCATAGCTGATTCAACCAAACCAAACTAAATAAATGGGAACCAAACTACATTAAACTAAACCAAACTAAACAAATGGGAACTTAACCTACATGAATGGAATTGATTTAGACTAACCCAATCCAAACTAAACTGAGTTAAAATTACCCAAATCAACCTAAATAGAATGGGACAAAATGGATCAAAATTAACTCTTAACTAAACAAAACCAAATTTAATTTAAATGACCTGACATAAAAAAATGGAACCAAACCAAATTAAAAAAAAGTGAAATGTACCTTGAAGACCTAATTAAACACTAAATAAACTAAATTAAAATGTATTGATCAGAACCTAAGAAAACTAAATTGTACCAAAACGACCTAACTAGTCTTGAAAATAAATGAATCAAACCAATAAACCCTTTTCATAAGGAAACCTAACCAAACTAAAAAATCCTATATATATCATAACTGAATTGACTCAACCAAACCAACTAAATTGAATTAAAATGACCTAATCTAACCCAAATATACTTGAGTAAACTTGAACTACACTAAACTACATAAAACTAAACTAAAATAAAAATAATTGAACTAAATTGAACCTAACTAAAAGAAATTATACAGTAATGATAAAAAATAAATTGACTTGAACAATATTAAATAAAACCCTAATAGGCATACACTGACCCAAATCAAATAAAAAAACCAAACCCAACCAAACTAAATTGAAAAAAACTAATCTAATCATAAACAAGGAGAACTAACCAAAACTTATCCAAATAAAATATAAAGTATAGAACAAAATAGAATAAATGTATTGAATTATCCTGAACCAACCCAAAAAAAAAACCAAACAAACTAAAATTAAACTACCCCAAAGAAAACCAAACAAAATCAACTGATTTGAACATAAAAAAATTTAATTGATGAAATCCAAAGTGAATAAAATTTTATTTAATTTATCTAAACCAAACCTTACAAACCTAAATTATATATTATAGATTTAATCTAAACCAACCTGAGAAACAAAACTAGAAAGGAAAATATTTGAACTAAACCAATCTAAAATGACCCAACTTGAATAGAACCAAGGTGTACCAAATTCAACCAAACCATATTAAACAACACCAAACCAAACCAAATAGTATTATGTATAGTTAGTACTCATTAATATAATTGAATTCAATATCATGGTTTTATATTTATAGTATTTTTTGTCTTTTTTTATTATGATTCTTATATAGACTAGTGTGTTAGTTATGATTTTATATAAAGTAAACAATTATTGTTTCCTTAAATATATTTTTTAATTAATATTCAATATTATTTAATTTATTTTAAGAAACAACATATATATTTTTTAAAAATGAATAGAATTTGGATGTATGAAACTAATTGTATATTAAGCGATTTTCAAAATAATTTGTAGAGCTTTTTATATTTTTAATTTAATAATGCTTTAGATAGTTTTCATATACACTTCCCATGTTATAATTGTGTTGGAAGACCTTGATTGAGTCATGAAGAAGTTAGCTACCATGTAACCAAATATGGTTCTAAAAAAACTACTATGTGTGGTATCCTAATAAGGTGAAAATACTATCTCAAAATGTTCATGATCCAAATAAGAGGAACAGATTAGATACTTTATTAGATGACCTATTTTTTTATTCATCATATTGAGAATTAAATGATGCCAAACCAAGAAGAATTTAATATGAGCACACATGATGCATGTAATTAAACTGCTGATGTTGTTAGGGTGAAAAAATTGAATGATGCTGCCATGAATAAAGTATATCAACAATGTGGTAAAATGATAAGGCTAAATTTTTTAATCCAACTATTTAATGGGAAAACCATGTATGGGATTTATAATACGTCTAATGATTAAATTCTTACATTTTTGAAGAATTAATTTTAGATGATGTAGATATTACCTCAATCTGTTATATGGCATGGAAGTTAGTTAAGGAACTTGGATTTTAAAAAAACAAACTTCATGCTTTCCTGAAAGATTGCAGCTTATTATGGGAGGAAACCGATGAATGAAATGATTATATAAAATGTGGAACATTCTGATGGAATCCAAAAGCTAATGGAATACCATACTGTGTTCCATATAAAGTAATGTGGCACTTTCCATTGATCCCTATACTCCAAAATCATTTAATTTATGATGAAATATCAATAAAAATGTGATGGAATGATACCGAGAGAAAGAAGAATAATGAAGAGTTGGTTCAATTTGCATATGGATTTTCATGGAAGAAATTTGATGCTTAATATCCCAATTTCATAGCTGATGTGTGTAATGTGAGTTTGGTTCTTTCATGTGATCATTTTAATCTATTTGTTAAGATTCTTACTTTGTACAACACATAGATGGTTTTCATACACATTTATAACTTTCCTCCATGGATGTGTATGAAAAAACCTTTAACTTTCAAAAGTATAATCATATATGGATCTTATGATTATAGTAATGATATAGATGTATACATGAAACCTTTAATAAAATAGTTTAAACATATTTGTAAGGTGGGTGTGCACACATACAATGCATGTTTGAAAGACATATTTCAGATGCGTGTTGCGTTTATGTGGACGATCAATGATTTTCCTACTTATGAAATGATGTATAGATGGAGCATGAAAAAAAAACTATAATGTCTTGTTTTTATGAAGAATATATGATACAAAAGACTTAAATATCATCATAGTTTTAGTTTTATGGGATATCTATGATTCTTTACAAAAGACCATCCATATAGGAATAATCGTCAAAGATTTGACAATTCCATAGAGACCGATAATCCACCGCAGTGTATGTATGGAATTGATGTGATTAATGAATTGAAATATTTTAGTTTTTCATTTGGGAAGGGTTAGATTATATCTACAAAGAGGAATAATGTCTTCACTAAAACCAGTTACAATTGGAATAAGATAAGTATCTTCTTTGATTTTCCTTATTGGTCAACCAATTTGTTACATCATTACTTAGATGTAATGCACATTGAAAATAATATATGTAAATTTTTTATTTCAATTCTTCTAAATGTAAAGGTATAGGAAAAAGATGATTTATGATCTTGGCATGACTTGGTGGATTAGGGCATCAGAAAAAGATTGTATCCTGTGTGTATCATTGAAAACAAATGGAAGGTTTTGTGTGCTGCTTATGTGATGGAACCTGAGAAAAAAATCAATTTCTGGAAGTAATAGAGACTATTAAATTTCCAAATGGATATTAAATAAACATATCAAAAAAGATAAATAGAATAGAGTTTAAGGGGAAATATTTTAAGACTCATGATTATCACATCCTTCTGTATGAGTAGATTCTAATAGAAATTCATTATCTTTTATCTAATAATGTAAGGATATTAGTTATTCAATTGTGTCATTTTTTATAGATATTTGTGTTAATAAGTTTTCCAATTATTTCTTTCAAGAAATGTTGGCAGTATCACCATTAATTTTGTGTTAAGAAAATATTTTCTCTATTTTTCATATGTGTGCTACATCTAATTGTCCATCTTCCAACCAAAATACTTCTCGGAGGACCTATTTATTTTTATTGGATGTATCCAACTGAAAAAAACACAAACACATTGAATCATTATTTCCATAACAGGAATAATCCCAAATATTCTATCATTAAAGTTTACTTGGTTCAAGAATTTATGGATTTATGTTCAATGTATTTATCTAATCTGACTACAATATGAAATAAACCAATGATAAATAAAGAAGAACATTATGAGAAAATTGAACCCAGTTTTCGATCACTTCCCTAAATAGGGGGAATTCCTAGATTATATACATCGAACACATAAATACTTGAAGAGTGGGAGATGGACTATCACATAGTTTTGTTTAACTACGATTTGTCCGATTACTACATCAAGTAAGTAAATTTAACATGTATATATTATCTCATCTCATGGAATTTTACATATCTGTTAAACTATTTATATTTTTTTAGGTAGGGAATATAAAAAAATGATAAATAGAAATCATGATTCTTTATATTTGATAAGGATAGATAATTTTCATAGAAATTAGTTTTCTTTTTGGTTGAAATTGAAGGTAGAAATATTAATGTAATAAATTAATAAAATAAATATTTAATTAAGTTAAATATTCATTTATATTTCTGGTATTGAGTTTTCCTACTGACTCTGTCTCTGAGGAAATAAGATCTTTGGATTTTGGTCTTAATTCTGTGGTTTGTGAATGAAAATAAATTGTGATCAATGGGTATAGATTTATTATCATTGAACGATCAATGAATATGAGAACACAACATTATGGTGTTATGGTAATTTCCATAAAAAACTATTATTCCCGTGCATCAGATAGTAGAACTTGATTTGAAAATGTATATTATTATGGATTCATTTATAAAATACTAATATTGGATTATTACTCTCATGGTAGAGCCACTATGATGAAATTAAAGGGGTTTTATTTGATGATGATGCATGAAAAATTTATTGAATATTGTGGATTTTGAGTTATTGACATGACTCACACTCTTTCTACTGATGAACCATATGTATTAGAATTAATGGAAAAAATATATAAAAGACCATCTTAGACCTAAATTTGGTGTCATTATTGAAGTAACCCCAAGAAATATTTTTCATGGTGGGAATGATGGAATTAACACTATCTATGCTTCCATTGGCCCCAATACATTAATTAATTATGATGAATCCAATAGTTTAATTTTCATAGTTGACTGTTAATCTGACATTTTTATGGGAAATATATAGAATCATCTATTTGTGTTCTCAGTTATTTTGGTTTATCTTAACTTGGGTTGTTAAGGTTGTAACTATTCAAATTTATTTACTATTGATTATAAATATTTTTCATCTAACTTGACCTTCATGTGAATTTTCAATATTTTATGGTTGTAGTTTTATTTGAGTTGAATTTTCTAATATTTAATTAAACTATATTCAAACTTAACAAACAAAAAAAACAATTAAATTGGAATAAAAAACAACATTAATTGAATTAGAAATATTAAATTAATTAATATGAAAATAAAAACCAATTAAAATAATGAACCAACCAAAAAAAAGGAAAAAATGACATAACCCAAAATATAAACCAAATGGCCTATGATAAATAAAAATGAAAAAATAACCAAATCAATTGAAAAAAATAAACCAAATGACCTAAGAAAAATAAAAATGGACAAATGAGCTAATCAATTTACCAAAATGATCCAAATGACACAACCAAAATTGAATTGGATTGAATTGAAAATAGAAGAAAACTATACCGTACCCATGATAAACATGCTAATATGAACATATTGATTTTTTATACAACATTTCTTATGTTTTGATATTCTTCCCACTAAATATAATTTTTTTATATCACTATGTATATTGTATTTGGTTTTACAATTGGTATTACTTAATTAAGTCATGTATCATCTTCTTTATTGTTTGGATTACACATTAGTTATGGATTTATAATTAATTCCATATTTGTTTTCAACTACAGGAAATGAAAAACCTTTAGGTGATATGAATAAAAAAGTTTAAAGTTAATCACTGAATGAGAGATATGGGCATCCCTCCTTTGGTGTCTATTGTGAGTCTTTTATTTCAAATATATATATCAATAACATATAATGTCACATGATTATTTTTTTAAAATTTTAATCATGATCCACCACCTAGGGGACGATTATTATCCAACCAGACTAGTGGTTTCAGCTCTTAGGCTAATGATAGGGGGGGGGGGTACTAGAGCTATACGCTCTACTCAGTGTACCTGATTACACCCCGTCCTTCCCCCTAACATACCATATGACACACCTTCTAATCCCATAGTTTCGTTAGATATAATCAATATATTTAGGCTACCCATGTTTTCACCACCATTTTATTTTGATCCTCCTCACCTATCTTTCCCTTATCTGATGATGGTTCATACTCATCATCCATTTTATGCATTTCCAGATACATCTATGCCATATTATTTTCCCTCAACTTCCTTCTCCATATGATTATACATTATTTCTTCTTCTACTTATGATCCAACACATTATGAGTCTCTAGAGAATACATTGGGAACCACTCTATCTATATAAGTTGATGTTCCTTTAGAGCCCGAGGATCTAAGTGGCACCCACTTATCAGACTACCTCAGGTATATTTATAGAACCCTAGTAATTTTTTTACCATAATTTATTTTCATTATAAGATGTATTAATATAATATTTTCTTTTTTAATATATGGATGTTCGGATAGGTGATGTGGGAATACACGCATGCATGTGGTGTGAAACCGTTTCACCCAATTGTTTTTAGATTACAATGAGGAAAAACAAATAATTAAAAAAATAGGGTGAGAATGATTTTTTTTATGGAAACTCTTTCCAAATACTCTAACATCATTCATGTTAAGAAACTCTCCTAGAGACACCTTCCAAATGAAGTAAAGGATAATTCTTGGGTGTAAATATGGGTAAACAAAATTTTAGTATTTAATGTTATATTATTATTGTATTTATATGAATTAATATTTTGGTTCCAACTTCATTTTAATTTTCATGATGGTGAGGCTAAGAGGACAACACAAATCATGGAATTAGGTGAGTTATGGAGAGATTACGAGCATGATTTATATAGTGTCTGTAATTCTAGAGTTGGTACGGATT
The DNA here is from genome assembly GCA_963277665.1 of Viscum album. Lineage (NCBI taxonomy): Eukaryota > Viridiplantae > Streptophyta > Magnoliopsida > Santalales > Viscaceae > Viscum > Viscum album. The sequence goes on from OY728156.1 coordinate 1,669,958,870, forward strand.
TAGAGGCCATACCTTTCATGAATGAATTTCTAGTAAAATATTATCGGGAAATTTTTCTCATCGGATGAGTACAAGTTCAAGGTATTAATAAAATTTGATGTTTTTGAATAAAAATTTCTATGATTTGAATTAATAATTTGTTTTATATTATTAAAAATTATTTTTTAGAAAGCATTAAGAAGAAATAAAAAAACAATAATGATACAAAATACCTCCACACTTTTGGGTGGACTATGATGCAAGTCCAAGAGATGAAGTAGGTATGAAAATTGTTTAATATTATAATAGAATTTTATTTCTAAAAAATGTTCATTATTGAAAAATTAGATGATATTTTTCTTACAAATGGTTAACAATTTGATCCATTCTATCAGATAGAAAACAATTAAGGGTAAATGGACTATTTTATAAGATAAACACGTGTTATAAATTATATATATTAAAATATGATTGAAGGATTTATAAAAATATGGATAAATGTTAAAAATTTAAACCAAAAATAAAATATAATTAACAGGAGTCTTTATAAAAAAAGTAATGAAAAAAATCTACAGGAATATTTTTTTGACCCCCAAGAGTGTACAAGGTGTCATCATCCCCTAATAAGAAGTTTTACTCATTAACCACAATTAGAAGGTGGTACTTGTTTCTATGATAGAAAACACAACATATTATTCTTACTAATGTCAATTAGTGTACATCAATCTTGGAAAACCTTTATAATATAGTGTTCCGGTCCCTATCCTAAAACATAAAACCATGAATAAAAGTTGGCTGGGAGTAACATATAAGGAGTATCCCTATTTAATGATTTCCCTACAACTATATGGTATTTAGTTCATAGATGAGGGAGAAGATGATTCATTAAAGATCACAGAGCTACTCTTTCTTTATCATGCACTTCTTTGGTGGTCTTGTTTCAATTTTTTGATCTAAAAATATGCCTTTTTCTTTAAAATCACAAGTATAAAAGTCAATTTCATCTTTTATAACCCCTAGTGAAACATAAAATTCAAACTAGGCATCCACTTTTCCAATTTCCATATCGAACCACTCTTTAATGGTAGATAACTCAATTTCTAGATCACTTTATAGGGAGAATTGCTGCTCATCCAAGCCTATAAATTCATCATAATTAGAGTTAGATTTTGTTACAAGAAATTAGTAATTTATAAAATTATATTCAATGTATACTTATACTACCTTGGGTGGATCGACCATGATTTCATGATCTTTAATGAATACCTCAGGACTAGTTACTTTATATAAGGTCAGCGGATCGACCAAGTGTTCTTCAAATAGAGAATATCAATTTTTTCTTCCTCTAAGGAATATTTCATATGTTCTAAAACATTATTATTAAATAAAAATAATTTTATTTTCGATTTATAATGAGAAAATATAAGGGAAATAGATTTAAGATTTTGATTATCCCCCATTAAGGTACCATTGAAGCCTTCTTACAGGAATACATCTCATATTTTCTAAATACAACCATCCTGAAAAATATGTGTTCCTATTTTAATGGCCTTACATTCAGTTAAAAACATCACATCCATATGAATCACTATAAAACCTTACTTATAGACCTTAAATTAGTAGAAACACCATCATCCTCTAAGATATATATCTTCCACCATTGAATCATCAAACTAGACATTACATATGAAACACTATCCTCAAGACATAGAACTCCCACAAAATCTGAATAGCATAGAGATTTGGACTAGTCATAGAAGTCTTCCATAGTATCTTCCCTATGTTATAAATTATACCTCGATGAAAATAACATGATTCTTGACTCACAATGGACATGGAAAATATTCTAGCAAACCCAAACTCTTTGGTACCACTTTTATCTACACCAATGAATATTATTAAAAAAAATAATCCACTACACTAGTAGAATATGGAGGACTTACAACCAAGCTCTTTATGTCACTTCAACAATGAAACATGTCTTAAGGCTCAAAACTAGCCATGAGGACTTTTGATGTAACATCTTGGGTTATATTATTTTTTTAAATAAAGGATGTGTTAATGTCTTCTTTATCTTCTTGAAAAAATATGACATATTTTATCATGATGTGTATTTTATTAAATTACATGATTTTTTATATAAAAACCATAAAAATGGAATAAATAAGTATTACACATTAATAATAGGGTATGAGATAAATTAATGTTATAAAAATATCACTTTAACTAAATTTAACTTTATTTTGGAAGTAATGTTTGGTATATATTCATTAAACATGAAGTTATATTTAATATGTTTGCATTTAAAAATTAATAATTTAACTATAATTTACTTTATTTAAAAACTTATAAAATATTTTTTCAATGAAATTAAATTTTTACATAGTGGACCATATCACTTACAGTTATCTGACATCTCATTATGTTTTTTGTGTCTTAACTCTTGAGAGTTACACTTACTCAATTTCTATTCTTTGTGTATTCATAAAACCATTTTATTGATCCATGGTATACTAACTTCACATACATGATATTTTCACTTGAAGGAGGTATAAGATAAATCCATTGAATGTGATATTTTTTGTCCCTATAATTCATCTACCATATGTTTTTCTTTTCAACTTTATTTAGAATTAATATCCATTTTATTTTAGTTATAAAATTCATTATTAATAAACTATTTTCAATTATGGTTTTCTATATTCAATTTCATTTTATAGGGAGGTTTTTAATATTAAAGGACGTGTGCCTCGAGTAAAATTGTTAAGATGAAATCACGTCAAACGAACAAACATAACAACAAATTGTAAGTTTTAATTTGTTGATTTAAAATTTAAATATCTATTTTTTAACTTAACATTACATTTATATTTGTAAAAGTGTGCTTTAAAGGCCATTTATGAGAATAAATCTGAAAAATTAGGGCAAAACGATAACTTACATCATGTTTTTGAAGACGATCACTATGGTAGAGTACAGTATTGACCAGAGAAGAGTATTATCTTGATGAGGTATTGGCCCAATTTAGGTGATGGTTATAGTAGAACAAAGTTAGAAAAATCTAATGCACAAGTAGCACATGCTAAGTCCAAGGCAGAAATGGCCGAAAAATGGTCATATAAGAGCATGAACAGAATCAAAGTGGGGATGTTTAATTTATGAACTTTATGGAAATTTTATGTTCATAACTTCCACTAGATACCACCAATGATTGTGATTCATATATGTCAATGATTCATATTTTATATAGTGCATCATGAATAAGTCCTAGTGGTGGTCGAAAAGATGATGTTCCTGGCGATGGAAATGGCGAGGATGACGATGAACAAGAGGGCAAGGATGATGGTGAAGAATAGGGTGAGGACGAGGCAGAGGATGAAGATGGTGATAGTGATGGTGATGAGGGAAAAATTGATTCTTTACATTTTTATTTATATTTATGACATTTGATGTTTGATGATATGTTTTGAATAAATATATGTGATTTTTTATGTGTGTTATCATTGGTTGAATGCATTAATTTGTTACTTGTGTTATAATTATTTGTATTTTAGTTGGTGATGTCTGTTTTTAGGTAATTGACTAAGGTAGGGTGATGGTGTGGCTTCTCATGGATATTTTAGCAGGTTATGTTGTTTGTTTTCAGGTTCTGCAGGTTCTGTTTGTATGATGTAGGTTATGTTTCATTGTTTATAGGTTCTATAGGAAGGGTGGGGGTGCTGCAGGACTAGGAATTGGGGGGGGGGGTCTATACCAATGTTTTCAAAAATATTTGGTATATAATTAAACCAATGGTTCAAAAGGAACCATTGGTATTGGTCTATAACAACAGTTTTGAACCATTGGGGTAGGTCTATACCGATGGTTTATAGAGAACCATTGGTTAAACCAAAATTTTGATGACCCTATACCAACAGTTCAATAAAAACTGTTGGTATAGACCTTTCCCAACAGGAATATAATCCAAAATTTAGAGAACCATTGGTATAGGCTATACCAACTGTTCTCCATCCTATACCAATAGTTTTGAACTATTGGTATAGCCTATAATTCTAGCAGTGACTAATTTAATAGTTTAAGTAAATCCAAGAGTGCCCGTCCCATGACTTATAAAAGGGTACCTCATATCTTCTCTTACACACACCTTTTGAGCACTCTATATCAGACATTATATTCCAAAATACCTTTCTAACACCCATTTAAACATCTTATAATCCCTTGTTTTATCATAAAACTAACCTAGGAAGGCTTTATGTATAAACCTAATGAGGTTATCTAAAGAAGAGGTGAAGTTATTAACCTAACATTTTTATTTTATTTATTCTTATACCTACTTAAAATATTTTTAAACCATGATTAAATAATAACATAAATATCTTAAATATACTGATATTTTATTATATTAATGGAATAACCTTTATCCATCTCTTATTCAATCAAATGGGAAATGAAACTATCATTCGTGTGTATGACAGACTACTGCCTCGTGAACCGATGTAATTTATTTTTCATCACCACCTCACATAGATGGTTATAATAATGGATTTAATGTATATATATATATATATTATATTCATGACATATTTATCATTCTATAAATATAATATATTATCTATTTTCTTTCTTTTACATCCATTGAAAAATGATAATGTCGTTTGTGCGTATGTGCGTATTACCACCTCCACAAAGCAATGTGATTCAATTTTTATCACCACATCACATGAATGGTATATATAATAAACAATATGATATTTATAATATAATAATATTTATATAAAGATAAAATAATACTTTCCTTATTTCCATTATGATTGTTGAAAAATGAACACGTTACTCATGCGTATGTATGGCCTATTGTCTCCATTTTATTTTCAAAGATCATCCCCAAAAATTTTATTAAAGAAAAAGGAATAATAGTGTACACATGAGGTGTAATGAGATTACACCAACTAGAAATTAAAGGGAAAAATAGACATACAATCGTACTCACATCAGTGAAATACCCCGAACTGAAGATTGCCAGTTAGCAGCCGCTGATGTTCACCATTCCATCGTCCAAAAGCAGGATTTGATGATGTAACCCTCTCCTTGTGTGAAGCGAGACCGAAGTCATCAGCCCCGCATGCCCTTGGAGCTCCTTGCCACCCGTAATCGTACTCCTTGATGAAGGCCTGATCTCTTTTACATCCAAGTGCTGTCTCAAGCATGCAGAAAATTATAGAATTAGCATAACAGCCCATCTGTGAAACAATAGCATCCCAAGCAAGCCTAACAGCCAAATGTGTTCCCTTCAATTGGTGCTAAGTCTAAAGTAGTCTTCATCTTCAAAATCTATAGCAATCCAATCTCATCTGCATAAAATTGATAAAAAACTCCAGCACAACACCATGATGTAAAAACCATCACTAAACATCACAAAACAAGATTTTCAGTAAGCAGAGCAGCCAGAATAAGGCAGAAACCCAGATAGAACAGGAAGTAAACCCGTCAGAACATAGCATAAAAACAGATAACCAGACCAAAAATTATCATCTTCAAAAAGTCCAAAAGGAAGATCAGATAAGTCTTCAACATTAGGAGAAGTCTCAGAGGGAGCTATATGCCTGGGGTCATTTCCATGGTATGTACTTGAAATTAAAGCTTGGATCTTTCTTGAATTCCTCAGCTAATCTAATAAACATTCTTTTTATAATATCAAGATAATCATCAACAGTCATATCACCATTTTAATATTTTCTAAAGGCAGCTGCATCATTTTCAATTTTCCAGGAGTCAAGATCCTCTGAGAAATCAAATTTCTCTTTATACTGGTAGGCATCCCTATAAGCAGGATCATTTTCATCAACTTCACTGGAGGAATATTCTGATTCAGAGTGATCAGAAGAGTCTGAGGATTCAGGAAAGGGTTCAGTGGGGACCGGCTGTGGAGGGACTTCAATATCAGTTACCTTGGCAGCAAGTGAACGTGTGACAATAGTCCTTTAAATATTAGCATTATCCCTACTATCTCCATGATTGTAACATAGTTCATTTTTAATAACCATATTTTCTGGTTGGTTTTAAAAGTATAAATAATGTATAAAAATGATAATTATTTCATGATTATTATTTTGGATATAATATAACAATGAACCCTTTGACTATAGTCAACTTACCAAAGTCATTCTGAAAATATGATCCGAATATCCTCAAAACATCCAACATTAACTTAATTGATTAAGTAATTATATATAACATGGTAATAGATAAAATAAAAGGAATAATAAACTTTATTTTTTTAATCAAGTAAATATTTAATATAATTTTATTATTCAGGAAGATAATAAATGTACACGATGAGTTGGACTTAAGGTAATATACACTTTACTTTAAAAACCACATTTTAATTGTTTTAAATGTTTATTTTCTAGATAATTTTCTTCCATGTCCATATTCTTAAATTTATTTTATTGATGTATTTATATGCACACAAATGAATTATAAAGAATATTTTATGTCACTTTTGATTTTCTTTCAAAGGATTTCAAAAGGAAACATTTTATGTATTTTATATGGAACTTTTTGATAAAATGGTAAAAGGAATATTATATTTTAACCCATATGAAATCAATGTATATTTCTCACCACCATAAACATTTTTTATATTTGGATCCCTTTACAAGATTTCAAGTTTTTTTCAAAGAAAAATCCTCTTTTACTTTATTTTTAATATTTTCAAAAATTATTTTAAATTGCATGTATATTTCAATATCCAAAAATGATTTTCTTATTGGTGAAAAGAACATTTTAATGAAATATTTTATGTGTTATGATTATGTTATGGTTTTTAGGAATTAATTTTGATGAAAGGTGGTTCCATTATAAACCAATTTTGGGTGGTTCTGTTATAAACTAATGATGAATGATTTTATTATAAACCATGCATGGGTGAGCTTGATATAACTCTCCAATGCATTGGGTATTTGTAAGAGTGATTGAAAAAGTGATATGAAAATGATGTCACAAGTTACCTACATGACTATCCTATGATTGATAATGAGTTTTCATGGAAATTTTTGATTTCACAAGGAAAGATGATGATTTTTTTGTTTAAATGAATGATTATGACCATTTTGGGTACAAATTTATGTTTTTAAGGGAATGTTTTTGAAGGGTTTTAATGTATTATAAAAAAACCCTAAAGATTATGATTTTGAATTTATGTTTTCTTATAAAGTTTTATATCAAAAACTTTGGGTAGTAAAAATGATTTTATGTGTAAGTAAAAAATTATTTGAACTCAAATTTTATTATGTTAAAGCAAATAATCTCTTATATGACTTCGTGGTATTGAAATGGAGTATTGAGTTTCATTTATTTTTATATATGTCCCTTACTAATATTTTTTTTTCTCATCCCATGTTTTTAAATGATTTTTCATAAGTATTAATAATGAGTAGAAAATTTAATTGAGTCAGAGTTCTAGATATATAAGTTACCTTAGATAAAATAATCATGTATTTATAAAGAACCTATTTTTTTAAGAAAAATAGACACTCTTTGAAATTATCCACCTTAAAAGAGTTTGTCCTAATTCTCTAAAACTCTAAACCTAAAAGGTTTTTTAGTATGTAAGTGATGTAAAAGTTATTTTTTTAGGTTTTAGGTTTTGGATGGTTGAAATTGGGTCACATTTATTGGTATCAAATCTAGAAATGTAAAGATTATGTTTTAGGAATACAATTTTGGGAGTGTGGGTTCGAGGATATTACATTATAGAACTAAATAAATCATAACTATGTGTATCGATTTATTTTTGTAAAACACACAATTGATATCATATATCTATCAGAATGATAGAATTGATTTATATAAACAATAAAGTTTTAAGGAAACCAATAGTCTCATTGAGTCATCAAAATGTTAAATCACCTTGAATACCATTTGACACACCCAATAATATTGAGTATATAAGACTATAATTACTTAAATCATCGATTAATCTAATCATATTAAGTATGTGAGTAGATACAAAATTCCTTTGGTAAATTTTTCATCTAATTCCTTTGAAACATTAAATTAATCACTCTATGCTTCCCAAAACATCTAGATTCACTCATTGAACAAATTTAAAACTTGGTTACCGAGGAAATAACTATTCTGAAAAATAAAAATTTCCTTAATAACTTTTCTTAAATCACAAATATCTCTTAATATCTTTTCCTAAATCATTAATATTACTTAAAAACCTTTCTTAAGTTACCATTTTTAAGAGATATTTAAATTAAGCCTCTCCTTATCATGGATTGATCCCAAATTTTATCTTGAGGATTATGATGGAGATATTATCTACAAAAAAATATTTTTTCAGATGAGTATCATTTATTATTAGAAATTTAATAAGAAATTTTATTAAATGGGCTCCCACTAAAATGATGACCCCTTTATTAAAAAACATCATATCCATCAATGGACCAAGATCAATATTTCACCACAACTTACAATATCCATAACTAAATAATCCCTAACTATATCTAGTAGACAACAATTTTAAATCATATCATATATGACTCTTGGATAGTTGACCAAACAACTCTATATCTAATCCATCGTATGGATATACTCAACTCTATTACTCTAGTATCCTAACCATCAGGGCTTTCTAGTTAGTGAAACCCAAATAAAATTCCAAGAATAAAAAAAGGATAATCAATGGATACTTGTATTTAGATAAAAAATATACAAAAATAATCCAATGTCAAGTATAACTATTTTTCATTATGATTGCATGATTTTTGCTGGCTGTGTTTAAACAAAATTTATAAAATACTTCCAATGCATCCTAGTGGATGACTAGGGTCGTCTCTTAAGAATAAAGGGTTGGGAGTCTCACTAACACAACACTTATGTATCTTTATTTTTTTTTCTAAAATTTTAAATCAGCCAGAGTTGTTTGTTTGGATTTTTATTAAATAGACACAAGGAAGGTAAAGGACATGAAAATGAAAAGAGGATGGATTAAACAAATGAAAATGTACCTAAGTAATTTTTTAGTGATATTTATAATCATTTACTTTCGTTCTAAATCATATAATTCAATTAGTAGGTTCGATATCATTCACCTATTCACCCTTTACTATTTTATTTGGTATGAAACCACTAATCTTCTCAATAGATCCTTACAAAGAATAGTTATTAGACAAATTATTCTTGGTGAATGGGTAAGAATCATTCCTCAATTGAGTGAATGAACTTAATCACACACCTGGTAGAAATTGCATACCATTGTTCCAATCAAACCACATAACTCCAATCATATAAAGTGTGACCCAAAATGGAGGGAGACTTTTTCATGGAATAGTTGGAAGAGTGCAACAATGTAAAAAGAATCTTAGAGTGAAAATCACCTCCTCCACATTCCACTTTCATTTTCTCACTAGAATTATAGAGGATAAATATTAAGAATTAAATCCATAAACTCAATTTCATCACTAGGATTCCCCTTTGGACCAACTGAAATAGGTTATCTCTTTATGATCATGAAGATTGAGATCACTGGAACAACATAAAGGAGAGAAACACAAAGAAATTTAGGGGTAAAATAACAACACAATATGATTTAACAATGAATAGAATGAAACATTAAATTAGAAATTCAGAAAGAAATTAAAATAGAGGAAATACCTAATTTGCGGTGGCCAAATATTTACAACGGGTGATGAAGAAAATATTTATATAGTATGGACTCTTCCAAAAATTCAATGATGATCAACAAACTGCTTTTTTTGCTTTATATGTGTTCTATGTGTCATGGTTGATGATTGAGATCAACTTTACTACACATCTACTCTCCATGATTTCACACACATAGTTTCAAGAATTTTTTCCGATGCTTTGTGGCTATAGTAGAAAGTCAGATACTACTGGATGTCACTGCACATGCTGGCTCTTATCAAGTCATCTAGGTTGAGGTTAAAATGGAAAATTAGACTTGACTTGGAATTTGGGGCTGGTCCTGGATGTTACTACAAAAAGAAAAATAAGTATTATTTTACACATATATATATAGTTATTATTATATATATATATCAATTATTTTTATTATTTTTATTTATAATCTATTTATTCTTTTATTTTTCCATATATATATATATATTAATTTGTTTTATTTAATTTTTATTGTTTTTGTTTTATTTTTATTTGTTTTTATTTGTTTTTATTTTTTTAGGCTGAAATTAGGGGGGGGGGTTCTCATATTTCTTCTCCACCGAGGTGTGGTGACATCACACATGGGGAAATCTTATTTAATATTGTGATGATGGTTGTGAGTTCCTCTGGAGGCATGGATTGATTCATGGTGAGACTAAATGCTGGTGAGCAGTGGTGACTTGTTTTCAGATCTGGTCTAGTATTACTTGAGTGATCCTCTTATCATTCAAGCTCAGTTCGATAGGTGCACTCAGGGATACTTCAACAGCAGTGAGTTCATAGGATGTGGGTCGTATATCCTCTGGTGCTCAGTGGTGGTCCTCCTCACATCTGGAGGTGCGACGATGTGGATTTAGTCAACAGAGGTTTGGATGTAGGTGTTTCAATAGGAGGTGAGTTTAGGTTTGGAATTTTATTTATATGCAGGGGATGATTTTGGATTTTTTGGTGGTGAGATTCTTTCTTACATAAAAATATTTAATTAGGGTGTTTTTTATTATTATTTGGTACTTCATATTCAAGGTAGTGATGTGGGACTCAATCACGGTGGTGTGGCTCAATTAATGGTGGTGAAGCATAGATGTAGAGAGGAAGGTGAAATCTGTGGTCACTATAGTGACTGTGGAGGAGATCTATGGTAGGGTGAGGGGATGTAGTAGGAAAGAGGTGTGATAAGGTGAGTGACCATGAGCTGTGCATGGTCGGGTGAGGATGGAAGTCATGTTCACTATGGTGACCATGGAGTATTCTTGCAGTAGGAAGAGGGGTGATCACTGTCAGTATATTGATCGCAATTTGGGGTTGTAGTAGACTGTCCATGGTCAATAGGATAACTATGGAGATGATTTGTGATAGGTAGGGTTTTGGAAGAGGCAGCTGTAATTCAACGTGCATTCAGTTGTGCATGGTCAGTATGCTAATCGTTCAAGTCCTTTATAATTTTTTTGACCTTTATAATAAAAATAATCTTTCAGTGTCGAATATTGATCCAATATAAAAAATGACAAATCAAATAAAATTTTCATTTCTAATTGTAAATTCCATTCAAATTCATTTTAATTTAATCAATTTAAACAATTTAAAATCATATGCATTTAATTTCAAATAATCATTTCTCAATTCCATTTCAAAATATAGATTTAATTTAATTTAGAAAATATTTAAATCAATTAAACTAAAATAACTTAATTAAATCATTTAAATTCCAAATTGATTCCAATAATTAAATTACAAATTGAATGTTTACAAATTCAAATTAAAAATCATTTTCAAAATTAACTATGTGGATTCTAAAATTTAATGACAAAAATGAATATACAAATAAAAATTATTAATAAAGCCATTAAATCATTTAAGTTATAAATTATTAAAGTTAAAAAAAAACTCTAGTTTTACCCAGTTTTTGAATTAAAATTATGGGTATTTTCAATGAATAATAGATAAATATATGGAAACTTATAGCTCAAATCACTCCCCAACATTTTAAATATTACACCCTTAGGAAATTTATCATTAGATTTCAATTTATTTATAAAGAAAAAGAAATAAAGTTCATCTTTATGAAATTTAAAACTAACAGCCAAAGTTGAAACAAAACAAATATTGTTCCAAAGTTAGAAATATCATGCCTCTTATGTGAATCAAATAACCACGTTACTTCAATTTTGTCAAAATTTTATTTCATGATTGGATCGAATTAGATTTAAGTGAAATCAAAATTTTAACAATAAAACCTCCAATTATCTCTATTTATTAAGTTTACTAAAACAAAAGTTTGATTTCCCACATCATTGATACAATTTAAATGAATGTTTTATAAGTCAATTTCCCATATTTCTATGGGTTCAATATTCCCATCACCTAAATAGACTCATTTTTGACAAGGATATTTTGATTTTATTTTTCCCAGCCATAATTGTATACAAAAAACTATGCATAGAAATTATTGAGATGAATTTATTTATATATAGAAAAAACACATAGTGCCCTTGTCTCATAGATCCATTCTGGGTTCCCAATTTCCCATTTTCATTCCAAGTTTAAATGAATTATATCATTTTCATTTACATTGGATCCCTTAGGTGTTTTTTCTCATAGAGTCCAAGTTTCCTTAGATCAAGTTCAAAAATTCTAGTGCCTTAACATTATAAAATTGATAACACACAAATATTTTCACTCACACTACATTAAATTTTAAAACTAAACATCCATAAAAGTATTGATCAACTCACTCAACAATCACTTAAAGTTCAAAGCTTTAGAATCAATAAATTTACTCAATTATAGCATGTTTTTTTCAAACTAGTCAGGGAATAAATGAGGTTCAATAAATTTTTGAAAAAAAACTGTACAAAATTCTGTATAGAACTACATTTTTTTAATTACAATAAACATAAACCTTCAAAAATTATGTATAGATTCCCATTTTTTTTATATTTTGTTGTTTTTTTAATTATTGAAAAAAAATAAATTGAAAACATAAAATGGTATTTACATTATTCATAAACATAATTTTTTTTATATTTTATTTTTTCCAAATTTTTTATAGATTTTAAAACATTAACTAAGAATATTTTAAATAACTACTCTAACAAGGTTAATCTCTTCCCTAAACTTGGTTATTACTATTCATTTTATGTTCTAGAAGAATGAACAAAAAATATAATGAAGAAATAGTGATACAACCTGGTAGTTATTTTCTAGTAGGTTCAAGGTAATATCCTCACTAAGTTCTTGATGTGGACAGTAGAGATAGCCTCCTAGGTGCCATAGAATTATTAAAAAATGTAGAAAAATAACTTAAACATTATAAATTTTTTATTTAAATTAAAGTAAATAAATAAATAAAAAGATAAAAAAGGGACAAGATTCTTGGGTTTAACCCCACAAGAGGTGCTGCAGTTTATATTGTCCGCAGCTGGACAATGTGTTTATTATACCCAATCCATAGGGGGATTGGGATTGTGTGGTAAGAACCACCACATGCGTGTTCTTCCATAGATATTTTACTTCACTTATTAGAGGTTTCCATGAACAAAATACTACACATAAAACCCATAGGAAGTATGGTATATCTCATAAAGTGGGGGTAGAACAATGAGGTATGGGGTATCCTCATTCTCTACCATAACTTTTGTGGATTAATCCTCTTCCAGTGGAAGCTCCATGAATTCCTTAGAGACAATAACTTGTACTTATATCTTCTCATGGGTAGTCACTGGGATATTCTTCTCTAATGTTCCTCACTCCAATTGATGTTCAAGGTGATGTAGAGGAGGATATTCCACTTTAGTGAGGGTCTCTATTAATACTTTTTATTTTAAAAGATTAACATATATTAGTCAATAAGAGAATTCATCTTGCATGAGATTAAGATAGAAAAAATTAAAATCAAATTTATCTACCTTTGAGGAATGATCCAATAATGCTGAGTTTGTAACTTCAAAACAAGTAGGACTAGGTTCACATTGAAATTTTAAGGAATTTATAATAGAAAGGAAAATATTATGAGTATCTCCCTCAAGTGGTTCAATAGGTATCTCTTGTTTCTCCTAGAGTGCCTCAGGTATTATCTCAAGAGTGTGTGTAAGGGCATGATACTTCATTAATTCTACCTCTAAGATGTATTGTCTAAGTGTTTTTGGTTTTATTCAATGATCCTTGGATACTCTCCTTTCAGTATTAACTCTATAAAAATTCAACAAGGTTTGTTCTAATTCATTCATGATCTCATCAAAGTGTTTCAGTGTAATAATCACATCTATTTTTTTGAGTAAAACAATGAGTTATTTTATTTTTTTAGATGCATAGTGATGATCTATTTTTAAATTTTTTTACATAAAAGAAGAAAACTAATTACAGAGTAAAGAAAGAATAGTTAAAACTCAATCTTTCTTACCTAAAAACGGTGACAAGTTGATAACATGATTGTCATAGTTCAGGGTCAAATAAAATTTCTAAAATTACCCAAATACAACCTAGTGGACGACCAGAGTCATCTCTCAAGGAGAAATGGTTGGGAGTATCACTATCCTATAACTTATATATCTATATTTTATTTTCCTAATTTTTAAAGTATCAATTGTTGTTTTTTTGTTTTTAATTAAATGAAATAGGTAAGGGAAATGACATGAAAATTCATAGAGGATGGATGTAAGAAATGAAAATGGACCTAAGGATGAATTTTAGTGAGAGCTATCATCATTTAAGTCTATTATATATCATCTAGTTCAATGAGTATATTCAATATCATTCAGCTAGTCACCTGCACTATTTTCTTTGGTATAAAACTATTAATATTCTCAAGAGGTAATTAAGTAGGCTAGTTATTCCATGTATTCTCCTCAGTGAATGGGTAAGAATCATTCCTTAATCGAGTGAATGAACTCACTCACACACTTGTAATCAATCACATACTATTATTCTAATCAAACCACATGAATCCAATCATATGAAGTGTGGCCCAAAATGGAGGGAGTCTTTATTGTGGAATGGTTGGAAGAGTGTGGTAGTGTCAAATGGATTATAGAGTGACAATTGACTCATCAAAATTCCAATTTCACTTTCACACTAGAATCAGAGAGGAGAAAGATTAAGAATTAAATGAATAAACTCAAGATCATCACTATGATTCCCCTTTGGACCACCGACAATGAGTTAGCTCTCCATGATCATGTATATTGAGATCCCTAAGACATTACAGAGGCAAGAAACACAAAAAAATGAGGGGGAAAATAATAAAACAATATGATTTAACAAAGGACAGAATGAAACATTAAATTAGAAATGTAGAAAGGAAGAAATTACAATAGAGGAAAGACCAAATCAACAAAGGTCAAATAAATAAAATGGTAGAGGGAGAAAATATTTATAGATGATGAGAAATTCCTAGAATTTTGTGATGATCAATAGGCTACTTTTTCTTCTTTTTATGATTCCCACTTGTCATGGTCGATGGTTGAGGTCAAATATATTGACACATCCTCTCTCCATGATCGCACACACATAGTTTCGATATTTTTTTCCTGTTCTTCATGATTTCAGTTGAATGTCAAATACTTCTAGACATCACTGCACATGATAGAACTTATTGAATCATCTAGTCTGAGATTGAAATAGTAGATTGGATTTGATTTGGAATTTGGACATGGGTCTGACATTACTACAAACAGGAAAACAAGTATTATTATATATATAGTTATATATATATATATTAATTATTATTAATATTAATAATATTATTATTTATAATATTTTTCTTATTTTATTTTTCCATATATATATATATTATATTATATTATATTATTTTTATTTTTATTATTTTTTATTTTTATTTTTCAGGTTGAAATCAGGGGGGGGGTTCTAGGATTTGTTCTCCATGGAGGTGAAATGATGGTGCACATGGGGTGGTATTCTCTAAGTTTATGGTGGTGGATGTAATTTCCTATGATGGTGTAGCTTGATTCACAGTTACACAACAAGCTGGAAAGTGGTGGTGACTTGTTTTTAGATTTAGTCCATCACAAATTTAGAGATCCTCTTATCATTTGAGATTAGTTCAATGGATTTTCTTCTAAAGAGGTGTACTTGAAGGATATAGGTCATGGATACTCAGGTGCTTGGCAGTGGTCGTCCTCCTCAGATCCGACCAGTAGTGTGATGACATGGATTTATTCAATAGGTGTTCAGGTGCAGGCTTTTCAATAGGTAGTGTGTTTGGGTTTGGGATTTGATTTGTCCATGGTGGATGATTTTGGATTTTGTGGTGTGTGATATTATTATTTTCTTATAGATATTTAATAAGGGAACTATTTGTTCTTCTTTGTCACTCTGGGTTCAAGGAAATACTGCGTGAATCAACCGTGATGGTGTGGTTCAGTTCATGGTGGTGGAGTATGGATGTAGAGAGGAAGGAAAAAGCCACAATATCTACGGTGACCATGGAGGAGATCTATGGTAGGGTGAAGGGATGAAATAGGTAGGAGGTGTGGAAAGGTGGGTGACCATGAGTTATTCATGGTTAGATGAGGATGAAATCCACAATCACTATGGTGACTATGGAGGATTCTTATAGCAGGTAGAGGGAGCACTCATAATCATTATGCTAACCATGAGTGGGGGTTGTGGTAGACTATCCACAGTTAGTAGACTAACCATGGAGTTGATTTTGTGGTAGATAGAGTGTTGGCAGAGGCAGTCTCAATTCAACGTGCATTCAGCTGTGCACGATTAGTGTGATGACCATGTAAGGACTTTATAATTTTTTTTTACTTTCTTAATAAAAAAATCATTCAGTGTAGAATATTGATCCAATATAAAAAATGATAAATCAAAAAATATTTACATTTTGAATTATAAATTCCTTTCAAATTAATTTTAATTTAATAAATTTCAACAAATTACAATAATATTCATTTAATTTCAAATAACAATTTCTCAATTCCATTTAAAAATCTAGATTTCATTTAATTTATGAAATGGTTAAATAAATTAAAATAAAAAAAATCCATTAGAGAATTTAAATTACAAATTGATCCCAATAATTAAATTATAGATTGAATGTTTACAGTTTTAAATTAAAAATAATTTTCAAAATTAATTGTATGGATTCTATAATTTAATTCTAGAAATGAATATAGAAATAAAAATCATTAATAAATCCAATTATTCATTTAAAATCCAAATTATTAAAGTTAAAAAAAATATAGTTTTACCCAGAGTTTGAATTAAAAGAAGGGGTATTTTCAATGAATAATATATAAAAATATGGAAAGTTATAGCTCACATAACCTTATATAAGATAATTAAGGGGTACTCGTGATGAGATTGACAATGCCTGATTAAATGATCGAGGTCACAACTGATACTACTTTGAAAGGAATCTAAAACTTAGTATTTTAATGTGAATTATAATCTCACCATCTTATCTCATGTTATTATCATGAATGTATGCATGATTCTAGTAATTTATTTTGTAATCCTATTCCCTCCATCAAATAAATATGTTCAAACCATATTGATTTAGAACTATTTACACAACCCACAAGTTTGTGTTACTCACCCAAAATTAAAATTCAAGTATATTCATACACATCTGAATGCATCATGTGCATAAATTACATGAATAGTTCTTGTAAAGGTTTAGAATTATTTGAGATTGAAAATATCCACATGAATAAGCCCAAATAGATAAATAGAAAACCCCATTAACTTTCCTAGATAAGGCTTAAGCCTCTAGGTAAGTAGGTAGTTCAACCCTAAGTCCCTTTATCTAGGGATACTTTACTCAAGATAGAATCCAATTCATCATAACTCTGACATCTAATATTCAAAACTATATTTAAAAACTAAATTCAAGCTAATAACTTTAATTAAAAACCAAAGTCAAGGTATATGAAAAACTAAATTCATTATGGATTCATTCATATCATAAAATGAAAGGCTCTACCATAGATTCTATTTACCATATAAATTTTGGCATGAAAACATTCAACATATGAACATTTAATAACTATGAATATAAACAGGGACTGATATTTAAATAAATAAACAATTCAAATATTTAAATAGGAGATAACCATTTATGTACAATTAATAAATAAAGGCTAATTATAAACATTTTATAATTTCAGCTTTAATATCATGGACATTTCATAATTTTGAATATAAACATTTTACATTTATTCCAATATGAACTCTTTCATCTTTATCATTATATGAAATTTTCATTTTAAATATATGATATTATATGAATTATAAACTATTTATAATCCAATTTATATTATGTAAACATTTTACAAAATCTAGATATTATATACTTAGTCATTATTTAAACCTTGATCATATAGATCACCAAATTTTTTTTGACATGCCTTAAATAATATTCAAATAAAACCCCTTTAATTTGAACACTTAGAATTCATTAATTATGAATAATTCATAATTTAAATGTAAATATTTTATATTTTGGAAATATTTCAAAATTTACAATCCTTTATAAATCATCACTTATGATTTCTAGATAAATAATTTTATTTCAAGATCAAAATTCCTTCCATATAATTTTTTAAAAGGTATTTAAAATTTTAAAATTTAATATTTGGGAATAAAATGTTTTGTAAAAATTTAATTAATTATAAAAAAATTATAATTAATTAATCTATAAACATTTTATAAACTAAAATATCCCAAAAATACCTTTTATAATTATTTATAAACATTTTATAAATCATTAAAACCATTTAAGAAATTAATTTTTTTTAAAAACATTCACGTTTACCCTTATGCAGAATCCATATTCCACATAAGGGTATACACCCACTACCCTAACAGAGACACTCTTCATAAGAGTGATCCAATTTTCGATCCCTCATGCATAGGTAACTTATTTTTTACCTTTATGCGGCCCATCTGCATAATTTAAATATAAAAATTTTATATTTTGGCATTATTTCATAATTTATAATATTTTATAAACTATCACTTATGATTTCTAGATAAATACTTTTATTTATAGATCATAATTCATTCCATATAATTTGTTAACATGTATTTCAAATATTAAAATTTAATATTTGGGAAACAAATGTTTTTCAAACATTAAATTAATTATAAAAAATTTATAATAAATTAATCTATAAACTTTTTATAAAATAAAATATCCCAAAATACTTTTATAATGATTTATAAACATTTTATAAATCAGTAAAACCATTTAATAAACTAAATTTTTTTTTTAAAAACATTCATGTTTACCCTTATGTAGAATCCATATTCCACATAAAGGTATACACCCTCTACCCTAACATAGACACTATGCATAAGAGTAATCCAATTCTTGAGCCCTCATGCATATGTAACATATTTCTTACCTTTATGAAAACCATCTTCATAAAAGAAATGCCTCAATTAACTTTACGTAGCTATGTTCTTCCTGAGGTTAAGTGACCAATTACCTTTACATAACCCTTTTAAAAAACACTATTACCCTTACTCAACCCTTACTTCATGTAAAGTTAAGTTTTGATAACTCTTACATAGACCGATATATATAAAGTAAAGAAAAGATGACCCCTACATAGACCACTTTGCATAAGGGTAAATCCTTTGTTACCCTTACGCATCTCATCTGTGTAAGGGTAAGAACTTGGTTACCTTTATGTATCCTAACTATGTAAGGGAACACCATTTTTCTATATTAAAAAAAACCTGAAAAATGGTGCTTTTTTTGGATTTCTTCCTCATTTCAACAAAATACTTCATAAATCTGGATCATGGGTTCATTCTGATACCACTAAAGGGTTTTTTAGTGTCTAATAATTATTATAAAAAGCCACAAAAGTGATTTAAACCCTATTTATAGGATATACCATGCATGATATATGAAACCTATGTGAAAATAGAAATGAATAAATATTGTAAATCTAGTATACATTACACTGAATAGAATATGCCACATCATCATCTCTATATGCGTTTGATAAAGATCACATAAGTCCATCCAAAAGACATCCCCTATCCATAGTGTATCCATGGGTTGAGTGAATCATTCAATGTTAGGATGAGATTTATTACACCTCCATGAAATTCTAGTGCCTCAAATATAAATGAAAAGAATAAAGAGAGTATTTGGGTACCATGATGTTTCAGATAAGCATCGTAAAGACATTCCACCAAACTTTCATTGCACGATAGTGTTAAATAAGCCACAATGATGATCCTTAGGAAATTTCATTTACTCATGCATTTTTAATACATGATTAAATTATGATTAAACTATATCATGTATCTCATGCATGAATAATTAACTCTTACTCTGTTATATCTTATGTAACAAATCCTTAACGATAGACCACATGTAAGAGTGGCTCAACTTGTGGCTACTTCGATGAATGCATGCCTATCGAGAGGTGGAGGTATCATGGAAATAATATTTCCATGATTCCACTCATTATGGATATATAATTAATCATCATATGAATATGGATTTAGGGTATATTCCA
Organism: Viscum album; assembly: GCA_963277665.1. Lineage (NCBI taxonomy): Eukaryota > Viridiplantae > Streptophyta > Magnoliopsida > Santalales > Viscaceae > Viscum > Viscum album. The sequence goes on from OY728156.1 coordinate 1,669,979,038, forward strand.
TTTAGTTTTTAGGTACCACCATATTCTCATTTTGTTTTATTCTTCAATCCTTACTTGTTTATGGTGTTTTTAGTTTTATAAGAGGTGTTAGAGGTGTTTATTGAGGTTTTGGTGGGGTGTGAACTTGATCCTATAACCAATAAGTATATAGTAGGTCTATCAGTGATCTGGTTAGGGCCACGAGCTATCCAAATGGTCACCATCGGTCAGCCCGTGGTGTCGATCTAGCCCAGGAAAGTAAGGAAAATATCATAGTTTTTCACCATTAAAAACCATGTTTTATTTCTTAATCATCCTAATTTGATCCTAAATTAACCCTTAAAAATTTGGTGTCTCTCTTGTGACATATTTGGATCTACCAACCCAATTCCTTAGTGGATCAAAGTGTTGATCGAAGTCATGGTCCTCTTTTGATAAGACAATAATTTATTTGGTCTTAGATCTCCTTCTTCTTCATATCCCAATTATTTCTCACCATTAATCACCCATGAAAATTATGACAACTTTTTGGGTTTGGGTCTCTAATTTATTTCCTTTTAGATCTTACATGGAATTGAGATTTATTTTCTAGATCTCCAATTCCATTGGTAATTTTTTTGGGAATTGTGGTCTTAAGTAATTCATTTGGATTCCTTTATTCTATAAAGTTATAATTTTGGTATTATTGATTGTTAACTATTGGTTTATTATCCTTCCTTGAATCCTAGGATCATCATTCTATTTTTTTTGTGTTTCCATGTGAGTATTGATATTCCAAGTGTTTCATGGTAGGAATTTTCATGGATTGGATTTATTTTACGATCATTTATTTCTTGTTAATTGAATTTGGTTTCTAAATGGTTAGAAAACATGTTTTTTGGATTTATCTAGAAATTGTATTTTGAAATGGTTTTAAAGTAATTAAGTGTGAAATATGGTGGTTTTGGTAAAATTTTATAAAATTGTATTTATCCCATGGTGTTTTTAATAGAAATGTTTTTAAATCATGATTTATATGGTTTTAAATATTAAATGCCTTTGAATGATTTTTATATAGTAAAAATGACTGTGATCAATGATGAGGCTAGGAGAAATCCTTGAGGATGAACTCTCTCCCCATAGATCTGTTCTTATATGTTAATGTGTATACCACATTTCCTAATTTGTGGCAAGGATCCACTCCTAGGAGTGAACTCTTACCCCCTAGACCTATTCTACTAGGGTAATGTGCACACTAGGTGGCCTACCGATCACATAAACCATATAAGGATTCTCATTGACGTAGAATTGGTGTTAACCTAAGGGAATATTTTACCTATTGTTATATTTGAAATGTATGTTTGGAATTTTTATGTAAATTATTTGAAAACATGGTTGCTGGTATGTTTTATAAACTATAAAAGGGGTGAATTTACATAGTTTATATAAATTTTTAAAAAAACTGTATCTCATTCCTTGTATTTATTTATTTGAGAATAATTGGTTTATTTTATAAATTTTGATTATGAAACACTTGGTGAGATACCACCGTGTTGTTTTTATCACACTTTCATACATATTTGATTGTATGTAGATCCTGTTTGGTCTGATATAGGTAAAGTCAAAACATCGCAGATCGATGATAAGTTTTCTTGTTAGCAGGGCGTGGAAGTCTAGAGGTTAATATAGGTCACATAGATTTGGGATTATTTTTAGTAAATTGTTCTTTGGTTTAGCATGTTGGTTCTTGGAAACCTATTTTTTATTCCTCTTATCTCTTTTTCATTGTGGGCTTTTATAGTAATATTAAGATTTTATTTATTCATGTTATCCTATTTATGTTATTTTATGGAAAAATCATTACATAAGGTAGTTCTTGATTCCTAGGTGTTTTTGTTCAGCCTATGGGGATTGGGAATGCCCTTTGTGACATGTTGTAGACTAGATTAAGTTCTTGGTATTTGGGCAATTCAGGTTAGTTCATGAAAAATTGGTATTAAAGGGTGGTTTTTCTCTTTCCATTATCAATATGCATTTTGGGATGTCATGGTAGATATGAGATAGACATGCGGGGATTTAAGGGGTATGTTGAGAGTGAGTGTCTAGATAGGTCTCATCATAATGAGCCTTAAGTTACCACAGGTGGTGGGGAAATGTATCTTTTTGTATTTAGAGTGTTTTGATCCCATACTTTCTTTTTTATATGTTGCTTTATAATTCAAGTTGAATTCTGCTATTTTAAAACAAAATCTATTCTTGGATCTCATGTTATAATGTCTCCTTGTTTATTGATGTGTAGTACCATGCCCCCTAAAATAATTCTAGTGGTTCCTTAGGTGGTTCCTACCAATGAACCTCAACTAGTAAACCATCTAGTTGATCAAAATATCATCAAAGTAGCTGTGTTCACAATTCGATCTATGAACCAAGGTGTGGTACCTTCCCCTGTCTAGGCTAGAGAAGAAAAACCTCAAAGGGATGCAGATATGAATAATTATTAAGAGTTATTTCATCATAAAACACCATCTTTACAAGGGAATAAAAGTATACAAGAGGTGGATGATTGGTTGGGAAATATTTAATGACACTTTGAATTCTTTGTGGCTCATAATTTTTTCAAGGTTATGTGTGCCATTTTCATGTTAGAAGGCCTAAGTAGAAGATGGCGGGACTCGATTTTTTTTGGAATAAAAGCATGAGGTGTTGGATTAGAAATAATTCAAGGCCTTATTCAATGATAAATTATACCTAGATTCTATGACCGTATAAAAATCCATGTATTTTCTTAACCTTGATCTAGGGAATGAGATAGTGATAGAGTACTCTAATCAATTCATTGATCTCACTCTATTATCACTTGAGGCTGTATATAATGAGAAGATAAAGGATTAGATGTTTTAGATGGGTCCTCAACAAAATATACAATCCAAACTCTTCATGTTAAAGATGGAAACCTATGTTGAAGTCGTGGATAGGGCGATGATGGTAGATATTGACTTGAAAGAAAATTTAGGGCTAGTCAGAGTTCCTATTATCTCTAGTGGTAGCTCTGATGGCTCTTTTAAAAGGAATAGTAAGTGAAGAGAGTTTCATAGAGGAAAAAATGGTGATGTTTTTAGAATCATTTTTCTACATTATCATCAATAGTTAATGGATTGAATTATTATCAGTGTGTCTATATGGATAACCCAAATAATTTTTGTATTGTGCCTCAAAAGACCTATAACTTGTGTGGATGATGTGGTCACTTACAAAAGTTTTTTTCAGGATATTTATTCTATGTGCTCTAGAATTGGCTTTTCATAACCTAGAGGATATGCGATGCAGTAAAATGCTTTATGGAAAATAGGTTTCTAGCCATAGGCCCCCTAAACAAAGTGATTACACATAGTGGAAGACTCTCCAATTGAAGTTGATGTGGGTCCCAGAACTGTGAGGGGTGCTACTTATATTAATTTAACCTTAGAGAATGATTTATTTGATATAAGTTCCTCCCACTCCATTCTATCAACTCATATGGTGGATCTTCTAAAAAATAAATTGAAACCCATGCCATTTGTTATGGAATTGGTGATTCCTCTAGGAAATAAGAAGTAGCATGGTTTTTGATGTCCCTCATGCTCTTTCTTTGTGTGCGAGGTAGATATGGTATGGTATTTTTAGTTCTCAACTTGGACCTATTCAATTTTATTACCAGGATTAACTAGGTAATTTCTCATAAGTCTTAGATATATTATTATTATCAGAGGGTGTCTTTTATTTTCCTTGAAGGGAACCCCTGTATGTTTCAAGGAAGTGTGACCCAAGGTCCATTTGAGTGGGACCTTCCCTCCTAAATCTTGTTAGATCATTGTCTTTGTATGTGGTGGAATTGGGACAATAATATTTATATGGTGTTGTAGTCAGTGATCTTCCTAAAGTGTTTCTAGATGACTTTTTTAGGTTTTCTTATAAAGAGGGAAATTGAGTTCTTGATTGACCTAGTGTCAGGAACTAAACTTATATCAACGTCATATTATCACATGGATCACTGAAAGAAATAAAAATTTTGTTGGATGATTTTATATCCAAGGGATTTATACACCTGAGTGTGTCACCTTGGGTATCACCTATTCTCTTTTCCAAGAAGGTTGATGGAACTCTCTGTTTATGTGTTGATTATCAGAAGCTCAATTAAGTAGCAATAAAAAATAAATACCCCTTACCCCATATTAGTGATTTATTTGATCAATTGAAAGGGTAAAAGTTGTTTTCTAATATGTATATTTGGATTGGTTATCACCAACTCAAAATCAAGGAATTAGATATTCAAAAGAATGCCTTTACGAGTAGGTATGGCTATTTCTAATACCTTATGATACAGTTCGACCTAACTAAAGCTCCTACTATCTTTTTGAAATAGATGAATTATATTTTCATATAATATCTTGACCCTTTTTTTAGTGTTCTTTGATGAAATTATTTTACACCCTAATATCAAATAAGTTCATGTGTTTAAATTGAGACATTTTTTGGGGATCCTGAGGGATCATCACCTATATAAAAAATTAACAAAATGATAGTTTTGGATTCGAGAAGTTAAGTTATTGGGACACATTATCTTAGAACATGGTATATCAATTGATCTTGAAAGGGTGATGAAATTCATTTCATGGTAATAACCACAAAACATCTTTGATATTTGAAGCTTCCTAGGTTTGGCTTGATATTATTAGTATTTTGTAAAGGATTTCTCAAAAATTGCATCACATTTGAGTGTTCTCACCTAAAAGTGGGTGAAGTTCTTGTGGGTTTTGATGTATCAAGAATATTTCAATAAACTAAATCATCATTTTAATTTGGAATACATTCTAACACTACCAAAGGCCAGTTAGGGATATAAGGTTTGTTATGATGCTCTGGGTGTAGGTTTGGGATATGTCCTTATGCAAGTTGATCATGTGGTGGATTATGGATCATGTCAACTTTGACCTCATGAGAGGAATTATCCCACCCATTATTTAGAACTTCTAGTTGTTGTGAATGACCTTAAAAGTTGGTGTCATTATCATTTTGGGGAATGGTTTATTATTTACTCTGACTTTAAAATTTTGGGTTACATATTCTTTTTAAAATGAATTGAACCTCCAGAAAAGATGATGGGTGGAATACCTATAGTAATTCAACTATGATATTGTTTATAATCTAGTAAAGGGTAATGTGGTTGTGGATGACCTTAAAAGGAAGTTACCTTATCAGGATGTTAAGTAAGAAAGGGATGAAAGGAACTTGATGCGACTCTTTGCTCAGATGCACATAATAATTAGGGAGGAGGAGTCTGGTGATGTTTTTTATAGTATACTTTTTAAATCCTATATTTGAAATAATTATTCAAGATAAAAAACAAGATAAAAAATTTCTAGATTATGATATATTATTTATATGTTGGGCATACCATCAGTGAGTTTTCTCTCTCTATGGAAGGTTTCCTCTGCTTAAAAAACTAGTGTATTGTTCCATTGAATTCTAGGAATGTCGTGTTGGGAGATTATCATCATTCCTTGTGGGTTATTCATAATGGAAATAAAAATATGTTTTATGATATAAATCATTTATTCTAGTGTCCCTGTATGAAATGGTACATAGCCAACTTAGTATCTCAGTGTTATATATGCCAACAAATTAAGGAAAATCACTAAAATACTTCTACCATGCTTCAGCCTATTATCATTCCAACATGGAAATAGAATGAAATATCAATGGATCTCATTGTTTTCTTGCCACAGTATTCCTATGGTAATAACTCCATTTGGGTGGTGATCAATCAATTAACCAAGTCTACACATTTTATATTAATTCGTGACTCCACCAAAGTGAAAGACTTGGGAAAATTGTATGTGCAGAAGATTATAAGGTTGCATGGAATTCCTACAACCATTGTCTTAGACAAGGAACCTAATTTTACCTCATGATTTTGGATGGTCCTACAAGAGGAGATGGTAAATTAGGTTTAGTTAATAAAAACATATTATCCCTATAAATATGGGATAACTGAAAGGTCTAATCAAATTATAGAGGATAATATCTATGATCATGTATTGGATTTTACAGGTACTTAGGGTAGCCATTTGGGGATGGTTGAATTCACTTATAATAATAGTTATTATTCATCCATACAAATTTCACATTTTAAGGCTTTGTATGGATAACCCTATAATTCACCTCTTTGATGGTCTGAGGTTGATTAGACTTCTTTGATAGGACTAAGTTTGGTTCATAAGACAATGATAAATATCTAGTTGACTCATCAGCATTTGGTGATGGCTCAAAGTTTATAAAATTCTTATGTTGACTGTTATCATCATCATTTGTAGTTTTTGGTTGGTGACCAGGTATTATTGAAATTATCACCCTGATTGGGTCATCGATGACTCTTAAGGAAAGGGAAGCTAGCTCCAAAATATGTAGTAATGTTTGAAGTCATTGAATGGCTTGAATTTATGGCATATCACTTGTATTTACCACCTCAATTACATTTTATGCACAATTTCTTGCATGTGTCTTAGATAAAAAAGCATTATCCTGACCCATGTCATGTCTTTAATTGGTAAGACCTCAATATAAAACCATATTTATCTACAACTGAGTAACTGTTGCGAGCTTTTGACTCTCAAGTGAAGATTCTGTATGGTAAGTCTATACCATTGGTTCGAGTTCTATGTTATCATGGGTCAAAATAACATAAGATGTGGGGGTAGGAGTCTATGATGAGGGATTAGTGGCCTCATTACTTTGTGGACCAACCTTCTTTGAATTATCTTTATGGGGGAAAAGCAAAATGGTGGGGATAATTATAACATTATGTCATTGTTTTTAGGTACTACCATTTGGTAATTTTTTTGTCTTATATTTATAGATACCTACCTATTTTTGGTGTTTTTATCTTTCTAAGAGGGGTTTTAGGTGTGTCTTAACGTTTTGGTAGGGTTTTCACTCAATCCTAAAGCCAATAAGGCTGCAAGAGGTCCACCGGCTAGCCGGTGGAATTTGGACGTGGCTACAACATTTTTATATAGACATTTACTGGATAGTGGGTTTTAAAAAACCTTAAAATGGGATAGTTAGAGTTCAATTATTCTTCCTACACCCACTGACCATTTGTAGGACCATCAGCTAGATGGTTGAGGGATAGTGGGTAGCCGATGGTTCTGATCTGGGTTGGGAAAGTAAGGGAAGTATCCTACTTTTACACCAAAAAACCCCCATTTTATTTTTTAATGATCTTAATTTTATCCTAAATATAACCTTTGGAATTTGGAGGATCTATTGGGATATATTTTTATCTCCCAACCCAATTCCTTAGTGGATCGAAGTACCAATTTAAGTCGTGGTCCTCTCTTGGTAAGTCGATCTCTGATTTAGTCTTCGATCTCCTTCTTCTTTGTATCCCTCTTATTTCTCACCATGGATCTACCATCATAATGATGATAATTTATTGGATCGAGGTATATAATTTATTTCATTTTAAATATATCATGGAATTGAAGGTTCTTGTCTAGATCTCCAATCCCCTTGGTTCATTGTTTGAGAATTATGGTGGTAAGTAATTCCTTTGGTTTTCTTCATTGTAGAAAGTGATAATTTAGATATTCTTGATTGATAATTACAGGTTTAGGATCCTTCCTCAAATCATAATATCCTTGATTCATATTGGATCATGGTTTCATGTGAGTTTTGATATTCGAAGTGTTTCAGGGTATGTGGTTTCATTGATTGGATTTATTTTACCAACCTTGCTTGATTGTTCTTTGAAATTGGTTTCTAAATGGTTGGAAAACATGGTTTATAGATTTATCTTGAAAATTCATTTTATAATGGTTTTAAAGTAATGAAATGTGTAATATGGTGGTTTTGGTAGCATTTTATGAAAATATATTTCTCCCTTGGTGTTGTTAACAAAAATGGTTTTAAAGAATGATTTATATGGTTTCAAAGATGAAATTACTTTGAATGATTTTGATATAGTAAACCCAAATATGATCAATGATGAGATAGGGAGATATCCTTGGGGAGAAATATTTCCCCCTAGACCTATTTTTCTAGGGTAATGTCTGCACCATGTTTCCTAAGTTATGGCAGGTAGCCGCTCCGGTGAGTGAACTCTTACCCCTAGATCTATTCTATTGGTTAATGTGCACACCGAGTGGCCTACAAATCACATAAACCATACAAGGATTACAATTGACCTAGAATTTGTGTTTACCTAATGGAATGTTTTACTTATTTTTTCCTTTGAACTATATTTTTGGAATGTATATGGAAAGATTTTGAAAACTTGGTTGTTGGTATGTTTTATAAACTCTAAAAGGGTGAATTTTCATGATTTATATCAAATTTTGAAAAAACTATATATTATAAATTTTATTTATTTATTTGATTATATTGGTTTATTTTATAAAGTATTCTTATGAAACCCTTAGTGGGATCATACTGGTCATTTTTTTCTCACACCATGCATACACCTTTGGGTGTATGTCGATCTTGTTTGGTTTGTATAGTTAAAGGCAAACGTCATAGGGTGGTAGTGGGTTTTATCATAAATAGGATGTGTGAGTCTAGAGGTGACTACATGTCACATGGAGTTGGGATTATTTATAGTACCATGTAATTCAATTTTTCATGGTGGATTTTAGACACTTATTTTTTATTACTCTTATCTTTTTTCCATCATGGGTTTGTATTGGTATATCACAATTTTCTTTATTCATGTTATCTTTTTTATGTTATTTTGTGGAAAAATCATTCCTTAAGGTAGTTATTTATGACCAGGTTCTTGTCACTAGACTTTGGGGATTTGGAATGGCCTTAGGGTCGTGTAAGGTACATAATTAGTGATTTTAGGCATATCATGTGGGTCAACATGTGGTGTTTTAAATGTTATGTAAAATTTATAACTACATGACGTGTAACAATAATCATTCATAACATGTAATTGATTTTATATTTCTATTAGTACATGTTGTATATATTTTGGAATGTTGTGTAGTCATAGAATCCATGAAGATTATACACTATAGACCATAAAACTACACATCATGTATATCCCAAATTTTCATATAAGATTACATGCCATGTACGTACATAGTATATAAAAATGATATTATATAGAGTGTGAAACGAAATATATCAATTGATAGCTACTCTATGTAAGTATTAAATTATAGAAATATGACTTATATATTATGAAAAATGTACTGTCTTTGTGGAATCCCAAGTACATGCCGTGTACTCAAATAATTTTTTGAAAAAATAATTAAAATTATTTAATTTATTTAAAATTACTAAGGATGGTATCCTTATGCCTCAGAGACTATAAATATAGAATATAAATTTTAAAATAATTAATTTATTAACTTATTAATTCATGAAAATTTATCTTAATTAGCATGGATGGAAATGAATGCTAGAAATACTAAATGTGTTTTCCATTTCATGTTGTAATTGATCACGAGCTTGACCAACCATGTATGTGTTGGACTAATTTTTAAATTTAATAATTTATTTCATGGTTTTATGTGATAATTTATTATTAAATCAAATATCATGATATAAAAGTGAACCTTCACTCCTTTATTATGTTTGGTCCTGTGTGTTTAAGGTTTATTTAATGTAACCCCAAAACCCCGATTCTCCTCACTTTCATGTGAGTAAACATTCATAAATGATGGAGTTCATAACTAGAGGAGATGATTGAGGATCTAAGTCAAGGTGATCAACCAAAGTTATAGGCATGAGAATATAAAATTTATACAACTAGATCCAAGTATAGGCTCAAGGAGTTATTTTCTATAGGGTCAAGGTTATTTTATTAATGCTCATAAACTGAACATTAGATAAAATTTCATGATTATATCACAATTTTATTATATTTTAACTCTGCATGGTTATTTATTTATTTATGTGATGAATGGTTTATTTAATTTGTTTATTTAAATGTGATCTCATAAATTAAATAAGATAACAATCATACTAATATAAATTAAAATAAAAGGTATAATAAATATTTTATCAAGTATAATTAATTACTAATATAAATCCTCACATAAATTAATTAAAAATCACAAAAAGATAAAATAAGACATCATATACTAGTATCTGTGTAAATTATTTTATCATACATGGTTAATTAATTCTATGAGATCCATATTATATTAAAAAGTATGTGAAGAATATAATAAAGAATATTTAAACATAATTACAATAGAATCCCTAAATCAAAATATCAAGTCATCAAAACACCTTCCATCACTTTAGTTAGAAAGCAACCATAGCTCAAAGTTTTGGTGTGGATCTCATCAGAATACATTAAATTATCAATTTGTTCTAATGAATGTATTGGGTTGACTTAACCAAGTTAGCATCAAGAGTATTTTTCCCAGTAGTACTTAGTGTAACTTAGATTCAAGTGTTGAGGAAATATGAGTTTAGGATTTTAGGATTGGGGAGTCTGCTCAATAGATCAAGAAGTTATGAGTTAATTTAGTTTGAATGTAAAACCTACCTAAACAACTTTGAATAAACTGATAAGGCCTAAATTTTAGTTATTTGAAAGGAAATATTGATCTTTTCCACTAGAAGATCTTAGTGACTAGATATTTCAAATTCAATGATGATTACTATTCATATTTGATAAAATAGTGGTAGGATAATTAAATTAAATAATTAAGTCATCATCAATAATCAAGATGAAATAATAAAATCTTCTTTTATCAACTAAAGAAAATGTAAATCAAAAACATTAAATCACTATAATATTTTCTAAAAAAATATAATTTCCTTTCTAGAATAAATTTATGAGAGTGGTACAAAAGCTTGTGTATTGTACTATTACAAGAAAATACATTTCATGTGTTGGAATTCCCCATTCTTGATCAGTCACCTCAAGGTTCAAGTGAGGATGAGAAGTATTCCTCTAGGAGACACGTGGAGGATGCATCAGATTTTTATTACATCATGTCATCAGATATTCCCATAGAGATAAAGATTTAATAAAAGTTCATGGATGGATATACAATTTCGACTCATCTCCAAGAACTTGAAAACAAGAAATAGAGAAAAAAGGTAAATGGCATTGTCACTGCACTATACAAGTGTAAAATGGAAGATAGATACCTATCTATTGATAATGTATTCATGATATAGAATTATATTAATTAGTCAGCAATGTTTAGATTTTATATGTATGATAAATTATCCATTAATCTTATATTATAATCCTTATCATAAAAATTCTCCAAATTCATTGAAAACCTATAAAATGAATAGTATATTGAATCCACTCAAGAATATTTTGACTATGGTTTTATAAGTTGATAAGGATTTGTGGGAATTTTTTTGTTTATTCCTTATGGTAAATAAATTGAATAAAAGTGTTAAAAAACCTATGAAAAGTTTAAAGTCAATGTATCCTTTTCAATATCCATAAAATAAACAAAAGTTTCAAAGTTAGAGAAATGAATGGGATTTTATTTACTTTACATTTGGAAAGAAAGGTCAATAGAATATGAATTGAAATGAATTTACAAAGAATACAAAAGATTCTAATTTTGGTATATTAATCATTGCATCTAATATTTCAATTAAAACTCTAGGGTATTTAATACTACATGTTATTCACATATTCCTATCCAAATATAGGAACCTTGAAATACTAGAAATATTACATAAGTGAAGTGGATCATCAAGTTGTTTAAAAGTCTTGATTCATACATTATCTAAAGGAGATCATAAATTCAAAATAACTAAGTGGATTTATTATTGTAAAACTATTTTTTTATATTGTGCATTACCAAAAAATTTATATTAGTGACTACTTCTAGATAAAATGAGACATTATTTCATGTTTGAAATAAACGTTTTTATGGTATATTACACATAATTAATTATTTAATTATACTCAAATCATAAATATCCAATATAGATAATAAATGGTGAATAGAAAATATAAGACTCAAATATTACCTAGTATTAGAAATATGATTATTTTTCAAGTAAAACTAAAATTAAATGTTAGGGATATACCTAGAAGGGTGTTTAGACACATTGGAGCTAAGACACTTATATATTTAACATGATTACTTAAAAGATTTTAAGACAAAGAAACCCTTTTACATTTAAATTTTTTAATTTAAAAAATATTCTAGAATCAATTCAGCAAGATACATGTGAAATATTATTAGTAGAATCTATAGGTAAAATCATTTACTCCATGATATTTATTTAAAGAGATTTAAGGAATGTGAAAGTGAAGTAAATAAAATTATTGGTAAAAGATATTAGATTCTTTAGGTAGGTTACTTATAGAATATATTGACCTATAATTAAATAATAATTAAAATATAGTATGGATCTATTACTAAACTCACATTACTTTATACACATCATAGGGATGAAATTAGAACAAGTAGGATTGATCATGGGTCTTATAAGTTTTTAAATTATTCTATTACTCCTTTTGAGACATGATTTTCAAATAAAAATGGTAAAAACTTAACCACATGCCAATTATATTGACTAATGGATATCATATAATTAATAATATAAAACAAACCCATTATTCCATATATTATTGTGTCTAGATGTAAAATATTTTTTAAGGCTTATTTTAACAATGAACATGTATGAAGTAACCACAATGTGAATCTTAGTTTATTATCTTATAGGTTACCAAGGATATAAATATCACTAAGATAGAAAATTACTAGTCAATTTAATGACTATATTTCTATTAGAGTGAAGAACATATCTATTTACAATAGTCAGATAAATATAGACTCCAATGAAGTTAAGGCACCAGATTCACATGAGATAAAATAAGAAAATAAACTCTATGAGAATTAGTGGGAGAATATTTTATAGACAAACATACTACATAGGAAAGATAAAACCAAAGAGAGATGGTTTTATAATCATATATTTAGGTGATATATTATTTATTGTAATAATAAATACTTATCCTAAGAGGAAATAATGAATGTAAATAATCTAAAATTTTCAAGTTGATATAAACTCAACACTGGATTCCATGTACTAAAATATTTCTCTAGATTTTGGAATTTCCTATAGTTAATATAAATCATGTTGGTGGGTATTCAAGAAGAATATAGATATGTATGGTAATGTTAGCAGATATAAGGTACAATTGGTTGTTAAAGGTTTCAAGAAACATCAAGGAATATACTATGAAAAAACCCTTTCAACCATTTAATATGTTAAAATCCATTATAATTCTACTTTCCATAAAACCTTTACATGATTATGAGATTTGGAAAATGTATATAAAAACCATTTTCCTTAATTAAAATCTTGTGGATGATGTCTATATGAAAAAACTATAAGAGTTTATGGCTTAAAAGTATGACAATAAGGCATGAAAGTTGTATAACTCCATTTATGGGTTAAAGTAAGCATCAATATCATGGAATATTTATAATTATGAATCCATATGAGGGTTTGGTTTTATTAAGAATAAATGTGTGTAAATAAAGTGGTTAGTGTGAGTGCCAATGTTTTGTAAGTCAATTTTTTTGATAATATATGGAAAATAGATATTAGTTTTATAGTTTATCAAGTCTAAGTTGAATGATATTTATCCAATAATGACTTAAATTAGGGAACCAAATTCATAGAAACAATATATACTAAGATAGATCTATTTGGTTTCTTAGATCAATTCACATTACATACTCTGACAAAGTATTAATAAAAATACAATATAGAACAATTTAAGAAGTGAATTACTGCACATTTCACATTGAATAAAACTCTATAAGATGACGAGTAGAACTCCATGCTCTTAAGATATTTTATCTTACACATATTCCATGTTATGTAATGAAATTTGATATTTCTTATTCTAAGAGAATAATGGGAAAATATCAAATATAACCATGAGTATAGTAGGAAATAAAAAATAAAAAATATCCAATAGTACTTGTGAAATCATAGAGAATAAAGTTCTAGTTACTTGGAGAAATTAGAATGATAGTTATCAAGGGATTATAAAACTAGTTTATATTCAATCATTTTGATCTTATTTCATATTAAGGTTAAATATATAATCAAGATAATCTTTTTAAATTCAATAGAATCCATATATATAAATACTAAGTATGTTGTGGCTTCTTATATAGTTAGAGAAGAAAAATATTATACACAACTATTTGTTTTAGATTTGTATATTTTACTAAGAAAGAAAAATATTATCATAATATGTATTATGATAATATCATGATCATGGTACTAGATAAGATATTATGTGAGTCATATAGAATAGAAAGTAAATATTTTAGAATATCACCTTTTATGAGTTTTTCTCAGAGAAGTGAAGTTCAAGTAAGTAGAGTATCCATAGAAAAAATATGGAAGGCATAATAGATATAACTATATCTCAATAAAATCATGAAATATAATGTGAAAGATAATGAGTTCATTAATGGTAATAGTTAGCTTTAGTTCAAGTGGGAGTCTATTAGAGTTTGTTCCCTAGAATTAATTGACTTTTCACTTACGATTACCTTAAATATAAATAAGTATCTTATCACATAATTACCATTATTCAATATTACATTAATGTGATAATATTTTTAATGTATTGGTTTTTTCCATGTAAATATTTTAAATAAATTAATTAATATTTCTGGATCCTGATATTGAGATGATGTGAGATTCCGAGACCTGGGGAGCCTGAAATTGATATTTGAAAAATATTAATTGTATTAATATCATGCATGCACAATTTTCCTAGAAAAGTGGAATAAATCTTGAATAGTGTCTTGTATTGGAAATATGAGGCCACTATTGAGTTAAAAATACTGATTTTACCCTTGGAGTGACATAATCATTGTCGGTGTTGAGCGTTTGTGAAAAAGTTTCTGCAGAAACTAAAAATAAATAAACAAATCATTATTTTTTTCATAGATGCAGTGAGATAAAGTCCTAATATATAAATACCCCATTATGGATGAGTCTCAAGGTTTTCCACATAACCCTGTAGACCTATAGGGGATCCATTTGAGAGACTTTGGTGAATGACATCAGATTAGAGGATTTGATCGGTACCGCATAGATCATCTACGCCAATGGAGTACGTTGATCTCACCAATGAAATCAATGAAGAATTTTTATTCATCAATGATCAATCGAAAATATCAGTAGAATGTTTTATTTATGCTTTTTCATCCCATTTATTTATCCCATGTCAAATTTGAATCAATTCCATGAATATGAAATTATTCGCGCATGGAAGGTTGATTTATTTTATTGTTGATTTATTTGTTTTTTTAACGATTAATCCTATTTGTTTATCTATTATTATATAAGATATTGAGTATGAAATGAAAAAATGTTGAGGTTAATTCCTCATGTTTATGGTTTATGTTTTTTCCCCCATTTCATCACATGTTCATCACTGGAAATTCCTTTGGCCTACAGTTCAAAGAATAATGGGTATTTGATCAGTGCACAACCATTCTTCGGTGCAAAAAATTAATACCATGGATGTGGCTCATGATCAGGGGCGTGATCAATGTATGATAATTGAGGATAACCAAAGGTATATTATATCTGACCAGTGTTCTTCATTCTTCTTGATTTTAAGTTCGATGATGATGTGGTACAACAACAACACAACTTGAGGTGGTATTTTGTGAGAAAATCAAGACCCCATTTTTAGTGAGTGGAGACAACAAGGATCAGGTAACTGCAGATCCAAGTTTCTTGGTGATAAAGATGAAAGTGATTTCATATTTAGCGGAAACATGAAGGAAATGTGGGTTTTGGAAAATTCCATGGTATACAGAGTGTAATCTGAAGACACATGTCACGTGGGAACCCCAGCTGCGATGCTAGGGTTTCCGTGAAAGAGATAAAATCACACACCATATGGTCCCTACCACATGTTGTATGACCTGTGGATGGCGGATAAAAATGTATCTCATAGGATACATTATAATAAACATATATATGCATAAAGGCAGGAGTAGAGTACATAGGCATGACCCGATACTCAAATGTGACCAGGTACATAGAACAAATTAAATACATGGGAATGACCCTATGTATAAAGTCACTGGAATAGGTACACGAGAATGAACATAGGTAGGTCTGGGATTAGTAGTAAATTCCATTTACCCTACTTACATTCCTCATACTTCTTGTAATATGACTTGAATACCATTTTCCCCTCAGCATGGACTAGTTTCCTTAAGGGTGCATTCCCTCAATTCATCCCTGTGAGGGTATATTATGAAATTACATCTTGAGAATAATATTTCCATTCTATTTAAGTGATTAGTTTAATATATAGTTTTAGGAACCCTCCATAGTCCTAGGATGGGATCCTCTATCATCTTTTTCCTTAGGTGGGGTTCTTGGAACCAACATGATCAATTGTACATGGGTATTGATTCCCTACTTAGTAGTTTAATCTTTATTGGGTTGTTGGTATATCCCATGGCCCTAGGTGTTATCCCCCATTTATGAATCAATTTATTTAGTCTTACAGTGTGTACATACTTATGGAAATACTCAACTATCACAACATCTTAGATGAAATCCATTATTGATATCAGACTCATGGAGTGAGTTCTCCCGAGTGAGGGTGGTTACAGACTCTCAAACAAAATCTTAGGCTGACAATGCGGTTGTGACGTTACCTTGAGACTTATTATTTACCATGAGTATATTTATATATTTTATTTTATGTCTCATACTATTATTAACATATCCTATGATCATATTACTACTCTTGATGCTTTATGCTTAGTGATTTCGAGGTGTCCTACCAGGTATTGTTATACTCTCCCCTATATGGGCTCTGTTTGCCCGTGTCATGTCATATATAGACGAATGAGCATTTGATGAGGTTCTCCATAGACTAAGAGAATATAGAACTTATATTGGGGTAAAAATACCATGGTTCATTCTAATAGTCCTATTTAATTACATTACCCTCATACTATTAGGTTGGAATTATTTATAGTTTTTGGTGGGCTTGTATTTGAACCTTTATACTTTTTAGTATCATTCATCGCACTCTGTTTTTTATATTTAGATGTATAAATAATTTTGGATAAATTTTATTTTAAATTTTATAATTTTACGAGCTTGGATATGTGTGTGTTCATATAGGTAACTTAGGATAAGGTCTCCCATGTGATTGTTATGCTTAATCAACACTGGTCACCTGCCCTTAGCCTATTGGAGGTGGGATTTGGGTAGTCAAACTCCGCTTATCACCAACCAGGTAGTACCTGGTTGGTCGGGTTGTTATAGAGTGGTATTAGAGGAAGGTTTTGTTCCATATTAGGACTATATTTTAGAGTTTTGTATATATGTGAGATTGCTTTGGGTTTTATGGAAACAATGTTAAGTGTTTTGGTTCAAATATCTGGCCAGGGAATCTAATGTTGGTGTGGTGGTTGACATATCCATACACCAGGACTCTCAATACCTACCTTTTTTACTTAGTAAATATAGAAATTGGTTGCAAGGAAAACTTTTTTACATGTATTATATAGTAATGGGTTGTTTTCCATGCCCTTACTGACTCAGCTCCCCTGATATACTCATTGACCATGGTATATATTTTATAATTTTAGGATGCCTCCATGATGATTTCTAGATAGTATTCAATAGAAGGATCATAAGGATGATCCCCTTAGTGAGTATTCTTTGATATAGGGACATGTTCAAGAGGTAGTGCCTCTGGGTGGGTTTCTATCCATACCTCCACCCATGAAGAAGAAGATGGTACCCACAATACAAATGGATGAGGTGCATAGGATGATCACAATTCATGATTTTTAGTATTAGAGAACCCTCAGGTTCATGGGGGATCCAGAACCATAGTTATCTGATTATTAGATAGAGGTGGTTATGTGAGTCTTTCATCTTGTCAGGATTCCTAAAAAATAGATGATAGTCACGGAAGAGAGCCTTCTTCATAGTTCCACATGGAATTGGTGGAACCTTGTGATTCTGTCATATGATGAGGAAACTCTTTCATGGATAGAGTTTGAGCGTATCTTTAGGGAGGATTACTATCCAACTATAATGTGATAAATATGAATCTAGGAGCTTTTACAGCTACAACAAGACAACATGATTGTGGCTAAGTATTCATTGAGGTTTACCAACCTCTCATGATACTCGATAGATATGGTTTAGGATCCATTATTTCAGGCATAGACATTTGAGTGAGGGATACATAGAGACATCTAGACTAGTGTGATACCTTTATGAATTCCTACCTATACTAGGGTTCTAGATCATGCTTTGGTGATAGAGATATTTTAGGCTGAGTATACATTGACAATGGGTTCCAGTAATGGGCACACAGGGGATGAGACTTCAACATAAGGTAACTAATGGTAGAAATAGGGATTCATATGCATGAGATGTTTCAGGAGGCTATCTTAGGACATAAGGTATATGGTTCAAGGCTCTAAATATGGTTCTAGTTAGCATAGGGAGAAGATGTGATACTCTTATGATGACCAAGGATATCTCATAAAGGATTATCTGACCCACTATACTACTAACAAGAGATAATGGATAGGCCATCTAGGTAGAGGTAGTGGTAGGAGAAGGGAGGTATGCAGGGAAGTGAATTTATAATATGATAAAGGAGAGAAACTAGAGGTGGTAGATAGTTTTTCTTGTTGCCACCACCCCCCTAGTAGTCCTCTCCAGGCTTAGGGAGCTAGTGGATAGGGGCGAGGGAAGCTGCAGGACATAGAGGCCTATTATCCAAAGGATTTAAGGATATTAGAGATATGATTTGTGTCTTTTTATACCTTATATTTAGTTTTTATAGACATAGGTTTGAGTTACTCTTTTCTCACTACATCCCTAGTTTGATACATAAAGGTTCTAGTTAATCCCTTACACCTGGAGACTCCTACCATAGATGACTCAGTGATCACACACTTTTTTGAATAGTGTTATATGATGCTTGACAAATAGATTTTATCATGGGATATATTTTTGGTAGTGACTAGGCCTTATTAATTCATCTTAGGAATGGATTGGATATACAACATTATTGCACATATTAAATTTTTTAGGTAGAGGATGTGGTGTGTCCACATTTATGGGATGAGATTTTCCTTTGTAGGTGAGAAGGAGACCTATGTAGAGTAGGATAGGCTCATACATAAGAGAGTACAACAAATTACTCATCATTTGGATAGAATTAACTTTAGAGGAGTGGATTCTATGAGTTATCAATTTCCTGTTGTGGTTTCTAAGTAAGATGATATATTTACTGAGGACGTTCCTAGATTATGTGCCAGGATTACCTCCCCACCTAGAGATGGAAATTATGCATTGACTTAAACCTAGGCAATACCATGATATCTATTCCAGTATATCAGGTGGATGCTGAGGTGCTTCATGAGTTGAGGGTAAAGTTGGAGGACTTATAGAGAAAGGGCTTTGTGAGACCTAGTGTTTTCCCCTGGATAGCTCTAGTGTTGTTCACCAAGAAGGTGGATGAGAGTTTGAGGTTTTGTATGAATTATCAGCACCTGAAATAGGTGATCATGAAGAATAATTATCCACTATTGAGGATCGATGAACTCTTCTATTAGTTGAGAGGGGTGTAATGGTTTTTAAAGATTTACCTTAGATCAAGCTATAACCAGCTGCAGATATGAGTTTAGGATATACTGAAGGGGATATTCATATGCTTCTATGGTCACTATAAGTACTTGGTGATTCCTTTCGGCTTGAAAAACACCCCAAAAGTGTTCATTGGAATCATGAACCGGATATTTTATCCTTTATTAGACCAGTCTTTGTTGGTCTTCATTGATGATATCCTAGTGTACTTAGTGTTTGAGGAAGAGCGCACGATTCACTTGAGGATGGTTTTAGACGCACTCCATGTGCACCAGATTTATAGAAAACTCTTGAAGTATCAATTTTGGATTCAAGAGGAACAATTTATTAGACTTTTTATCTTAGTTTATGGTGTAGTAGTGGACATGAAAAAGGCCGAAGCAATGTCAACTTGGGATCCACCCAATATCATGATGGTGGTGCATATCTTCTTTGGGTTAGAAGGCTACTAAATGAGATTTGTTCCCAATTTCTCCAAGATATAATCACCTTTTACTGATTTTAACCATAATGGGAATCCTATCATGTGGAAAAAAGGTTATATCAGGATTTTTAGGAGTTTCTGTAAATGTTTATGAGAGACACCATCTTATGATTTTTAGAGGAGGGTGTCAAGTGTGTAGTGTTCTGCGATGCTTTAAGGACCAGAATTGGTTGGGTTATAATGCAGAGACATGCGATGATTGACTATGGGTCTTGGAAATTGAGATCACATGAGAATAACTACATGTAATGAAATATTTAGTTGGAATTGGTAGTATTTATACAGAAGTTGTGGCAACACTACCTTATGGGTTAGTAGTTTATCATATACTCTGACCATAAGAGTATTAAGAAAATACTCCCTCAAAAGGATCTTAAATTTAGATATAGGTGATGGCTAGAGTTACACTATGACTATTATTTTAGGATATTCTATAATATTGGGAAGGGAAATGTGGTGGATGATTCTCTTAGCAGGAGATATTATTCCTAGTTATTGGCCAAGGCGTTAGAGCACTTATCCTCTTTATAGTTTTACTTAGTTCAAAAGGATTGTTCTTTATATATATAGTCAATGGATATTACCCAACCACTTCAATAAAGTGTTAGGGATTCCTATATTCAGGATATCGACTGTGAGATCTTACATACTTAGATATCCATTGTATATGATCCTAATGGTTTTTTTGAAGATGGGAAGCATGTTATCTTTTTCAGAGGATAGACTATGGTACCAATGATGTTGTAGGAGGAGGTGATAAGGGAGTTTCATAAATCCCCTTTGGTGGTACATGAAGGTGTGGAAAATATGTATTAAGACCTCTGATGTCAGTTCTGGGGGCCAAAAATAAGTAAGAGTGCAGTGGATTTTGTCTCTCGATACCCCACTTTTCAGTAGGTGAAGGTTGAGCACCAGGTTCCAGCGGGTTTAGCTCAACCCCTTAAGGTACCAGAGTATAAGTGTAATGGAATATCAATGGAATTCATGATAGGTTTATCATGTAAATAGAAAGTACATTATTTTATCTGGGTGATCATAGATCAAATCACTAAGTTGGGCCACTTCTTAGCTATTTGAGAGTAGAGAAGAGATTGGGATGCCTTTACGTGAAATAGATAATATAGCTCCATGGAGTCTTCCTAATGATTTTTTTAGTGTAATTCTCACTTCACATTGTCATTATAGAGAGGATTATAGGAGGAATTTGCGTCTCAATTATGTTTGAGCACATTGTTTCACCTCCAGTCAGATAGCTAGATAGAGCAGACTATTCAGGTCTTGGAGGACATGTTGTGGGATTGCAAGTTGGACTTTGGACATAGTTGGGAGGATCATCTACCCTTGGTGGAGTTTTCATGAAATAATAATCACAATTCCACCATAATTATGACACCATTTGAGGCCTTGTATTGGTGACCCTATAGGTTACCAATTTTTTGGACTAATCCAGGCGAGTTAGAAATCTTGAGCCCAGAGTTGGTGTGAGATATGAAATAGAATATTAAAATCATCTAGGAGTGTATGAGGACAACAAAGATCCATTAGACATCCTACGAGGACTAATGATGGAGTCCCTTGGAGTTCTATGAGGGATACCACATGTTCCTGAAGGTCTCACCTCATAGTGTATTATAGATATTTAGTTAGGGAATCAAGTTATCTCTGAGTTTCATTGAACCTTTCCAGATAATATGCATATTTAATGAGTTGGAATACCAATTGTATTTAATGCTGTAGTAGGACTATGTAAATGACGTCTTACACATGTCATAGTTGAGGATATATGTGCATGACCCATTGCATGTTATCAACTGAGGAAGGCTGGACATCAAGGATGGAGCAACCTTTGTAGAGTTCTTGGTGGAGATTGAGGTTCAACAAGAGATGATCCTTCATGGGTGAGATATTCCTTCAGTGCATGTCTAGTGGAAGCATGGTAATCTTTTGGAGAGCACTTGGGAGTGAGAGACTCAGATATAAGTTCACTAGCCCTAACTTTTTGAGTATTCCTTCCAATTTTCTGGATGAAAAGACCTAAGTTGGGGAGATTTTAATGCCTTATTTTTTTCTATGTAAATATTTTAAATATATCTCATAATATTTTTAGATCTAGGTGCTGAGATTCCATGAGATTTTGGGACTTGGTAATCTCATATTTGTATTTCAAAAATATTAAATATATTAACATCACGCATACATATTTTTCATGAAAAAGTGGAATAACACCTGAATAGAGTCTCGTATTGAAAATAAAATTCCACCATTGAGTTCAGAACACGGGTTTTACCCTAGGAGTGACATAAACTTTGTCAGAGTCGGGCGTTTGTGAAAAAGTTTTCATAGGTTCTAAAAATAAATAAATATATTATTTAATTTAATTTATTTTGTTGATGTAGTGACCTAAATTCATACTCTATAAATAACCCATTATAGGTGAGCCTCAGGGTTAGCTTCATAACAATGAAGACCTATAGGGGAGTTTTTGGAGAGACATTGGCGAATGACATCAAATTGAAGGATCGAATGAGCATCACAAAGATTGTCTACGCCAATGGGATTCATAGATCTCACTAGTGATGTCAATGTAGAATCATTCTTCATCAGGGATCGATCCAAACTATAGGTAGGATGTTTAATTTATGTGTTTTTATCCCATTTATTTATCCCATGTCGAATGTGAATTAATTCCATGGACAAGAATTGATTTTGGCATTGACGATTGATTTATTTTATGGTTGATTTATTTTTTTATTAATGATTAATCCTCTTCATTCATATATTCTTCAATAATGGATCAAGGAAAAAATGAAAAAAGGTTGAGGTTCATTTCTCATGTTTATGGTTCATGGTTTTCTCCCTTGTTTCTTCATATTATCATCATGGAAAATTGTTTTGGCCCACAGTTCAATGAATATCAAGCATTTGATCATTGCACGTTCATTCTTCAGACCAAAAAATCAACATCATGGGTTTGATTCTCTTTATAAAGGGTGAGATTGAGGTGTGATGATGGAGTATGAAGGGAGGCATATCATATTGAACTAGTGTTCCTCATTCTTCCCAGTTTTATGGGTGATGACGATGTGTTATGGTGACGACATGACTTGAGGTGGAATTTTTTGAGAAAATCGAGACCCATTTTCCATTGAGTAGTGATGGTGAGGCTTAGAAAACCCAAGATATAAGTTTATTAGTGATAAATATAGTGGTGGTGGTAGATCTAGATAATGTGTGAAGGGACTGTGGGTTCTAGAAAATTATACAGTACGCAACTTATAATCTAAAGATACACACTATGTGGGACCCCCATGTGTTTCACTAGGGTTTCCATGGAAAAGATAAGAATCACATGTCATGTGTTCCCTACCACATGTTGTGTGACCCGTGAATAGAAGATTGGAGTGTATCATAGGATATATGGGAACATATATGGATAGACACACATGCACGAGTACAATACATAGGCATGACCAGGTACTCATACATGGCTAGGTACATGGAATACCTTAGTCCACAAACATAGCTAGATGCACACAAGAATGACTAGAGGTACATGGGAACAAACACAGGTAGGTATAATATTATAAGTACATGCTGTGTACCCTACTTAAACTCCATGTACTTCTTCAAAGAAGACTTGGATACCTTTTTCCCCTTAGTGTGGACTAGTTTCCTTAAGGGTGTATTCCATCGATCCATCCCAGTGAGGGTATAGTATGGAATTATGTCCTAATCATAGGATTTTGATCCTATCTATGGGATTATTTTCAGATAGAGTTATATGAATCCCCCCCAGAGGCCTAGGATGAGATCCTCTATCATCTTTTTCCCTAGGTGGGTTTTTGGAATCGACGTGACCAATTGTACACGGATGTCGATAACCTACTTAGAGGGTTAATATATATTGGGTTATTGGTATACCCCATGTACCTAGGTGTGATCACCATTTGTGTATCGATATCTTCATACTTTTTGAATTTACTTCCTTATGGAGAGAAATGATGATCATGACATATCAAATGGGTTCCCTTAGTGATATTAGACTCACATAGTGTGTTCTCCCAAGTTAGGGTGGTTACAAACTCTCGGGCAAAATCTTAGGTTGGCAATGTGGTTATGAACATAATTTGAGACATAGTGTCTACCATGATTATATATAGATTTTTTATTTTATGTATTATACTATTATTGATATATTCTATGATTAGATGACTACTCTTGATGCTTCATGCTTAGTTATTTCAAGGGGTCCTACTATGTATTGTTATACTCACCTGTGTATGGGATTTTTCTACATGTTTCATGTTATATGTAGATGTTCGATCATTCAATGGGGTTCTTGGTGGACTAGGAGTAGACAAATCTTATATTCATCTAGATAGATCATGGTTCATTCCAAGAGTAACATTTGACTATAGTCCCCTATTACTAGCATGTTGGACTTCTTTACAGTTTTTGGTGGGCTTGTATTTGGAACTTTATGCTTTCCAGTATTATTCATCATAATTTGATTATGGGATTTAGATGTATTCATTAATTTGGATCAGTTATGTTTTTCATTCCAACATTGTATAGGCTTAGATATATGTGTGTTAATACAAGTACCTTATGCTAAATCCTCCCATGTGTGTGTTATGCCTACTTAGCGTTGGTCCCCATCCCTTGACCTATTAAAGGTGGGATTAGGGTAGTCACACTCATCTTATCACTATCTAGTTAGTCCATGATGGGTCGGGTCATGACAATGTCTTTAAAATATTTTCACATTAATAGGTTATAACAGTTAACCACTATAAAGAAAACATATAGATGCTATGAATATATTATTAAATATATAATATGATCTAGATAACATCATTATGATGATATATAGATGATTTTTTACTATTAGGTGCTAGAGGATAATAATATATTGGGACTTCTTCTCATGAATTTTTCACTTAGTAATCACCAAGAATGGAGGTTATATGGGTTTGCCTACCAATAATAGTTCCACATATTCTAAATTTCATTGTATATTACTCTATAAAAATGTATGTATTGTTAATTAGACTTGATATTATTATTAATTCATAATATAAATCATGTACTTTTATGTATGGATGAAAACTGAGATGATATATTCTTACAGTGCAGTAATATACATTGCATGTGTCATAAGTGATATGAAATTAATTTAATAATTCAAGAAAAGATTTTTTCCTTCTATATTAATGGAAGAATACATCTATAACCCTTTTATTGAAATAAAAATTTCTGAAGAAATACATGGCCATGGTAGTTTAGATAGAAGTTCATTATAAAAATTCAGAGAAAGATAAATCAAGCATGTTGGGTGATGACACAAGTATGCATCTTTTATTATGAGATATAGATATAAAAAGGTATTATATTACATGGTAGTGTTTTTAGGAATATTTTTTCAGTTTCTGCACTAAGTTATTTCTCTATGGGTTCCTTGACATGTTGCTATATTTTGATCTTGGAGTTTAGGTAAGTTCACCCAATTCGCCTGAGAAATAGGCCCAGAGGGCCACACACTAAGTGTATCAAGAATCTCATTAAATTTTATTGAATTCAATAATGTGAATAAATATTATTATTAGTTTTTTAATAAAAATTATTCAAGTAAAGTTGATCACATAAATTCAATCATGATATATCAATGTTTAGAATATGAGAGTTGAATTATATTTTTTGTTTATTTATTCACATGGTAATACATAAATATTTATTTATTCACTAGTTTAGTGAATAAATTAATATAAATATTTATTTAGTTACATGAGTATCAAAATATATATTTATTCATGATTTTATAAAACATAATATTTATTTATTTTACAAACGAATTCTATTTATTAAAATAATTTTTTATTATCAAATATTCAATAAATTACATATAAGAATAAATTAGCCGAGTTAATGGTTCGATAGAAATGAAATATTTTATTTAATATCGTTTAAATGAATATTAATATATTAATTTAATAAATTATATTTAAATCAACATTATTCATGAGATATAATAATAATATTGTTATTAATATTTTTTATAATGTTTTACTTAGATTGAATGTTTAGATAAGGGCCATTATTCCATTATTAAATATTTAAACATAGTATAAATTCCATGTTATATCATTTTATTGGTGGGGTTATTATATAAAACAAATAAATTCTATTTTTAATTATTTAAATCCCTATAAATATTCATCCTCCCATCCCCCAATAAATAATAAAGAGAGAATAATAGAAATCTTTATTGTGATCAATGGAGAATCATTTAAAGAAAATGGTTTCCCCATGCTAACACTCAGAACACAAAGAGCACCGCTCAGAGATTCATGGAGCATGTGTTAATTAATGAAGAAGAATACTCACTTGGATTCTCTAGCACAAGGATAACAAAAAAATTTCATAAATGGAACATTGATCAATTTTTTTATCACATCCAAAGGTAATACTAGTTAAAAATTAATTATAAATTAAATGTTCAAGATCCTCCCTAGAAGATTTCTAGGATTACTTCATCAAGTTCTATGTGTTTTATCCATTGACATCGATGAAAAAAAAGAAATCCTCTATCCAATTATTATATTTCTCCCCTTGATCCTTCACACATTAAAACCATATCCACATACCATATCACAACTAAAATCACATAACCACATCCACATACTATATCAGTATTGTATAAATATAGAAGTACTAACTCAACACATCACTTCCTTATGTCATCGCCAAATAAACCACACTATATATGGATGATAGAGTGTGATAGGGGAAATATCCAACCATATTTATCATCCACATATAGGATATTTAGGGAACACCTAATACCTAAAAAAAGATATGTGAATTGGTAGGGTTTCTTGACTCTGGTGGTACCATGTAAGAAAAAACAAGGAAAATAAAATGGATATATAATAATAACACAAGCCTAACCTAATGTAAAAAACCCAAATCTAGTACCTCAGATCTCATGGTTATTTATCATAATGGTACAAAATATATAGATCACAACACCCTAAATTTAAAATTTTAGTCATCTTATAATATAAGATATACACTTGATCGATTCATTAGAATGGAAATATTAAGTACACTATAAAAAATACATGAAAATTTATTATTCCTCCATTTAATACTTAGATCATACATAATATACTTCCTGATTTTCCAGGGAAATGGGAAAATAGTATAAAGGGAGAGCACATATGCTTGGTATGGGGTAACGTATAATGGAAGCCCACATGGAATAAACATGTCATATATAATATGATAGAAATAAATAGTTAAATAACACCATACATATGATAACATGAGCATAACATAATCCATGGGTGAAATAATAATGGAAATAAATAATCACATGGATAAAAATAAAAAAATATATCATAGTGATGGAATGTATAATGTCAGACATCATAAGGATATCATCAAGGCCTCATTCCAAGATACCATATAGAGGCCCACTTTTTATTTCATGATATTTAAACATTATTCCTTAAAAAATATTATATAAATAACTCTTAAAAACCTTTATAGGTTTAGTGTATTGGAAACTAGGTATATAGTAAAATACATACATTTTACATAAAATAAAACATGAACAAATTTAAACTCTTATTTAAAGTCTTCCTTATTATCCCATCCTAGATAATCTCATCACTTAGGATTTCCTGTGGGTATTTATCAAATGAAAGGGGTGAGAATAAATCCCAGTAAGGGATAAAAAATTTAAGATAATATCATAGGTGAAACATGAGGTATAACATAATATCATGTATATAATAACTTGAGGAATGATGTAAGTACATGAAAATATAACATGAGGCATAAAATAGAAATTTGGTAACAACATAAACATGAGACATTCATAAAAATATCACCAAAGCTCATTACCAAAGTGTCATAAATCATATTACTGAGTATTTAGACCAAGGTATCATAAAAAATTACAAATAAAATTTTCCAAGGTATCATGAACATTTAATCACTAGAGATTACTTCTTTACCTAACGCATTAGATCACTATGAGGGCACACCCTTTATATTTCTATTATTATATGTTCCACATAGATTGAAAATCATATGTTCATATCATTTATAAACTAAGAGTAGGTAATGAGGGTTTCATAAATGGATAAATCCAATTAATAGTTTAATTATACATCAAAATGAATACCCTTGAATGAAAATAGGTTTGGGTATTCTTAACACGAAAATATATCTTGTAAAATTAGGGGTTTATTTCAATAGTGAAACAAGTATAAAAAAAGAATCTTGGAATTAGTTTAATAAGAGGGAAATGAAATATCTCAATAATAAGAAATAATATATACAATAAAGGAGGTTTTTATAAACACTTTACAACATAATAAATAATAAATAAAAATCCTTATACAAAACATGTACTTGAATTGAAAAAGTGGAGGAATAGATCCCTTACCTTGAGAGGATGATTCTTAGAGTTAGAGAGAGATAAATTAAAACCTTAGAAAGAATTTGGAGAGACCATTTAGGGGTATTTTTAGAGTTATTTTTTTTCAAAATGTATTTGGTTTGGGGACTGAGGAGGGAATGGGAGGGTATTTATACTTGAGGAGGGGTGGTTTTAAGGGATATAATAATGATTATTTTTTTATTAAGCCTAACCACTTTTGGGTGGCATTAATTTCAATGAATTTGGTTGATAATAAATTTTGAAAATTTTGTTTAGGTATGATGAATACCTCAACCACCCATTTAAAATTTTCATTTTTATTTTTCATATGTCTTTATCTTTTAATTTTAACCTTTTACATTATTTTACCTATACTACGATAAGTCTTTTTTTACCATGCTAAATTTTTTGTGCCTAAAAATGAAATTTACCTTATTATGTAATTTGGACCTTATAATTCCAAATATATAATAAATAATACTTTATTAAATTTATAAAAGTGATAAAAATTAATTCTAAAATGATACGTGTATAACTCATAAAAATAGTTTGTCTTAGAAAATATAAAAATCATGGTTTTCAAAATGATAAACACGTGTTTCTAAATTTAAAGCATTATTTATTATGTTATTAATTAAATAAATTTTGATAAATAAGTGGTATTGATATATTTTAAATAATTTCCATCTCATTATTATATCATAAGAGTTATGGTATTTTGTAAAAAACTATATTTTTCATTATTTACCAAAAAACTAACTTTTTTAGAAAATTATCATAAATTAACCCTAAAATATTTTTAATGTGACGAATAAAAAAAGGATATTTATTTTATTAAGATAATTATTTAAGTATGATAATATAAACTTTTAAATAAAAAAATACATATTTATTAAAAATTTATAGTTTTTATGAAATAGTAATCTATCTGACCATTATGAACATTAATCAGGACTTCAATAATTTATTTTATCATTTTAAAAGTGTTTTAAAATATTTTTTTCATGAAATTGATTTCTTTTAAAACTTATAAATTTATTATAAAATATAATTTTAATATATTTATAGTTTTTATAAATACAAATTTTCTTTCTTCCTTTATAATCCTAGTGGTCACTTTATTACATCTTCATAACAAACAATAATAATGACCGAATCTCTTATTGATTAAAGGTCATAATGTCCATCAACCATATTGGATAATATTAATAATGCTGAATGGCTATATTTCCCTACAAATAAACAATCATTCTCACTTTATCATCAACTACTTAGAAATGTTCTTACACATATTTTCATAATGTATATTGTTTTCCTAATGCTTCTCTTTATTTTTATGGTCATTATGGGAGGAGTGATATTTATGGAGGAATTCAAGACTATGGAATTTTTTTAGTGAATGTACAATTATTTTTTGTATATATCCCTTTACTGTTCATAATTGAAATAGTTTATATCAACGCATGATGTATAATGTTCTTATGAAATGTAATAGTCTTTTTGTGTATGAATATTATAAAACATAATAAAAAAATTGTTGAGGGGTAAGAGTTCTTTTATTAAGAGAAGAATATTTTTCTGGTTATTACATTCACCCCTTAAGACATTTCGCCCTTAAAATTTTACTCTTTTGTTTAAATAAGTGAGAATATTTTTCCCTTATCACTTCTTCTGGTTCCCAAGTAGCATATTCAAACTTGTAACTTCTCTACAAAACTTTCACTTGTCGTGTTATCTTATTTGTTAAGCTTGTTACCTTATATCAAGAATCTAGATCATTTCCTCTTTATATAACAAGTAAGGATCCAATTATAAACTATTAATATCAATTATATGTGTTGATTTAGACATATAATTTCTCAATAGAGACATGTGGAAGACATAATGAACTTTATAACTATTTGGAGGTAGTGTTAATTGATAGGAAGCTGCTCCAAAACACTCTAGAATATCTTATAGTCCAATTTAACTTGTAATTAGTTTCCCCTTATTTATAAATATCATAACTTTTTTCTATGGTGATATATTGAGAAATAAAAGGTCCCCAACATTAAATTTCATGTCTTTTATTTAATTGTCTGCATAACTCTTTTGTCGACTCTCAGCATCCATAATGTGTTTCTAAATCACTTATATATTTTTTGTAGTCACCTTCACAATTTATAATCCCAATAGTTTCCCTTCTCTACTTCATACCAATATATTTGTGTACTACACCTATTTCTATGTAGAGATTCAAAATTTACCTTCTGAATAAACAAGTAGAAACTATTTTTATAGGAAACTTAAACAAGTGAAAGATATTTGTCCCAACTACCTTGAAAATAAAGATAGATAGCCTATAGCATGTCTCCCAATGTTTTAATTATCCGATCAAACTACCCATTAGTTTGAGTATGATAGGGTGTGCTCTAGTTTACTTTTGTACTCATAACCTTTTGAAGTACCCCCCAGAACTTAGAAGTAAATAATAAATATCAGTTAGAAATAATCAATAGTGTTACTCCCTAGAGTCTCACTACTTCTTGAATATAGAGGAAAGATAGGCTCTCAAGGGGGAAATCCTCACTTATGGTTAATTAAATGAGAAAAATTTTCTAACCTATCGATGATTAACCATATAACATCATTTCCATTAGATGTATTAGGAAGACCCATGACAAAGTCCATAATGATTTTGTCCCAATTCTATATAGGTACAGGTGTTGGTTGCAATACCCCTTTGGAAAGTTGTCACTCTTCCTTCACTTATTGAAACACCAAGCACCATGTAACATAATTGAAAATCTCACTTTTTATATTATCCCATAAATAATTATCATGAAGGTCCCTATACATTTTAGTACTTCCAAGATTAAGAGAGAATTTAGAGTTATGAGCTTCATACACCATCTCTTTATTTATCTCTGTAATAAATGGAATACATATCATTATACCAAATCTCAGTACTCCTTTATCAATATTGAATTCAGGAAACATCCCATTTTTCATAGCTTATATATTCTTATTCATAAAAGGATCATCTCTTTGATATTTATTGATCTTCTCTAGAAATAGTAGTTGGGAAATAATTTGGGATAGGATTGATAATGTATCTTCCATAATGATTCCCATTTCCAACCTCACCAGTTCCTTGATTAGAAGATCTCCATTAACTACAATCGTTTAAAGACCACCAATATCTTTCCTACTCAATGTATTTATTACTCTATTTTCTTTTTGAAGGTGATAATTAATTGAATAATCATAGTCTCTAAGAAGTTACAACCATCTACTTTATCTCATGTTTAGTACCTTTTGTGTGAATATAAACTTTAAACTTTATTGGTCTATGTATATATCACATTTCCCTTTAATGATTTTGCCTCCAAATATTTGAAGTAGAAACAACATCAGCTAACTCCAAGTCATGAGTAGGATAATTACACTCATGAGTCTTTAACTATAAAGATGCATAGGTGATTAATTTATCATTTTACATGAGGAAACATCTATTTACTTTTAGAGGCGCACCACTATAGATTAAAAAATAATTCTCTAATAGAGGGTAAAGTTTTAATAGGTGAACTAACCAACTATTTCATTATTTCTTGGAAGCTCTCTTCGCATTATTTAATCAAAATAAACTTAAAACCCTTTGAGTTAACTTAATAAGTGGATTCAAAAGACATGATTTTTTTTCAAAAACTATTTATAGTACACAAATAAACTAACGAAACTATGAATCTTATCCATTATTGTTGTATGAGGCCAATTCTATACAACCTTAGTCTTTGTTATATCCACAGAGATTACTTTTATGATACAATGTGTCCCAATAATGGAACTTTTTATAACCAAAACTGACATTTACTAAATTTTGAAGAAAGAATATATTTCTTTAGTGTTTTTAATATAACCCTAAGGTGTTACTCATGTTCTTCATGAATTTTAAAATATATTAGAATGTCATCAATAAATACTAATATAGATTTATCAAGGTATTCCCTAAAAATTCTATTCATAAAATCCATAAATATCATGGGATAATTAGTTAGACCAAAGGGAATAACAATGAACTCATAATGTTTATATCTTTTTTAAAAAACTATCTTTGGGATACATTATTTCCTCACCCTCAGTTGATGATATCCTGATCAAAGAGAAATATTAGAAAAGAATTGAGCTCTATAAATCTAGTCAAACAAGTCATAAATTCTTGGAATAAAGTATTTTTTCTTTACTATGATCCCATCAAGTTATCTATAGTCAACTCACAACTGCATTGATCCATATTATTCTTAATAAAGCAAACATGTTATCCCCATGGAGACACACTTGGATAAATAAAAACCCACCCCAAAATATCTAATTGTTTCTTTTTCAATTCTTCAAGCTCCATAAATTACATTATATATCCCGTCTTGGATATAAGATTATATCCAGGCATGAGTTCAATGGATAATTTTATCTCTCTTTATGGGATATGTCTAGATAATTATTTAAGAAATAAATCAATGTATTCCTAAAAAATTGGTATAAATTAAATCTTTTTAATTTCCATTTTTTCCACTTCTTCACCAATGATTTCCATTAATAAATCTATAGGTGATAGTTATTGACAAAACTCACACTGAGATATCTCTCATTTGAAAATGATTTCAGGTTTCCCCCCTAAGAAAACTAAAATTTCCTAAATTTTTCAATTGGTCTTGGAATTAAACTTTTGGAGATAATCTGTCCCTAGTGTTAGGTCAAATTCCACCATTGAAATGACTACTAGATTTATGATGAGATTATTATAACCGAAGTTAATAGTGGAATCCCTATATACTATTATGGATTGAATAGATACTCTAGGGGTTTTAACTGATAAAACTTATTCTAAAAGATTTGGGTTTGATTATATATTCTTTTCAAGCTTAAAACAAATAAGGCATTGAACTAGATAAAAATAGTGTATTAGAAATATCTGAGTGAACAAAAAGTGTACCTGATACAATGTCATTTGGAGCCTTGAATTTAGCCATCATTATAGAAAAATAATGACGTTTATCCATCAACATATTCTTGAATTTATTGCAATTTCCCTCTACCATTCCTATATTTTGGATCAGGTTGGGAAAATTACTAAGATCCCCATAGTTTAAGCATTACACCATAAGATACACTTGCACCATCTTCCACTTTTAATTAGAATTAGGATATAAGGTTTTACATATCCTAATTTTTTTTGAACAATGTGGCTAGACTTTTCACATTTGTAGTACTTCCCACATCCTTGAAGACAATTCACCAAGTTCCTTTTTTACACAGTTGTCACATAAGAGAAGTTTTAGTTAATTTCACTCTTTGTCATGGTTAGGATTCTTCCCAAGGTTTTATATATCCTTATATTTTTTTCCTAAGACCATTTTTCCTCCCCAAATTCTATATCCACCTTGAATTCACATCATAATATTTCCTCATAACTCATAAAGTCCCATACTGCTAAATCTTTCCATAAATGAGGTCTCTGCCCACTAAATAATTAATTGATATTCCCATCAGAATCGATCAAAAATCTTAAAGAATTATGTTATGGACTTATGATGTTCATCCCATAAATTACAATAGATCTACCAACCTTTTGATTTAGCTCAAGGAATTCTATTTCCATATTTGTTCATAGGGTGCAAGGAAAATAATTTTTGAAAAATATATTTTTGAAATATTCCCACTTTATAACATCAATTTATTCCATGGGGTTGGTGTTTTTGATCAATTTACACATTTGACCAGCTTACCCCTATAAATTATACACAACCAATGTGACCTTATCTTTCTCAGAATAATGTAGTGTATAAAATATTTTTTTGATAATATTTATCCACTGTTCAGCAATCAAAGGGTCAAAGGTTTTGCAAAAGGTTAGTGGTCATTTATGCATGAAGGATTCAACTGATATTTGATCCATCCTAGGTAAAGTAGAGTGTTCAACATGATTCATAAAATTGGATAACATTATCATGAAATTTTAAACTTTTACTTCCATAATATTAGGAAATCCATCACTAACTTTCCCATATCTACCTTCATTCACATGAACCCTTATATATTCATCCATTCTATAAAAAGTAGAGCTAAAATAAGAAGTAAAATACTTTTAAGAATCACTAATACAATACATTTAAATGGATAGTTTAATCCTATAGTTTTTATAAAATTGGTAATCTAGGATCATATAATTTAATATTTTCTTTCTTTTAAAATAAAAATTACACTTTATATACATCTTTTCATGTTGGTTTGTAAAAATATTATGATAAAAAAATAATATCCCTTGGGAGTGTCAAAAAAATTGTATAATAATACATATTTTTTATAAAATAGGTGAAAAAATGGGTCAATTATTAATGTTTTATTTTTAGGGTTATTTCTCCTAGGTATAACTATTCAAGAGCCATATCCAGTTTTTGTATCTAGAAAATGATTTCATTTCTTGTAAAACTCTAAATTTATAATTCAAATTTTTATGAAGTTTTCCTAAATTTATACTTATATATAGGGATCATACTAATGTTTTCTAGTCCTAATTTATATAAATAAGTAAACCATCCTTTTATACCAACTATAGTAAACCACCTTTTATTTCATGATTTTTAAATATTATTCCTTGAAAAAAATTACATAAATAAATCTGATGAACCTTTTTAGGTTTAGTGTATTGGAAAATAGGTGCATCATAAAATACATAAATGGAACATAAAAGAAAACATAAAAAAATTAAAAATCCTCTTGAAATACTTCCTTATTACCCCATACTAGATCATCTCACTACATATAATTTCTTGGGGACATTTATCAAATAAAAGGGGTGAGAATAAATACCAGAAGGGGATAGAAAATTTAAGAGAATATCATAGGTAAAACATGAGGCATAACATAATAACATGTACATAGGAACTTTAAGCATTATGTAAGTACATAAACATATAACATGAGGAATAACATGGAAATGTGGCCACAACATAAACATGAGACATTTGTAAACATATAACTAATGTTCATCACTAAGGTTTCATAAAGAATATTATTAAGAATTATGAAAAAGGAATCATAAAAAAATACCAAGGAATTATTCCAAGGTATTATTAAAATTTCATCTATAGATATAACTTCTTTACCGAATACATTGGAGCACTATTTGGGCACACCCTTCATATGTCTAATATTATGTGAGCTACCTCAATTGAAAATTATAAGTTCATATCACATATAACCCATGAGTATGGAATTTAGGTCTCATAAATGGATTTTCCAAATAAATAGTTTATAGATACATATAAATGAATACCCTTTAATTAAAATAGGGTTGGGTATTCATGACATGAAAATAAATCTTAGAAAATCAAGGGTTTATTTTGATAGCGTAACAGGTATACAAAAAGAATCTTGTAATAGGTTTAATGACAGGGAAATGAAAGATATAATTAATAATACATAATATATAATATAATTTGGGTGTTTAAAAACACTTGAAAACATAATAAATTAGAAATCAAAAGCCTTATATGAAACAAGTACTTGAATAGAAAAAGTAGAGGAAGAGATCCCTTACCTTGAGAGGATTCTTCTTAGAGCTATAAAGAGACTACTTAGAACCTTAGAACCATGTTAGAGAGAAAATTTAGAGGTATATTGAGATATGTTTCATTATAAATGGATTTATTGTGGAGATCTAGGAGGAAATGGGGGAGTATTTATACTTGAGGAGGGGTGGTTTAAAGGGATAAAAAAATAATTATTTTGTTATTAAGGCTAACCACTTTTGGGTGGAATTAATTTCAAAGAATTTGGTTGATAATAAATGTTTAAATTTTTTATTGGGGATTATAAATACCTTAAAAATTCAATTTAAAATTATAATTTTTAGTTGTCTTATGTATTTAATTTTTAATTTTAACCTTTTACATTATTTTACCTATACTATGACAACTCTTTTTTTACCTCGGTAAAATTTTTATGCCTAAAAATAAAATTGCCCTTAATACCTAATTTTTAAATTATATAGATAAATATTCAATCCATTTTAATTGATTCAATTTATAAAATTGATAAAAATTAATTCTAATATGATACACGTATAACTCCTAAAAGTTTTTTTAGAAAAGATAAAATTGTGGTTTTTGAAAATGTTAACCATGTGTTTCTAAATGTCCAATATTATATATTATGTTATTACTTAAATAAAATTTTATCAATAAAAAACATTAATAAATTTTAAATCATGATCATATCATGATTATATCATAAGTGTTATGGCATTTCAAAAAAAAATGATTTTTTTCACTTTTTACCAAAAAAATCAACCTTTTTTAGAAAATTAAAATAAATTAACCCTAATATAATTTCAAAGCAATGAATCCAAAATGATATTTATTTTATTAAGATAATTGTTTTATATTATAATTATAATTTTTAAATTTAAAATCCTTATTTATTTAAAATTAATAGTTTTTATGACAAAATAATATGTCTGACCGTTATAAAAATTACTTAGGATCTCATTAATTTAATTTATCATTTTAAAAGTGTTTTATAATTTTATTTCATGAAAATAAAATTTATTTCAAATGCCTAAATTTTTCATAAAACATAATTTTAATATACTTTAAATATATTTTTAGTTTCCAAAAAACAATTTTTGTTTCTTCCTTCGCAATCCCAATGGAAACTTTATTTCATATTAATAATAAATAATAAAAATGACCAAAATTATTATTAATTAAAGTTAAAAATTTACATTGGATATATTAGAAAATTTTTATTTACCTATAAATATTTTATCATTCTCACTTCATCATTCACAACTTACAAAGGTTCTTATATATACTTTCATAATATCTATTTTTTTACTAATGCTTATCTTTATTTTTATAGTCATTATGGTAGGAGTTATCTTTATGGGGAGAATTCAGTACTATAGAATTTATTTTAGTGAATGAACCATTATTTTATGTGTATATCCCTTTATTATTCCTAGTTGTAGTAGTTCATATCAACACATGACGTGTAATGTTATTATGAACCATAATAGTAATTTTGTGTGTGACTATTTTAAAACATAATAATTGTTTTTCAAGAGGCAAGAGTTATTTAAATAAGATAATAATATTTTTAGGTTGTTACACACCATACATAAATGGGTGTTCATATGCTGAACACCCAAAATAGTTTATCTCATGAGTCATATCAATACATTAGGGGGTTATATAATTTTAAGCTCCACAAATCACTTAATAATCCTAATACATCCATCACATGAAAATTAATACATGAAAAATTTATATAATAATTTCACCAAAGGAATTTCTTACATAAACAAGGCTTAGAATGAAAAATAATTATCTGTATATAAATATTGTGTATATATGTTATCAAGATTTCCCTAGTTAGAGAAATAAAAATGAAGTATAAAGAAAAAAATATATCATAAGATAAATAGAGAAATAGGGTGATAGGGAGATATAGATCAATAGAGAACATAAGTAAAAAAGTAGAAAAAGAGTGGGAGAGTCCCTTTACAAACAATGTAAGGTAGAAACTATAAATGTAAAAAATATGTAAGAAGACACATAACAACTATAAAACTAATAGGAAATAATAGGGTACTCATTTAATAAATTTTAGATAAGATATATAAGATATGATATATAAAAAAGAAAAATAATACTTAAAAGAATGGAGACTTGGAAAAGAAACCCTTACCCCAAGTCTAGAATTTCTTTGGGTTCCATTATAACCTATTGAGTGGTTAAAATACCAATGTTAATGGAATATTATATAAACTTATTAATATTTTATTCATATATTATATCCAATTTATTATCATATATTATTTATTTATTTTATTGTATTTTCTCAAGTTGATCGTTTGAGGTTGTTTAGTCCATTATTTTCTTAAATCATTTCTATATAAGTATGACGATTAAAAATATTTTTACAATGGTTCCATAAACTCCATAAGTGTAAAGTTATTGTTTTAAATTTCATTTCAGTTTCATAAAAGTTTTATGTTCGACAGATAGTCCAAAAATATTGTGGATAAAAAAATGTGTCTCGGTAAACACATTTTTTGGTAGATAAAAATGATCATAATTTTTTATTTTTAATAATAATAATAATATATTTTATTTTAATTCTAAAACCTCAAACCTAATTTAAAATTTTATTAATGTCATAAATATATATGAATTATTTTTTTAAAATCATTTTTAAACTATGGTAGTGAGAACTTCATTGTTCACATAAGTGGAATGGACCTACAAGTGTGTTAACATTCTAATTGAAAATGATTAAAATAAATAAAAAGAAATAAATACATGGATTTCATAATTATATTATAATAGAATTATTATATTTATTCAATGGTATTAGAATTATTACTTTTATATTTATAGGGTAAGAGAAGGATGAAAATGAAAGCATTTGGATGAGATGTTGTTATCTTTTATTTGAGGAACCTCTATTAGAACACCCCTTAAGGATTTAATGGATAGTATTTTGGCTAGAATAGATCTTTCCCAATAATTATAGTCAGGTTTAGGGATATATTTTGGTATTTTTTTTAGAAAAGTAATGTGTTTTTAAAGTGATGTGATATGGGTGGAGGATGGGTATTTATAGGTTAAGGAGATAATTTTTTTTGAATGAAATATTAATTAAATTATTTTTTTTACTCAAAACTAAGAATAGTATTGATTTTTGTGACTAGTATAATAATTTATGAAAGTAAGGATGAACCAAATGTCTCTTAAATCATCTAGTATGTACCTTTTTATATATTTAACTTATAATTAAAAATATAATATTTTACTGTAGTTCATCATTCAACTCTATATTTCACTATTTATGTAAATTAAAAAAATTCAACATAAACTAATTTCGATTTGATGATTCCAAAAATGAAATCCATTTTTAAAAAATACATTTATAAATTATGAAATTATAATATTTAATTATAGTATAAAAACTAGTGTTTTACTAAATAATAAAAAACATGATTTACTAAAAAATGATATTTATAATTTCATTATATTACATTGATCGAGTAATTATTTTATAATATATTGATACAAATTTTTACTTAATTTATTATGGTTAAACATTAGTTATAATTTTAGATCATTAATTTCCCTAATGTACATTTTATTATTCCTAATGATCATATTACTTTTCTAACGGTCAATTTACCATTCTAATGGTCATGATACTATTATAATGTTACTATTTAAATGATTATATAATATTTTCATCCTATAAATACCACTTATTTTCATTATTAATCATCAAATCAATTTTTTTCAAGGTCCTCTAAACTTCCTAAAATTCCAATCTTATTTCTAATTATTTTTTTCACATTGGTGTTTGCGGGTGTGATATTATTAAAGATCAAGATCCTATGGATTTATAAATTATAGTCATGTTGCTTAATTTATTTTTATTACCATTTTTTACAATTTTAATTTTACAGAGTGTATTTATACATAATATATAATGTTCTATATCACCAGTTGTAGTATTTATAGTGAAAAAAACTCTATAGTTATGTTGTATTACTATGATGAAATAAAAGGGAATGTGTTGTAATAAAATGTTTATTGATTATATAAGAATATCAGGTTTTAAATTCCATAATATTACATAATTTCATCCTTTAATTTTTTTATACAATAATCCATGAAAAATTGAGGGCATTTTTTCCTCATTACTTCCTTATGATCCCATGTCACTTCCTCCAACTTGTGATTCCTTCAAAGTACCTTCATTAGTCAAGTTATCTAATTTTGAAACACTTTTTATCTTGTATGAAGAATATAATAGTCTATTTATCATAGGATAAGTCTAGATATATCTCAATTTATTATACGGTGAGTATATGAATAGGAATTTGAATGTACTTCCTTAGAAACAAGACATGGAAAATATCATGTACTTTATAAAGGTTAGGCAGCATAGGAAAAAAATTTCATACCAGGACTAATTACTTCCGTAATATTAAAAGGCCTAATATATATTGGACTTATTTTTTATTTCTTACAAAACCTTATTACTATATTCTATACCCTACTTGAAATTCCACGTCCTTACTTCAATTGTCATTATATTTTTTCTATAAAATTTGAGATATATTAATATGATTATGAATAAATTTTACTTTCTCAATTGAATCCTCAAATAATTATAGATTGACTATATTTATTTCCCTAAAATCACCATGGTAAGTTAGAGTAACCATAAAAATCTTCATAGAGTTCCATTTGAATTTTGGATTGATGCTATTATTATTTATGAATTCTAACAGAAGTAGGATATGGTCCCAAGTTCCTTGGAAGTCAAGGGAGAATAACCTTAACATAACCTATAATGTTTGGATAGTCCTTTTAAACTACCCATCCATTTGAGTATGATATGCGGTGGTAAATTTTATCTTATTTTTTAATTCCTTTTGGAGACTCCTCTAAAATTTTAATATGGAATAAGGTTCATGATCAGATATAATTAAAAGTGGTTCACCATGAATCCTTAAAAAATTATTTAAATAATTTGTTAAAAATTTCTTAAGTGGAAAAAATACTCCCTTATTACTAGTAAATTAGTAAACTTTGTTAGTTTATCCATGATAACCCATTATTAATCATTCCTATTGGATGTCTTGGGAAGTATGGTGAAAAATTACACTATAATATATTCCCACTTCCACACTGGCATACAAAGAGGTTTCATGATTTTTTTTAATTTGTCTCCCAGCCTTTACTTGTTGGAATATCAATCATCTTAAAATATAGTTAGTAATTTATCACTTCATGTTGTCCCACCATAAGTGTTATTATAAATCCTTATACATTTTGGTGATACCCGTATATATAGAGAAATTTGAGTTATGTGGTTTATCCTAAAATTAATTCTTTATCTGTAGTTCTAATGGTAAGATAATATCTTTCCAAATATCAAAATTACATATTTATAGGTTAAGTATGTAAATTTCCTATCTTTTATAGTTTTTACCATTTTTACACCCATTTCATCTTATTGATACTTATTTATTTTTTCTAGTGATGATGGTTGGGAAATTATTTGAAAAATTAATGATTTTTTTAACTTCCCTAATAATTTCCATGTGTAACATTACTATATTAAGGAATATTAGATCCTTATACACCCTCATCATGAATAAAAATCCATTATAATTCATACTTAAAGCATTTATTACCTTGTTTTCCTTCCCAAGTCAATAATTTATTTTACATCCATATTCTTTAAGTAGTTTTATGTGGATTTATTTTATACATTTTTGTTAAACATTTTTTTAATAAAATTTATTATTTTATTATGTTTGAAATGTGCTTAAAATGATATTTTTTTTGTCAAAAATCCTTTGTGAGAAAATTATATTCTTCAAAAAAATTTATTAAAATATTGAATTTTGGTGATTAATTATTTTAACTATTTTGGGTTTAATTTTTATATATTTTTAAAATAAAATTCTATGTGTTTTTGGGTAGTTACATTTTGAATTATTAAATTTTAAGCTGTTTATTGTTTGCTAAATGGTGTTTGTTTGAATTTTATTTTTAAAAATTTTGATTAAAAATGATTTAATTAGAAAAATTATTGATATTGGTTGTGTTTTGAATATTATTAAGTTTTTTAAATTTTAATATTATATATACCATAGAAATTAAGTTTAATGTTACACTAAGAAGATTTTAATATTATAAATTTATCATTTATTCTCATGTATTGAATTTTTATGAAATAATTTTAATTTTACTATTGGTGATTAAAAAAGTTTCATGAACTTCAGGAAAAATTTTAAAATACAAAAAAACCAAAGTATACAATTTAATATAAAAGAAGGTGTCTTACCGTGATGAAATCATATGGAACATGTAATAATCATATGGTTAGTGATTTTATTTTTGGTTTGTATGAAATCTTCCTTTGTGACTGTGAGATTTTTGGCATCCCTAACATCATTTTTGGGAGTAAGACAGTAGACTCACATGGCCATCATATTGCTTTTTGTTTATGATTTTTTTGGCCTTAGAGAGTTTCTATTTTGTGTATCTGAGT
Organism: Viscum album; assembly: GCA_963277665.1. Classification (NCBI taxonomy): domain Eukaryota; kingdom Viridiplantae; phylum Streptophyta; class Magnoliopsida; order Santalales; family Viscaceae; genus Viscum; species Viscum album. Next base: position 1,670,021,688 of record OY728156.1, read on the forward strand.
GTTATTATGTGGGAACAATTACATATATACCAGGAAATAAACTACATATATTTTCTTAAAAATATGATACTAAATATGTGTTTTGGGGAGGAAATTAATTTATAGAGGCATGAAGTTTGATAAATCTCATCATTGGAAATAAATTTATTCACAAGGAAATATTTTAAGGAGAATACAATTAATAAACTTAAAATTTAATCCTAAATGAGGAGGGGGATTCTCAGTAATGTTCTTAATATCCATAACTTTCACTTGTAAAATATTTATGGATTGGTTCATGTAAGAGATTCTTGTAAGGGGGGATTCATTTATCCCATGTGGTTCTTTCAAAAAGGGAATCCTGCATAAATATTATGTAGTGTTAGCCTTTAAACTTCCTTACCTTGTATAGACCCCACCTATCCACATAAAGCATAAATATTATACAAATTTGGTGATTATTAAAATATATTTTTTATCTTTCTAATGATTTAGATCTGCATAATATTTGAATTTGGGGTATATTTTTTTCAAGGGATCCTTCCTGTGGGTATTCAAACTTCCTTGGTGACTCAAAATATCTCACTGACACTTTCATGTCCAGACCATAACCTCAAGAGGTCAAACCCTTAAAAGCCTCCTATAAAGCCACCCAACATGAATGAGTGGATCATCACCATTCTTGATGTAGTTAATTAAATAATTTATTCCTTTGATAATGTGGATTGAACATCCTGTGAGGGATCTACTCCTAATTTTTATCCTTGATGGTTAGACTCCTTGGAATACACTCAATCATTTATTCCTTTGGTAAGATTCCTATTTTTAGGAAATCAGTGAATGATTTCATAGTTCAATATACTTATATAATTTTATATAGTTATCCAAATCTTTCTCTATATCTACTAGGAACATGACTATCTCTCTAATTAGAATACCTTCTCTAATAAATAATCCATGAATATGAAAGGTCCATGCATGTGTAAGTCCCACACCAACAATAGTTAGTTTCCTTTAATTAGAAGTCTATTTGGAATTATTTTAAACTTATTGGAATCAGTCTAAGATGTATAACCTTAAAATACAAGACATAATGGTACTGAAAACACAACTAAAAATGGAACTTCATTGTCCATGACTACATGTCCTTACAAGGAACCTCTATGACCTTTTTCACTAACCTTAAAGGTACGATGCACCTAGATTAATGGAACTAGACTACATGAGTTTTAATTTCATTATTATGGATACATAAGAAGACCTTCTCATGGGATCAATCCAAAATCCTCTACACTCACCACCTTATTGGATAGTGAATAATTATAGAGTGCTCAACTATGTGTATTTAAACCATAGTATAACTAATCAATGAGAGATAATACATAGAACATCTGATATATACAAGTGTTAATATATAAATCAACCAATTTTAAGACAATAGTAACTAACATTGTTATAAGGAAGGTTTTCATGAACATGTATTAAATCTATAAGAGAGTATCAGACTAGAAAACAATACCCTTCATGATATGAGTCAACGTTTCATACTATCAATATCACTATGCTATTTGAAACATTTTTAGTTTTTCCTAACATCCAACCATATTTGGAAAGTGGTACCATAACTAAAAAAATGTAGACAATAATGCATAAAGAATATTAAATGGTGAAACTCATATGAAATTCTTCACTCAAGAAAGAGGCTGATTAATCATTCACTCTTACTTGTGATATTGTAATAATGTGTGCCCTGTTTTTGGTTTATTCCCTCATCTCCCTTTTCAAATTCAAATGGAATAATTTCTTAGTACATTGAAAAAAATCAAGTTCCCCAAAAAATATAGGGCCAAAGGAGAATCAACATGGGTACTTGTGAACCACCAGCAAGTGACTCCATGTATTCATTCCTTGATCTTGAATAATTTTGTTATCCCTCAACCTCAATGGGTCTTGTCACCCACCCAAACATTCCAATTCCAGATAGTGAATGAAATAGTTTAGGAATAGAACCTTAATGGTTCTATCCCAACCATAGAGGTGTCTTATGAAATTCTTTAAGAGATAAATTCTTGTAATCCATTTTGTTAATGACAAGTCAAAAATAGACAAGTGGCCCCTATCACTACATCAAACTACTTCAGGAGCTTATCTATCAAAGTAACATCTAAATTTATTTTCTTAGTTAGTTGGAGGAGGATTTCCACTATACACTTAAGGTCACCATAGTTTCACCTATGAGGTTACCCTAATGAACAATTCCCACCACTCTCTCCTTTCAACCTCTATCCCTCAGGAGGTTGTAGATAAAATTATTGCAACCCCGATCATTCAAACCAGGGAATCAAGGAAAAAATATCATTGAGGTCTGTCAACTATCAAGGTATAAGATATTTTTCTCTCTCTAGAGAATGTAATCATTCATTATAGTAGTCAGAATATCCTAATGATTACATAAGTATTGTTCCATATCAAAATTGGTGGGAATCCACACATCCTATTAAGGGATATGCTGATAAATGTATCAAAAAACACTCAGCAGTTAAAAAGGATATTTATCACTATAAAGTACATCCCCATAAGTATCATAACAAATATCTCTATAGGTCCTCCACTAGTTTCCCACCATAGAGACCCTTCTCCCAAAAAAATGGATGACGGTGGTTTATCCCCCATCCTAATGATCAAAAAACCAATAACCATGTTGTTTCTACATGCAGTGATCAATAATTACATGATAACTATGGAACATATGTCCATGAAAAACCCACCAATATTTATAAATATCCTCCCCATAGCTCCTATCATAGAGTTAATCCCTATGAAAATATGAATACTAGTAATGAAGTCCCAAACCCTGGATGAGTACAAGAAAGAAACTCCAAAGGTCCTCCTTGAGTCCTCTTTGTAAAGTTCTTCCTTGCTATGATATTAAGGGTATTCATGGAGGCCCTATACATGGTGGAATGGCATACAAAAATTATTGAGGCCCTCCTTATGATTCTAGTTATGGTGGTCCTCCCTACGGTATAATTATCAATAAAAAATAAGGTACTCCCTTTATTGATCAAGTAGCAGTTAATGACCAAGGGGGTCCTCCCCTGGGCGATCAAGTGAATAGGTCAAGATGGAGTTTCTTCCCATACAAAAAAAAATCAACCAAAAATTATAGAGGTCCTACTCATGCTATTCAATAATAAACCATCAACTATAGATGTCCTCTTTGTGATGCTAAAACAACAAACTTCCAATATAAAGGTCCTACCTATGAAAACAATAAAAAAAATTAGAAATCCTGGATATCCTCCCTAGGGTGTCTTCCACAATGGTCCTCTATAAAATGGAATAAATAAAACCATGGAGGCTCTCCCCATGGTGAAATCATTGTTAAGTCCCTCCTAAAAATGAAACATATATTTATCATGAAGGCTCTCTCCATGATACAGTCATTCCAAAGATTTTATCATATCGAGTGGCACAAGAGAAGACAAAGAAAGTTACAACATGAACTCTACCAAGAAAAAATGTTTTTTTACCAATAATTGGAAAAACTAAGTCAATGATAATCATTATTTCCTCCCACATATTGTGTGACCCTATAAGTATATGTAAATATCCAAAATGATCCAGCTCCTTTCATCAAAATGATGGATAAATGACCTTGTTATCAGAGATTATTGAAGAATTTATCGTGAAAGATGAGGAAATATCTGATATTATATGGGGAGAACTATATGAAGAGAGAATATCAGCCATGTTCTACCCTATTTCCAATCCCAAAAATGATATTACTATAACCTTGAGAGAATAGTACATACCCCGTATTTATTGCAACTCGTGGGAGACTTTCCATCACCTCAAATAGAAATATCTACCCTATGAGGGGTATACCAATCAACATAGGGTGTTGTATGAAAAATTTATCCATATTGATTTAGTTTCCCTTATAGTAGTCTTATATCCTAAAATTGAAAAATATATTGAGTTCTTATAATAGGTGTACTTGAATAGCTTAAGAAAACTTCATCATATGATCTATGAAATCCCTCTCAATGCATGTGTCAAGGTTTTAAGTGAATATAGAATAATGAATTTCATAGAAAAAGAAACTTACAATTTCATAAATTTTAGATAGGTTTCTAGACCAACATTTGAGTATGATAGTTATTCAATTTGATGAAGTCCATCTATCCATAGATCTTATAAAAGAAAAACTTTATGGGAATGGGATATTGATAGGATTTTTCACCAGGCTATTAGAAAGGTAAAACATGCACCCAATTTGAGGAAAGAAAACCTACAATAGAAAAATCACTTTTTGAAATAAGTAATTTTTTGAATAGAACAACCAGAAATTATATTTAATCTATCTTATGCCAGAATAAAATCCCAATAGACCATGATAGATGAAACAAAAACTACAGTGGCGATACAAAATTAACCCCCTCCTAGAGGGTTGGGGGTATTTTACCACTACCATTACACCCAAAATCATTAAATATATAATAGGTTAATCTATATCCATAACAAAATAGAGTCCATAATAACCTATTGGGATGATGGAATTTTAAAATCCCTCTCTTTTAAGAAGGTAAATCTTTTCTAGGTTAGGGGAAACCTGAAAAAAAAAGATTTTATGGTTTTCTCTGTTGGTATTTATTGACTCATCACCTCCACCAAGATTACATTTAGTTAAGGATAGGGAAAATTTATTAGGAATTATCATACATAATTAATCTATAGGAAATCATTAAGAGTAGAGGGAAAATCCTCACGGGGATTGTAAATAAAAATGGTGCTCCAAAAAGGAAAAACTGGAGGAGGATTATGACCTAGATTTTGAAGGATAATATGAGGATGGTGAAGATAATTACTAATACAATACATATGATGTTTTCTTATCACCATATGATTCATGTCAGTAAATGTTATTAATATAGACCTTACATATGATGTAGAACACAACACTATTATAGAGGATCTTGATGTGAAAGTGTCTATTCACAATGTGATGCACACTGAGGTGAAAGAAGAGGGTGTGCATACTTGAAATAAAATGTAGACTCATGATTTAGGATATGATTCAAACATCCCACTACCACCCACTCCAAGATATTTTATCAAGGAAAAAGGAATGGATTTGTCTATGTTTATATCCCACTTATCACATGAATAAATTAATCACATTTTGGATAATTAAAATATTTATCAGTATGTATTCAATCTAGAAAGGTTCATGCAACTTAAAAAATAATAATCTCATTTGAAAAATATATACCATATATAATTCTCAAGATGAATCCACTATACCTCATCTTATGGATCCTTTTTATTAGGAGGAAACTGTATTACCATTAAGTGTATAGAAATCCAATCATCCCACCTAAGATCAAAATAACCAGTTTACTTTATGCCAAGGTTGGTTGAATATTGTGAATTTAACCCATTATGTTGGTAATCACCAAAAATTTTGGAAAGTCATTCTATTTTAATTAAATATAGTTAGAATATATAGGCACAAAAGTGGATCCGTTAGTTTTCCCCACTTAGGCAACAACTCAGGTGATAGTTCCATAAGATCTTCTTGAATCTATAGAATCTCTAATTATTGAAATGGAATTTATAGAAGGATGAAAAATGTTGGTGTATTAAAAAGGGATCCATATCTCAAGTGGGTATATTTTACCCTGCCTGTTCCAAATTTTAATAACCCTACTCTACTAATATTCAATAGAATAGGGGACTCCAAGAAACATCTTATGCACTTTGTGTCTTGATGTGACCCCACAGTGGGAATGCTAGAGCAATAAGAGGTGAAAAAACTCAAATGCATTATAAAAAATTTAGAGGGACTCATACCTATTTTGTACAAAAATTTACTAGATAAATCTATTTATATATAGTAAGATATCTGATGACAGTTCCTATAAAAGTTTAACACAACATTGATGAAGATCATTATTCTTGACCTCTTAAATTGAAAACAATGTGAACATGATAGGGGTTAAAGATTTCATTTCCATATGGAAAGTTTTAACCCATTAATTAAAAATAAAACTTTCATAGAAATAATTACTATACATTTTTATAAAGAGTATATGAGATAATATGCTAACATTGGTCATTACTTTAAAATACCCTAGTGGTTTCTCAGAGTTCATAGTAGTTTCAAATGGCTAGAATATGCCATTTAGTGCTTTTAAGCCAAGTATTATCAAACATCATTGAAACATTAAAATAAATTTACCAAGGAAGAAACTACCATAGTCACACTCAGGCTAGTATAAATATTAGTTCCATACCCGAATAAAGTTAATTGTAATGTGGTTCCCCCTCCCAAGTATAAATATCAACAAAAAAACCTAAATAGAAATACATAGGATATAAATAAGGAACAGAGTCACCAAAACTCTGAAAACCAAAAGAATAAAGTATATTCCCTCCAAAAAGAGAAATTTATAGGGGTTTTCATTACCACCCTAGATAAATACTATTAACACCTACAAAAATTTAAAATATTTATGAGGTAATATTGAATGATTTCCCCAACTACTACCCGTACACTCAAATGTTAGGGAGAAATATCCAAGACCAATTCATCATCAAGGAATTTTCTAAGATAATGATAGACACCAAACATGTCAAATGGGCCAAACCCTATCTCAAGTGACTTGTATCTCCACTAATCTATATTAAGAAGGATAATAGTGTTTAGAAGTTCCAAACACACACACACACATATATAAATCTGATGATTAGATGACCATAAATTCTGTCAACCTTGCACATGTAATTATCAGGTTATGACTAAATCATCCAGTAATGACCTTAATTTTCCCTACAATTCCAAAAAAAACATATTTTACATCATAAACTTCTAATATTTTGTGAAATCATCTATAAAAAAATAATGAATGGGAAGAAGGGCCTTAACAAACACCTAAACCTGTCTAGACACTTTTATACTTTCTATCACCATCATTAGGAGGATGGGAACCACCCCACCAAGTGAAACTTCTATCCAATGAAAGGAAACCATACATATCTAACATTATTATTCACTTGATAGTCCCATTCATTAATGAAGTGGACTTGTATAAACTTGAGTTCCGAACCAATAATCAGGGAAGAGGCTACAAAGGCTGTGGGAGGTGAGTTTACAATGGACCTTGGCATTCAATATTTATTCCCATCGGGATCATACATGTGGTTGAAACTCAAAGACAAAAAATTCAACTATATAAAACCATATTTTTAATAATAAAGACTTAACTTATTTTTAATGTAACATCCCAAGTAAGTAATGAATAATAGATATTTTTATCTATGTCTATTAATGATTAAGATAGTGTTATAGAGGTTTAAAATGAAAGTAAAAACAATCTTATGCATGGAATACACTAATATTCTTAAAAGATTGTTTTACTGCCTTTTGATGGGAAACCATTTTTGAATCTATATTTTGACAATTTTTAAAATATTTTTGTCAAAATAAACTTATTCTTTATGATTGGGACATCAAAATTTACCTTGTGTGAATTTTTGGTATTTTTCTGACAATGTTCATTTTTTTAATGAATAGTGAAAAATACTGCATTTTACATCAAAACTGATTTTTAATCTAATTTATTTATATGATTATATTATGTTTTGAATTTTTTTTGAAGTGAAATTAGAATATATTTTTACCATTTTATCCAATGGTGGTCATTCGAATCAATTTCACTTTGAAATTAGACTTAAACTGGTGTCAATCTTTTGATACTTATTGTTTTGTAAAAACACGCTATTTGCTCTGGAAGCGGGAATTAATTATTGAATTAATTAATGTGACTTATATGATTTGAATTTTGTAAAATGGACTTCATTTTTGAATTCGGAATATCAAATATAGCTTAGGGTGAATTTTTGGTAATTTTCCGAAAAACTTCAATTTTTGATGAATAGTGAAACCACTAAGTGGTAATCAAGCAAACTGATTTTTCCGTTAAATGAAAGTTTACCACTAATGTGTACTGAATTTTGAAAATCTGACATACTTGGTTGTCATTAATCAGTAAAATGTGGTTCAATGAGATTAAAATAATTTTTTGGTGAATAGTAACTTATTAAGTTCTTAATCACGATTAGTGGTAATTAGTGTAGTTTAAGGTATAAATAATGCTTTAATAATATGAAATGACCTAGAAACATGTCCCAACCTTATTGGTTGTGTCATGTCCGACCAAGAAAAGCCATGGGTCAACTTGGGGACCCCATGGAGACACTTTGGTTTGGAAATGACATAAATAACTTTTTATTAAATGTTAAAGTAAAAATGACACAAACAAGAGATGTTTTACGAAAACAATTTTTACATGGGGTTATAAAGATCAGATTTTTTATTATAAATAGTCATTGGAAATCTAAAAAGATTTCCTACATCATAGTATTTTTTTTATTATTTTTAGACATTAAATAAATTAAATTATTTATGACATAATAATGATGCAGCGATGACATCATTATTTGACGATTTAAATAAAATGTAAAGATAATATAAAATCTATGAACTAAACATGTCCAAAACCAATTGTATGAGTGGATTCCGAACCCTTATCACCTTATCCACGAATTAAATCAATGTGGGACCTTTTAAAACCGAAACACATTTTCAAATAAAGTAATATTTCTTTACTTTCCAAAAGTGCCCCTCCTCTCCTCTTATAAAAGGCCCCCACCTCTACCTCATTTAACACACTCCTCAAGCCTTTGGCTCAGCCAAACCCTGACCATTTTATCTCTCCACATCCCTCTCCTCATCCTAGAGGATTCCCTTTGGGCAGAATCCTTTCAAAGGAAGCCTTTAGGCTCAACTCAAAAGGAGTTACACTTTTAAAGGTAATTCATTCTCTCATGTTCATTTGTTTTATTTTGCTTCTCCAACCCCCTAAACTCTTTTTATTTACTTCCTTTGTAACAACACCAGTATCTGCAATATACTAGTATGTTGTTATAAGATTTATTTGAGCTACACTCTCACACAACTACATCAAATGGTTAAAGAACATACGGTTTCCGTGGATGGCGAAATTCTGCCTCCCGAAACGATGATTGTTCAACACTCATTTAACACCTTCAAAGGTGGCCATTATGATGTCACTATTTTTATATATGATATATAATATGTTTATGTTTTCCTTAAGCTTCTGTTTTTTTCATTTTGGGCATACCTTTATGGTTTCCATTATGGGTAAAACACGATATCTTCATTTTAGGAAGTGCGGACTACCGCCCCCTAAAAGTGATTTGATTCGTTAATACCATATGTGGGATGTGTAAAGGATAAAGTTAATGATATTATATATGTTATTATACTGGAATTATAATATAATCTTATATCATTATGATTCCATTCCAGAAAATATGAAATAGAAATGGAAGTAGCGTTCATGCGTACGTACGGCTTACCGTCTCCATGAACGGTGCATTTCATTTCTTACCTCTAAATGTGATGTAATATTATAAATGCATGTATGTACTGGATATATATGACATATATGATATCTACATCATGAATACCATTCTGGATATAATGAACCTTTGACCAAATTAACAACATGTAAGTGTAAGAAGTCTATTTTTGACTTAAGAACCAAATACCGACAAAATAAAAATTATTAACTTAACTGATTACATGATGTTCATAACATGGTATAAAAGGAATAATGAACTTGAAAAAGATTCATAAGAAAGTAGAGATTAACTCAAGTTTATTATTCAGGAGATTAAATAACGGTTGGGTCAAGTCGGATACGAGGTATGAGACTTCGTCTCAATCTCCTTTCATTGAGGCATATTTTATTTTATACACAACTTTCTTTTATACGGTGTATAAACCCCTTTGACTTTTACGTTTATTCAAAAGGAATCTTTTTTATACAAAGCGTTTACTAAATGACAAAAGGGAATGTTTTTGTCGTACGTATGCGGCGACAACGACTTCTCCGCCGTCGTGACTGTTATTTGAGTTTCGGCTTCCTCTAGGAGCCATACCTTTTTTTTTTCTAAAACGAAAAATAAATACCATGTTTTACTTTGGTATTGAAAATGGTTTTCATAATGTTTTTATTATGTTTTGTATTGATATCTCGTTATTGAAATGTGGAAATGTTATGTTTCCTTTATGCATGTTTTATGTGATATGATTATGTTATGGTTCTTGGGCATTATTATGAAGACGGGTGGTTCCGTGATAAACTAAGGGCGGGTGAGCCCGTTATAGCTCTCCAATGCATTGGGTAACGCGAAGGAGTGAAACGTTAAGGTTTCTCCGAAGAGATTTTTGGGAATATACTGTGATGGGTATTCCAAACGTAACCAAGAGGGTTACTCCCTACGTAAGAATGTTATGAATGCCTCAAGTTACCTTAATGTCTTATGATTTCTATGATTTATTCATGATTTTATGAGGTATGTTAAAGTGCCTATGTTTTATGGGTAAAGTATGATTTCATTCTTATGTATATATGAACTCATGTTTCCTTTCCATGTTTTTTTTATAACCCATACTGAGTATTTATTCTCATCCCAAGTTTTTGAAATGTTTTTCACAGGTCAAGGGAAAGGTACATGATAAGATGATAGAGTCAAGGATGTGTCAAGAATTAATCCATGTTTTATTTTAAATGTGTTTCCATTGATGGGAATGAAGAATACTATCTTTATGTAACCACTTTGTTTATATGTGGAATGTAATGAAAGTTTTATGATCTAATTCTCTAAAACTCTAAACCCGAAAAGATCCTCAATGTGTAATCTTGTAATAACTCAAGATTAAGTAAGGTTTAAGGCTGGGGCCTTATAGTTGGTATCAAAGGTCGGTTTAGATAACTTTAGGAGTTAGAATTATATTAAATGATTATCCAAAAATATTTTTTTTTAAATGATATAGCATTTAAAGATTACCATGTTGCTTCATCTAAGACATGTTTGTTCAGAATGGTTTTCCGCAGAGGAAACAGGGAAGCAGTGCTAGGAAGGCATACAGAAGGAAATAACCTTCCGAATCAGCATCCTAAGATGGTCGGAATTGGAACTGAACAATTTGTTGCAGTAATGGTGCAGTTGACTCAAGCGATAAATGGCGGTGGTATCCATGCACGAGATCAGCCAGATCAACCGCAGAGGAACATGTCAGTGGTGGAACATTTCATGAGGCAACATCCACCATCATTCAGAGGATCATCTGACCCTGTGCTAGCTGAAGGGTGGATTAAAGCACTGGAGAAGATTTTTGATGTCATGGGGTGTTCAGACAATCAAAAGGTTAGTCTTGCTATTTACCGTTTGGAGGGTGAAGCAGATCAGTGGTGGTCTATGGTTAAAAATATCAGGGACGCCGATGAGATTGATGCTCTTGACTGGGATGAATTCAAAGGTATGTTTCTTGAGAAGTATTTTCCTAAGGATGTTCGACTTAGGATGGAAAAGCAATTCTTGGAATTGAGGCAAGAGGAAGACTCAGTGGCTGCCTATGAAGAAAGGTTCACTCGATTGGAAAGGTATGCTCCAAATTTTATCCGGGACCTTGATAGTAAAATCAATCATTTTTACTCAGGATTAAAGCCAAAATATCGAAGGGCATTAGCTTCTCGTGAGTTTAAAAGTTATGAAAAGATTGTTCGATGTGCTGAGAAGGTGGAAATGGAGTTTTCCGATGACCAAGTTTTCTATAACAACCAGCAAAAGAAGAGACCGAGGTGGCAGGAGAAAGGTAAGAATTCTTCAAAAAAGTCTGATGGTAAGAGAACTAAGTTTCCAGTTTGTGATAAATGTGGCAAAAGGCATGCTGGGGAATGTCTTCTGAATTCTGGGAAGTGCTACCGATGTGGTAAGATGGGACATAAGGCTCGTGATTGCACTGAAAAGGATCAAGGTGAAGGTAAGAACAAATTTGATTTACAGTTAGTGAAATGTTATAACTGCAATGAGATGGGTCACTATGCAAACGAGTGTCCGACAAGGAGCTTGAGTGATGGGAAGCAGTTAGACTACAAGCAGAAAGGGGTGGTGAAATCCTTTGCAACTACTTCAGCAGATGTCGGGCCATCAAATGAAGTTGTATTAGGTACTTTGTTTGTTTTTTCAGATTATGCCAGTGTGTTATTTGATTCGGGGTCTACACATTCTTTCATCTCTGAAACCTTTTCTAGTAAAATGGGAATGCCATCTCAATAAATGACTCCTGAACTTTTGGTAAAAACACCTGGGGGGAATGTTGAGGCAAAAAGAATTTATAAGAATCTTCCTATCCTTATCTGTGGAAAGAACCTACTTGCAAACCTTATTGTTCTACCTCTAGTAGAGTTTGATGTTATCCTGGGTATGGATTGGCTCTCTATCTACCATGCTAAGATTGACTGTAGAGCTAAAGAAGTTTCTTTTCAGAAAGACTTTCAGTTTGTTTACAAGAATGAACCCTTACTTTTGATAACATATCAAGAGGCCGAGAAACTTGTAAAAGATGGAAATGAATGTTACCTTGCACACGTCGTTGAAAATAAAGGAACTGTTCAGATTAATGACGTGCCAGTGGTAAATGAGTATCCTGATGTTTTTCCTGATGAGTTGCCTGGAATAATACCAGATCGGGAAGTTGAGTTTACTGTTGACTTAGTTCCTGATGCTAAGCCAATTTCAAAACCCCCTTATCGAATGGCACAAATTGAACTTTTAGAGTTGAAGGAGCAATTGCAAGATTTATTAGATAAAGGTTTCATTAGACCTAGCACATCACCATGGGGTGCTCCTGTTTTATTTGTTAAAAAGAAAGATGGTTCTATGAGACTTTGCATTGATTATAGAGCCTTGAATAATATCACTGTTAAGAACAAATATCCTTTGCCTCATATCGATGATTTGTTTGATCAGCTCCATGGAGCTCAGTTTTTTTCAAAGATTGACTTGAGATCGGGGTACCATCAGCTGAAGGTAAAGGAGGCGGATATTCCGAAGACTACGTTCTGTACGAGATATGGCCATTATGAATTTGTAGTAATGCCTTTTGGGCTAACCAATGCACCTGCTGTATTCATGGACTTAATGAATAGAATTTTCCATGAGTTCTTGGATAAGTTTGTGGTGGTTTTCATTGATGATATTTTGGTGTTTTCTAAAAGTAAAGAGGATCATGAAAGACATTTAAGGGTTATCTTGCAAACCTTAAAAGAAAAGAAATTGTATGGGAAATTCAGCAAGTGTGAGTTTTGGTTGAAACAAATTTCTTTCCTTGGTCACATTGTTTCTAAAGATGGAATAACTGTTGATCCTACAAAAACAAAAGTTGTTGAAGAATGGCCAAGACCAACAAATGTAACCGAGATTCGTAGCTTCCTTGGTTTGGCGGGCTATTACCGAAGGTTTGTTAGAAATTTTTCACGGTTATCTAGTCCAATGACTAAGCTAACTCGGAAGGGTGTTAAGTTTATCTGGACAAAATAATGTGATGATTGTTTTCAGGAATTGAAAAGAAGATTGGTGAATGCTCCAGTTTTGGCACTACCTTCCAGGAATGGTGAGTTTGTTATATACAGTGATGCTTCATTAAAAGGACTTGGTTGCGTCCTAATGCAGAATGATCAGGTAATTGCTTATGCTTCACGACAGTTGAAAACTCATGAGGTAAATTACCCTACACATGATTTGGAATTAGCTGCTGTTGTTTTTGCTTTAAAAATTTGGAGGCATTATTTGTATGGAGTAAAGTGTGAAATATATACCGATCACAAAAGTTTAAAGTATATATTCACTCAGAAAGAGTTAAACATGAGACAAAGGAGATGGCTGTAATTAATCAAGGATTATGATTGTACAATTCATTACCATCCGGGAAAAGCAAATAAAGTGGCTGATGCTTTGAGTCGAAAAAGTAATGCTTCATTAACAATGTTGCGTTTGGAACGTGATCATTTGGTTAACGATTTGATGAACTTTGGCATAGAAGTTGTTGGTGCAGGAAGTCCTTCTGTTTTGTTTCAGGTATCAGTGAGATCTTCTCTATCAGATAGAATCAAGCAAGCACAGAAGCAAGACAGTGAGTTGCAGAAAAAGGTAGAGCTAGTTCAGAAAGGTAAGTTGCCTGAATTCAACATTGATAATGATTGCATTTTGAGATTTGGGAAGAGATTTTGTGTGCCTTTTGATTCACATTTGAAGAGATAGTTGTTATGTGAAGCTCATAGTTCTCCGTTTTCAGTTCATCCGGGCAGTACTAAGATGTATAGAGATCTGCGGGAGTATTACTGGTGGGATGGAATGAAAAGAGATATTGCTGATTTTACTGTGAAGTGTTTGACTTGTCAGCAGGTTAAAACCGAGCGACAGTTACCGAAAGGGATGCTTCAGCCTTTACCAGTGCCAGAGTGGAAATGGGAGAATATATCCATGGACTTTGTTGTTGGATTACCGAAGACATCTCGAGGTAATAATGCAATCTGGGTTATTGTTGATCGCTTGACCAAATATGCTCATTTCCTTGCTATACGAGATACTTTCTCTCTTGATCAACTTTCCCGTTTGTATCTTAAAGAGATAGTCAGGTTACATGGAGTTCCTCTCTCCATTGTATCGGATCGTGATCCCAGGTTTACTTCTAACTTTTGGAAAGGCCTTCAGAAGTCGTTGGGTACTGAATTAAATTTTAGTACAGCTTTTCATCCTCAATCAGATGGGCAGTCAGAATGAACAATTCAGACATTGGAGGATATGATACGAGCTTGTTCTATGGATTATCAGGGAAGTTGGAACCAACATCTTTCTTTGGTTGAGTTTTCATATAATAACAGTTTTCATTCCAGTATACAGATGGCACCATTTCAGGCATTATATGGGAAGCGGTGTCGAACTCCAGCTTTCTGGGATGAAGTGGGTGAAAGGAAGTTGATGGGACCGGAATTGGTAGAAGAGATGGCAGAAAAAGTTCAGTTGATTCAGAAACACGTGAGAACAGCTCAGAGCAGGCAGAAGAGTTATGCGGATAACCGGAGGAAGGATCTATCTTTCGAGGTAGGTGATCATGTTTTTCTCAAGGTTTCTCCTTGGAAAAGTGTGATGAGATTTGGTAAGAAAGGAAAGTTGAGTCCAAGGTTCATTGGACCATACAAAATTCTGGAAAGAGTTGGATCAGTTGCATACCGAGTGGCTTTACCTCCGAGTTTATCTCAGGTACGCAATGTTTTTCACGTTTCGATGTTGAGAAAGTATATGCCAGATCCATCTCATGTTTTGAGTCCAGAGGTAGTTCAGCTGGAAGAGAACCTATCTTATGAGGAACAACCGGTCCAGATTCTTGACCACAGGGAGCAAGTGTTACGGAATAAGATGATTAAGTAGGTACAGGTTTTGTGGAAAAACCACATGATTGAAGAGGCAACATGGGAATCTGAAAATGCAATGAGGGATAAGTACCCCCATTTATTCGATAAGTAAATAAATTGAGGGGACGCAATTTTCTAAAGGGGGGAAGGATGTAACATCCCAAGTAAGTAATGAATAATAGATATTTTTATCTATGTCTATTAATGATTAAGATAGTGTTATAGAGGCTTAAAATGAAAGTAAATACAATCTTATGCATGGAATACACTAATATTCTTAAAAGATTGTTTTACTGCCTTTTGATGGAAAACCATTTTTGAATCTATCTTTTGATAATTTTTAAAATATGTTTGTCAAAATAAACTTATTCTTTATGATTGGGACATCAAAATTTACCTTGTGTGAATTTTTGGTATTTTTCTGACAATGTTCATTTTTTTAATGAACAGTGAAAAATACTGCATTTTACATCAAAACTGCTTTTTAATCTAATTTATTTATATGATTATATTATGTTTTGAATTGGTTTTGAAGTGAAATTAGAATATATTTTTACCATTTTATCCAATGGTGGTCATTGGAATCAATTTCACTTTGAAATTAGACTTAAACTGGTGTCAATCTTTTGATACTTATTGTTTTGTAAAAACACGCTATTTGCTTTGGAAGCGGGAATTAATTATTGAATTAATTAATGTGACTTATATGATTTGAATTTTGTAAAATGGACTTCATTTTTGAATTCAGAATATCAAATATAGCTTAGGGTGAATTTTTGGTAATTTTCTGAAAAACTTCAATTTTTGATGAATAGTGAAACCACTAAGTGGTAATCAAGCAAACTGATTTTTCAGTTAAATGAAAGTTTACCACTAATGTGTACTGAATTTTGAAAATCCGACATACTTGGTTATCATTAAGAAGTAAAATGTGGTTCAATGCGATTAAAATAATTTTTTGGTGAATAGTAACTTATTAAGTTCTTAATCACGATTAGTGGTAATTAGTGTAGTTTAAGGTATAAATAATGCTTTAATAATATGAAATGACCTAGACACATGTCCCAACCTTATTGGTTGTGTCATGGCCGACCAAGACAAGCCATGGGTCAACTTGGGGACCCCATGGAGACACTTTGGTTTGGAAATGACATAAATAACTTTTTATTAAATGTTAAAGTAAAAATGACACAAACAAGAGATGTTTTACGAAAACAATTTTTACATGGGGTTAAAAAGATCATATTTTTTATTATAAATAGTAATTGGAAATCTAAAAAGATTTCCTACATCATAGTATTTTTTTTATGATTTTTAGACATTAAATAAATTAAATTATTTATGACATAATAATGATGCAGCGATGACATCATTATTTGACGATTTAAATAAAATGTAAAGATAATATAAAATATATGAACTAAACATGTCCAAAACCAATTGGATGAGTGGATTTCGAACCCTTATCACCTTATCCACGAATTATATCAATGTGGGACCTTTTAAAACCGAAACACATTTTCAAATAAAGTAATATTTCTTTACTTTCCAAAAGTGCCCCTCCTCTCCTCTTATAAAAGGCCCCCACCTCTACCTCATTTCACACACTCCTCAAGCATTTGGATCGGCCAAAACCTGCCCATTTTCTCTCTCTACATCCCTCTCCTCATCCTAGAGGATTCCCTTTGGGCATAATCCTTTCAAAGGAAGCCTTTAGGCTCAACTCAAAAGGAGTTACACTTTTAAAGGTAATTCATTCTCTCATGTTCATTTGTTTTATTTTGCTTCTCCAAACCCCTAAAATATTTTTATTTACTTCCTTTGTAACAAAACAAGTATCTTCAATATACTAGGATGTTGTTATAAGATTTATTTGAGCTACACTCTCACACAACTACATCAAATGGTTAAAGAACATACGGTTTCCGTGGATGGCGAAATTCTGCCTCCCGAAACGATGATTGTTCAACACTCATTTAACACCTTCAAAGGTGGACATTATGATGTCACTATTTTTATATATGATATATAATATGTTTTCCTTAAGCTTCTGTTTTTTTCATTTTGGGCATACCTTTATGGTTTCCATTATGGGTAAAACACGATATCTTCATTTTAGGAAGTGCGGACTACCGCCCCCTAAAAGTGATTTGATTCGTTAATACCATATGTGGGATGTGTAAAGGATAAAGTTAATGATATTATATATGTTATTATACTGGAATTATAATATACTCTTATATCATTATGATTCCATTCCAGAAAATATGAAATAGAAATGGAAGTAGCGTTCATGCGTACGTACGGCTTACCGTCTCCATGAACGGTGCATTTCATTTCTTACCTCTAAATGTGATGTAATATTATAAATGCATGTATGTACTGGATATATATGACATATATGATATCTACATCATGAATATCATTCTGCATATAATGAAACTTTGACCAAATTAACAACATGTAAGTGTGAGAAGTCTATTTTTGACTTAAGAACCAAATACCGACAAAATAAAAATTATTAACTTAACTGATTACATGATGTTCATAACATGGTATAAAAGGAATAATGAACTTGAAAAAGATTCATAAGAAAGTAGAGATTAACTCAAGTTTATTATTCAGGAGATTAAAGAACGGTCGGGTCAAGTCGGATACGAGGTATGGGACTTCGTCTCAATCTCCTTTCATTGAGGCATATTTTATTTTATACACAACTTTCTTTTATACGGTGTATAAACCCCTTTGACTTTTACGTTTATTCAAAATGAATCTTTTTTATACAAAGCATTTACTAAACGACAAAAGAAAATGTTTTTGTCGTACGTATGCGGCGACAACGACTTCTCCGCCATCGTGACCGTTATTTGAGTTTCGGCTTCCTCTACGAGCCATACCTTTTTTTTTTCTAAAACGAAAAATCAATACCATGTTTTACTTTGGTATTGAAAATGGTTTTCATAATGTTTTTATTATGTGTTGTATTGATATCTCGTGATTGAAATGTGGAAATGTTATGTTTCCTTTATGCATGTTTTATGCGATATGATTATGTTATGGTTCTTGGGCATTATTATGAAGACGGGTGGTTCCGTGATAAACTAAGGGCGGGTGAGCCCGTTATAGCTCTCCAATGCATTGGGTAACGTGAAGGAGTGAAATGTTAAGGTTTCTTCGAAGAGATTTTAGGGAATATACTGTGATGGGTATTCCAAACGTAACCAAGAGGGTTACTCCCTACGTAAGAATGTTATGAATGCCTCAAGTTACCTTTATGTCTTATGATTTCTATGATTTATTCATGATTTTATGAGGTATGTTAAAGTGCCTATGTTTTATGGGTAAAGTATGATTTCATTCTTATGTATATATGAACTCATGTTTCCTTTCCATGTTTTTTTTATAACCCATACTGAGTATTTATTCTCATCCCAAGTTTTTGAAATGTTTTTCACAGGTCAAGGGAAAGGTACATGATAAGATGACAGAGTCAAGGATGTGTCAAGAATTAATCCATGTTTTATTTTAAATGTGTTTCCATTGATGAGAATGAAGAATACTATCTTTACGTAACCACTTTGTTTATATGTGGAATGTAATGCAAGTTTTATGATCTAATTCTCTAAAACTCTAAACCCGAAAAGATCCTCAATGTGTAATCTTGTAATAACTCAAGATTAAGTAAGGTTTAAGGCTAGGGCCTTATATTTAAGATCAATAATAAATTCCCTTAAAGAAGGATAAATAGTAAATTTACCACAATAACTGAATTCATATTTTTTGGATAGTTCTGTTAAACTCAAAATATTGTATTTACCCATGGGATAAATTTTAGTGAAATTTTATGCTATTTGAAGTTTAATGGATATTTGATATTTATTAAATAAATAAATATTTATTCTATAATAATGAACATTAATTTCTCCTAAATAGATGCTTACATAGATAGAAATTTAGAAATCATTGTTTAGTTTGGAATGGGGAGTTTTCACTAGGTGAGGTGTTATATTTTTATTCTGGTGTAAAACCATAGAACGAGTATTTTCAAATTTTAAATTAAATTACTAGTTTTTGACACACTTTATCTAATATGACCTATAAATTTGTTTTTATAACATTTTATAAGGGGATTCTCATTGACACCAAGGAATAAACCTAGATAAAAATCTATTCATTATTTATATATTAAAGTACAATTTCACATGGTGGTGATAAAGATAATCAAGAATTATAATGAGATCATTGAAGTTTTGAAATTTACACAATAAATGTATGAATATTTTTCTAAACATAACACCTTTATTATATTATGTGATTTAATCCTATTCTTCTTATGATAGAATCAATCAAATTTCTAGATTGAAGAGATGATTAAAATTTTAAAAGTTTTAAAATTTGATTAATCACCAAATATTTTATAGTAATTTAATCATGAATTATTATCAAGAATGATTCATGAGAATTAGAAAAGTTGGAAATTGTATTTAATGGATTTTATTTGAAATCAATTTTTTGGTGATTAAATAAATTAATCTTCTTTTAAAATTATTTTCTATAAAATAGTTTTTTAAATGATGAATATGATAGATATTTTATATAGATATTAGTCAAATTATTTAAAATAAAATACATTTTTTAAAAAATTATTCATTTATAAGGATTATTTTTATTTCAAGTAAAAATTTAATTTTCCCATATCAATGGATTGCGTAAAAGTTTTTTGAATATTAATAAATCAAATATTAAGGAAAAATAAATATTTAAATGAATTAATAATTTGGATTATTTATCTATCTCATGAATAATTGTTTTAAAAATTCAATTATTTTACTTTGATTATATAATCTTGAATATTGGGTAATTAATTAATTATAGTAAATGTTTAACATGAGTCCAAAGACTATGTTTATCTAAGTTCCTATTTCAAGAATTTTTTTAATGATTTATATAATAGAATTTGTTCATGTTGGTGATAATTTATCGTTTATGGATAAATTTATTTATGATTAAAGGAAATGTTTTTTTATTCAATAATCAATAATTGAATTTCTTCATCTCCTCAAGTTATTTGTTTTTTATTGGATAAGTTAATGAATCCATTTGGGGTTGTAAGATATCCCACCAACCACTGTTCTTGACTTTCTTTATCCTCATCCATTCACCATGATTCGCTCTAGGTTTTAGGGTGAAATAATGATTAACATATGACATTATGAGTTTTAATTAGGTGTAAGGGGCGTCAAGTTTGGATGAAAGAGGAGGTGTGACCAATAGCGGGGGAAATGGTGTTTGTGGTGTGAAATCCAAGATTCTAGAATTCTAGGAAAATTTTGAATGCACAACATGTAATCTCTAGTTACACACCATTTATATCACTAATTACAATTTTTAAATCACCTGTAATTCCATAAAGCATGTATCTTAGAGATAATCACCATGTATACTTGTAACGACCCAAACATTTATGAATAAAATTCCCCATTTTATTTAATTAAATGTTTTATGGATATAGAAAACACATGCAATTCTTTTGTTTTATTATATAGAATTGGATTTAAATGATCATTAAGTATCTTTACCATTGATAATATAGTCTTTAAACAGTGATCACATGCCTATTATAAATGTAGAGTTTTAATAAATCCTTCTGGAACAAAAAAAGGAAGTGATGGCCTCAAACATTATGATTGTACACTATGGATACCATTTATTAGAGCTTACAAACGATATATCATTTTTGGAATTTTCCCTAGACCAATCCCAAGATGAGATCCTGTAACGACCCAAAGTTTCATTAATGGAAATCCCTCTTGATCTAATTAAATGTATCTTTATGTAAAATGTTTATATAAAATGTCAACTTCTTTGGTTTTATGTTAAGAATTGTGACCATTACTTTTATAGCCACCGAACAAGTTATCACATGATTAGTATAAATATAGGGCTTTAACAATATCCAGTTTACTCAAACAAAAGAAGCGATGACCTCATCCAGTAGAATTGCTGCATAAGAAGCCCATTTGTCGAAGCTTGGAAAAGAGGTGGCATCCTTGGGCTTCACTCTTGACCAAGCCCAAACTGAGCTTTATCATGTCAAGCTCGAACGAGACCGTATACGGGAAAAGTGGAAGTTGATAGAAATTACCACTCGAGCGATGTTATCCGAGCCGCCCCAAGAGTCTGTCACCATCGCACACCTTACCCTTAGGTCTTATGCATCTGTTTTAAGGGGTTATGTAACAGATCTCTAGTACTATGTTCATGTACATTATTTTTTTGTATATAACAATGTATATACACTCTTGTCATTATTGATACATTGTAAATAGTTTTTAAAGTACAAATAGTGTTTTTAGTTATTATTTAATTAAGAAATATATATTTTTTAAATTAAGGGCCTTTTGAATTAAATAATATTTTAATAAATTATTATTATTATTATTAAATTAATTTTTATTAAAAATAAATGATCTTATAATTTTATGAATGCAATTATAATTTTTATTAAGGTTTGAAATCCATTTCTGTCAAAACCCGTGAATTTTCGATAAATGTCAGTTTTTATTTTAAAAGTGAAAATTAACATATTTAGAAAACCATTTAGATAAAATAAATGTTATTTCTGGAATCAGGACATTGAAATTATCCAACGGTGAATTTTTCATAATTTTCTGAGACAGTCAAATTTTTGGGTAAAAATTAAATACCATTTAAATATATAATGTGTTTTATGACATCATAATAACCCAATAGTGATGTAATAAAATACTCTAAGATTTATGTTCGACCAATATATGTTTTACCATTAAAATAATGTGATTTTGGGTTTGTTTGACTTACTTTTCAAAGCATTAATGGACCCCTCAAGACTTATTAAACACCTTGTCTTTTTAAATTAATTTCCATGGGAGTGTGACTCACCTCCACATAAGAAACCCTATTATTTTAAGAATTTAGGAATTTGGCCTTATAAAATATTGTTTTCCTATTCCCTTTTCCAAAAACTGTGGGCAAAAACCATTGGCTGGTTTGTGGTTTGGATTAATTTAATATAAGGGGTCCCAAACCTAAATAATAAAGAATTCCCTCACATTTCCTATATAAACCCACCCAAGCTCCCACTTACTCCTCACTAAAAGCCTTTAGAGTTTGTCCAACCTCTGAAATACTCTCTCTAGAATCCTCCAAAGGTGCCCAAGCTCCCAATAAGCCTCTCTCAAGCCTCTCTCAAGCCTTTGAAAGCACACTTCCAAGTAAGGGTTTTTTTCTTCCTTTCTCATTTTGTCTAATTTTATTTAAGTTGTTTTGCCTTTTAATTTTAATTATGAATGTTGGGGTATAGTTTCTCACCTCCCTCATACTTCCCTCTTTATTTTTTAATGATGGGATACCCCTTTATCTCTCATTAAATGCCTCCCATGTACACCCTTTACTATGTTGAAATTCCGAAAGGAACTTCTCTCTCCTCTTTTACATTCAAGCAATACTTTTGTATCATGAATCTAAATTCCATTACCATTGTTGGGAAATGTATCTATATAACCTCATTACTGTCCATTACATGTAAATATGATGAGCAACCCCTTTCTCTCTCATCAACTATTTTTATTAATTCTTATGTCACGCCGTTATGCTACCGAAATCGCACCGATTTTCTAAACCAATGTCATTGTGTAGTGAATACCATGACCATTTATTCATCAAGGGTATTCACCTTTATGCACATTTACTTATTGATTATAAAGTTTCATGTATTAATTCCACATTCCTTTATCATGTAATAAATGATAAAGTTTTATGAATCAATGTTTTATGATCCATGTGGCACACTTATGCATGAAATGAAATGTTTAAGAAGGCTGCACCCTTATAGCACTCCAATGCATTGGGTAAAGTATAGCATCATGATACGTAATGTGAAATGAGTGTCTACTCATTCTAATTCAAGTGAAACTATTTTTTACTCGTGCTTTATGTGCAATGAGGATTTACTCATGCTCCATGTGCAATGAGCCTTGGCTCATGCTAATTCCTTGTTAAGTGTTTTTGCCACATTTCCATGTTATGATTATCATGCTTTATCATGCCTTTATGTTCATGTTTCTCTTATGCTCTATTGATATTCCTATTGTCTAACATGTATTTTACTCCTCATTTTATTCCATGTGTACTCCCTTACTGGGCTTCATAGCTTACCCTTTTCTTATGCATGTCCTCAGGTTATCCTATACAATGCTAAGTTCGAGGGAATGTAGTTGTCATGTAAAGGAAGTTTTCAATAAAGATGTTGTATTTCATGTTTTAAGTTTTTATGTAATGATCCTAAGCCCCAAAAACACTAAAACTCTCGATATTCTTGTTGTATCAAGTGAATTTTTATGTAATAAATCATGTTTAAGTTTGTAATAAAAGCAAGGTTGTCATAGATCCAATAACTTAAACATGAGTGGAACTATTTACGGGACAAGTTCAAGATTATCAAGATCACGACCCAAACCATGTTCATCGAATGGACCTATGAAATCTCCACCATCACACACCTTACTCGTATGGAATATCATGGTGTAGAAATATTTACATTATTTTTGTATAGAATATTTAATATATTTTCTTCTTATTATTGTTACTTTGTAAATGATTTTTAAAACACATATAGTATTTTTGGTTAATATTCAAATTAAATTAAGAAATCTATTTTGAAGAATTAATTAATTTATGAATTAATGGATTTTTTAAATAAATAATTTTTTAATGTAATATTATTAAATAATATCTATCAAATATAAATGATCATATTATTTTTATGAAGTCAAATATAATTTTTATTAGGGTTCGAAAACTGTTATTCAAAAAAACCCATCATTTTTAATAAATGTCAGGTTTTATTTTAAATGATAAAATTCACATATTTATAAAATTAATAAAATAAAATGAATATAATTTTTGGAATCAGTATATTGAAATTGTCCATCAGTGATTTTTTCATAATTTTTTGAGACATTCTAATTTTTATGTAAAAATTAAAATATATGGTGCGTTTTATGATATCATAATAGCCCAATAGTGATGTAATAAATACTATAAAATGTATAATTGAAAAAATATATGTTTTTCCTTTAAAATATTGTGATTTTAAGTTTTTTTTATAAAGCCTTAGTGAATCCTCCAAGTCTTATAAAATATTTTAAGATTTTAAAATAATTTCTTTGAAACTGTGACTCACCTCTACATAAGCATGGGAAAATTTTATTATCTTAGGACCTTGTAATTATAAAATAATTTATTTAATTCCCATTTGGTAGAAACCATGGGAAAAAACCGTGGGGTATTTTTTGGTTTTGAATATTTTATTATGTAGTGTCCAAAACAGAAAATATTAAAGAAATCCCCCTCCTTTCCTATATAAACCCACCCAAGATCCCATTTCTCTTAACTAAAACTACTTTAAGATAATACAAACTCTTCCCTATACTCCCTATATTCCTAACAAGGTTCCCCAAGCTCCCAATAAGCCTCTCCTAATCCTTTTGAGTCACACATCCAAGTAAGGGATTCTCTCTCTCCTCTTTTTATGAAGCACTTCATTAATGATATGCCCTTTTTATTTCCATTTTATCAAGTTGGTATGAATTATTACCTATCCAAATTACTATCCAATTGATTTATAAATGATTATATCCCATTTAACTCTCATATAACCCTCATAATAACTTTCATGTACACCTATTTCCATGCTAAAATTTTGTAAGGGTTCTTTTGTTTTCTTCCCTTTCTTCAAATTTCTTTATCATGTTACACCTTATATTTCCAATTACACATATTGGGTAATGTATTTCCTTGTCCCTATTACAATATATTTTATTTCTAAATGATTATATACCCCTTTCACTCTCATAAACTCGTTTTATTAATTTTCACATGATGCTATTATGCTTCCAAAATTGCACTGTGACTTTCCATGCCAAAATCATCATGTTGTGAATACCATACCCATTTCTATATCATGGGTATTAAACTTTATGAACATACACTTATTTTTTAGGGATTTAAATGCATTTATTATACATTCTTTTATCATGAACTAAATTACGATATTTAATGAAACCATGTTATATGATCTATGTGACACAATTATACATGAGAATGAAATGATTATAAAGGGCGTGCCATGATAGCACTCCAATGCATTGGGTAGTGGTTAGTATCATGATAAATCATGTAGGGATAGGGTATTTACCGAATTAATTTATGGTAATTTTTACACCATGGTGTCTTGGAAGATTTATCCTTGATCTATTTATGATGCAGTGTTTTAAGTTTCCACATTCCATGTTATGATTATCATGCTATATCATGCCTTATTATTCATGTTCCTTTACACCTCATTGATATGAATTGTATAAAATTTGTTACTATCCTCATGTTATGACATTTTTATTTGTTTAAGGGGCTTTATATCTAACCCCTTTCTTATGTATGTCCTCGGGTTATCCCATGCAGTGTTAAGTACGAAGGAATGTTTTGGTCATGTTAAAGAAGTTTTCAGTAAAGATGTTTCTTTTCATGTTTTAATTTGTTATGTAATGTACCTAATTTACCAAATAAAATAGACCAATATATCGTATGAGTTATATTAACTAAAATTTTATTTAATAAATCATGTTTAGAAATGAAATAATGAGAAGGGTTGTTATAGTTGGTATCAGAGGATAGGTTTAGTTAGTTTTGGGATTATGATTAGAAAACTATATACAAAACCTTAGGATTAGAGAACTCTATATAATGACTTAGGGATAATACTAAGTATAAGAAAAAATCCCTAAATTTTGGTAAGCATAGAGTAAGTTTTTTATCAAGAAAATAAATCCCTATCTGGATACTACAAGTGGATGTGGTTTTGACACAAATGTACCTAGGAGTAACAAATCTGAAAATGTGTTCCGGGTCAGACTCAGGATAAATTGGTACATGAAAGTGGGCCCTAGTGCACAGCTGGTTTGATTCTCTTGGTGGGCATGATATGGTAAATTCATAATATCGTTACAAACCATTATTAAGGGAACAAAAAAAGAGGCAATAAGAATAAAAGTTAGTAAATAGATCAAAGATAACATGGATTGAAGCCTAAAGATTCATAAGTTAAGGAAATAAATGTAATTTATAAGTTATCCCTTAAAATTCCATTGTATTCCCCTATTATGTGTTTAATAGTTTAAAAGTAATCATCCCTAAGTCTATATTGGATAAAGTACAACAAGAATCAAAAATTTAAAGGTAGAGTTATCATCTATAGTTCTACGCATTCCTTTATGTCATGAAAGTTTAGTAAAACTATTAAAACACCACAAAAAATCATGGAAGTAGAGATTTAGATGAAAATAGAAAATGGGGAAATTATTGCATCCCCTATATATAACTCCTCCCATTTCACAATATGGCGATTGAACTTCCCGACAAACCTTATCATACTTCCCTTGGTGGAATTTAATGCAATTCTAGGCATGGATTAGATTTCCCTATATAGAGCCAAAATAAATTTCCATGAGAGGTAAATTACTCTCGAAATGGTGAATCGACCCTCAATTCTATACAAGTGCAAAGAGGAGGAGGAATATTATTTAGCACCATCATCTTAAGCATGGATATTATTTTCCTATGAGCAAGCGTATCTAGATCAAATGATTGAGTCTAAGGAATGAACTATCCTTGAAGACATACCTATTATAGAGTTTCCTGGTCTTACTCCAAGAAGGGAGGTTGAATTTTTGATCGAAATTATACCAGGGGTGTTGAAAATATGCAAGACTCTATATAGGATGGATGTTTTGGAACTTGAGGAACTGAAGAAATAACTACATGAGAATCTGGATAAAGGGTTTAGACTCCCAAGTGCTTCACCCTAGGGTGCACCAGTCCTCTTTTTCAAGAAGAAGGATGGGTCAATTCACTTTTTCATTTATTATCGTGAGCTCAACAAAATCATGATAAAGAAAAAATATCCTTTTCCATGAATTTATGACTTGATAGATCAACTACATGAATCACAATACTTACTCAAGGTGGGTCTATGGTTGTGATATTACCAAGTAAGGGTTAAAAAGGAGGATATCCCCAAGAATACTTTTTGTACAAGGTAAATGCATTATGAGTTCATAGTGATGCCATTTAGACTCACTAATTCCCCAGAAATCATTATGGACTTGATGAATAGAGACTTTAGAGAATATCTCAGAAAATTTGAGGAAGTCTTTATATATAATATTCTAATATACTCCAAAACTAAGGTGGAGAATGAATATCATCTGAGAACTGTGCTAAATACCTTTCTAAATTAGAAGCTCTTTGAAAAGTACAACAAGTGTGAGTTCTGGTTGAACAAAGTCTCATTTTTGGAGCACATCATCACAAGAAATGGGATATTTGTAGATCCTTCGAAGAAAAAAACAATTTAGGGATGGATGAGGCCAACATCTATAAAAAATATTCATAGTTTCCTTGGGTTAACAGAATATTATCAATGATTTGTGAGAAATTTATCATGATTGTAAAACCCTCTTACCAAGATAACTCAGAAGGGAGTCAAATTTTCATAGAATTATGAATGTGAAGAAGGATTAATGTATTTTAAAATAAGGCTTATCACTACCACTATGATCACACTACCCATAAGTGGAGAGTTTTTTGTAATTTTTAAAGATGTTTCAAAGAGAATATTGGGATTTTTATTAATTAAAAATGAAAAATTCATTTCTTATGCCTCAAGGCTGTTGAAAATTCACGAGCAAAACTATCACACACATGATCTGGAGTTGGCAGTTGTGATATTTGTATTGAAAATCTAGCTACATATATCTTTAGAGAGAAGTGTGAAATATATACATATCATAAAATTATCAAATATATATTCACATATAAAAAGCTAAATATGCACCAATGAAGATAGTTAGAGCTCATCAAGGATTACAACTGTTCAATCCACTACCATCCTGGGAAAGAAAACAAGGTGGAAGATTCTCTAAGTACAATGGAACTGATAATTCTATCATTGATGAGAATTGAGAAGGACATGATCTTCTTAGATTTGAAGAAGATGTGAATGAGAATCATAAAGAAAGGTACATCATCAATCCTTTCACAAATTATTACTCAAACGTCTCTTTTGTAAAGGTTAAAGGAAGATCAAAAAGATGATATGGGAATTCAGAAGGAAGTGGATACTATCAGAAAAGGGAAATCCTCAAAGTTCAATGTTAATGAAGAAAGAATTGTGAGATTTGGGTCAAGAATATGTGTTCCATAAAATCTTAAGTTAAATAAATAACTTTTGGATGATTTACATATTTCAACTTTATCTATTCACCTAGGAAACACAAAGATGTATCGAGATATCTGAAAGAACTATTGGTGGGATAACATGGAGAAGGAAATATTTGACTATACATCAAAGTGGTTGGTATGTCAGCAAGTAAAGGATGAAAGGCATAAGTATAATGGGATGATGCAACCATTACCCATACCAACATGAAAATGGGAAAATATCACCATGGACTTTCTCACTAAACTTCCAAATACATTTAAGGGAAACAATGCTATCTGGGTTATTTTGGATCATCTTAGAAAGACTGCACACTTCATTGCGATTCAAGAGGATTTATTACTGGATTAAATGAATAGGTATACATTAGATAATTAGCAAGGCTTCATGGAGTACCACTATTGATTGTGTCTGATTATGATCCAAGATTAACCTCTAAGTTTTGGAAAAGTCTCCAACATGCTCTAAACACTGAGCTGAACTTCAGTATGGATTATCACCCACAAAATGATTTCCAATCTTAGCAGACTATCCAAACACTCGAGTACATGTTTATAGCTTACTTAATTGAATTTAAAAGTGGATGACACCAACATACTCCTTTGGTGGAGTTCACTTACAACAACAGTTTCCACTTGATCAACCAAATGGACCCCTATGAAGCCCATTATGGGAAGAGGTGAAGAACACCAGCATGTTGGGATGAAGTTGGGGAATGAAAACTTCTAGGTCCTAAAATGGTTGAATAAATAGTGGAGAAGGTTAAGAACATCCAGAAATACATCAAATCTACTCAGAGTAGAAAAAATATATATGCTGACAATTGTCGACGAGATCTAGAGTTTGATGTTGGAGACATGGTATTCCTCTACATATCTCCATGAAAGAGAGTGATGAGATTTGGGAATAATGGAAAGTTTATTCCAAGGTACATCAGACCTTTTGAGATCCTTTATTGCATTAGAGCAGTGGCATATCAACTAAAACTCCCACCAAACCTATCTCAAGTACAATATGTATTCCATGTATCCCTATTAAGAAAGTACATCCCATCACATGTACTCAATACAGAGGTGGTACCATTTGAGAATGATCTTTCTTATGAAGAGAATCCAGTGAAGATCTTATATCACAGAGAAAAAGTTCTAAAAAATAAAACAATACCCCTCATAAAAGTGTTTTGGAGAAACAAAAAGTTTGAATAAGTAACATGGGAACCAGATGAGGTGATGAATTAGAGTTACCCTCATCTATTTCATTGTTGGAAAATGAAATTTTTATAGAGAAATTTATAAAGGGTGGAATATTGTAACAACCCAAACTTTTATGAATAAAAATCCCCTTTTTGATTTAATTAAATGTAATATGGATATGGAAAACACATTCACTTATTTGTTTTATTATATCCAATTGGATTTAAATGACCGTTTAGTATCTTTACTATTGATAATATATCCATTTAATAGTGATCACATGACTAGTATAAATATAGGGTTTTAATAAATCCTTTTGGCAGAGAAAAAGGAAGTGATGGACTCAACTAGTAGGATCGTACCATATGAAGCCAATCTATCAGATATTCTGAGGGAGATATCATGTTTAGGATTTTAACTAGACCAAGACCAATCTGATATCTAACAACTTAAGCATCAGATAAACTATTTATAGGAGAAGTTCAAGCTCATCAAGATCACAACCCAAACCGTGTTCATCGGATAGCCCCATGAAATCCCCACAATCATGCACCTTACTATTAGGGTGTATGATAGTGTAATAAAGGGATATGTATCAATACCATATCATTATAAATATGTACATTATTTTTCTAAAGAATATTTAATACATTTTCTTCTTATTATTATTACTTTGTAAATGATTTTTAAAGCACAAATTGTATTTTGGTTAACATTCAAATTCAATTAAGAAATCTATTTTGTTGAATTAATGAATTAATGAATTAATGGATTTTTTAAATAAATAATATTTTAATGGAATGTTATTATTAAATAATATCTATCAAATATAAATGATCATATAATTTTTATGAAGTCAAATGTAGTTTTTAATAGGGTTCGAAAACTGTTACTGAAAAAGACCAGTCATTTTTAATGAATGTCAGTTTTTATTTTAAAAGTAAAAATTCACATATTTAGAAAATTATTCATATAAATTAATATAATTTTTTTAATCAGGATATCAAAATTATCCAATAGTGAATTTTTCATAAGTTTTCGAGACAATCAAATTTTTACGTAAAAATTAAAATATACGGTGTGTTTTATGACATCATAATAGCCCAATAGTGATGTAATAAATTATATAAAAGGTATTATAAAAAATATAAGTTTTTAATTTAAAATAATGTGATTTTAATTTTAGTTTATGTATTTTATAAATCCTTTGAATCCTTCAATACTTATAAAATATTTTAAGATTTTAAA
This sequence comes from Viscum album, assembly GCA_963277665.1. NCBI lineage: Eukaryota > Viridiplantae > Streptophyta > Magnoliopsida > Santalales > Viscaceae > Viscum > Viscum album. The sequence goes on from OY728156.1 coordinate 1,670,052,776, forward strand.
ATCATTTCTTTGAAAGTGTGACTCACCTACACATAATCAAGGGAAATATTTTATTATATTTGGACCTTGGCCTTATAAAATAATTTATTCCAATACCATTTCATATAAAACTTTGGGAAAACCCATGGGATTGTTTTTGGTTTTGAATATTTTATTATGTAGTGTCCAAAACCAAAATAATAAAGAAATATCCCTCCTTTCCTATATAAACCCAACCAAGATCCCATTCCTATTCACAAAAACTCCTTAAAGATCATCCAAAATCTTCCCTATACTCCATAGATGCCTACCAAGGTGGCCCAATCTTCCAAGAAGCCTCTTATAATCCTTTGGAGTCACACATCCAAGTAAGGGATTCTCTCTCTCCTTTTTTATCAAGCACTTCATTTATGATATAACCTTTTGATTTCCATTTACTTAAGTTGGGATACATTCTTACCTACCCCATTAATTTCCACTTGATTTATAAATTATGAGATCCCCTTTAACTCTCATCTTGCCCTCTTAGGAACTTTTATGTACACCTATTACCATGCTGAAATTTTGTAAGGGTTTTGTTTTCTTTCTTCCCTTTCTTCAAGATTCTTTATTATGTTATGCCTTATATTTACAATTACACATGTTGGGGAATGTATTTAAATATCACTATTACTATAAATTTCACGTCTAAATTATGAGATACCCTTTTCTCTCTCATCAACTCATTTTATGAATTTCCACATGATGTTGTTATGCTGCTGAAATTGTACCATGATTTTCCATGCCAAAATCATCATGTAGTGAATACCATACCCATTTATCTATCATGAGTATTCACATTTATTTACATATAATTATTTATTGGGGATTTAAATGTATGTATTCCATATTAATTTATCATGTAATAAATTATGATGTTGAATGAAACCATGTTATATGATCCATATGGCACACTTAAACATGAGAATAAAATGATTATAATGGTGCACCCTAATAGAGCTCCAATTCATTAGGTAATGGTTAGTATCATGATACATCATGTTGGGATAAGGGATTTAACTTATTCCTTTATGGGACTTCATCCACCATGGGGTCTTTGCAGATTTAGCCTTGATCTATTTATGATGTAATGTTGTAAGTTGTTGCCACATTTTCCATGTTATGATTATCATAATGCATCATGCCTTATTATTCATTATCCTTTAATCCTTGTTGATATGAATAGTCTAACATGTATTATTATCCTCATGTTACACCCTGTTTATTCCCTTAATGGGATTTATAGCTCAACCTTTTCTTATGTATGTCCTCAGGTTATCCCATGCAGTGTTAAGTATGAAGGAACGTTTTGTTCATGTTAAATAAGTTTTCAATAAAGTTGTTTCTTTTCATGTTTTAAGTTTTTATGTAATGTACCTAATTTCCCAAATACACTAGACCTCTCAATATTCTGAGTTTTATTAAGTGAAGTTTTATGTAATAAATCATGTTTACAAATGAAATAAAGAGAAGGGTTATTATAATACCAGTAGACAAGCTAGCTAGTGTTTCGAGGAGAATTAAATATCACACACCACATGAATCTGGATCACACAACGTGTATCATGGGATTGAGTTGCACAACATATACTTCATTTAAATGCCATTTAAATGCATTGGGCTCCCACATCATGTTCCACATCACACATTCCATGTATTTTTTGAAAGGTAGTTTGGCGTGTACATACTGTACACATCAAGTAGTCATATAGGACCTATATACTGTGTATTCTATGGATACATTGCATACAACTAGTGTGGTGACTCGATATTTACCTAGAGTAAATGTATTTAAACTCAAGTATTCTTACATGTCACGTAACTCCAAGTGAATATCATGTACTCTTTTACATGACATAAATAATTTAGATGGTATATTTACATCCTTACTCTAGTGACCTACACATTTTTTACTCCTAGGGATATGTTGTGTTTAATTTTTACACATGAATAGGTCCACAATATCTTGAAATCGGTTGTTTATGAAGGCCTATACCCCATGTACTATAGGGGAAAATGCTGTGTACTGGGTAGTTTTTAGTATTCTAAATATATTTTTACATGGGTTTCAAATTTTAATGTATGAGTTGTCCATTCTGATTGACTTTCTATAAAGAATGTAATGGTTCAATCCTCTTTGGCATGACAGATTGATTCTATAGTTTTTTTGGAAAGTTTTAGAATATTTTCTCTATAGTGATGATAATAGGGTTTAAACAAAGTATTTTAAGGAGACATGGAGTTTAGGTACTCCCTAGTGTCTCAGAAAAAAATCCTCCATGCATGAGGTTCAGTTACTCCCTGGTCAATATTCTCACAGTGGGGTGTGGTTCCCCAAATGAAAGATTAAATTATTACTCAACCATGCATCTAGGAATGACCCTCCATATGTGGTGTTAGTACTCCTAATGTATTAGGGTATGTTCCTCCATATATATTGAATACTCTCTTAGTTGATACTCATATTCCTCAAAGAGGCATGACCCCCTCTAAAATTACAAGATGGTAGCATGGATGTTATAGAAGCTGAATATGTAACACCCCAAAGTTTTAAAAAAATAAATGAAACAAATGAAACTTTGTTTTAAGTAGATATTTATAAATAGGCTTCAAACATAATTTATCTGCTTTTATGTTTTTAATTTTAAAAAATGGTCATCTACAATTGTGTTCAGTAAGTTTTTTGGAGTTTGATGGAACCAACTTGTTTTTTTGGTGAATAGTAACACACCCTTATGAATAGTAATATGAATAGTAATATGACCCTAATGAATATTTAATTGTATTATTATTTTATTTCTTTAAGTATTTAATATAATGACATCTTGGTTAAATTTTTAATGTGATATAAAAGTAGTTATAGAATTAAAATGGTTAATTTTTGAATTAAGCATGATTTTATTTAAAAATTAAATTAATAATATTTAGAAAATTATTTTTAAAAAATTGAGTTCATTTTTGAATTCTAAACATTAAAAAATGGTTAGGTTGAATTTTTGGTATTTTTCTGAAATTCATGAATTTTTGATGAATAGTGAAATACGGTAAAATACAGTATATTCAAATTATTAGTTAAATACACTATTTATGAAATCATAAGTGATGTGAGACCACTTCGTTCGAACTCACATGAAATTATTACTATTTAGGGTCACATTAATTAATATTATTCATAGTATTGAGAAAAAAATATTACATTAATGATTTAAATAATGTAAAATACCTCCTCCCTTCCACTATAAATACCACCCTCATTCCCCTCTTCCTCCCACACCTCTCAAGTCTTGAGCACTATCAAATTTCTGCCAAATTCCCCCCCCAATATCCTTCCCTAAATTCAAGACCTATTGGCCTCATCCAAAGGCCAAAATAAAAGGCCTTAAGGAGGATCTAAAGGAGAAGAGATCAAGAGGAGGTTTAAACATTTTTGAAGTAAGAAGAACCTGAGGTAAGGGAATTCTTAACCCAATTTCAATTCTTTGGGTTAACATTATTATTTATTCATTATGTGGAATTAATATTATTTGTGTGGTGAATTTTTGTTTATATTATGTTTCCCTATGTCTATTTACAGTGTATACACATATCTATTCCATTCTATTAATTCTCACTCCATTTATATTTTAAGGGACTTTCCTTTAAAAATCCTTTTAAAACTCTCTTTAATAAATTTCAAAAGGATTGTTTTTTATATGTATATGGAATTAGTAGTTTCTCTTGATTTCAAGATACTTTATTACCATGATATGTTCCTTGGACACTATTTGTGTTGGGATGAGCCCATTATAGCTCAAGATATGTTGGGTTGGGCCCATTATAGCTCAAGATATGTTGGGTTGAGTCCATTATAGCTCAAGATATGATGGGTGAGCCCCATTATAGCTCTCCAATGAATTGGGTACTCCAGAGATGGAAGTTGACTAAAACGTTATTCCATGTGTAAGGGTGAATGTAAGAGTGATATAGTAAATATGTCCCAAGGAAGCTACATGATGTTTCTATACATATGAGTTTTTATGACTATGGGTTTTAATGATTTTTATGTTATCACTTGACTAAAACTTTCTTTCTTTATATCCCTTACTGAGTTTTATACTCATCCCAAGTTTTTAAAATGTTTTTCATAGGATATAAGGATGGGTAAGAGAAATAAGGGAGTTATGATGTTTGATATGGAGTGTTGTTAAAGAAATCATGTTTTAAGTTTTAATGTTTTATATTTTGAAAAAATGGATACTCTTTTAGTAGTATCCTCTTATATGAATGTGGTATGTCATGTATGTAAGATATCATAATTCTTTAAAACTCTAAACCCAAAAATATCCTCAATGTGTAGTAATGTATGGTCTTGTGTAAAATTCAATATTAAGTAATGTTTTAAGGTCGGGTCCTTATAGAATAGTTATGGTGTTGTGGGTCCAACAAGGTATTCATTTATATATTAATCTATATATGAATAAATAAATTTATAAGTATATTTATTTTTAAATAAATTTATATATATATATAAACATATTAATAATATTGCATCTAAGAGTGTACTATATAGTAATAAAAATAAATTTTATTCATATAAAACTCATAAACACATACAAATATACATTTAAACACACAAATAAAGACATTAAAACATAATTATAATTAATTATTAATATCTAAATAAATGATCATTAATATATATAAGTTTATATGTATATTTATATTAATATATATATTAATATATATTTATATATTAATTTATAAATATATATATATATATAAACATATTGACAATTTTACATATATAATAATATTATATAACAAAAAAATGTTATATATTACACACACACATACACAAATACATACATACTATACATACATATAAACACACAAACATAGATGTTAAAACATAAATATAATTAACTAATAATAACTAAATAAATGATTATTAATATATATAAGTATATTTTCATTAATATATATATGTATATTAATTTATATATATAAATAGTTGAATTTATATATATAAGTAAAAATAATTAAATAAATGATCATTAATAAATTAATATATATATATATATAATTATATTTATATTAATTTATACACACACACACACACATTAATATATTTATATATATATACATATAAATTAATATAAATATACTTATATATATATATATATATTAATTGATATTATATATATATATTAATTAATTAATATATAAATATATGTATATTAACATATTGATTAATATATAAATATACATATATTAACATATTAATTAATATAGAATTATATGCATATTAATATATTAATTAATATATAAATTTATAAGTATAATTGTATTAACACACACACATATGTATATTAATATATTTAATGTATATTGGTATATAAATATTTAAATTTAGATATAAATTTACAATATATGAAATAATATTAAAGATTATACATTTATATATATATATATGTCAGTATACATATAATAATATTAAAAATTTATAATTTTGTATATATATTTACACATACACACACAAATATAAATATATATTTTTTATATTTATAAGTATATATATATTGTAAGGGCCTGGATCCCAGTAGAATTTCCCTTTGTGAATTTTGGTTGTTGAAGGCACCATGAGAAGGTTCCATGATGTTTGGAGGAAGTGGGGGGACTGCCAAAAAAGGAATGGCTACGACATGGTTCCCTAGGTTTCACATTGGTGGATGCGGTGTGGATCTGGTAGATGTGATGTAGTTCCTTGAGGATACACTGCCAAATCTGGCATGGGTGTGGCACGGTCTCCATGCTATGGTGTAGGGGATCTTGAGGTAGATTTTGGGGCTACTGCCTTTTTAGTGGTAGCTACATCATGGTGGTTGGGATGTGATATAGCCTCCCTGTTAGCGAAGAGAGATTACGACATGGTGATTTGAGCTATTATATATCCCCCAGAATTGCTTTTATAGGATATTTCTATGTTCCTCAGACACATGGATTGACCAAGGGGGTTTCAGTGGGGTCCCTTCGGCTACACCATAGAATGTCCTGTGTTAGGGAGGGCTGGGACATGCTCATAGGGGCAACACTATGGTCTTCTAAATTTTTTGTTATCCATAAATACCCCCAAGAACATTCGAACACCACTTTCTACCACTCCTTCCACTTGAACCCTAGGAACCCTGGAGTGTTTTGTTGATTTTTTTCATCCCCTTTAGATAGGGATTGATCCATTACTCTTAAATATCAATTAGTGGAAATCCAAGGTGAGTTCTACCTCCATTTTCTAGAGGTTTCACTCAGTTTAATCTCATTTTCCTCTTGTTCCTCTTACCATTCATTTCTATTTGATCTCCACCATTCTAATAGAGTTTTTCTTATTTTTTTATTATGTTTTCTTGGAATTACATATTTTATGGATCATATTTTCTTCATGGGAGAGGTGATTTGAGATCCTTGTTGGCATTCCATTTCCTTTTCAAGAATTTCAGATGTTTGAGGTAGGGTACTCATTGCTTCTATTTTATTTAGGTGTAATAATAAATTGAACTTGGTTTATACCTTTGGATGGAAGTGAAATTAACCTAATAAATATTGAACCAGATTAATAATGATTTTGCTTTATAGTTGCCGTGATCTCATATTGTTTATTTCTACAATGATAATGGTCGGCCTCATGATTTTCTAGATAGTGTACTATATAAGATATTATTTGTTTAACATGATTTTATTCTAGGTTTAGTATGTTGTAATTGATGAATATAGATAAAGAACATAATTTTTTTAATAATTTGTTTGTTGGAAAATAAAGAGGCATGTTTAACATTTTGATGTTTCTCATGATTTGATGGTAATAAAATTGATGCAAGTATGCATGTTTAATTAAATGTGTTATTCCATGTGTAAGTGAAATTAGTTAATGAATGTGAATCATATTAATTCTTTTTGACGATAATAATAAAATTCATGTAAATTAATAATTATTCTTTTTGTAGTTTTATGAAACTAGTTGTATGCTAGAGAGTATGTTTAAATAATTGTAATATATTGTTATAGGTGATGAATTAAGTTTCCCATAGTTGAATCCTATGAATAATGAATTGGTTAATTCAATATGAAATAAAAATTGGTTTCTCGATAGAGATAAATATTTTTGGTTGAGAGTTCTCATTTTTTTATAAAGGGTGCATGCCTTGAGTTGGTATTGTGAGTGCCTATTTTAATTTAAAGGCTGAATGCCTCATTTTAGTGCCTATATTTCCTTGTTGACAATGATTTTTTTATTTTTATACTTTATTTGTGCCCTATATATGATCCTTTTGACATTATATGAGCCTAAGATAGTCGATCTTGGGATGGATGATGAGATGTGTGTTGGGAGGTTTGAGGTTGTGGTAGCAGTCGATGCCTATAATAGAGAGATTAATGGGGATATGCACATGAGTGTTAGGGATGGAACCAAAGATGATGTAATGGGTTGAATATGGTATTATAAATTTTTGTGATGAAATATGGATAATTTATTGATAAAAAATTTATTTAATAACCGATGGATATGTTGCTTTCTTTTCCCACAATCTTTTCCCCACTGCTAGTTGGATGTGTTTATTTTCACATATCTTTGTGGTAGCTTATGATATTTTTCTTAGACTACCTGGAATTATGTAATGATAATGATAATTTTTAATAAATTTTTAACCCATTGATTTGGTTCCTGCTAAAATGAAAATAATAATTCCAATCCTAAGAAACCATGGATGGTTGGATTATGCATGGAGGGAACAGACTTCACATTATTGTAAAACGAAATGTATCTTGAAATAATGTTGTTAATTAATAGTTAATGAATTAATTAACAAAAGGAAATTATAAAAATGAAATAAGTGAATTAATGAAGCTCTTTAAGATCTTATGTTCTTATAGGACATCTAGTCCCTAACAGTGGCATCCGGGTGTCTGAGTGACGATAGATGTAGTTCAGCTTAAGACTCAGTTATTCCCATAGTGTGGTTGTGATATATATTATATCATATATATTTTGTGATTTATATTCTACTCCACCCATGTTGTTTAGGGTGATTGAAACCTAGTGGAATTTGGGAGGGTGTTTTACCAAAATCTAGGTTGGAAAGGATGGATACTGACTACCGCCACTGATCCCACTCTCTTCTCTTGGTTGTATTATGTGATATTATTCATGGTGGTTAGTTTCCCATATATGTGTGTTGAGGGATATAATGGATTTTGGTTAATTTACACACATATAAATCTAGATATAATATCTAAAGGATTATTATAGTTATGATGTGTATAGGCTGTGATGTCTTGAGGCACTTTACTCGGTGTATAGGTTGTGATGGCATGAGGTATAATACCTGATGCATGATAGGAATTATAAGGGTTGTGATGGACTCTAAAAACTACTTGGTTAATATATGTAGATGTATTGTAGGATGATGTTATTATGTGATGCATGAGGTACATGTTATGATACTTATCCCATGTGTTTTCAGGATAGATTCTTTTGGAGAGAGATAGCTCAGGACGTGTAATGTTGGGGCCAAGTGGAAAAATAGTGGGGAAGTGGTATCAAGGAACCCTTGTTAATTTATTATTATAATATATGATATATCTTGTATGAATGACTTAGTGAGAGGTATCCATGGTTAGGTTAGTAACTTATTACACTTGTTTAGGTGAGGAGTTAGTGTCACTTTTTGTTTACTGAGATTTAGTACATTTTATTTATCTTTTGCACAAGAGGCTCCGATGAGGATCGTATTGAGTATAATATTAAGCTCACCCCACATATATATAAACTATTTTTTAGTTTAGTAGGAGTATATTGGAGACCAGGTTAGATATTACTAGCTTGTGTTTTTTCATGAGTTGATTAGTCTTCATGGTTGCTACTATATTTACCTTTTTGGTACTTATAGTTTCCCTTCCATTTTTCTAGTTTTGTATGAAATTAAATTTATGCACTTGGGATTTATTTTATCTATCTTACCAAGAGTTTATTGGTGCATCTGTCTTAACTCTGTGTTTCACATGTTTCTCTTAGAGGGTAATGTCTCCCATTTACATATATGATATACCCTTAGTACTAGTCGCTGACCCAAGGCCTACTGGAGGTGTGAATTAGGTATTCACCATCCTCCTTCTATCATTTTTGGCCTAAGAGGGGCACTCTTTAGGAAGAGGGGGTCATGAAAATGTGGTATAAAAGGGTTTAGGCTGAGGTATATGATGGATTTTGGAGTTATACATAGGTTATAATGTATAGTTTGGTAGGTAAATAGTGTTTTCTAAGTTTAGTAAGAAATTTAAATAAGAGAGACCGGATGGGTCACAAGTATTTAGGGCCCACTCTGATCTCGTGCATGGACCTTTAAGTTTACTGAGTCTGTTAAACTAAGTTATAATGGTTACAGAGTATAGTCCTAGGAAAGGATCATACACCATTCTTCTTATGCCTGTGTTTGAAATGGTTAGACCTGGATAGGATAAAACTTAAACAAAAAAATAAAATAAATAATTATTTAATTTTAATATTCCATATTCTAGTTTTAGGAGTCTCTATACTTTTTCTCTTCTTATAGGAATGACTCTAGGTCGAAATACTCATCAGGTTCATGCTGAAGATGTTTAGTAGAATATGCTAGAAGATTGTTGTGGAGTAGAGATCGATGATGATGACACTTGGATGAGGGAACTCTAAGAGTATTAGCACTAGAGTCTATAGAAGTATGAGATATCCTTTTCAAACTCAGTCATAGAAGACTAGTCATATTAGGCAGAGATAAATTTCAGTTTGATTAATTATCAGAAGGAGAAATGGGTTTTTGTTAGTTGTGATGATGCTGTGTGGGGAATAGGGGAAGTGGTGGATCTTGTTCCTTAGGGATTGAAAGGAGTCAACAATATCATGGGAAAAGTTTTGATACTAGTTACAAGAAGAATTTATTTATTAAACCATGAAGACAACTAGTCACTAGGATTTACTTACCCTTTGATAGGGGAGTTCCAGTGTGTGGGAGTTTGGGATCCATTTCAGGAACCTTTTGTGATATGCCTCAGACCTATTTCTAGATGAGGAGGCCAAGGAAAGGAATTTTTTGGAATATTTGCATTCAAATATCAAGTACTAGGTAACTCTATTCATGTTAGAAACATATCATGAGGTACTGGTGAGAGCATGGATTATTGAGAGAATGCTGGATAGGACTAGATCATTATGAGAGTAGAGTCATCAAGATTCCTAGTGAAGAATATTTGTGGCTTGGGGTTCCCAGTTTCCTGTAAAGAAGAGTTTTCAGTTAGTTGTGGGTAGGTCCCATCCTTCATCATCTCATTTATTTGGGGGTGGTGGATATTAGACCTATTCTAAGGGGTAATATGCATGTTTTTCGTATAGAGGATGAGATTATAAATGGAAATAGTGCCAAACATTTTTAATTAGTCAGTGTGTTCCACGTTTTTTGATTTAGGTCACTTTATTGAGGTAATTTCATCTGAGGCAATAATAGTAGGGTGTTCAAATTTGGGATTAGTATAGAGGAGATAGGGTAGGTAGATGATAGCCATGAGGTGATCCTCATCCTCAAAAATAAAAGCATGACTATGGATGTGGTCATCATCAGGGTCAGAGAGACCACGAAGTAGGATATAGCTAGCTGTATACTTTAGCATTGCCAGCGCCATGCGATCCAGATGTTTTTTAAGGTACTCTTTTTTTTTCTACATGGGTGCATGATTTTTTTGATTAAAAATACACACACTCCTTAATATCACCCGACTTTTTCTATGCATTTGGACTTGAGGTAGATATGCTTCCAATTCCCTTATAATTGAAAATGCATGTTAGAGGTTGTGATGACTTGTATGAAGTTTGTAGAGACTATGAGCTAGTTCTGAGGTAGTACCACTCTTGGGGATACTTAATATGTTTACAAATACAACCATAAAACATCATTGTCAGTATGAATTGGATATACTCTATGTAGGATATCATGGATAGATTTAATAGACAAGTTGTGTTCTATGATTATGATGGATATCCAATAGTTTTTTTGGTGATTGATACCCTCTGATGGGTCAGTGGCATACCTTTTCCTTATATTACTTATTTCTCATGTTTATGTAGAGTTCTTTAGAGTTTTAGTTGATGGCATTTCCATGTTTTGTGGAAGATTACCCTAATATCTCTCCTAAGGATGTTGTATCACTTCTTCCTTGATTTGAGATAGAGTTTTGGATCAATATATAATCAAATGTTTCTTATATATCAATTTCTATATATAGGATGTAACCTTCTAAGTTACTACATCTATTAATACATCTCAATGATTTATTGTAATGAGGTTTTTTTAGGCGAGTGTGTCACCTTTGGGAGCACCCATTTTTTTTGTAAATAAGACCAATAAAAGTTTGTTTATTTGTATCAATTATCATCGATTGAACCAAGTTATTGTGAATAACCACCATCCACTCCTATTGATGGATGATTTATTTGATCAACTAAAAGGATCAATTTGGTTCTCAAATATTGATCTGTGGTTATGATATAATTAGATACCGGTTAAAGAGGTGGATGTTTTTAAGACTGATTTCCAATGTCTTTATGGAAATTATGAGTTAATTGTGATGTTGTTTAGTGTGAATAATCCTCCATATGTGTTCATGGTATTGATGAAAATAGTCTCTGGGGAGTTTCTAGATACGTTTATGGTGTTTTTCATTAATGAAATCCTTGTGTAATCTGCATATAAGGAGGATCATTTAGAGAATCCACACAAAGATTTGAGATTTCTTCCTCATCAATGGATTTTTGGGAAGTTGTTAAAGTGTGAGCTCTAGGATTGTGAAGTTTTTTTCTTAGGTAATGTCATGTACTAGAAGGGAGTATCTATAGTTCCTTCAAGGATCAAGGTGGTCATTTCTTAGGCATCCCCAAAGTTTGTTGTAGAGGTGAGAAGTCTCCTTTCTCGTGCAGGATATTACAGGAGGTTTATAGTTTATTTCTATTAGGTTAAAAATTCTCTAATAACCTTTAATAACAAGGATTATAAATTCTTACGAACTGAAAAAATATTATATAGATTTCATATAATTAAAGAAAAATTTTGTCAGTGCTCCAATCATTTATTTTCAAACAAAGGGAGTTCAGTTTGCGGTTTTTTATGATGATATGTGTCTGGGATTTGGATGTTTTTTGATGTAGTATATATCAATTATTTTTTTTGGGTCTCATAATTTACATTCTCATGAATGTAAATATTTACCCATGATCTCGAGTTAGTGAAATTTATGTTTTATTTGAAGTTGTGGAGACATTATCTCATCAGTGAGAATTTTGTGGTTTTACTAATCATAAGAGTCCAAGGTATGTATTCTCCCAGTGTGACATGAACTTGAGATAAATATAATGGATGATATTCCTACAGGATTAAAATTTTGATATTTCCTATATTCTAGGAAAGGGTAATGTTGAATTTGATGTACTGAGTAGGAAGTCACATAGTGATTACATGAATGAATTTAGAGATCCCTAGAGAGTGATGGAAGATCTCTCAATGATGTATCTTGATTTAGGAGAAGTTGATGACATAGGTAGTATTTTTTAAGATGATAATATTGTTGTCTTTGGTGCATCAGGTAGAGGATTCCTAGTTGGGGGATTTTGAGGTGGAGGTCTAGAGAGACCAAGTTGTTTTTGGTGATTCCCATGATGGTTGGTTTGAGGATGAACAACACTGGGTGTTGTTTCATGAAAGGATTTTAATCACTTTTATGATGTTTGAGATGGTTCTCCATGAGTTTCATATATCACATTTGGTAGTGCATCCAAACATGAAAAATATGTACCAATCTTTGAGAGGTTAGTTTTGGTGGCCTCATTTGAAGCACGAAGTTACTGATTTTGTGTCTTGATGTTTGGCCTACCAGAAGGTGAATGATGAGAACCATGTTATTGGTGGGTTTCTATATCCATTAGATGTTCCCTATTGGAAGTGGTGGGACATATCGATGGACTTCATTACTATTTTACATCGATCTAAAGGTAGATTTTTTGTTTTATGGGTGATAATGGATTGTTTGATGAAATCATCACACATTATAGTGATTAGAGAGTTGATAACAATGTAGATTTTATCGAGGCAGTACCTGGAGGATGTGATGTTAGGTCCTAGATCTAGGTATCCCTTCCCTTTGTGTGTTTTAGGTGCTGAGGGAACCTGGAGGAGGTTCCAGGATGTTTTGAGGAGTTTTGGAGTAAAAGTGGGGTGTCACTACCAAAAATGACATGGATGTAGCATAGTTCCCTAAGTTGCACCATAGTTTTGGTGGCTACAACATGGAGGTGGTGGTTGTGTTGTAGAACATTGAGGATCCACTAGAAAATATTGTATGGTTGTGGCATAGTCTCTATGTTTTGCCATATGGGAGTTTGGGGTGGATTTCAAGGCTCTACCTTTTCAGGGGTAAGTATGTCATGGTGGTTGGGCTATGGTGTAGCCTCCCAATTGGAGAAGGGGGACTATGGTATGATACTTATGGATACATCATACCATATTCCTTAGACATGTAGTTTGAACAAGGGGGCTATGATATGGTTCCTTGGGGCTGCGCCATAGAATACCTTGCATCATGGAGGGATAGAGTGCGGTCCTAGGGGTTGCTCCATGGTCTTCTATATTTTTCCCTATGTATAAATACCCCTAATCCCATTTGAACACCAATTTCTCCCAATTCTTCTACTAAAAACCTAGGCACCTTAGATTAGTTTTTTGAAGGCTTTGTATCCCATTTTAGTAGGGATTCATTCATGAATACTAGATAAAAATCTATGGTAATCCAAGGTGCATTCTAGCTCTTTTTTCTATCAGTTTCTCTCAGTTTATTATCATTTTCCTCCCATTCCTATTATATAACTTGGAATTTTATATCCATAATTATAATGGAGTTTTTATTTTAATTTTATAGTGAGTTAATGACACAAAATATTTGGGGGAACACCATTTCTTCATGGGAGAGGTGATTGAAGATCCTATTTGGAATTCCATTTTTGTTTCAAGAACATCAAAAGTTTGAGGTGGGGGATTCATTACTTCTCTTTTATTTACATGAAATTATATATTTACCATGGATTTTTCATTTTTATGGTAGTTAAATTAACTTAATAAATATTGAAATATATTAAAGAATAGTGTTGGTTTATGTTTTTATTGATCAAAAGTTTTTTCTTTCCAATGTGATAATAGATTGCCTCATAATTTTATAGATTGTGTGATATCTATGCTATGATTATTTAGAATAATTTTATTCTTGAATTATCATGTTGAAATTGATGAAATCAGAAAAATAATTTAAATATATTAATAATTTATTGGTTTTATAATAAAAAGGTATGTTTAACAATATGATGTTTCTCATGATTTGATGATAATCCAATTGATGCAAGTATGTATTTTTAATTGAATGTGTTATTATATGTGTTAATGGAACTGGTTAATGAACATGAATCATATTAATTATTATTTATGATAATAATAAAATTCATGTTAATTTAGAATTATACTTCTTATAGTTTGATGAAACTTGTATTTATGCTAGAGAGCATGTTTAAATAATTTTAATTGATTTTTATAGCTGATGCCTTAGGTTTCTCATAGTTGGAACCTATGAATAATTAATTAGTTAATCCAAGATGGAATAATTTTTTTTATAAATACAAATCTTTGGGAATGAGAGTTCCCATTTATTTAAAATTTTGGATTCCTTGATTTGGGGGTCATGAGTGCCCATTTGAATATAAATGCTAAATGCCTCATTTTAGGGACTAGATTTCCCTATTGACTATACTTTTTTTGTTTTCTAACTTCTATTTACTTTGGATATAATAATTTATATGTGATATGAGACTAGTATGGTTGAGCCTGGGACTGTTGATGAAATGTGGGTTGGGAGGACTAAGGTTATGGAAATAGTTGATGCCTATGACAGTGCGATGCATGGGGATATGCATGTGAGTGTCGAGGATGGAACTAGATACGATGAAATGGGTTGAAGCTAGGATTACCCATTTTTTTAATGAAATATGGACACTTTCTTATTTAGGAATCTGTTTAATAGATGATGGATGTGTTGCTTCATTTATCTGTATTCCTTTCCTTACTACATGAGGTAGCTCTATGTGCTTGGTTGTATCTCTATTTGTGGTACCTTATGGTTTTTTACTATATTTCATTAAATTATGGAATGTTAATGATAATATTTGATAAAATTTTAACCCTTGGTGTTGTTTATTATAATAATTCAACTGATAATGTTAATCTTGAGAAACTGTGGATGGTTGGTTTATTCCTAGAAGTCACGAGCTTCACTTTGTTGGATAATGAAATGTATCTTGGTATAATATTACTAATTAATGGTTAATGAATTAATTAAAAAAATGAAATGATAAAAAGTAAATAATTAATTTAATGTATCTATTTAAAGATTTATAGGATATCTGGTCCCTAGCAGTGGTAGCCAGGTGTTCGAGTGGTGATAACTATAACTTAGTTTAGGACTAGGTTATGGTCATAGTGTGGTTGTGAGCTATATTATATCCTATATTTTTTTTAATTTCATATGATACCCCACCCATGTTGGTTGGGGTTACTGGAACCCATTAGAATCTAGGAAGGTGATTTCCGTAACATCTTGGTTGGTGAGTATGGATGACTAACTATCCCCTCTATCCCCACTCTCTTCTTTTTCTAGTATTATATGTTGGTATGCACAATGGTTCATTTACCATATGTGTTTTTAGGGTGCTTTAACATATTTTGGTCATTTCCCGCAAATGTATCTACAAATATAGTGTCTAAAGGATTATTATAGGTATGACGTGTATAGGGTATAATGGATTGAGGTACTTTTCCTAGTGTATGTCATGTGATGTGTTGAGGTATAATACCTAATGTATGATACATGTCATACAAGATATGGTGGATCCTAAAAAAATACATGCTTACTATATGAAGATATGATATGTAATGATGAGATGGTGTGATTCATGAGGTGCATGTTGTGATACTTATCCCAAGTGTTTTCAGGTTGTATTTTTTGTAGAGAGATAGATCAAGACATGTGATGTTGAGGCAGAGCAGTAAACTAGTGGGGACAATATAGTGGGGTACCCTTGTTGATTTATTATTATAATATACAATCTGTCTCTTTTGTGTGACTTGGTGAAAGGTATCCATAGTGTGTGTATAGGAACTTAGTATACCTATTTAGGTGAACAATTAGTTTTATTTATTGATCACTGGGATTTTTTATGCTTTCTTTATCCTTTGAATGAGAGGATCTAGGGAGTATTCTATTTATTATATTGTTATTCTCACCCTATGTATATATATATATATAATTTTTTTAGGTTTGTTGGAGAAAGTTGGATATAAAGCTAGATATTACTAGCTTATTGCTTTGCAGATTCTTTTTGGGCTTCTTGATCACTACTAAATTTACCATTTTGGTACTTTTAGTTTCCTTTACAATTTTTTTAGTCTTGTATGACATTAAATATATGCACTTAGAATTTATTTTATGTATTTGGTAAGTAGTTGATTGGTGTATCCTCCTTCTCTCATTAATGGTCAGAGAGGGGTACTCTTTGGGGGGAGGGGTTCATGATATATATATATATATATCTAAATCTATCAAGTCTTATATATATGTGTGTATGTGTGTGTGTTTATTAATATATTAAATTTATATTAGTATATAAATTTATATATAAATTTATAAACCAATGTTTATTATTTTATATATAAATATATAATAGTAGGTTTATATACTAATAAACTACCTAAATAAGTGGTCCGAGTGTCTAACATATTCTTGCACAATCTTGAGTTTTAACCCCAGGTGGAGCAAGGTTTTGATTTTATTTATCAGGGGGAGCATAGGGGTACCAACAATGCACAAGGGTGGGACCAATAGTGGGATCATGAAGCAGGAAAATAATATATATATATATATATATTCCTAATAAATAAAAAAATAAAAAATATATAAAAAATAAAAAAATAAATTACCCATGTTTATAGAAAACATGGGTAATTGATGAACCATTTACACATGTTTTATAAAAGTATGGGTAAATGGCGTGTGGTTTAATTAGCTAAATTTATATATAATGTGGTTAAATTCAACATTACATTTTGTATGAATGCACTATGTGTGTCTCATTTATATATGTATATTGGGTTTTTTATGTGTTCCTTATCCTCTGGTGGTAAATAAATGGTTGGTGTTTTGATATTTATTTTTTCTATTTGGTTTGGATACCAACTAAAAAAATAGTGATTCTTGTATTTGGTTTGCCCTTCATGGTGTATTAAATCATTGCTTGATGTTTATACAAACTCATAATGGTATTATCCTACCATGATTGGAGTTTGAGATTTTATTTAGATATTCCAGTTCATTTATGTCACTAATGGATTGAGATCATAATATACTAGACCCTTTTCAGGGTAGTATGACAATTTTTATGCATAAGGTTTTGGATAGATCACTTTCAGAACCCATTTTAAAATTAACTCATATAAACTCAAGAGTTATATTAGGGTCCCTAGTTTTAGTTTTGTTTTGGGGTTGTACCTTAGAGACATATAGTGAGTATTTGTAGTTTATATTTTCATGTTTGTGATGCACCTTGGTATTTATAGTAGTACATCACATCTTTATAGATGACCTAAGTGATTTTATGGATGAATCACCATGTTAATGAAAAATTTGAGATTAGATGATTATTTGTTATAGGCTCTATATTCTTCTAAGATATAGTTCTAACATGATAGTTTTTAGATCTGAAGTAAATAGAGAAGGATGAAACTTTAGACCATCTCCACCAACCCTTAATAGAGTTACTATGACCAATTGTTAGGCCATATAACATTTTATGTACTGAATGGATCTGATTAGATAGTAATTTACAATTATTAAGGTATGATTTGTGCCTTATTTATAAAAACCTGTATTAATCAATTTTAGAGTGATCTATTTCCACTTATAGAATTACTATATGAGGGATAGTTATTTCATTGAAGCTCTGAGAAAGACCCTTATGACTGAAATCTCCTGTTGATGATGGTTATAATTTTCTCACAGTGATTGGAAGTGTGAGTTTTCCCTTTAGTATGGAAATGATTTTATGGGATTCCAATGTGTTAGGATGATATCCTATATTAGTATTCCTAGTTTAGATTGTATGGTCTATCATTATATCGTAGGTGATGATGAGAAGATCAAATATTCCATAGATTTCACCTGGTCAACCACTAGTTGTGAGTTTAGTTCAATGCTATGTTAATTATAGTAGAGATGTTACCTAAAATAGTTGTTTAACTCATGAACATTATCTTTAAGAATATACAGGGTTACCCTTATCGATTATTTTAATTTCATATCATATTTCTTTAGAATATACACTTATATTTCCTTTGATTAATTGATCATCTATGCTAGGCTGATGGAACTAATGAGTAATTGGTATACCTATTAGAAAAAATCTTTTATAGGGCTTAGTTTAGCCTTATAAACCAATGTTTCCTGGAGGTTGAGCATAGATCTAGTTGGTAACATCTTTAGTTTTGTGAGAATGATGCTTTGTGGGTCACTTTGGGGCATCATTATGGATATCTCAAAATCCTAATGATGTTGTTGGGAGTAACAAACTCTTGTAGGGCCCTAGATGGAGATGGATGAGATTCAAGTGGGGATGAATTTTCAATACAAAATAATCAATATAATTTAAACTATAATTCATAATTTGATGTATAAAATCAATATCATGATATACTAAACTTTTTTTAGGGTAGTATGACTATGTTCATGCACAAGGTTTTGGATAGATCACTTCTTGATCCCGATTCAAAATTGATTCATATAAACTTGAGAGTTAGATTAGGGTCCCTACTTTGAGTTTCATGTTGGGGTTATACCTTCCTACATTCCCCATTTATACTAAAGACCTAGAGTGAGTATTTTCAGCTGATAGTTTCATATTTGTGACACACTTTGGTTTTTAGAGAAGGAAATACCATCCTTATAGATATCCAGAGTGTTTTTGTGGATGAATCACCATTTTAAAGATAAATTTGAGATTAGATTATTACCTTTTGTAGGATCTATAGTCTTCTAGTAGGTAGTTCTAATATGATATTTTTTGGTTCTTTAGTAACTATATATGGAAGATACTTTAGACCATCTCCACCAACCCTTGATAGAGTTAGTGTGATCAATATTCAAGCTATAATACATTGTGTGTGATGGATGGCTCTGAGTAGGAAGTAATTTACAAGTTATGAGGTATGATTTGTGTCTTCTTAAAAAAACCTATACTCATCAATGTCAATGTAATCTATTTCCCCTTATAGAGTTATTTTTTGAGGGATGGGGATTTCAACAGAGCTCCTAGCTAGAACCTTATGGCTGAAATCTTTCATTGATGATGGTTATCCTTTTCTCATAGTGATTGGAAGTGTGAGTTTTCCCTTCAGTAAGGAAATTATTTTATTGGATTCCAGCATGTTAGGATGGGAACCTATGTTACAATTCCTAGTGTGTATTGGATGGTTTATCATTATATCATAGGTGATGATGATAAGAGCCAGGATTCTAGATATTTCAGCTAATAAACCAATAATTGTGACTTTATCTTAACATGATATGATAATTATGGTAGATATGTTACCTATAATGGTTGTTTAAATCATGAATGTTATCCTAGAGGATATCCCATGGCTACACTTATTGAGTGTTTGACTTTATTATCGAATTTCTTCAGAATATTCACTGATATTTCATTTGATTCATCAATAATCTAGGATAAGTTGAAGGTGATAATGAGTAATTGGCATACCCATTGGAAAGTGTTTTCAAATTAATCAATGAAACATTTTTTTACCAATGGTTCCTAGAGGTTTAAAAGAGGTCTAGTTGGTAACATCTTTAGTTTTGCGAGAATGACACTTTGACGGTAGCTTTTGAGCGTTGTTATGGATATCTAAAAATTGTAATGATGTTATTGGGAGTAATAAATTCATGTAGGGTATTAGATGGAGATGTATGAGAGTTAAGAAAGGGGATGGATTTTCAATCAAAAATAATAAAATTAATTTAAATAATAATGAAAAATTCAATGGATAATAGTAATAAATAATTCAATCATAAGTAATAAGTGCAGTGAATGAAGTGTGAAAGAAGAAAAAGAAAAAATGAGTGTAACAACCCCAACTCTAGTAGCATAGAGTCGACAGTTACTTTATTACATTGTATAAGATATAAGGATTCACATCCTAAAGTACTAAATAGTTTAGTAGTATTGGTAAAATACATACATACATGATTCCTATATTACATTTTAAAACACAAATTACAACATTTTTTCCCACCTAGAATATCCTTGCATAAAAATATTATTACACTTTATGGATTCTTGGGGAAATGAAAAAAAATAATGGTGAGATCAAATTATTAGTAAGAAAAAAATACATCAAAATATATCATGAATGAATAAGCATAAACAACATGAAAAAGTAGTTAACTAAACCCACATTCCATTTAATAACTGTAATTTCATGAGAAGATAAGGCATACTCATTTTAGAAATGTAAATGATTGTAAATAAAATATATTTAATCTATAACTGGAGCACAATATGAATCCATGGATAATATCATTGTAAAAATCTAATTTATAATAAGAACTAAATTCTTAATGAAAGAAATGCTTAATTATTATATTTCATGTTTCCTAGGAACATGATACCTTTACCGTCATGAACTTCACAAGATAGTTAAATTATTATGGGTAAAAACCCATTTAATTTTCCCAACTTATTTATATCATGAAACTATCAATGCATCTAGGGGATTTTATACATATGGTCCCCACCCATTCATGAAAATACAAATAATTCCTCTTATATCGAATAATTGATTTAAATAAAAAATAGTGTACCTAATCATCAAGTATCTATTTTGTGTAAAAGATATAGATTTATAAATATTTACCCAGTTAAAATAATAAAAAACCATATAAAAAAATGATGAATGGTATCATTAAAGTACATCCTCGATATAAAATTCAAAAAATTATGTTTTCATATATGAAAATAATTTAAAGATATTAATGGAATATTCCATAAGGAAAATGCTCCTTTTACTTTGAAAATAATTTTTAATATCTAAAAAGTGCACACATAATAAAAGATAAATTTCATTAAAAAGAACCTTGTAAAATTTTAAAGGAAGCATTAAATAATTAAGGAATCATGATGGTATTAAATTCCATTCTTGTTGTATAAGTTAAAAAAATATTCCTTTCACACTTTTATAAGAAATAATAAATACCTTTTTGTAAAATAATAAGAGTATTAATTTTAATTTTTTTTTAAAAAATCATTGGATAATAGTAAAAAAATTAAACATTTTTAGAAAACATGGGTATTGAAAATAAATATTCCTCAGTATATATTTAAACTTAAACAATCTTGAATAATGATGAGATTTTGAAATAAACACTTATAACTTTTTAATCAGTTGAATTGTATTAACCGTGAAATAAATAATTTAAAATGAAACTTTAGATACCATAAAGTCAAATATATTCATGATATAATTTATAAAGGGGGTATTATATACACCATGCAATAGAAATAAGTGGTGAATATGACATATATCTCACAGAAGAAAAAGTGAGATGAGAAACCCTTACTAAGATCATATAATTTAAGTGAGCATTAATGAGACGAATAGATTATGTTTATCCACTATAAATCCAAATAAAAAAGTGGAAATACAATATAAGATATTCAAGAGTCATTTCACACATAATCGTATAATGACATAATCAGTGAAATGGAAGTTTGACCCAATGAATGGTAATTGAGTTAAGAAATCCATTATCTTGTGCTTTACTTTAATTGAATGTGATTTTAATTCTTGTATAATGGTTTAAATAATGTTATTAATTTATACCATAACCATATTAATATTTATGATATCATATATGATCTTTTTATATCATATTATCATCCATTTTTTAATAATATTTCGTTGTTTCCCCTGTTTTGGGTGTCAACTACTTCATTTTACTATGCATTTTTTATCATGTAAATCCTTGTTCTTGTGTATATTATATAGTTCCATTATACCCAGAATGATATTAAGGTCATAGATATCATATTTATTCATTATATACATTTTAGAATAATTATTTAATTTTGAACATTAAAAATGAATCGCTTAGCGTCGTGGAGATAGTAAGCCATATGTACGCATGAGCGACGATATATTTCCATTAATGGGTAAAATGGTAAAGAAGTGGTTGATATATTATTTTTATAGAATCCATTTTATGTCATAATTTCAATATTTATGCATTATTTTAATCATTATAACTATCATTCTAAAGTGGTGATGAAAAACAAATTACACCGCTGCGTAGAGACAATAAGACATATATATGCACACACAGTGATTTCATTTTTTATTGGATGAATAGAAAGTGGAATTTATTTGTCGCATAATCATAATAACATATCAGTGTATAAATGATACTTTATTTATTAAATTATTATAGAGAAAACATTTTAAGAGGAAGTAAAATAAGAAATAAACTTGGAAGAGTTAATAAAAAATAATTACCTCTTATTTGGTGGAATTCCTTTAGATTTATTCTTAAGGGACTTAAGGTTGGTATTTTGAGAATAAAAACACCTCCAAAATTTGGATAAAAAATTTGGGAATATAAATGGGTAGGTTTGGGTTGAACTAGATGGCTAAAATGTGGTGTAAAGAAGTGAAGGAAAAGGTTTGCTTTTATAATTGAGGTGAGGGTAACTTTAAGAATTAATTAAAATATTAAATTAATATAAATTAATTTTCAATTAAAAATAGCACAAAACTTAATAATTTAGAATATAAGATAATTTTGGGTTAAAACCACCTTATATAATAAAAATTATATAAGATTTTACTAAATTTATACCCTTATTTTTTGGTTTTAATCCTTATTTAACCTCTTTAACTCTCATCGTGACAATATGGATTTATACATTTTTAGGGTTAATATAGTTATTATAAAATGAAAAAAAGTGAAATAAATGGATCATTAATTTAAATTAAAATCTTATACCAATACTTTTTTTCCAAATTTTATATTTTTAGGAATTTGTATCATTTATTAAAATATTATTTACTATAAAATACTCACAATTTAAATTTTAATAACTATTTATTAATTTAACTTTAGTAATATCAATATAATAATTATAATTTAAAACAACTATTTTATTACATCTTTAACATGACAAGTTCATCTAGAAAATTATTTTATCACGTTAATTATATCAAATTTTATTTTTTTTAATATTTTTATTAACATTTATTTGATATTTATATTAATTAAATAAGTACTACATCAATACTGTGTAAGCATTTATGTTAATAATTTCTTCACTAAAAATTAAAAATAAATTACCATGATGAATATAAATATTTTATATTTCAAAAAACTATTTATAGTAGAAGATATATTCTATATAACACAATATTAAGAATGTTATAGTTATTAAAATCATGAATGTGACATCTTTGACTTTTCTTTAAATAAAATATTATAAGGGGCATAATCACTTACAAATGGAAAAAATGGCCATATATACAAAATTTTAATGATTATAGAAAACAATTAATCGTAAAATTAAATTAGGTAAAGTGTTAGGGTCATTTTCCAGTCCTTACCATTTTATTTTTAACCTATATTACCCAATTTACCCTTTATTGTGGTAACATGAATTACCAAGATTACTATTTATATTATCCAGATATAAAATAAACCTATTTACTAAATCTGAAACTTATGAATCTAAATATGAAATATATTTTTCAGAATTAAAAACAAAGAGGTTTCAGAATTTAATTTAAAATTAATCCCGCAAAAGGCAAATAAAAATAGTTTCCTTGAAAAGTGCATTTTAAGCCCAAAGATGCACTTGTAACAAAATAAAGTATAAGGATTATTAAAATAAAATTAAGTATATTATTTTTAACTAAATAGTAATTAAGTTACATTGAGATAAAATTAAAATCATGAAGGTACTTTTAAGATAAATAAATTGAAAGTTTTATAAGAATTGATATTTTTCACTATTCACATGAAAATTAATCTTCTCAAAAAATTATCAAAAATTCATTATAAGATAATTTTAATATTTCTATTTAAAAAATTATATTATGTTTATAAAATATAATTTATATAAGTTCCATAAATTTATTATAATATTTACTCATAAAAAAAGAAAACCATTTTTAAAGAAAACAAAATTTTGAAGATTAAGATTTATTTACTGCAAATTAATTTCTTATTCACAAATAATTAATTGATACATTAATAATGAGTAATAAAATTATATATTTTATAGTTTTTTAATACTATTCATTCCCTCCAATTTAATAGTTAGGTTATAATCATATTTTATTGTTTATTTAAGCTGGGTGTTGCGTGCAACATAGGCTATCAAAGAAATTGAATTTAAAAAGAGACATACATTAAAATATTAAGGTGTTACATTATCCTCTACTTCAATAAATTTCATCTTCATAATTTGAATTTTTTGTTTAAAAATCAAAGTTTGATAATTGAAAATTCTTTTTCAGGAAACCCACATTGTAAAAAGGGTTAATAAAACATTGTATTAAAAAGAGGGAAAGGAAAATGTGAAGGTCACCAAAAAACATGAATTCATAATAGGATAACATTAGTGAGAAGTGAAAATATGGATATAGAATATAAATATAACTATAAAGTTTTGATAGAGTTATATAAAAAATAATCATTAGAAACATAACAATCACCAAACCGAAAATCTGTGATGGGTTAAAAGACCATTGATTTCTCAGTAAGAAAAGTAAAAGGATAACTCCTTTGTTCCAAAATCCTTTTCCTAGAGTTGAAGAATTATTTTTATATCTACATAAATAACTAAATAAAATACACTTACTTGATTTCATTCCATTTCATAAGTATAATATCATCCATCTGGTTGTGCTTTGATCTATCTTCACTTTATCTATTTTTTTAAGAAATGGATATTCGAGAAGAATTTTTATTCCTAAAGGACTTTTAATGAATCAATAGATCTATACATCATTCCTTAAGCCTATAAATATTTACCAAAATTAAAATGGTTAACATAGATAAATCATAATTTAAACTCAAACAAAAATATAAAAAGTTTAACTTAATCCATTCCATAAGTAGTTAACCTTAAGAGTCATCCAAAATACATCTTCCCAAATTCAAAGTCTAAAAATTTATAAGGAAGGTTATTATATTTCCAAAATAAACTTAACATTAGATTCCCCAAACAACAAAATGTAACTATTATTGTCACATACCAAATATAAAAATACCTTTATCACCTTAAAAATTTAATGAAAACACGCATGCTTCAAAAAATAAAAATCTCAATTTGTTGAATATATTCCTTAAATTCAAACATGTAGTAATAATGGAAAAGATAACATAAACTATCAAATCTCTAACCAATTTCTTAGCCATCAATACTATCACATAAACTTATATTTATCATTATTATCTCAACATCAAGTATATATTAAGGGTTATCTTCCCTCAATAATGTGTTCTCTAAAAGATCAACTTTCCACTAAATTACTTTTCTTGGTTATCGATATCATTCAACATATGCTCTCAAATCCTTAAAGAAAAGCACTGAAGCACAATCCTTATAAATTTCATAATTCTTATAACCAAAATTTCATTGATAAAATACTCAAATAAAACAATTATTTAACCCAAATAAAAGAACATTAATTTTACACTATATTCTTAAAACATTAACTGGGACTCATCATCTTATTCTTTAATACCTATTTAATTTCATATTTCATTTTTAGTCTCTTCATCATCAGAAATATAACCATTACTCATAAAACCTTGATAATTATATTTATGATATTTCCCCCTAATATATCTATTTTATCATACTTTCCACATTTAAAACATTCAAATGTCGATGATACTTTAGGGAGACCATTATTCTCATCCATTATGTTAACTAAACTTTCCATTTTTCTTTATAAATTACTTACTTTGTGTCCTTTTCCAAAACCAAAACATATTACCATTACTCTAAGAAATTCACCTAGGTGTTTCCTCTCACATTCTTGATATAGAGGAAACTAAATCTTCTTTCATCCTTGATCTCCACCTAAGCTCTCAATAAACTCCATCCTTCTCTTCATTGGTGAGTCCAAGAGTTAACTAAGGTGAAAGTTGTTAATCATACATAGTCATAAGTGATTAGGAATAATCACAATATTCTTTACTCTTATAATTATACCATTTTGTTTCTCATAAACAAATTTTCTACCACATTCATCGTTAACCCATTTCCTTCTGGTTCTATCCATTGACGAAAAGAAAAAATAAAACTTTAAGCATCAAACTACAGTAGCTAGAGCGGTCTATCAAATAATCATAAAACAATATTCAAAGGATTTCTAAATCATGACACCTTATTATTAGTCTATAAGTACTTATGATTAACCTAGGTTATCCATGGTAATTACCAAATCTATAGGATATTATCTTATACTTAGAATTATTCTCAGAATCAGTCATAGGGTTATATTCCCTAATCTATGTTTTCTAAAATCTAATTCCCAATATCTCTATTAAACTTCTCATGATACCAATTGTAACAACCCTAACTCTAGTATCCTATATTCGGTGGTTACTTTATTAAATTGGCATAAGATACAATGAATTTCATCCTAAGGTACCGAATAGTTCAGTAGTTGTAGTAAACTAGATACATACATGATTCCCATATTACATTTAAAAACAAAAATTACAATATACTTCTTTTTGAGAATAACTTTATTCCCTCTAGAATATCCTTTCTTAAAAATCTTAGTACACTTTATGGATTCTTGGGTAAAGGAAACAAAATAAGGGTGAGATCAAATAATTAGTAAGGGAAAAGTAAAACGAAATCTATCATGAATCAATAAGCATAAAAAATATGGAAAGGTAATTAACTGAACCCACATGGAATTTAATAGCACGACTATCATGATAAGATAAGGCATAATCATTATGGAAATGTAAATGATTAAAAAAATTCCACTTAATCCATAACTTGAGCACAATATAAATCTATGGATAATATAATAGTGAAAATCTCATGGATATTAATAACTGAATATTTAATGAAATCAATGCTTATTTATTAGATTTCATGTTTCCCAAGAACATGATACCTTTACCATCAAGGCCTTTGAGAAGACAGTTTAATCATTATGGGTAAAAATCTATTTAATTTGGACAACATATTCATCTCAGGAGACTACTAATGTATCAAGAGGCTTATATATATATGGTTCCCATCTCTTCTTTCATGTCCAAACCATTCATCATATATAAAATAATTTATTTAATTCACAAAAAATGTGACTTATAATCAAGTATCTGTATTGAGTAAAAGATACATATTTATCAATATTTACCCATAAAAATAATCATAAACCATCTAAAAAAATCTAATTAATGGTATTATTAAAGTATATCCTAAATATAAAATTCAACAAAGGATGCTTAATTATATTTAAATACTTAAAAAATATTATTGGAATATTTCATGAAGAAAATTCACTTTTTTACTTTGAAAATAATTTTTAAAATCTAAAAACTATGTGCATAATAAAGAAATAATTTCCTTTGAAAATAACCTTGTAAACATATAATAGAATCTATAAATAATTAAGGTTTCATGATGTTTGGAAATTATTTTCATGTTGTATAAGTTTAAAAAACATTTATTTCACACGTTTGTAAGAAAAATTGTAAAATCCATTTTTAGAAAATGACAAAAATAGTTCTTTTAAAACATTTTTTAAAAAGTCAAAAAGGGGTAAAATTTTATTTAAAAAATAATTTGAGAATATTAAAAAAAATTGGAAAACATTTTTATAAAACATGGGCATGGAAAATAAATATTCCTCAATAGATACTTTTACTTAAACAGTCTCGAATAATGATGAGATTGTGAAATAAACCCTTACCACATTGTAATAAGTTGAATCGTATTCCCCATGAAAGAAATAAATTAAAATGAAACATTAGATACCATTAAGACAAATATATTTATGAAATAATACATAAAATTCTAAGTATATACACCACATAAAAGAAATAAGTGGTGAATATGACATATGTCTCACGGAAGTAAAAGTGAGATGAGAAACCCTTACAGATATCATATCATTGAAGAGAGAATTAATCAAATGAATCGATTATGTGTATCCAATATAAATCCAAATAAAACAAGAGTAAATAAAAAAAAATATTCATAATTAATTTCACACATAATCTTAGAATGAAATAATCAATGAATTAGAAGTTTAACCCAATGAATTGAAATTGAGTTAAGAAATCCCTTACCTTGCACTTTCCTTTAATTGAACATTATTTAATATTTTGTATAATGGTTTAAATTATGTTATTAATTTATAATAGAACCATATTAATATTTATTAGATCATATATAATCCTCTCATATCATTTTATCACCCATTTATTAATAATATTTCATTATTACCCTTGTTTTGTGTGTTAACCGCTTCATCTTCCAATGCATGTTTTTTCATGTAAGTCCCAATTTTTGTGCATAGGATATAGTTAAATAATATAAATAATGATATTAAGTTCATATTTATATCGTATTTATCCATTATAAACATTTTTTATAATCATTATTGAATGCTGAACATGGAAAATGAATCGCATCACGTCTTGGAGACTGTAGGCCATTCGTATGCACGAGCGACGATATTATTCCATTAATGGTTAAAATGGTAAGGGATTGGGTGATATATTAATTTTATAAAATAAATATCATGTCATAATTACCTTATATATCCATTATTTACATCATTATATCAATCCTTGTAAATTGGTGATGAAAAATGAATTACACCAATGCGTGGAGACGGCGTGTCATACGTATTCACGCACAATGATTTCATTTTTCATAGGATGGATAGAAAGTTGAATATGGTTGTATCATAATAATAAAAACATATAAGTATATATATTAAAATGTATTTAGTAAATTATAATGGAAACAAAATGTGAAGAGGAAGTAGAAGAATAAATAAACTTGAAAGAATTGATAAAAATGATTACTTCTTCTGTGGTGGACTTCTTTATATTTATTCTTAAGGGGCTTAAGGTT
Organism: Viscum album; assembly: GCA_963277665.1. Classification (NCBI taxonomy): domain Eukaryota; kingdom Viridiplantae; phylum Streptophyta; class Magnoliopsida; order Santalales; family Viscaceae; genus Viscum; species Viscum album. Next base: position 1,670,082,096 of record OY728156.1, read on the forward strand.
TTTCTTTTGAGAATAATAGAACCTAAAAAAATTGTATAAGGAAGTTGGTAATTTAAATGTGTGGGGTTTTGTTGATCTATATGGCTCATTTTTGTGTAAATAAATGAAGTAAGGGGTTCCCTTTTATAATTGAAGTGAGTGGCACTTTAGGAATTTCATAAAATATTAATTTAATATAAATTAATTTTCAATTTAAAATGAATAAAAACTTATTAATTTATAATATAAAACTATTTTTGGTCTAAATAATTTCATAAAATAAAATTTAGATAAGTTTTGACGAAATTTACACCCTTATGTTTTGGGTTTAACCCTTATTTTACCCCTTTAACTCTTATCGTGACAACATGAATTTTTTTATATTTTGAGGGTTAATATAGTTTTTATAAAATGAAAAAAGACTAATAAATGGTTCATTAATGAAATTTTATATCTTATCCCAATAATTTGGCCGATTTTTATATTTTTATAAATTTTATATCATTTAATAAAATATTATTTTCTATAAAATATTAATAATTTCAATTTTATGAACTATTCATTAATTTGAATTTAATAATATCAAGATAAAAATTATAATTATAAAAAAATATTTTATTACATCCATAAAATGTTAGTCATATATAAATTTTTTTTATCACACTAATTATCTCAAATTTTATTTATTTTAATATTTTTGATAACATTTATTTGATATTTCCATTAATAAAATAATTTCTGCATTAACATTGTGTAATAATTTAAACTAATTATTTATTAACTAAAAATACAAATAAATTACAATGATGAAGATAAATATTTTATATTCTAAAAAAATATTTATAGTTTGATATATCTTTTGAATAACACTATATTAAAAATGTTATATTTATTAAAATCATAAATGTGACATCTTTGACTTTTCTTTAAATAAAATATTATTAGGGTCATAATCACTTCATAATGGAAATAAATGGTCATATATATGATAATTTAATTATTAGGGATGAAAATTAGTCATAAAATAAAACTGGGGATAGTTTTAGGGTCATTTTACAGTCCTTGTCATTTTATTTTTAACCTACATTACCCAATTTACCATTTACCATGGTAACAAAAATTATCATGATTACTATTAATATTTTAAAAAATAAAAGGGATATATTTAATAATTTTGGAACTTAAGGATACAAATATGGAATATATTTTTCAAAATTTAAAACACAAAATTTTCAGAATTTGATTTAAAATTAATATCACGAAACGCAATGAAAAACTGTTTTCTTGAAAACTGCATTTTTAAGAATGAAAATGTACTTATACAAAAAATAACATATAAGGATGATTAAAATAAAATTAAATATATTATTTATAACTAAATATTAATTATGTTACATTTATATCAAATTAAAATCAAAAATGTAATTTTAAAATAAAGAAATTGACAGTTTTATAAAAACCGGTATTTTCACTATTCACTGGAAAATCAATAATCTCTAAAAATTAAAAAAATTCAACATAAGATGATTTTAATATTATTATTTAAAAAAAGTGATATTAGTTTTATAAAATATAATTTATATAATTTTCATAAATTTATTATAATATTTACTCATAAAAATCAAGAAAACCATTTTTGAAGAAAACATATTTTTGAAGATTAAAATGAATTTACTAAAAATTAAATTCTTATTAAAAAAAATTCATAAATTAAAAACGAGTAAGAAAATTATATATTTCATAATGTGATTAATAACATTCATTCACTCCAATTTAATGGTCATGTTATAATCATATTTCATTTTTCGTTTAAGCTCGGTGTTGCGTGAAACATAAGTAATCGAAGAAACTAAATTTGAAAAGAGACATATAATAAATTAATGGTGTGTTATAATGAGGGGGAAAAAGAAATTTTATAATAGTTTTAATAAAAAGGGATCTTATTTATACTATTTACTTCACTCTATTCACCTAAAAAAATGAAACACACTATAACATAGCTCACTATTGAAGGAGACTAACAACACATTACAACCTTCCCCTTCCCAAACCAAAGTCATAACCAAAAACCTAAACCCTATTGTTTGTAAAACTCAAGGCACAACCCCAAACACCTAAATTTTTATTAATAAAATGCACAACCTATGATCTTATTTTTTATTATGTTATCATAATCAAGACATAATTTTTATAGAGGTATAACCATGTGTGAGTTGATTGATTACAACTAGATAGAACAATACAATATAAAGATAATTTAGAATAATGAATGACTGAAACAATGAAACGAATGAAATATATAGATGGTGTTACTAATATGGAAACAATTTAGCTTCATCCTATCAAAGATATATAATTGTGAAGTTTGGGAGTTCCAATAATCCTTAGCAAGTTGATGTGTTGAACAATTTGGTTCTCAAATTTTGCAGCTATTCAATACTTATAAAAGAATTTTATATGTCATTTTCATCTCACCACCTCTATCTTTGACTATAATATATAGATTAACTCCAATGTATGTCTTTATTATAAATTCTAACATCTCATATGGTTTCCTAAATAATCTCAATATCTTGTGAAATAATATCATTAAAATAATTCAAATGTAAATAAAAAATATAGTTACCATATTTTCCATAATAATATCTACTTTAATTATAAAAAATGTTGAATATTATAATTCTCCATTTCTATATAATAATAATCATTAAAAATATAATTAATAACTTCTATAAGAATCAGTTTGAAATACTTTGACTAAAAATTTTGTAGTATGATTCCAAAATCAAATATTTCAATTTGAATAAAAACATTCCTAAATTATCTCTATGATTTTTTTGTATCAAATAATTTGAATAATAATAAAACTGTAACTTTTGAAAAGTATTAGAAAATAATTATGTTTTATTTTCCATAAGTTATGATCTCCATTCATAACATTAGTTAATATGATATTTTATTGTGAATTTTTTAATTAATATATTGATTTCTGCATGCAACTAGTCGAGTTCTACAGTGTATTCTCATAAAATATTCTTACAAATGAACATTTCCTTGGATACCATGAAATTGTAACATAATTATTGAAAATCTATGGAAAATTGAAATAACAAGACTCTATCTAATATAATTGACTTTAATTAACATATTTGGTTTTTATTTCAGTTGACTAATATTTATAAAATTTCCTTATCTTTCCAATACATCAAATATCTCTTCAATATAACCTCTATATCTCAATGTATCTTTTAAAAACAATATAAATTATAATCTAAAAAAATATTAAACTATGATATAATTATTAGAGTGAAATCAACAAAAACTTTATCATCCAAATGATCAATTAAACCTTCTATATTGTAAAATAAAATGTAGATAACATTCTTATATATCCAACACAACATGAATCATGGAATTATGAGGTTTGTAACTCATATTTTAATCAAAATATATAGAGCTTATAAAACTAGAAATTCATTATTAATTCTATTCATAAAATTTGACTCATTATAAAAACTCAAGAAAAAAAATCCTATGAAAGGGTTTTCATAAATCTTATGTAACATAAAAAAATTTTATGAATAACTCAAAAAATTTACACATCCACATCTATAAATTTATACAACACACAAAAACTTCCAAATATATTATTCACGAATATATTACGAATAAAACAAATATCTTACATGATCTATAAATCCTTCAATACATAATATATAGTACTTTTAAAAAATCTTCAACCCAGTATACGAGACAAATAAAATTTAAATTCTAGAAAAATAATAACAAATAATAATAATAAATAATAAAAAATAAATAAATTTTAAATAAATAAACTAATCAACTAATATAGGGATAATGTAATTATCAGAACATAAACAAAGTTTCAAGGATACACTCAACATTATCCTCTTTTTTGATAATTTATAAACCTGAACACACTTTACCTCTTTTGTAAAGATAAAAAATATAAGGAAATATTGAATGGATCTTGTAAAAATAAAATGAACAACTAACCTGAAAGGTTAAGAAACAAAATAGTAAATATTGAACTTTTCTCCCACATTAGGTAATTAAATATAATAAATACCCATCTCTGTCTATATTAAACACTAAATTTTAGAAAATAATAATAATAAATCAAAGAGTAAAGTATCATGCTAATAAGGATATGAACATAATATATAACACGATTAATATAAATATTAGTATCATAAAATAATAATACCCCAAAACTCATGAATAATTAAAATTAATACCAACTCTTTATGAAATAATTAATAAACAATAAAATATCACCCCAATTTCAATATTCTCTCTCTTGAATAATTATGATAGATAATGCACAACCTTTGAAATCCTCCTCTATAAAATCAAATGCTAAAAAGAGACATGAAATAGATTATGGTATTCAATGGATTTATAAAAGATTTACAATGAATTAAAATAAATAATATTTTAGTATACGACAATAAATAAATATTAAAAGATTGAAAAATAATTCTCACTGGAAATAATAATAAACTAATATATTTCCTAATTCCAATATACTATATAATAAAACAATATAAGGTGTAACACCCCAGGTAAATAAAGAATATGACATTTTTATATTTATCCATATTTGTGAATAAAATATTAATAGTACTTTAAAGGGGATGCTATGCTCGATGACGAACCCAACACGCAACAACGAGTTTCTTGGGAATCTTACGTTGCACTCTAATAATAAAATAATATTATTTTAAATAGTAGTTAACGCCCAGCCGTTGTAATGGTGGGAATGAACAGAACTAACTACAAAATGATTATATATGTTTGTCAAATATTTTTACTTTTTACAATAAATGTTATAGGATTAAAAATGCAAATGAATCCAATTTTAAGCGTAAACATTCTAATATTCTTTAAAAGGTCAATTAACCGCCTTTTGATGGAGAACCTCTTTTAAATCCACTTTTTTGACAATTTTATGTGTTATATTTGACAAAATAAAATTCTTCATTAGAATCGGGACATCAAAATTTACTTTGTGTAAATTTTTGGTATTTTTCCGAAAAAGTTTAATTTTTAATGAATAGTGAAAAATGTTGTAAAACCTCTTTTAATCTAATTTATTTAAATGATTAGATTATATTTTTAATAAGTTTTAAAGTGAAATTATAACATATTTTTACCATTTAATCCAATAGTGGTCGTTGGAATTAATTTCACTTTGAAATCGGACTTAAACTAGTGTCAATCTTTTGATACATTTTGTTTCATAAAAACACGCTATTTGTTTTGACAGCGGGAATTAATTATTAAATTAATTAATGCAACTTATATGTTTTGAATTTTTTAAAATAGACATAATTTTTTAATTTGTAATATCAAATATATCTTAGGGTGAACTTTTGATAATTTTCTGAAAAACTTCAATTTTTGATGAATAGTGAAACCACTAAGTGGTACTTATAAAAACTGATTTTTCCGTTTAAATGAAATTTTGCCATATTTGTGTTTTAAATTTAAAAAATCTGACATACATGGTTGTCATTAAGAATTAAAATGTGGTTCAATGGGATTAAAATAATTTTTTGGTGAATAGTAACTTATTAAGTTTTTAATCGCGATTAGAGGTAATTAGTGTCGTTTAAGGTAAGAACAATATTTTAATAAAATGAAATGACCTAGAAACATGTCCTAACCTCATTGTATGTGTCATGGCAGACCAAGAAAATCCATGGGTCAACTTGGGGACCCCATGGAGCCACTTTGGTTGGAAAATGACATAAATATATTTTTATTTAATGTTAAAGTAAAAAATGAGACAAACATAAAATGTTTTACTAAAACAATTTTTACGTGGGGTTATACAAGTCAGAATTTTGACTATAAATATTCATTGGAAAGATAAAAATATTTCCTATATAATAGTATTTTTTTTAATTTATATACATTAAATAAATTAAATTATTTATGACATCATGATCATGCAGCGATGACCTCATTATTTAACGATTTAAATAAAATGGAAAGATAATGTAAAATATAAGACCTACACATGTCCAAAACCTATTGGATGAGTGGATTTCAAACCCTTATCACCGTATACTAGAAAAAAATCAATGTGGGACCATTAAAATCCGAAACTCATTCTAAAATAATGTAACATTTCTTTACTTTCCAAGAGTGCCCCTCCTCTCCTCTTATAAAAGGCCCCCACCTCTACCTCCTTACCCACACTTCCAAAGCCTTTGGCTCGGCCAACCCCTGCCCATTTTGTATCTCCAAACCCCTCTATAACTCCTTGAAGCCTCACTTTGGGCAGAAGTCTTCCCAAGGAAGCCTTTGAGCTCAAACCAAAGGGAGTTACCCGATTTTAAGGTAATGTCTTCACTTGTGTCCTTTTGTTTTATTTTGCTTCTCCAACCTCCTAAACTCTTTTTATTAATTTATTTTTTAACAAATCCAGTATCTTCAATATACTAGTATATTTTTATAAGAAGTATTTGAGCTACACTTGCACACACCTTCGTCTAATGGTTAAAGAACATATTGTTTCTGTGGTTGGCGATTTTCTGCCTCACGAAACGATGACTGTTCAATATTATTTTAACACCTTTAAAGGTGGCCATTATGATGTCACTGTATTTTATATATGATATATATGGTATTTATGTTTACTATATGCTTCTTTATTTTATATTTAAACCATACCTTTATTCTTTTCATGTTGTGTAAATGCGATAATTTCATATGAGGAAGTGTGGACTACCGCCCCCTCAAGTGATGTGACTCGTACATGCAATACATGGAATGTATAAAGAATGAAATTAATGAACATATGTGACCTATATAACATATATATTATACTGTAATTATAATATATATATATATATATATATATATCATTTATGTTTAATTCCGTTAATATGACAAAGAAAAAATGAAAGTAGCGTTCATGTGTACGTACAGCCTACCGTCTCCATGAACGGTGCTTTTTGTTTTTTATCTCCAAATGATATGGAATAGTATAAAATGAATATGTACTGGATATATATGATATTTTAATCATTAATACTATTCTGGAAATTATTTACTTATAACTACAAGGGCAATCATTTTTTCAAACAAGTTCACTTTTGACTCATGTACCAAACATCGGCAAAAACGTCTAATATGAACTAAGATTATTAAACAACTATTATAACATTATAATGTGTGATATGAACTGAATAATAATCTTTAAATGAGGTCCTTAGGAAATTATAAATTTACCAAAGATTATTATTCAGGAATATAAAGAAACAAACAAGACAAGTTGGACTTGAGGTAAGGGATCTGACTCCTCTCTTTCTTTTAAAGTACACTCTTTTATGTAATTCCTTTTAAAGCTCATATTTCTTGTTATTGGGATATTCTTTTATATTACTATTACTGTAATTTTTATGTTCATATGATGAGACACCCTATTCTATCTCATCAATCCATTTTGGAAGTTTTGAGTGGCGCCGTTAGGCTGCCGAATTTTCGTAAGAGATCCAACCTCTCTATTTCTTTTTAAGTACTCTCCTTTATGTCACTTCTTTTAAGCTCCTATTTGTTATGTTGGGGGATGTTATTTTATATTCCTCTTTCTGTAAACTTTATTTTGATATGATGAGAGACCCTATTACCTCTCATCAATCCATTTTGGAAGTTTTAAGTGGTGCCGTTAGGCTGCCGAGTTTTCATAAGAGATTTTTCATCTCACTTTTATTTCCGTGAGATTTATGCTACATTTGACACAATTTCCTTTTAGTGGTGTATGTACTGCCCATTATTTTGCTCATTGTGTAATATACTTTCATTTATGAATATTTACATCAATGTTGTATTGTCCTTCTTTCACTGGGCGTATGTGTCGAAAGATACCCATGTCGGTAAGGGAACCTTTCACCCTCCTCTTTTTAAAAGACTTCTTTTGTTATGTCTTTTAATTCACATAATATTATGTTGGGATATGTTCTTATATATCCTTATTGATTTAAATTTTATGTCCATGTGATGAGATACCCTTTTTATCTCTCATCAACTCATTTTCTGAATTTTGTAGTGACGCCGTTAGGCTGTCAAATTTTTGCAAGGGAACTTCTTAACCCAAATTTGATTCTTTGGGATAAACATGTAGTCCTTGAATATGTCATTCTATGAATATGTGTGAATATCCTCTGATTGTTTTACACTTAATATCCACTTATATTTGGTGTATACGTTTTTCACACATAGTTATGTAATTGATTTATCCTTAAACCAAGGATACCGTCTTTGTAAGGGACTTCGTCTCAATCTCCTTTCATTGAGGCATATTTTTTTTATAAAAAAATTTCTTTTATACGGTGTATAAACCCCTTTGACTTTTACGTTTATCCAAAAGGAATCTTTTTATACAAAGCGTTTTACAAAACGACAAAAGGGAATGTTTTTGTCATACGTATGCGGTGACAATGACTTCTCCACCGATGTGACCATTATTTGAGTTTCAGCTTCCTCTACAAGCCATACCTTCTTTTTAAAAGAAAAATAAATACCATGTTTTACTTTTATTTTATTTTGGTATTGAAAATGGTTTTAATAAGGTATTTTATATCAATGTGTTTTATTGATATCTTGTGATTGAAATGTGGAAATGTTATGTTTCCTTTATGCATGCATTATGTGGTACGATTATGTTATGGTTCTTGGGAATTTTTATGAAGACGGGTGGTTCCGTGATAAACTAAGGGCGGGTGAGCCCAATATATCTCTCCAATGCATTGGGTAACGCGAAGGAGTGAAACGTTAAGGTTTCTCCGAAGAGATTTAGGGAATATACTATGGTGGGTATTCCAAAACATAACCAAGAGGGTTACTCCCTACGTAAGAATGTTATGAATGCCTCAAGTTACCTTTTATGTCTTATGATTTCTATGATTTATTCATGATTTGATGAGGTATGTTAAAGTGACTATGTTTTATGGGTAAAGGATGATTTTATTCTTATGTATATATGAACTCATGTTTCCTTTCCATATTTTTTAACCCTTACTGAGCTTTTTATGCTCATCCCAAGTTTTTTTGAAATGTTTTTCACAAGTCAAGGGATAGGTACATGATATGATGATAGTGTCAAGGAATAGTCGACAAAGAATCCATGTTTTATTTTAAATATGTTTCCGTTGATGGGAAAAATGAATACTATCTTTTATGTAACTACTTTGTTTAAATGTAGAATGTAATGCAAGTTTTATGATCTAATTCTCTAAAACTCTAAACCTGAAAAGATTCTAAATGTTTAATCTTGTATTAACTCAAGATTAAGTAAGGTTTAAGGCTGGGGTCTTATATAAGGTGTACATGCAATTAATTTAAAAAATTCCTTACCTTGAAATCTAGATCAATTTAGGTATAATAGGGTTAGAATATGGACCTTTAGTAACCCACACTATAAAAGTGTTATACAATTTAATCTTGAAAGAATATTTAGATAAAAAAATATTTCTTATGACTAAGATATTACAAAAATATTACCCAATAATCATAATCATAAGGACCAAAATCACCTCACTTAAAACAATTAGCATATTAAATACCTAAACTTTTAACTTTCGTAAATAGATTTAGGTACATAATGGGTAATTTCTCATTATAAAAAAGGTCATATTTCTTCTTATTATTTCTATTCCTCCTTTTCATTCTCATAAACTCATCTAAACTTTCTATTAAAATTGTAAATTTAGATAAAGCATCCATTAAACATTACACTTTAGCTTTTAGCTTACCATTTTCTTTTTAAATAGATTTTAAATCATTAAAAACTTTTATATTCAAACTAAAATTATTATTCTTTAACCCTTTTACTTTCTTCCATCAACTTCTCTTTTTACTAATTAATATTTAGAATATAAAAATCAATATTCTTCTTCTCATTCAATATCCCTTAGTAACCCTTATTTAATATCATATAAACACCTCCCTATAGTAATGACATTATCTTATAAGTCCTAAAATTTATATTTATTTTCTTTAATAGTATGGTTATTATTGATAGAAAAATTATTGGAATTAAAATCACAATCATAGGTAGAATCCATTGAACTCATCCAATTTTTTCATTAAAAAATTATTTCCGACTCTCCTTGAGGATTTATCCAAGTCATTTTAAGAACTTGAGTGTGATGGTAAAACATAAATATTATCAGATTTATCAATAATAAAAAGGTAACTAGTCTCAATTGTACTTTTAAATTTAGAACTTGAATCTAAAATTTATGAATCATTACATGATTCCATAAATTTATTTTCTTTCTTCTTTAACTTCCTTTGATTTTTCTTTCACAAACAATAATTCTTTATGTGTCCTTTCTTCCCACACTCATAACATGTAAGATTTGAATTATTTAAATTAGAACTACCTTTATTTTCATCATTCTGGTACTTTTTAATTTATATCCTTGAGTTATTATTCTTCTTAATCTCTTTGTAAACTCCTTTCAAAACTTTTTTATCCACTCTTTTATATTAGTAAAATAACCTTAATCATGAGAATAACTAGATGAAGAAACAAAAATTTTAAGAGATATAACTTTCTTCTTCTCATTAGCTTCATTTTAAATATTTTTCAACTCAAGATCATAATGAATTAATAAACAAATGAAATCATCCAAATTTTATTCTTTAAAGTTCTTACTCTTATAAATAGAAACTTTCTTAACATTCCACTTAATGGGTACTGATCTTAAAAATATTTCCACCATGATCGTGTTATTTGATGCTTCTCCAAGTGCATTCATCATATTTGTAAATCTAGTGAACTTATGAAACAACTGATTAGATGTTTAATTTTCACCCATATTGAAATATTGATATTTGGAACTTAGCATCCCAATCTTAGACCTCCTTAACTTTTTTGAGAAATAATGAGTAACTTGAAAATTCCTCCAAATATTATACGTAATTATCTATGAAGATACATGGAAAAAATATTTCTAGTAATTGCACAATATAAAATATCCATAACCTTATAATTTAAAACATATTTATATAAATTATTTAATATAATAGAATTAGGGTTAGTTTTTGGTAATTAATAAGGTTTTACTATTGTATTACACTTCTTAATGTTATGTTTCTTATGAAAATCTTTTATCCAATATTTACAATAAACACAATCATTTACATCAAAGTAAAATGGTCTCATGACTATCCATCCATCATTATAAACTTAACTTTATATCTTAATAATATCTTTCCCTTAGATGGTTATGTCCATAATATGATTAGTAATAGAATATATATTCCCCATATCTAAAGCACCAATACCAATTATAGAGGTATCAAGATAAAAGAAATAGATCAGAACTATCCTTATAAGGGCCTATTTTTATACCTATTATTGAGTACCAAATAGAAATTAATGAGAGTTAAGAGGGGTGAATTGAAAATAATAATTAATAAGAGTAATTTAAATGATATTGGAAAATTCAATGGATAATAATAATAAATAATTCAAACATTAACAATAAGTGTAGTGAGTGTAGAGTGAAATCAGAATAAAAAAATCACGAGGGTGTACATGAATTTTTATAGTAGTTCAAATCAAAAAGGGATCCTAAATCTACTATTTAATTCAATTTACCTAGTGAGAGAAAGGAAACACACTATAATATACATCTCTTTTTATGGTGAGTGACACCTCTTTAAAAACCTTCCATTTATTAGAACCAAGGCACAACCAAAATCCTAAACACTTCCTTGTGTACACATGGATGCATAACCCTAAATAACTATGTTTTTCAGGGATAAAGAACAACATGTTTTTTTGATAAGGTTATCATAAACAATATTTACCTTTTATGAAGGTATAAATGTGTGTGAGTTGAGTGATTATAACTCAATAGAACTTTATTGTATAAAGACAATTTAGAAAAATAAATAAATAAAATAATGAAATCAATGGTGTTTCTAGTGTAGAAAAAAGTCATATTTGGCCCTTAAAATACATATAATGATATAGTTTAGGTGATTTAGAAAGCCTTAGCTAGTCAGTGTGTAGAGAAATTAGGTTTTTGAACTTTATAGTACTTCAGTTTCTATAAAATAATTGTACATGTCATTTTCATCTCATAGCCTGTATATTCACCCTTAATTTATAGACAAACTCCAATGAATATATTATTATCAATGCTAACTTCTCATAAACTTTCTTAAATAATCTCAATATCCTATAATATAAAACCATTAAAACAACTCAAATTTAAATAAACAATATAGTTACCATACTTTCCAATATATCATTATCTTTCATTATAAGAAACACTAATTGGGATAATTTTCAATTTCCATATAATAATTACCATTCAAAATTTTATAAGTCCTTTCATAAGATTAATTTATAAATAATTTGACTAAACATTGAGTTTTACCATCCAAAATTCAAATATTTGAATTTGAATAAAAACCCTACCAAATTATCTCTATTATTTTCTACACTTATTTATACATCAAACTATTTTAATAATTATATAAATAAAACTTTTGATAATTATCATAAAATAATAATGTTCATTTTTTCTATAAATTATGATCACCATTCATTACTTCGCTTAATTTGATATTTCATCAAGAATTCTCCAAGTCATATTTCAAGTTCTATATATAGCCAGTATAGGTCTATAGTCAATTCTAATAAAAAATTATTACACATAAACAATCCCCTAAGTACCTTGAAATTTCAATATAATTCTTGAAAATATGTGGCATCTTGACATTATAATATTCAACCCAATAAAATATCCTTTAATAATATATTAAACTTTTGGTCAAGTTGACATATATTAATATAATTTCCTTATCTTTATAATTTATTATATATCTCCTCAATCTGACTTATATATCTTAGTATATCAATGAATAACAATAGTGAATATAATATGAAAAATAGTAGAATTATGATAGAATTATTATAATAAATTCGGATCAAATTTAAAACATCTATATGATTGATTCATCTTTCGTTATATTTGAATAAAATGTATATAATCTTCTTGACTATCCAAATTAATATGAATCATACAATTTTCAGCTCTATAGATCATGTTATGATCAAAATACATAGAGTTACTAAAAATGGAAATCCCTTATGAATTCTAGTCATAAAATGTGACTCATTATAGGTAAATCATGAAAAAATATTAAGAAATATATTTCATAATTCTTAAGTAACATTTCATACCTTTAATTTTTTTATACATGCTTATTTAAAAAGTCACACAACTCACTAAAACTTATTAATATATTGTAAACGAATATATTATTCATAAAACAAATATCTTATGTAATATAAAAATCATTAAATATGTAATATGTTTTACTTAGAAAAAATATTCAACATGGAATATTAGACAAATAGAATAAAAATTCTATAAAAATATAAATAAATAATAATAATGATAAATAATAAACAATAATAAACAAAATAAAAAATAAATGAATATATTAATAAACTAAAAGGGGGATATTGTAATTATCAAAATATAAAAAGGTGGTAAGAAGCCACTCAATAACTCCATGTTGTGATTATATAACCCATGAATTGTTTTTAAGAGTCTTTATTGATGAAAAATTAATTTTAAATATAATGGATTGCAATAGTCTCATGCATTTTTAGATTTTAATTTATGAACTTAAATAATACTAACTGTAAGGAAAACTCTTGAGGTATGGGTTCTAGGTTTGAGAAATCCATCCTTTCAGGAATGATATTTGAGATGGTGGTGTAGTGGATTGATTATGTTAATCTCATAAATGTAATGGATAATATTATTAGAGTGGAACAATAATGTGGTGGTATTTGACACCCTATGTGAGGATTTTTGTGCTCAAAATTTGTGGGAGATATATAAGTATCTATCCTCAATGTGGTTAGTTTTCATAGAATATATGGTATACCTTCTTCTAGTTTCAATGACCCTGATATCTTCATGAGAGTGGGATGAACAATATAGTGGCTGTGAATATGGAATCATGTGTGATCCACTATTTTTTAATAGTTCACTTAATACATTCCATTAGGGGGGGTATGCCATATTTCTTCAAGATCACATAGTGATGTTTTTGAAAAGACTCATCTTAGGTGATTTAATGAGTAGTTGTAAACTAAGGTTCCTTCATGGGTATGGAACCTTAGTGTTGTAAGTTAAGATAAACCTTAATATTCATTGTGTGTATATTATAACTACATGGAGATGGATGTTGCACTATGAATTTTGGTTTTAGTCGCTAAAGTTTGGAAGGTGTCATCCTGAGGGTTGAAGTTAATAGAGAAGGGTTATCATTGGGTGTGTTGTTTTGTGGTTTAAGGAGGTTAATATTGTGTCTTAGTGTGATTTTAGGTCACTTTCACATAGATATATTTCAAACTAACCATGTGATATTTAATAGTGGAAGCAATACTACAGGGATTTAGAGGTATAGTTTTGTGATTAATACCAGTGAAAGAAAGAGAAATATGCTTAGAGATAGGGATACCCTATTTCATGATATAGGAAATTATGAAACACAAACCTCATAATGTGGCAATGAAATTTTAATCAAAACTCTAGTATTATCACCCTAATATCTGTTGGTTTATTGGTGTGAAATATTTAATTAGTTCAATTTTTGGTAGGGTTTGATGAGGATTGACTGGAGTTAGTTCCATAGAACTAACTTCTATGTAATTTATGATTACCTTCATACATTATTTTTAATACTAATAAAGATCTTATCACATTATTATTGTTTTTCTATGGGACATAGTATGTGATAATGTCCTAAGGGTAACTATTTCACTGAAAGGTCATAACAATTTCCCACTATGATGGGAACCCAAAAGTGCCATAATAGTATTCTTAAATACATTTTCTATAGCTGGATGATCTCATTTTATGATACACAAATGATAAATGCTATCAGGGGTGGTGACATGTGAGACATTGAGGCACTTTCTCATAGGGTAAATGTAAGAGATTATGAAAAAATAGAATTTCAGTAGGAAATCATCATTTATATGTGTCATTGAATGTTCCTATTTGTGGACATGTGTATTGATTCTTAGAATATAATATTACTGTTAATGAATATTATTAGTCTCATAATTTGATATATTTATGAAAATTTGTGGTGACATATGTTCATGGTGAGGAAAGATATGTTGGATGCATCATGAGTAATATTGAATTAATGAATAATGTGATAAAGTATTTATCCATTAATTTATTTAATGGAATTTGATACCTCAGTTCTTTTGATGGTAATGGAAAAACCTAATTAAATCCATGTTCATGGTGTTCGGTGGGTCGGTTCATTTACAAAATGTAAAAAAAGAGAAATCAAGTAAAAAGGATGATGACACTAACATACAAACCAATTAATTAGAGATATCATGATAAAGGGATCATATTACACATAAAAAATTTTTATGAGGTTTTATGTCATTATGAAATTAAATTCATTATCTATGGGTCCTTGTCATGTTTCTAATTCCATCATTAGACTTTGGGAGGATCCCCCAAATGCCACTAAGAAAGATTCCTAGAGGGTCACACACAAAGTGTATATAGAATCTTAGTTAAATAATAATAATATTTATTATTTAATATGTTGAATAAATATTATTATCATATGTTGTCTAATATCTTTTCCATATACATTTAGTAACTAGTTGTTTGAGACAATTATTTGTGAGAAGAATATTTGATAAATATTTACTTTCTATTTATTGAATATAATATTTATTTATTTATTAGTGAATAATGAAGTGACATTTATTTATTAAATAAATAATCATTATTTAAGGCCCTATATAGAATGTGAAGGAATGATGAACTAGTTTTAAAGGTTTTGTAAGAAATTATATATTAAATATATTTTAAACAATTTATTCAAGAAATAATATTTAATTAATTAAATAGTTTTACGCATATCAAGAAATATTATTAATAATGATAATACTATAAACATGGGGTTCTGTGGGGATTATGTAAATAATAAGTGTGCATGTGAAATTATTATTTTTTAACCCTTACACCATTTAAACTCAATTATATTATTTCCAACTATAATACTATCCATTTGTTTTGGTTATGCACAACAAATCCAGAGAATAATCTCAAGAACTATAGTGAAACTCTCCAATAATGCTCTCAATAATGGAGAGAGATCCTCCTCCACCAACCCTCTTAATTGTTTATAGATCAAGGAGAATCCTTATTGGAAGAGATTTTTATGATAATCAAGGATGAATGACACAAGTGTTAGTTTATTCTATGCTAACACTTAGATATTCGTATGATGATTATTAGAGGTCCTTGGTATATGTGTGGATAAAATCTAAAGGGAATGTACACTTGATTCTTATGATTCAATGTAATTATGATGTAGATATGTTCTCAGATTCATCAATGAAGAGAAAATCAATCACAAGGAAATTCTTTAATTGTATAAATTAATTAATAATTTATTGTCTGATAATCCAATATTTGGTTATGGTGTTCTCATGTCAATTAATCTTTGATTCAATTCTATTGGTCAAAATTTTCTTCATTGATGTACATATTCAATTAATCATTGATTATTACAAATATCCAAGTCGGGCATGCCCCACTGGAACTTCTTCTATGCATGGAACCTTTAAGTGGTATCAGAGTAGTGATATAAAAATTTATAATTATTTAAATATCATTGATTGATTTTTTTTATTTATCATTTGTCTTAAATTATGGTTAAATCATTATTTAAATTGAATCACATGATCTTCACTTTTTCCTCTTCATTGTTGAAAATATAATTAGTAAATGGATTAATTTTGAACAAAAAAAATCAAATAACTCATTTGTAGGTGCCCGAGATTTTGGACAAACAACACAAGAGTAAATAGTGTGTAACTTGTAGGTACATTCCATGTACCCATGTTCAAAACACCAACACAACTCATGAATTAATTTTGTGTGTGTGAATTTATTACACACCATGTGTATTTAATTCACCACATGTTGATAATTCTATCCTAGCACATGGTTAGCCAGATTACATGGCGTATAACATGTACAACTAGGTGTAGTCCACTAGTCAAAGACGAGATATGTGGTTTCACACAGAATGCATGAATAGTAACCATGTAACTCAGAGACCACATGACATGTATCCCTTGTACTTGATGTGTACTCCATTAATTTTCAAGATAGGAACACACACCCAGTCCCTAGGAGTGTGTTGAATATAGATGGTGAAGATTTATACATAATGTGTGGATGAATAGTGCATGCTATGTATATTACCTATTTACGTAGAATTTAAAATTAATTTATTATACTATTTAAACCTTATTAACATGTGTTCTATGTGTTATTCATTTGAATCATTCATTCCATGTGGTGGGTTATATATATATATATATTAAATATCTAATTAATTTTTGTATAATATTCAGAACTATATATTGTGTATAAGTCAAAACACATAGATTACTCTATGGGCATTAAAACTTAACATGCTAAATAAATAACATTTGTTACATGGGTCATTAATTTGATAGTAAAAACCTTAAAATTTTATTATATGATTCATATACTATATTCCTCATGAGTAAATAGTATATGAATATCGTACACGTTGGATAGTTTAGACTGGTACTCACCGTGTTACCTCTAAGGTATATGTTTTTTTACATAGTCAATTTTAAATAAATTTACTTGATTTGTTCAAAATTGTGATGGATGTGAATCTTAAGAAAGTTTGGATGAGAATTAATATAAAATATTTGATTAAATAAAGAAGATAATTAACTGATTTGAGTATGATTTATCTTAAATAAGAATGATTTGGATTGAATGATATTTATCAATTTCATAATTCATTGCATGAATATGGATTATCATGATCATATAACAGAACTTGAAATGGGATTGATTTATTTTAAATTTTTTATTAAATTAAATTTTTTTCTTACTCTTCATCCCTCCTCTCATTATATAAGGGCCTACATGCCTAAAGTTTCCTTTTATGTAAACCACTTAACCAATACTTTGGTTTCCCTAACCCACATGTGAGTAAAATCTTATGAAATTGATGGATATACCAAGTGAGTGGAGGTGGTTCAAGTTTATAAAAAAGGTAAAACCAATCAAAGAGATACATGGGTAGATAAAAGGGAAGCTGAAACACAAACTAAGTCATTGTTCTTGGTGCTTGTCCTTTAGGTTGATGATTAGTTTATCATATTATCGATAAACTTACCATTAGTAAAATCTCATTATCATACCACTCTAATTATTTTATTTCTATCAAGTTGCATGGTTAATTTAATTTTGGATGTTTCTTTATGATTTCATGAATTAATGAATTAACAAGCATACAAGATCGAATTAAAATATATTGAATTTTGTATAAACTTTATCTAAGACATGGTTAATCACATAAGTAAATCCACTTAATATTAAAAATAATATAATAAAGATAAAAATTTTCTACTTATATATAAAATATTAAAATCCCTCAACTATATATATTAAATTGGTATAACCTTTCTCTACTTGGTTATGAATAAAACTATAGTTGTAAGTGCTTGAATAACCTCTATTGGGGTACTTTAAATTATTGAGGAATTTTTATCTCATATTTTGGGTTGACTTAGACTAGTTCGAATTACGTGTTGATTGCCTCCATGATTCTTAGTGTAAATTGTAGGAAACATGTTGAGGAAATCCCATTTCAAGACTGATAAGTCCAATCAATTGATCAAGGAGCTACTAGTTAATGTAGTAGGAACGTTATTCCCACCTAAATACCTTCAAATATCTTGATTGCCCACTTTTAGGGTTATGATAAGGGGAATATAGATCCTTGACACTAAAAAATAAAATAAAAGGGATATTTTTAAACTAATGGAGAGGGATATTATGTTTCAATAAAATAATTGGAGATTAATAAATTTAATATTTATTATGTTATCTTATCAGATAAAGTAATAAAAATTAGAATGTTCTTAATTGTATGAACTAAAAAACACATGACTTAAAACATATCATTGTGATCTATACTTGAGAAGTATAATCTTCTCATTAGCAATAATTTCTTAGAATGTAAAAGATGATTTTGTGTTATTTTACACCATGAAAGTATATTATATGTGTTGGAAAATCCCATTCCTAACACACCTGGACAAAATGATAGTGAGGAATAATTATCTATATATGAGAAACATTTGGATGATGCCACAAATGTCCAATTTTTCATGATATATATCATATCAAATGATATTTTAAATACAATTACGGATATGGATGTGTATATCATGATGTATCACCTTTATGATCATTATCTAGAGAAGGAAAGGCATGATAGATATGCGATCTACAGTACACTATTCACATGAAACATTGGAGAGTCACTGTCAACTGAGCCTCATGTAGTCAAAATGACTGGATATATATAGATCTTATACTTATTGGGAATTAAATTCTTGGATGATATGCATGTAGATCTCATAATTTCCTCAATGCCAAAATCATTCTCTACTTTTATTGTGAATTACAACATGAGTAATAATGATAAGACTCTTTTTGAACTTCTTACTCTCATTCGATAAGTTGATAAGTATATTGAGTGTGATAAACTCAAAATCATTATGTTGAATAAGTAAATTAAGAAAAAGGAAATGGGGACCAATATTCACTCCAAGTCTAAATCTCTTAAGCACAATACTTCCAAGAAAAAAAAATAAAATATAAGAAAAATAAAAGGAAGAATTATGCTTGGCATGTGTAATGTGATACCACTGGAAGAAGAGCTGCACCTAGAAGCATGTAGAAGCTAATGGTGTGTTCTTTATCATGTTTAATCTTTATATATCTATACATTTGGTATTAGATATATATTTTATGGATTAAAATGTATCCAAATGTAGTAACCAAGTATATTTTGAAATATTTATAGAGGATAGGTGGATATTCAAGTATCCCATGGAGCATAACTCGCTACATTGGTTATAAGAGACTACCAACTTATGTTTCCAACTATAATGATTTTGGATTTAAAGAAATTTTATTTTTTTCCAAGTTTTAATAAGAACATAATCTCTATTTCTTTCCTTGACATGGATGGTTATATTTTTAATTTTATAAATAAAGAATACTTATTTTATAAAGACAACATTTGTTATGGTAATGCACAACTAAATTATAGTCTTTATGTATTAAATTTTGAAAAGAAAGTATTATAAATATATAACAAGTAATGTTCACATGACTTATACAACACTGAGTAGTGGAATCATTGTCTTGGTTATTTAAATGAGAAGCATTTGAAAATATATATAAATAGGGTTATTTAGATTATTTTAAGAAGAAATCAATTGAAATATGTCATGTTTGTTTACAAGGAAAAATGACTAAACTTCCATTCAATGTATGGCATGAAAGGGCCATAAATATTTTAGGATTGGTACAAACTGATGTGTGTGGACCATTTCTAGTAGAAGCTGGAAGTGGATATTATTACTTCATAACTTTTATTGATGACTTGAGTAGATATGATTATATCTACATGGTTAGGTATATGTCTGAGGCCTTTGAGAAATATAAATAATTCAAGATTTAAGTAGAGAATCAATTTGATAGTAAGATAAAGAATATTTTATCCAATTTAGGTAGTGAGCATCATAAACAAGAGAACATTCTATGGGAGTTTGAGATTATATCCTAACTAACTCCACATTATACACTACTAAAGTGGAAAGGTGTTAGTGGAATGATGAACCACACATTTATTGACATGGTAAGGTTGATGATGTGTCATATGGATATTACATTATCCTTTTGGGTATTTACATTACATTCTATAACACAAATTCTAAACCAAGTACCAAATATGGTGGAAAACATAATTCTATATGAGTTAATGTATGTAAAGAAATTTGTGTTATCACACACTCATGTATGGGGATGAAAGGTGTTTTTTAAGGACATATTAGAAAACAAAATATCACCCCTTGTAATAAAGTGTATTTTTATAAGATATACTATGAAAACAAGAGGATATTATCTATATAAACCCTTAGACTATAAATTTATTATTGTAACACATTCAATATTTCTTGAGAGGGATTACACCCACAAGAAGGGTAGTGGGAGAAATATTGACTTATATGAAGTTTATGAACAAGATAAATAAGATTTGTTACATGAAAAAATTCCATAGGTCCCCATTGAAGAAGTTGTTCCTAAAATACATATACTATATAGGATCACAAAAGAGGTAATAGAACTAGAATGATATGGTTTTATAGTCACAAAAGATGGAGACTCAATATTGGTTGAAATAATGAACCTCCCGCCTACAAATATGTAGTATAGAGATAAAAATATGAAATATGACCAGAATTTAGGAATTATAAGATGTATTCCATATATCAAAATCATGTTTGGGTGTTGGTTGATACACCAGTTGATGTAAAGCCTATTGGTTGTAAATGAGTATTCAAGAGAAAACTAGACATGAAAGGTAAAGTAAATACCTGATATGTGTATTTCATTAGTATGTTTTAGGGTGTTTTAATACCTTAATTTTCATAATATAATTGATATACTATGAAATATTTGGATTATTTAACTTGTTTTTTGATTTATGGGAGGATATATCCAATAATCAATAAAGAAACAAAAATTGGAAAATGCCACAACACAACATCTGAAATTTTAAGCTATAATAGAGTTGAGAAGAGTTGAAGAATTTGGACCAAGGATCAAAATTAATGAATCATGACATTTTAGAGGTTTTGGAACTAGAAATTGAAGATTCACATCATAAAAATATAACACAATATGAAACATTGTAGGCCGTGAACCCAAGACACGACATGAATTAAAGAAAATAATAGGGAAAAAATATCTACCCATTACATGTTGTGTAATAATTACATGTATTGTAATCATTGAATGATGTGTAAGTATTGGGTAGACCAAAAAATGATCATTTTATACAATTTTTCATGATTAAGTACCATTATTTTATCCTAAATGGACATTAATTAACTGAGATTAGTTTTTAACCCATTTATAAGGACATAAATGCATCCTAATCCCCCTATAGTTCTATAAATAGAGGTATATGATGATGATTCTAAGAGATACTAAGACTAAAGTCTAGGGTGAGAATTTGTGCTACTATAGGGTCATCCACCACTTTCTTATCTAGTTTTCATTATGATTTATTTTATTTCTTTCCTTCCCTTTTACTCTCTCATCACTAGGATGAGGGTGTAAATGCTACCATGTTATATGGTTATGTAGAAAAAGGGGGAATTTGTCATTGAATTTATTTGTTTTATTATATTCATGAATCTTGTTTGCTGCAATTTGTTTAAAAAATTCCAATCTCTTTCTTTTTGTTTAATCATCGCCACTGTTTAATAAATTGGAAAGGAGCATTATAATTTTAAAACTGGGTACCCTAAAGTAAGGTATATCAATTTTCATATTCAAGGAAGCCATGTTTAAATATGGTATCAAAATAAACTCGATTAAACAATGCCCAAATTACCTAACCATGGGAAAAACAGGATCACCGCACTGGTGAGGGGATACCATAACCATTTGAACCACCTTGTCTTGACTATGGAACCAAACCTGAATTAATCAATTTATTTTATAAAATATAATTTCAACTAAATGATAAAACTAAAAAACCCTAACACAAATTTAAAATATTATTCTTCCAAACAATCAATATTTTTCATCTTTGTTCTTCTTTCTTCTTATAGATCAACTCGTCTCTTTGTCACCTCTTTATTCAATTTAATTAAAATATTTTTCTAAACCTAATTCAATTAATTTCATTATCTTTAAGGGTTCAATATCAATATTTTTTTCATATTCATTTAAATTAATTAAGTATAATTGATATGAGTTTTATTAATTTTTATCTTGATTAGAACCAAGGAAATATAAACACCCTTTGGGATTTTCAAACAATATCCATTACTGGGGATGGTTTCATTTTAGTTTTTAGGTTTCTATAAATTTTAATTTTATTTATATCTTAATTTCAATTTATCTGTTTACAATGTGTGTGTACATTACTTTAATTTCATATTTTTAAATTTTTAATGCATGACCACCACACATGTACAAAAGGAAAATAATTCTTTGAGTTTGATTCCAAACCAGAGAAAATACTAAGAAAGAATAGAACTATGACCATGGTTGGTGAAAAAAATCAAAAATTGAATATGGGAGGGGGTTTTCAATGGGATCCTAGGCTTTGTATGCTCACAGATTATGGGATTCCATTGAACACAGGATTAAAACCCATTATCCTAGAACCTCCCATAATAGTCAATCACTTCAAGATTAAGCCTGTAATAATCCAGATGATCTCAAATAGAAAGAAATTTACCAAACTACTATATGAAGATCCAATCTCTCATCTGGGAAGCATTTTTTATCTTTACGACACATTCCAATTCCATAATGTTTCAAGTGATATAGTAATTCTACATCTCTTTCTATTTTCATTCTGAGAATGATCTTTAGAGTTGATTCAAATATTTCTAGCACATTTTATCATGAAATGGGATGATCTGGCATGAAACTTTCTCACTCAATTCTTTCCACCATTCAAATTTATGGACATATAGGTAAGTATTCTAACCTTTTGTCAATTTAAGGATGAATCACTCTACTCTTCATGGGAATAGTACAATAATATGGCTTGTAAATGAACCAATCATGGTATATAGAAATAGATACTAATAAAAACATTTTATAGGGATTTATCATAGGGAAATATGTTGATTCTTTATGCTGTTGTTGGAGAATCACTGATGAATAAGTCACCTAAATAGAACTATAACTTGTTGTATTAAATAGAGTGCAATGGTTTCTAGTGGAAAATATAAGGCACACAATGAAAAGGAATTCACGTGATAAAAAACAATGACTGTATGGAAACAAAAAGGAATCATTGACCGAGAATATGGACATGATGATGAACCAGCAACAAAATCCCCAAGGTATGTATGCAGAAGATGAAAATTATACTGATTACAATCGTGGTAATTAATTCTAGTGTTGGTGTACACAAAAAAACAAGCTCAAGGGTACAAAAAAATATCTCAGGGATACTAATAACAAGTACCCCAAGGGCCCACAATAATAAGAAAGGTCCATATGTTGGAAGAGAAACTAGAAATATCCACGACTACATCTGGGGCTATAATCAATAAAATAAAGGAGAAAAAAAATCTAGAGGGATTTCTTGGGTTTTTAGTTTTAAGGTTTAGATTCAAATTTATTTTAGAAAATAAATTGATTAATTCATGTCTGGTGTTGCATTTTAGATGAGGTGGATCCAATAGTCATGGTATCCCCTCCTTAGTGTGTTGATCCCCTTTTCCCCATGGTCAGATAATTAGGGAATTTTTGAATTGAGTTTGTCTCAATACCATATTTAAACCTGGATTCCATGAATGAAACAATGGTCATGAATCACTTCAGGGTAACCAGTTGTGAAATTATAATGTTCCTTTTCAATTTATTAACCAATGGTCATGATTAAACAAAAATAAATAGATTGAAATTGATTAAGAAAATTATAGCAAACCACATACATGAATAAAATAAGAGAAATAAATATGACAACACCTTCCACCTTTATCTATATAACCCTATCATAAGGATGGAGTTACCCCCTCATCCTAGTGATAATAGAGTAAGAGTGAAGGAAAAAAAATAAAATAAATCATAATGAAAACCATGGAGGAAAGTGGAGGGGGACCCTACAGTAGTGTAGATTCTCTCCCTAGAGTTTGGTCTCTGGATCGCCTAAAAAAACAACATAGACCGCTATTTATATCACTCTAGAGGGGAGTCGAATGCATTTATATCATAAAAAATGGGTCAAAAAGTGATCCTAGGATATCAATGGACGTTTTGGGTCTAATAATTGTTGTTTGTCATGATAAATCCCTTCAAATGATCATTTTTTGGCCTTTCTGACACTTACACATTATGTAATGATTACAAAACAATTAATGTGAAGGTATTTTTTACCTACACTTTTCTTCACTTAACATCATTTCTTGGGTTCATTTCCTAAATTGTTTCATGTCTCATAATAGTTACATGACTTGAATCTATAATTTATAGAGTTGAATCCTCCAAAATGTCTTGATTCGTTAATTTCAACCCTCAGTCAAAATTCTTTGACTCTACCCAGCTCCATAATAGTTTCAAATTTCTAGTGTCGTATTGCAATAAAAAGTGTCTTTTTCTCCTTATATTTTCTTCTTTTTGTTCCACTTCCATTTTTTAGTTGTATCCTTCCATAAATCAAAAAATAAGTTAAATAGTCCAAATATTGGAAAGTATATCAATTATATTATGAAAATTAATGTATTAAAACACCCTAAAATATATGCATGAAATACACATATCAATACCTAAAAAGTATTACTAGTGGATAAAGTGTTTAAAAAACATCAAGACATTGACTATGATGAAACCTTTTCTCCAGTTTATATGTTTAAATCCATCAGAATTCTACTTCCTATAGGATCTTACTATGAATATAAAATTTGAAAATTTGATGTCAAATCAACATTCCTTAATAGATACCATTATAAATATTTCTATATGATACAATTATAAGAGTTTGTAACTAATCTAATTCTAAAAAATATATACAAGTTGTAGGAATCCATTAATGTATTGAAGTAATCATTTAGGATATATAAAATTCTGTTTGATGAATATATAAAACAATTTGTTTTCATTTATAAAAAATCTGAGTCATGTGTTCACAAGTGGTTTAGTGGGAGTGTGGTCGTTATGCTAGTAGTATATGTTGATGGAATATTACTTAATGAAAATGATTTCCCAGTCTTATAGTCAGTTAAGGATTGGTTAAACAAGTGCTTCTCCATAAAGTAATTAGGTGGTACAACATATATTCTAGGGATAAATATCATTCATGATAGATCAAAGAGGCTAATTGGACTAAATAAAGGTATATACATTAACCAGACACTTGAAAGATTCAGTATATAATAATCCAATAGAGTATTGGTTCCAATGTCACAAGGTATATATCATTCTAAGAAAATGCATCCATAGTCACAAAAGGAGAAAGAGAGAATGATTTGGATCCCATATTTTTTAGCGGTAAGATCAATTATGTATTCCATGTTATGTACAAGGATTTATGTTCCCCTTTCCTTGATAATTGTAGGAAAATATCAAGCTAACCCAGGTGAACAGAATTAGTCTATCATTAAGGATATTGTTAAGCATCTAATAAGAACTAAATATATGTTAAAAGTGTATAGAAGAGACAAAGAGTTAGTCACCAAGGGTTATACAGATGCTAGATTTCAAATATATTAGAATGATCTGAAGTCATTTTCAGGATATGTCTTCTGTCTTAATGGAGGAGATACGACCTATAAGAGTTTAAATTAGTTGGTTTTTTTTTCTAATTCTACAATAGAGTTATATTATACATAAAATTATAATTTATCCAAATAATCTATTTATATTTGAAAATTTGTCTACGAGATTGTGGTGGTTCCTATCATTAAAGACCCTATCACATTATATTATGATAATACTACATCAGTGGATCTCTGAAAGAATCCAAGTTCACACCAATAGACAAAGAAAGAAATATGGAACTATCACATCTTGAGATATTTTTCTCAAAGGGGTTATGTTTTGGTAAGAATATATTTAATTGTAGAAAATATGGTAAACCCCTTAAATAAAGCCTTATCTTAGTATAAGTATAAGTACCATGTGAGAGCTAGTAGACTGAAGGTTGTTAGCAGTTTCTCTAGTGAAATTGGGTGTCTGTTGGAGTTGGTTCCCTAGAACCTACTTTCATTTACTTTATGATTACATGAATTAATTGTTTTTAATATTAATAAATATCTGATCACATCATTATTGTTATACAATGTGAATTAGTATGTGATAATTTCCTAAGAGTAACTGTTGTGTAGAAAGGTCATAATAGTTCCCCAGTATGATGATAATCCAGAAGTTCCATGGACGTATTATTAAATATATGTTCTACATCTGGACGATATTATTTGAAAAGATAAAAATGATACATGATATTAGGGGTAGATATTCATCATACTTTGAGGAACTTTCTCATGGTGTACACCCATGGTAATTCCTAGTATATAAGATTATGAGAACATGGCCCACTAGTGGGAAATCTATAACGACCCAAAGTTTCATTAATGGAAAATCCCTCTTGATCCAGTTAAATGTCTCTTTATGAAAAATGTTTTTATAAGATGTCAACTTCTTTGGTTTTATGTTAAATTTTTTTACCATTGTTAATATAGCCGTTGAACAGTGATGACATGATTAGTATAAATATAGGAACTTAACAAATCCAATTTACTCAGACAAAAGAAGTGATGGCCTCATCCAGTAGAATTTCCCCATACGAAGCCCATTTGTTGGAGCTCAGAAAAGAGGTGGAATCCTTGGGCTTCACCCTTGAACAAGCCCAAGATGAGCTTCATCATTTCAAGCTCGAACGTGACCGTCTACAGGAAAAGTGGAAGTTGATAGAGATTACCACTCGAGCGATGTTATCCGAGCCACCCCATGAGTTTGTCACCATCTCACACCTTACCCTTAGGTCTTATGAGGTTGTTTTAAGGGGTTATGTAACAAATAAGTAGTACTATGTTCATGTACATTATTTTTGTATATAATAATGAATATAATTTCTAGTCATTTTTGATACATTGTAAATAGTTTTTAAAGTACAAATGGTGTTTTTAGTTATTATTTAATTAAGAAATATATTTTATTAATTAAGGGATTTTTTAATTAAATAATATTTTAATAAAATAATAATAATATTATTAAATTAATTTTTATTAAATAAATTATCTTATAATTTTATGAATGTAATTAAAATTTTATATTAAGGTTTGAAAGCCATTTCTGTCAAAACCCGTGAATTTTCGATAAATGTTGGTTTTTATTTTAAAAGTAAAAATTAAAATATTTAGAAATTTTTTTAGATAAAATAAATGTCATTTCTGGAATCTGGACGTCGAAATTATCCAACGGTGAATTTTTCATAATTTTCTGAGACCGTCAAAATTTTGGGTAAAAATTAAATACCGTTTAAATATATAATGTGTTTTATGACATCATAATGACCCAATGGTGATGTAATAAAATACCATAATCCTTATCATCGGCCAATATATGTTTTATCATTAAAATAATGTGATTTTGGGTTTTTTTGACTTACTTTTCAAAGCATTAATGGACCCCTCAAGACATATTCAACACTTTGTCTTTTTAAATTAATTTCCATGGGAGTGTGACTCACCTCCACATAAGCAACCTTATTATTTTAAGAATTTCGGACTTGGGCCTTATAAAATATTTTTTTCCTATTCCCTTTTCCAAAAACCATGGGCAAAAACCATGGGTTGGTTTGTGGTTTGGATTAATTTAATGTAAGGGGACCCAAACCTAAATAATAAAGAATTCCCTCACCTTTCCTTTATAAACCCACCCAAGATCCCACTTCCACCTCACTAAAATCCCTTTTATTTCGTTCAACCTCTGCCCTACTCTCTCTATAATCCTCCCAAGGTGCCCCAAGCTCCCAAGAAGCCTCTCACAAGCCTCTCTCTAGCCTTTGGAAGCACACTTCCAAGTAAGGGTTTTTTTTCTCTTTCTCATTTTTGTCAATTTTATTTAAGTTGTTTTTCCCTTTTAATTTCAATTATGAATGTTGGGGTATGGTTTTCACCTCCCTCATACATCCCTATTATTGTTTGAATGATGGGAGACCCCTTTCTCTATCATTTAATGCCTCCCATGTACACCCATTACTATGCTGAAATTCCGAAAGGAACTTCTCTCTCTTCTTTTACGTTCAAGCAATACTTTTGTATCATGAATCTAAATTACATTTCAATTGTTGGGACATGTATCTATATGACGTACTTACTTTCCATTACATGTAAATATGATGAGGAACCCCTTTCTCTCTCATGAACCTTTTTTATGAATTCTTATGTCACGTCGTTACGCTAGCGAAATCGCACCGATTTTCTAAGTCAATGTCATTGTGTAGTGAATACCATTCCCATTTATCCATCAAGGGTATTCACCTTTATGCACATTTACGTATTGATTTTAAAGTTTCATGTATGAATTCAACATTCCTTTATCGTGGAATAAATGATTATGTTTTATGAATCCATGTGGCACACTTATGCATGAAATGAAATGTTTAAGAAGGGTGCACCCTTATAGCGCTCCAATGCATTGGGTAAAGTATAGTATCATGATACATAATGTGCAATGAGTGTTGAATCATGCTAATTCAAGTGAAATGAGGGTTTAATCGTGATTCATGTGCAATGAGGGTTTACTCATGCTTTATGTGCAATGAGCCTTGGCTCATGCTAATTCCATGTTAAGTGTTATTGCCACATTTCCATGTCATGATTATCATTATTTATCATGCCTTTATGTCCATGTTTCTTTTATTCTCTATTTATATCCCTATTATCTAACATGTATTGTACTCCTCATGTTATTCCATGTGTACTCCCTTACTGGGCTTTATAGCTCACCCTTTTCTTATGCATGTCCTCTGGTTATCCCATGCAATGCTAAGTATGAGGGAATGTAGTGGTCATGTAAAGGATGTTTTGAATAAAGATATTGTATTTCATGTTTTAAGTTTTTATGTAATGATCCTAAGCCCCAAATACACTAAACCTCTCGATCTTCTTTGTTGTACAAGTGAAGTTTTATGTAATAAATCATGTTTAAGTTGTAATAGAAAAGCAGGGTTGTCATAGTTGGTATCAGAGGATAGGTTTAGTTATTTTTGGGATTAGGAAACCCTAGTAAATCCTTAGATACAAGACTAAGTATAATAAAAACATCCCTAAGTTTTGGTAAATACTAAGTAAGTGGTTTATCAAACAAATACATCCCTGTTTGGATACGAGCAAGTAGAGGCGGCTCTGGCATAGCTGTATCCTAGTGGTAAAACCTGAAAGCACCGCTTTGAGCTAGACTCAAATGGGAACTGGTGCATGACAATGGGCCTTGCTGCACTCTTGGTTACGACACTCCAGGGGGATATGTTTTGATAAATTCACAATCTTAGTATGAACCCTTATTAAGGGAAAAATGCCCCTTAGAATATATGTTAGAAAGTAGATCATGAAAAGCCTAGATTGAACCCTATAGACTCATGAGTTAAGGAAATAAAAGTTTATTTATGAGTCATCAACTTTTGTCTTTGGATTACCCTTTATGTGTTACCCCTAACTTTCCTTTTATTCCAGCTAATGGCCGGTAATAGGAGGACTCGGGCTAACAACCATTGTGAAGATTAGTGTGATGACTGTACTAATGAGATGCCAAATCCAATGGGAGTGGGAATCGTGAACTTTGTCATGCTTCTCTCTCAGCTAACTCAAGTTTTGAATAGAAACACGGGTCAAGAGGAACGTTCACCCCCCTAAGAAAGAACAAGTCGCTATCGAGAGCTTCATGAGACAAAGGCCTCCTACTTTTAGTGGATCATATGATCCCACAATCGCTGAACAATGGATCAACTCCATTGAAAAGATCTTCTCCATCCTCCAATGTTCTGAACAAGAGACGGTTCTTCTGGATTCTTATCGTATGGAGGGTGAATCTGATCAATGGTGGACGTTGATAAAAAATATGAATCCTGAGGAGAAGATCGAGGCTTTGGAATGGCAGGATTTCTGGAAGATGTTTTTCGATAAATATTTTCCGCACACCCTATGGCTTAAGATGGAAATGGACTTCCTTTCCCTCAAGCAAAAAGATGAAGAATATGTTGGAGCATATGAGGCAAACTTCACAAGGCTTGCACGATACGCTTCAGACTTTTTTGTTACCCATGAATTCAAGGTTGACCTCTTCTTTGGTGGGCTGAAGCCTAGCTTGAGGAAAGCATTAGCGATCTGTGACTTCGACAGCTATGAGGAAATTGCCCGATGTTCCCTCAAGGTAGAAATGGAGATCTGGGAATCACAAGGGTATCATGGGGACAAGAAGCATAAGGTGGAATTCAATGCTGGTGGTCTGATGGATAAATCCAACGGTGCTAAGAAGATCCATCACCCCACTTGCCAAAAGTGCGGAAAGAAGCACCCTGGAAATTTCCTTAAGGGGATGAGAAAATGCTTCAGGTGTGGAAGAGAAGGGCACCTAAATGTTAACTGTCAGAAAGAAGGACCCGCGGCTGCGACAGAGGAGAGGAACGCTCTGTTCGAACCTCAACGCGTTGTTCAATTCTACAAATGCAAAGAACCGGGTCATTTTTTAAATCAGTGCCTTAATCCAAGGGTTATCGGAGGCAACCAACAACCTCCAAGGCAGCAAGGACGAGATTTTTCCATCACTTCTACCGAAGTGAACCTCGATAACGAAGTGGTGATAGGTACACTAGTTATTCATTCAAGAATAGCAAACATACTTTTTTATTCAAGTTCTACGCATTCTTTTATATCTCTAAAGTTAAGTAGAACAATCCCATCACCACCACAAATCATGGAAGTAAAGATGTCGGTGAGTATGGAAAATGGGGAAATCATTGTATCCCATGAGTATAAGTCCTCCCCTGTTATAGTCTGTGGATTGAATTTCCCGACGAACCTCGTCATACTCCCTCTGGTGGAATTTGATGCAATTCTTGGCATGGATTGACTTTCCTTATATAGAGCCAACATAAATTGTCGGGAGAGGGAAATCACACTCCATATGGAGAATCGACCCCCGATTCTTTACAAGTGTCAGGAGGAAGATGAATCTCCTTTAGCTCCATCATCTCAAGCATGGATATTACTGCCCTATGAGTATGCGTATCTGGCTCAGATGGTTGAGTCCAAAGAAGAAACCATCCTTGAAGAAATGCCTATTGTGATGGAATTCGCGGAGGTGTTTCCCGAGGAACTGCCTGGTCTTCCTCCTAGAAGAGATGTTGAGTTCTCAATTGAACTTATACCTGGGGCGCTACCAATTTCCAAGACTCCATATAGAATGGCTATTGTAGAGCTTGAAGAGCTGAAGAAACAACTACATGAGAATCTGGATAAAGGGTTTATACGCCCAAGTGCTTCACCATGGGGTGCACCGGTCCTCTTCGTCAAGAAGAAGGATGGGTCAATGCGGCTTTGCATCGATTATCGTGAACTTAACAAAATCATGATAAAGATCAAGTATCCTCTCTCAAGAATCGATGACTTGTTTGATCAGCTTAGTGGAGCACAATACTTCTCCAAGGTGGACTTGCGGTCAGGATATTATCAAGTACGGGTGAAGAAGGAAGATGTCCCCAAGACTGCTTTTTGTACAAGATACGGGCACTATGAATTCATAGTAATGCCTTTCGGACTCACCAATGCTCCAGCAATATTCATATACTTGATGAATAGAGTCTTTAGAGATTACCTTGAAAAATTTGTGGTAGTCTTTATAGAAGATATTATAATATACTCCAAAACCAAGGAGGATCATGAAGAGCATTTAAAAACTGTACTAGAGACTTTGCACAAGGAGAATCTCTATGAAAAGTACAGAAAGTGTGAGTTCTAGTTAAAAGAGGTCTCATTCTTGGGCCATATCATCACAAGAAATGGAATATCTATGGACCCCTCTAAAACAGATGCAATTGAGGGATGGACAAGGCCAACATCAGTAACAGATATCCGTAGCTTTTTGGGGTTAGCTGGATATTATCGACGATTTGTGAGAAATTTCTCACGATTGTCCAACCCTCTTACCAATCTAACTCAAAAGGGAGTAAAGTTTTCTTAGAGTGATGAATGCGAAGAAAGCTTAAAGGAGTTGAAAAGGAGGCTTATCACTACACCCGTGCTCACTTTACCCACAAGTGGTGAGATTTTTGTGGTATTCAGTGATGCTTCGAAGAAGGGATTAAGATGTGTGCTGATGCAGAATGATAAAGTGATATCCTATGCCTTAAGGCAGTTGAAAATCCATGAGAGAAACTATCAAACACATGATCTGGAGTTGGCGGCTGTGATCTTTTCCTTGAAAATCTGGCGGCATTATCTCTATGGAGAGAAATGTGAGATATATACTGACCACAAGAGTCTTAAATATATATTCATGTAGAAAGAGCCTAATATGCGCCAGAGAAGATGGATAGAGCTCATCAAGGATTATGACTGTTAAATACATTACCACCCTGGGAAAGTGAACAAGGTGGCAGATTCCCTAAGTAGAAAGGATCCAGCGATTCTATCAATGATGAGAATTGAGAAGGATCCAATATTCTTAGACTTGATGAAGATAGACGTGGGAATAATAAAGAAGGGAACATCATCAATCCTTTCACAAATGATTTCTCAACCATCTCTTTTGGAAAGGTTAAAGGATTATCAAAAGGATTATGTGGGAATTCAAGAAAAAGTGGAAGCTATCAAAAAGGGGAAATCCTTGGAGTTTAATGTTAATGAAGAAGGAATTGTGCGGTTTGGGAAAAGACTTGTGTTCCATCATGTCTGGAGATGAAAAAGGAACTTTTGGATGATGCACATAGTTCAAATTTCTCTATTCACCCAGGGAGTACAATGATGTATTGAGATCTTCGAGAAAACTTTTGGTGGGATAATATGAAGAAGGAGATTGCTGAATATACATCAAAGTGCCTGGTGTGTCAGCAAGTGAAGGCAAAGAGGCAGAAGTCTAAGGGGATGATGCAACCATTTCCCTTACCAGAATGGAAATGGGAGAACATAACCATGGACTTTGTCACCGGACTTCCAAGAAAATCCAAAGGAAACAATGCAATCTGGGTTGTTGTGGATCATCTTACAAAGGCTGCACACTTCATTGCTATTCGGGAGGATTTCTCATTGGATCAACTGGCACAGATATATATCAGGGAAGTGGTAAGGTTGTATGGAGTACCATTACCTATTGTGTCTGACCGAGATCCAAGATTCACCTCTAAGTTTTGGAAGAGTCTTCAACATGCTCTGAATACTGAACTGAACTTCAGTACGACCTATCATCCTCAAACTGATGGCTAATCCGAGCGGACAATCCAAACACTTGAGGATATGTTGAGAGCATGCTCAATGGACTTTAAAGGAGGATGGGATCAACATCTTCCTCTGGTTGAGTTTTCTTATAATAACAGTTTCCACTCGAGCATCCAAATGACACCATATGAAGCCCTATATGGGAAAAGGTGTAGAACACCGGTATATTGGGATGAGGTCGGTGAACGTAAGCTGCTTGGACCAGAAATGGTCGAGGAAATGGTGGAGAAGGTGAAAACCATTCATCAGCATATCAAGGCAGCCCAGAGTCGACAGAAGAGTTATGCAGATAATTGTTGACGAGACCTTGAATTTAAAGTTGGAGACATGGTGTTTCTACGCATATCTCCGTGGAAAAAGGTCATGATGTTTGGAAAGAAAGGGAAGTTAAGTCCAAGGTATATCGGCCCCTTCGAGGTTCTTGATTGTTTTGGGGCTGTGGCCTATCGACTAGCACTTCCACCTACTATGGCCAAAGTATATGATGTCTTTCACGTATCCCTCTTAAGGAAGTACATACCAGACCCTTCACATGTACTCTCTTCTGAGGTGGTACAATTGGAAGACTATCTTTCTTATGAGGAGCAACCAGTGAAGATCTTAGATCGTAGAGAAAAAGTTCTACAAAATAAGACAATGCCCCTCGTCAAGGTATTGTGGAGAAACCACAAGTTTGAAGAAGCAACTTGGGAATCAGAGGATATGATGAAGCTGAGTTACCCATATTTGTTTTAGTGTGGGAAAAGGAAAATTTCGAGGGAGAAATTTCTTAAGGGGGAATATTGTAACGACCCAAAGTGTCATTAATGGAAAACACCTCTTGATCCAGTTAAATGTATCTTTATGAAAAATGTTTTTATAAGATGTAAACTTTATTGGTTTTATGTTAAATTTTTTGACCGTTGTTAATATAGCCGTTGAACAGTGATCACATGATTAGTATAAATATAGGACCTTAACAAATCCAATTTACTCAGACAAAAGAAGCGATGGACTCATCCAGTAGAATTTCCACATACGAAGCCCATTTTTCGGAGCTCGGAAAAGAGGTGGCATCCTTGGGATTCTCCCTTGACCAAGCCCAAGTTGAGCTTCATCATGTCAAGCTCGAACGTGACCGTCTACGGGAAAAGTGGAAGTTCATAGAGATTACCACTCGAGCGATGTTATCCGAGCCACCCCAAGAGTCTGTCACCATCTCACACCTTACCCTTAGGTCTTATGTGGCTGTTTTAATGGGTTATGTAACAAATAAGTAGTACTATGTTCATGTACATTATTTTTTTATATAATAATGAATATAATTTCTAGTCATTTTTGATACATTGTAAATATTTTTTAAAGTACAAATGGTGTTTTTAGTTATTATTTAATTAAGAAATATATTTTATTAATTAAGGGATTTTTTAATTAAATAATATTTTAATAAAATAATAATAATATTATTAAATTAATTTTTATTAAATAAATGATCTTATAATTTTATGAATGTAATTAAAATTTTATATTAAGGTTTGAAAGCCATTTCTGTCAAAACCCGTGAATTTTCGATAAATGTTGGTTTTTATTTTAAAAGTGAAAATTAACATATTTAGAATTTTTTTTAGATAAAATAAATGTAATTTCTGGAATCAGGACATCAAAATTATCCAACGGTGAATTTTTCATAATTTTCTGAGACACAAATTTTTGGGTAAAAATTAAATACCGTTTAAATATATAATGTGTTTTATGACATCATAATGACCCAATGGTGATGTAATAAAATACCATAATCCTTATGTTTGGCCAATATATGTTTTATCATTAAAATAATGTGATTTTGGGTTTGTTTGACTTACTTTTCAAAGCATTAATGGACCCCTCAAGACATATTCAACACTTTGCCTTTTTAAATTAATTTCCATTTGAGTGTGACTCACCTCCACATAATCAACCTTGTTATTTTAAAAAGTTTGGACTTGGGCCTTATAAAATATTGTTTTCCTCTTCCCTTTGCCAAAAACCATGGGCAAAATCCATGGTATGGTTTGTGGTTTTGATTAATTTAATGTAAGGGGACCCAAACCTAAATAATAAAGAATTCCCTCACCTTTCTTATATAAACCCACCCAAGCTCCCACTTCCTCCTCACTAAAATCCCTTGGAGTTCATCCAACCTCTACCCTAATCTCTCTAGAATCCTACCAAGGTTCCCCAAGCTCCCAAGAAGCCTCTCACAAGCCTCTCTCTAGCCTTTGGAAGCACACTTCCAAGTAAGGGTTTTTTCTCTTTCTCATTTTTTTCAATTTTCTTTAAGTTGTTTTGCCCTTTTAATTTCAATTATGAATGTTGGGGTATGCTTTTTCACCTCCCTCATACTTACCTATTATTGTTTGAATGATGGGATACCCCTTTCTCTCTCATTTAATGCCTCTATGTACACCCGTTACTATGCTAAAATTCTAAAAGGAACTTCTCTATCTTCTTTTACATCCAAGCAATACTTTTGTATCATGAATCTAAATTCCATTTCAATTATTGGGACATGTATCTATATGACCTACTTAATTTCCATTACATGTAAATATTATGAGGAACCCCTTTCTCTCTCATCAACCTTTTTTATGAATTCTTATGTCACGCCGTTATGCTGCCGAAATCGCACCGATTTTCTAAGCCAATGTCATTGTGTAGTGAATACCATGCCCATTTCTCCATCAAAGGTATTCACCTTTATGCACATTTACTTATTGATTGTAAAGATTCATGTATGAATTCCACATTCCTTTATCTTGGAATAAATTATTATGTTTTATGAATCCATGTTTTATGATCCATATGGCACACTTATGCATGAAATGAAATGTTTAAGAAGGGTTCTCCCTTATAGCGCTCCAATGAATTGGGTAAAGTATACTATCATGATACATCATGTGAAATAAGTGTTGAATCATTCTAATTCAAGTGCAACGAGGGTTTAATCATGCTTAATGTGCAATGAGGTTTTACTCATGCTTTATGTGCAATGAGCCTTGGCTCATGCTAATCTATGTTAAGTGTTGTTGCCACATTTCCATGTTATGATTATCATGCTTTATCATGCATTTATGTCCATGTTTCTTTTATGCTCTATTGATATGCCTATTGTCTAATATGTATTGTACTCCTCATGTTATTCCATGTGTACTCCCTTACTGGGCTTTATAGCTCACCCTTTTCTTATGCATGTCCTCAGGTTATCCCATGCAATGCTAAGTACGAGGGAATGTAGTGGTCATGTAAATGATGTTTTCAATAAAGATGTTGTATTTCATGTTTTAAGTTTTTTTGTAATGATACTAATCCCCAAAGACACTAAACCTCTCGATCTTATTTGTTGTATCAAGTGAAGTTTTATGTAATAAATCATGTTTAAGTTGTAATAGAAAAGCAGGGTTGTCATAAAATCGATATTTATATGTGGCATTGGATGTTACTGTTTGAGAACATGTGTATTGATCCTTGAACTTTAATAATATTATTAATTCATATTATTATCCATGTAATTTTATGTATTGATGAAAAACCATGAGGATATGTGTTCGTGATGAGGTATGATATGTTGTGTTCATTATGAGTAATATTTCATTAATAAACAATGCAAGAAAGGATTTTCCCCTTATGTTCTTTGATGAAAGTTGATATATCAATCCCTTTTTACGGGAATGAAACATCCTAAATAAATACAGGTCAATTGTGTTCAGTTGGTAGGTTCATTTTTGAAAACTCAAAGATAGAGACATTGAGCACATAGGTTGATGACACCAGCATGAAACCTACTTGATTAGAGATATCTTGATAAAGGGATTATATTACATAGTAAGAATTCATATGAGGTTTTATATCCTTGAGACACTAAATTATTTCTCTATTAGTGCCTTGGTGGGTTGTTAGATTCTAACCTTGGGTTTTGAGCAGCTCTACCTAATGCCACAAAGAAAAAAGCCTATAGGGTCACACACTAAGTATATCGAGAACCTGAGTTAAATAATAATATTATTTACTATTTAAAATATTGAATAAAAATTATTGTATTACTTGGTTTAATAATTACTGTAGCAGCACTGTAGCGCTACTGTAGCATCAGAGATACTGTTGCAATGGCGGTACTGTAGCGGCGGCAAGGGAACTGTAGCGGCAGTAGGGGAATTGTAGCGGCGGAGGGTACTATGCGGGACTATAGCAGCACAGGTACTGTAGTAGTACTATTCACAGAATGCGTCTTGGGCCTAGAATTTGGGCCTACGGGCTATGTAATGGGCTAAATGCCCACTGGGCCTATGGGATATGTAATGGGTCTCCCTCTACCCAATTAAAGAGGTATTTGCTTTGCTTTAATAATAAAAATGAGGCTTCGGCCCCAACTTTTTTAAAAAAAATTATTCATGTTAACTTGATCATATATATTAATTTACTTGTTATTTGAGAGAATTTTTTGTGAGGAGAATATTTAATAAATATTTAATTTCTATTTATAAAAAATAATATTTTTTATTTATTAGTGAATAATGTAGTGAGATTTATTTATTAATTAAATATCAATTATTCAATTCCTAATAAATAATTTGGTGGAATTGTGAAGTGATTTTAATGGGTTGGTGAGAAATAATATATATTAAATATTATTTGAATAAATTTTAAACAATTTATTCAAAAAATAATATATAATTAATTCAATAGTTTTTAATATATAAATAAATAATAATAATATTATAATTATTATATACATGGGTTTCTATGAGGATTAATTAAATAATAAGGGCGTATGTGCAATAATTAGTTTCTAACCCTAGTAATATTTAAACCTAATAATATTATTTCCAACTATAATGCTAGCCATTTTTGTTAGTTATACAAAATGACTCTGGAGAATCCTCTCAATACCTAGAGAGAACCACTCTAAGAACACTCTCAATAATGGAGAGAAACACTCTACCACCCTTCTCAATTATAGAGAGATTAAGGAGAATCCTTATTGGATGTGATTCTCATGGCGATCAAGGATGAATGACACAAGCATTTGGATCTTCCACACCAGCACTCATAGATTCCTACAACAACAATTAGAGGTTTTTGGTACCTGTTTAGGTACTCACTAGAGTGAATATATACTTTATTATTGTGACATAATGATAATATGAAATAGATACATTGTCAAATTCATCAACAAAGAAAGAATCTAAGGTAATTATTTAATTGCTTAAATTAATTAAAAGTTTATTATGTGATGATCCTAAATTTAGTTTTGGAATTATAATTTTAATTTATAATTCATTAAATTTCTTTGGTCACAATGTGTAATATCCATATATTTTAAAATAATTACTATGTTAAATAGCTTATAAAATACGCAACACCAATATTAAACGAACTGTAAAATATTATTATCTAAATATGACTGTTATAACCGAGCCGTTGAATTAGAGAATATGAATATTATTAACTAAATTATAATATATATATAAAGGTCCTAATCAATTAAAATTTATTTATTAATTCATAGAAAATAATAATATATTTTTATTAAAGTCGTTATGTTTTTCAAAAATGTGTTTTCTTCAAAATTTTTTTATAACTTTTTGTGAGAAAATATTATAATTAATTTATAGAAATTTAGAAAATTTATATGATACAATTTAATTCATTTTTAAATCACGACCTCAATATTATATTAGGGTTATTTTTTCAATTTTTCTGAAAAGATGGATTTTCCAGTGAAAAAACTCTTTTTTATTGAAAAATGTATTATTATTTCAAACATTTAAAAATTTTCATTTTAATTTTAAAAAATTTAAAAGTAAAAAATTAGTTCTATTTTATTATTAATAACCCAATTAAGTTTATTTGAGTAAATTTTATACTTTAATTTGGTATAGAAACAATTTTTGTTCTTAAAATTACATTTTTATGAAAAACTATTTTTCATCACGTTTTTAGGTTTAATTTTAAATTCAATTTTTCCACTTTTATATTTTGAATATTAAAAATTTATTCCATATTTTTAATTAGGATTACTATATTTGGTAAATACAACTATTTTATTTTTATTTATTGTGAATAATAATCATAATAAATTTTGTTACCACGGTAATGATAAAATGAGTTAATTAAGGGTAAAAATAATTTGATAAGGACTAGAAAGTAACTCTTACACTTTAATTAATTTAATTGTATTAGTATTTTTCATCCATTATCATAAAAAATTTGAATATATGACCTTTCGTTTTCATATGACCATGATTTTGAATTTATAATATTTTATATAAATAAAAGTAAAAAATGCCATTCTCTTTGTTTTAATATCTTTAAATTTTTTACATAAGGATTAAATGAAGGTATGTACATTTATAAATATTAATTTAAAATATAAATGATTTTTATTTATCATGGTGATTTATTTCTAATTTTTAGTGATAAAATAATTATCTTAAATGCCTACGCAACACCGATGTAGTATTTATTCAAATAATAGAAAAATAAAATAAATGATTTTAAAAATGTTAAAAGTAATATGATTTGAATGAATTATTACATTGCACATTTTTTTAGATTAAAATAACATATTATATATTTTTTAGTGTATTATATTCCAATTCCAGCATTTTCTTATAGTTTTAAACGTCAAATTAAATGAATAATTTCAAAATTGAAATTAATGTTATTTTATAATAAATAATATTTTATTAAATAATTTAATACTATAAAAATAATATTTTAAACCAAGTTATTAAAATAAGGTTTAAAATATAAACCATGGTCCATTTATGCTCCAATTTTCCTTTTATGGTAACTTTCTTGACCCCTAAAGAGTAAAATATTTTATATCCTGATAATTGTCAAAAGGGGGTAACACGAGTTAAAACAAAAAGATAAAGGTGTAAAAAACACCTAAACATGTACTATTTTTATTTTATGATATGATTTAGCTAACCCTAATATTATATTTTGATCTTATCAACTTTTATCCATTTGAATATATCAATTAATTTATATTAATTTAATATTTTAAGAAATTCCAAGAGTTCTCCTTTTCTCTCTTATAAAAGGGAACCTATTTTTATATTTTATTCACACTTCATGAACCATATAGGTTTTTAAATACCTTACCAAATTCATTAATAAAATCCTACCCATGTTCTAGAGGCCTTATTTTGACAAAAAAAAACAAACTTTTGAAATCTTTTTGCGTAAACCATTAAGAGGTTGTCTGAAGAAGAGGTATAGTTTATAACCAAGCATTTTCAATTTGTTTTTTTATAACTTATACAGATATTATTAAAACGTGATGAAATAATAAAAATAGTATATTACATATAATTATATGTTATTATGTCTATTTGAAAACCTAGATCCATATCCTCTTCCATCAAATGGGAACCAAAACCATCGTTCGTGTGTACGACAGACTACCGCCTCACGAACCAATGTAATTTGTTTTCTATCACATCCTCTTATGAATGGTTTTAATAATGTATTTAATATATATATATATAAATTATATTCATTAAATATTTTTAATTCTTAATGGATAATGTATCATTTAATGAATTACCTTTCTATTCACTTAAAAATGACAATGTCGTTTGTGCATACATGTGGACTACCACCTCCATGAGGCGATGCGATTCATTTTTAATCACCACATTACATGGATAATATATATAAGTATATTTAAATAAATAATATGGTATTTATGATATAATTATAATTCTATAAATATAAAATAATATCCACCTTCTTTCGATAATGATCGATGAAAAATGGAAATGTTACTCATGCATACATATGACCTACCATCTCCATGATTGTAACGTACTTCATTTTTCATAGAAATATTTTATGGTTAGTTTTAAAATTATCATTTATGAAAAAAATTATAATTAAAAAATTATTATCATTCTATAGATGATGGAATAATTACCTCATTGCTCATAGTCAACATAACAAAGTCATTTTGGACATATGAGTCAAAAATCATTAAAAAGTACGATGTGAACTTAATTGATTAAGAAATTAATTATAAAATGGTAAAATGAATAAGAAACATGAAAAATGTTCTTAATAAAGTAATTAATTAACATAAGTTTATTATTCATTAATATAAAGACTGTATGTGATGAGTCAGACTCAAGGTAAGGGACTTTCTTTTAAAAAATCCTCCTTCAAAGTTTCCCTTCCAACTCTTTTTCTTCCATGTACATATTTTTTAAATTATTTTATAGATGTATTTATATGGGAATAAATGAATTATAAAGTACATTTATGTATATTTTTAATTTCTTTTAAAGGTTTTCAAAAGGAATCTTTTTACAAATTTTATACGATAATTTTTAAATTTCTTTATAAAAGACAAAAGGAATATTCTATTTTAACGTATACAATGATAACAAATTTTACATCCTCCATAAACATTAGTTTATATTTGACTTCCCTGATAATATTCCAAGTTATTTTTAAATAAAAAACCTCTTTCTATTTATTATGGTAATTTTAGTTTTGAAAATTGGCTTTTAAAGGAAATGGATACATCAATATCTGAATCTTTTTTCTTATGTGTGAAAATGATGTTTTTATAATACAATATTTTATGTGTTATGATTATGTTATGGTTCTTGTGAATTATTTATAATGATGGGTGGTTCCTTTGAAAACTAAGTATGGGTAGTTCCATGATATCCCTCCAATGAATTGGTTAAGATTTATGTTTGGATTTTGACTGTGAGGGTTATTGCAAGTATAACAGTGATGGTTATTCCAAGTATAACTATGAATGTTATTATATATGTTACTGGGAGGTTTATTCTATTTGTAATCATGAACTTTACTCGATATATAAGAGTGATATGAAAATTATTCCCCAAGTTACCTATATGTTTTAGTTATGATTTATATGTTTTTTATATAAATGTTATGATTTATCAAGGTTAGTTAATGAGTCTATGTTTAAATAAAAGTATTTTCTTCTTCTTGTGGGTGAAAATTATAACTTTGTGAACTAGTTTTCAAGAAATATTCATTATTAAAAATAAAACTTTATGATTTTTATTTTTTACGTTAATATTTCTTATTGAATGTTTTATAAAAAAATTAACATAGAAGTTAATTTCAAGGGTAAAAAAATGTTTATTTTGATCTGAGAGATTATTTTGAAAAATTAAAATTTTTATGAGTATCCATAGACTAATGGTTTTATTTATTTATTATTATGTATCTTACTGATATTTTCGTGCTCATACCACATTTTAAAATGAATTTCATAGGGTTTTAAGGATGTGTAGGGACAATGATGAGGTCAGGATACAAATTGTGAAGTTGTGTCAGGAAAAGAAAACTTATTATATCTTAAATGTCACACCCATCGTCTTTGAGTTAATTATTTTATTAGTTTTCTTTACGTCGTGTAGTTTGTGTTTAAGCCCAACTTAAACTTTGGAGTTCTTATTTTAAATGCATGTTTTTGGCCTTGAAAGTGTTCAGTGTGCCATTGTCGAAGCCACGCGACCTCACCTGGGTCACCGGGCAGCCTCGATCAGTTCCTCGCATGCTTACCTGACGTTTAACCAATTAAACAGAATGATCTAATAATCAAGAAATAAAATTAAAGTAGTGATAAAAATAAAATAAAATAACAAAAGGGTGATAAAAAAATTTAAATTAATTTTTTTAATGGTAATAATAATATTATTATTTGAGAATATTATTATTATTATTATTATTAGTGTTAAGAATATAAATTTTATTAAGTTATCATTATTTAAATTGTTAACATTTTATTAAGTCATTATTTTTATAATTGTTATTACAAAATTATCAATGTCATTAATGGTATTAATATTATCACTATAAATTATTATTAATATCATTATTAATTATTATCATTAGAATTGTTAATATTTTAATTAATAATATTATCATTATAACTATTTTTGAGGGTATAGTTTTTACTAAGTTATTATTATTATTAGTGTTGTTGTTACTTTTATTATTATTATTACTATTGATCTTCATTTATTTCTTCTCATTTGTTTTTCTTTTTAATTTTCCATTTTTTATTTGTTTTTCATTTTTCCCCAAGGTTTTGCGCCACACCTCCTTCCCCTTTGGTGTTACACTGCAACGCCCCTCCCCCTGGAACCTGTCGTGCTGCAAGCTACCCCCCTCCTCAGTTCTGCTTGCGCCCCCATGTCGTCACTCCACCTCTCGGTGTCGGTCCCCCTACTCTGTCTGGAACCCTCTTCTCCATCCGGATCGTGCCATAGAACTGCCGCCCCTACTCCGTCAGGCAACGCGCCACATCTCCGGTGCACCCCGCTCTGTCCGATGGTCTGCGCACGCCACTGCCATGTCCGGCCAGCCAGACCTCCATCTCAGCGACTCTCCAAGCTGGTGCCCCTCCTCCCT
Organism: Viscum album; assembly: GCA_963277665.1. Taxonomy (NCBI): domain Eukaryota; kingdom Viridiplantae; phylum Streptophyta; class Magnoliopsida; order Santalales; family Viscaceae; genus Viscum; species Viscum album. Next base: position 1,670,126,644 of record OY728156.1, read on the forward strand.
CATGCTCACCCTCTAGCGCCCCTCCAACCACCTGCTACTACCTCCCGGTTCAGACCCGTTGCACCCCTTGGAACCCCCTGGTCCATGCGCACCCCGCCTCCCTCTCTTACCGTATGTCTTCTGACCCGCCACCAGCCATCGCACCCCCTTCCCGGCAGAGGCCCTTTTTGGCTAGAACAAGAACTTTAGTGCACAAAACTCTCCAGTTCGGTCTATTCCCCATCACACCCCCTTCTCGGTATAGCCGGCTCCGGTGCGTCCTCTATTCGTGGCTCCCCAGCTATCTACAAACCCACCAGCTGGCCAACTTCCCTCTGGCGGGTGCCCCTATGGTTAAGCCTCCCCTCTATTATTTTTCTTTCTTTGATTTTTGGTTTTCCAGTGGCTTTAGATCTGTTATTTGAGGTATAACCATTTATTTTGGGTTCGATCTCCTTGGTTAGGGATCCGATTTGATTCTTCATGTTGCAAATGAGGTGTAGGTTTGTTTTGCACCATTTCTATAAGGATCTTCATATGAGGTAGGTGGTTCCACATTTAAACATTATTTAATGAATTATTTTACTTCTTAATTATTTTTTAATTCTCTTTAATTAATTATCTTTGGTGAGGATTTGGTTTTCTTGAATTTTTCTATGTGTTATATTTGTTTGGTAGCATGTTCATGTGGTGTGGGTGTATTCGTTGGCTGGGAACTTATATTTATTAAGTCATTGGTGCCTTAATAATTTGTGCAGTTTGTTTTTCATTTGTTCAAGTGGTGCCAATCACGCCTTCGATATGGTTTTTAATGTGCTTTGTCATAAGTGAAAGATTTGTTTGTGTTGAGTAGGTTGTTTCTATGAAAACCTATGTTGAGTTGTCTACTAGTGTTTTATAAAGTATTCTTTTGTTTTGTGAAAATGTGAAAAGTTCCGGTTTATGTTTTGGTGTAGCGTTCATATGTTTTTTTCCCAAAAAGAGGGTTTGAGTGGACTTTTGGTGTTCAGAGTCATGTGTCATATCATGAAGTTTCTTAATAAAATTTCTAGTGTTTTATTTAATTGGTAAAATGGTATTTTAATTGTGAGGTTGAGTTATTAATTGATGTGAGTAGTTCCGTTTGTGTTCTTGATATGGCGGTTGGGTGTGTTTGGTCATGAAGGAGGGCTGAGTTGCTTTTGTGTGTTAAGTCGTGTTATGTTTCTATTTAATAATTTGATTACAAGAAATTTAATATATTTTAATAAAAATTATTAACGATATGAATTTAATATGTTTTAATAAATAATTAATAACAATGCATAAATTGTTTGAATTGAGTTAGGTAAATTATTTTGGTGTACGTACTATTTCAAATGGATTTTGTGTATGTGTGAATGTGTTGCATTCGGTTTAGATAACACCCTATTTATTTTATTCATCTGAGTTTGACATGAAATGTGAAATTGGAACATCTTGAGCACAAAAGGGGAAGCCTGGGTACTAGGTGGGCGGACTAGATCTAGTGCGCTAGTGATACGAAAGTGACTCTTGACCGATTCTACTTATCTGGTTTGATGATTGAAACACTAACTAAACTTTTAATGATGATTGGAGACCACTTGGTTATGGATTTGTTTCCCTACTAGTGGATCATTCACGAGAACATATTTTTTTGTGTTTCCTATACTACTATTCACCGAGACACGATGTTCTAGGGTCCCATTCCTTTTTCTTGTACCTTTAGGTCCTCTCCCACTTTTGGAGCTCCTGGAATAATACACACTCACCGTCAGCATATGGTGTAGAATTTGGGTTCTCTTGAAGGTTTGAGTTTTCTTAAATGCAAGGGTGTTTTATTTTTATTTAAGTTGTTTTTGTTGAAAGTGATTTCTTTATAGAAACTATTCTTTTAAATTTGTTCAGGATTTGGTTTCCTTTCTTTTATTAAGCATGCAAATATATTTTTCATTTAATGTTTACACGTGGAACCTTTTTGTTGGGTGATGTCCTACTAGGCTTTTGTCTCACACCCTACATACACCTTTGGGTGTATGTAGACTTTGTTTCTTGTGTATTCCAGGTTGTGACATCATGCTTAGTGATGGTGGTTCTGGTTGCTGATGGTCATACACCTTTGGGTATATGTAGACTTTGTTTCTTGTGTATTCCAGGTTGTGACATCATGCTTAGTGATGGTGGTTCTGGTTGCTGATGGTCTTCACTTGGAGGTTGGTATTGGATTTTTAGTTCTCTATCCTTGTTGTTTTTCACTTTAGGTTTTAGTTGAATTGTAAACTTTAAACCTGTTTATAGTTTAAAGGTGTGTTTGGTTTTCTGTTTCTAGTTTTAGTTTGTTCATATTGTTAGTGGTATTTCTATCTTTTATTTTGGGTAAATCGTTCCCATGTAATGTTTTAATACCCAGGCACTTGTTCCATCCCGTGGGGATCAGGAATGCCCTTTGGGCCTTGTCGCGGACCGGGTCGGGCGTCGGGTCGGATGGTGACCCAGTCTGGTTCGTGACTTTAAAATTCATGTTTTATTTGAATAATGGATACTAAGTGGCAGTGTAACACCCCGACCCTAGTTACCCAGAGTCGGTGCATTACTTCGTAACATTGGCATGATCACAAGAAAGATCAAATCTCGAAAGACCGATTGGTTTAGTAGCCTTGGAAACACTAGATATATTCATATGTTTTACATTACATCATAAAATGAAAAACTACTACAACAACATAATGTCTCTACAGCCCACACTATTATCCCCTCATAATATCCCTGAAGGTCATTCATAACATACTTCTTCACTTCCTGGGAAAAATAAAACATAGAAAAGGGGTGAGCTCAAATGCCCAGTAAGGATAACAATATAGCGGAAACTTTCATAAATAAGAATAAACTTTTAAGGCAATGTATAACTAAAACAAAAGCCTTTCAAACATGAACTTTCAACATGGTATGGCATAAATAAAATGAAATAATTCCATTTACTTATTCACATGGATATTCTACTAATCGAATAATCACATGCAAAAATCAATAACCACTTTCATAATGTTGGAATGCATAATGCCAGACTATCATAACCACATAGTCAAGGCCTCGTGCCAAGACTACAAATAATATTTTGTCAAGGCCTTGTGCCAAGACACTAGTTTGTCTCATGAGACCTACCGATGCATCGAGGAGCTATAGCGGGCTCCACCCGTCACATATTAAGTCCAATGCATTCCCATATGAAAAGGTTTAAACATAACATAAACATTCGTATTAAAACTAGCATACGAAATGTCAATAATTTCACCATAAACTATGAATGGTATAAAAATAGCACATCCACAGTCAAACATATCACAAAACTTTCAATACAATATAGAAGCTTTGTATTACAATAAATCAACTTCAAATAAGCGTAAAATCCATCATAGATGAAATCAAAATTCTTTTTAAAGAAATATCTCTTTTTATTTTGAAATCATTTAAGATCCATATAAAATAAAACATTTTCTTTGAAAATATTCTTATAAGCTTGTAAGGGAAGTTTTGAAGATTTTATAACAGCGGAAATTAGCCGCACCCGCCGTATAAGTTAAAAAAAAACATTCTTACCTTAATTCTGTCGAAAAGGTTAAAAAAGACCTTGTTTTGAAAACGACCGAAAGATTCCTTTATAAACCACTTATAAAAGTCAAAAAGGGTATAAATGACTTTAATTCATATTCTAGTAAATAGTAAAAATGTTTTGAAATACATTTTTAAGAAACATGGATGTGGATGATAAAGAGATCCCAGTAGATTATTACGTATAAACAACCTTGGATAATGAAGAGGTTGTAAAGTAAACCCTTACCTTGTACTTTTCCTTGGTTGGGGTAGGTTAACCTCCTGTATAATGGTGAAATAGTTGTTATTAAATTATACAAGAATCATATATATTAATATGATATCATATATGATCTTTTAACATTGGTTTGTTAATAATATCTTAGAATTATCGTCGTTTCGGGAGTTAACTTACTCATTTTCTTTTATATGTTTTGTTACATAAGCCATGGTTGTTGTATCTTATTCATATCCAGAATGATATCTAGTCCTTAAACATCATTTTTAAATCATCAAATGATAATTATACTTGAATGGATACGATGGAGAATGAATCTCATCGCGTTCGTGGAGACGGTAGTCCGTACGTACGCACGAGCGACAATATCATTCTTTTGATATTAAAATAATATATAAACGGATGGTATATCATATATACAGAATCATTAACATGTTATATTTATTATTTACATAAGTTATACATCATTATTATACCCATCCAAATAATATTATATTGAATAACAATTACACCACGACGTGGAGACGGTAAGCCGTACGTACGCACGTATGGTGACATGTTATTCAAAGGGTGGATAGAATACTGAATATGGTTGTACCATATTTATAATAACATCACAGTATATGTGAGATACTGGAGTTATTATTTTAGAATGGTAAGAACAAAGGAATAAGAAGTGGAAGAAGAAATGAACTTGGAGAAGGGTGGTGAAATCATTACCTCTTCTTCGGGTTCTTCCTTTTGATTTGATCAAAAGGGATCCTTAGGTTGGCTTTCTGATCAAACTAAGGCCTCTAGGTTGTATTGAGGGATGTTGGGAGAGTATTTGGGCAGAGTTTGGCCGAACCAAAAGGCTTTGAAGGTGTGAAGAAATGAGAAGGAGGAGTGACCTTTTATAAGAGGGGTGAGGGGCACCTTTGGAAAAGCTAGAAATATTAATTTATAATAAATTCATATTCGGTTTCTAATGGCTCCAAAGTTGATTATTAAAAGTTTAAGGTGGGGATAGGTCGAAAACCACTCAACCAATAGAATTTAGACAGGTTTGGGTACTTATATTAACCTTATCTTTAAGTATTAACTCTAAGTTAATTAGTTTCACTTTTACAATGTCTCTTTGTATTCTTATATAATATGGTTAATAAACTTACTATATACATCCAAGAGACCCCCAAGTGGTACATTAATGATGAACCTATCATGATATAAGTCTCTTGGCCGAACCTTAGATTTTTAGGAATTTAATATCAATTAATAATATAATATTTGTTTTAAGAACTCTTTTATGTCAATTTTGACACTATTCAATAGTTGATTTTTGTGAAACTCATAACAGATTGATTACTTCGAACAAAGTCAATTAAATCAATCCTAATATATCATATTATCCTAGAAAATTAGTTTAATTCATTAAAAGTTTCATATTTTATTTATTTGGGTATTTATAATATCAATTATTTTAATTTTTCACTATTATAGTAATTACTGCATCATCATTGTGTCATAAATAAAATAAATTATTTAATGTCTAAAAATTATAAATAAAATATCATTATGTAGGAAATCTCTTTAGCTTTCTAATGAATATTTATAATCTAAAATACAACTTATATAACCCTATGTAAAAATTGTTTTTCTAAAAGATATATGCTTGTGTCATTTTTGTATTCATTTTAACTTAATTAAAATAAAGTGTCATTATCACTTACAAGTGGATCCATGGGGTCCCAAAATTGACACAAAGATGCCCATGGTCGACCATGTATCAACCAATATGGTTAAGACACGTTTTAGGGTAATTTAGTATTATTATAATATTATTTTTTTAACCCTTATTTACCGGATTTACCCTTAACCATGGTAAATAAAATATTTACCGCAGTAATTATTCAAAATGTCTAAAAATAAAAGTTACCTATTTACACAATTTGGACATCCTGATTCCAAATATGGAATCCATTTTTCTAAATTCAAAACACAGAAGTGGCAGAAATTAATTTAAAATTAATTCCCGCTGTCAAAACAAAAAGCGTGTTTTTAAGAGATAATAACTATCAAAAGATTGACACTTGTTTATGTTCGGTTTAATTGTAAAATTATGTCCAATGACCAAAATTATATTAAATGGTAAAAATATATTCTAAATATACTTTAAAACCACTCAAATTCACAATTTATCACTATTAATTATTTTGATTAAAAAAGTTGTTTTTAATTAAAATTTAGTAATTTTCACTATTCATCAAAATATGAAAGTTATCCGAAAAGTACCAAAATTTCACCTTAGGCTAAATTCGATATTCGGAATCCAAAAATGAAGTCCATTTTCAAATATAAAATATATATAATTTCAAAAAGTAGGTATTACTATTCATAACGGCTAGTTTGATTAGTTATGGTGTGTTAGAACTCGGTGTTGCGTACAACACACGCTATCACATTATTCAAAGAGAAGCGTACCGTAGAAGCTTGGGGTGTTACATTTTAAATTTTTGATGTACCCATTTAGTCAAAAAGTTTAAAATATAGTATTTAAAAAGGGTTCACTATTAAAGTTGATAAAAGTGCAATACTGAAAATGAATTTGTTCTTGCATTATATCTAAGAAACTCATAATATGGATTCTAAAATTATAAGGATTATATTAAAATTTATCTAATACTATTCATAACCTCTTTTGAACGGCTTGTTTGGTAAGTCATGGTGTGCTTGAACTTGGTGTTGCATGTAGTGAAAGTTATTGAATTATTTTGAAGAAATAACACACTATGAAATCTTGGGGTGTTACATTCTCCCCTCCTTCAATAAATTGCGTCCTCGCAATTGGAAATTGTTCTTCGAAAATAAAAGGTTGAAAATAGATAATATATTTGTGGGAAAACCCACATCGGAAATTGGGTTACTAAAATTTAGTCTTAATATGAGGAAAAGAGAAATGAAAGGGTCACCACCAAATTATGATCTCGATTAGGAGAACATTGGTGGCAATTTGAGACATATAATTGGAGGAAAAACATAAATATTTATAGGTAGTGATTGAGGTCATCAATCACAAACAAGTATAAAATTTAGGTCCTTAAATTCATCAATCTATGATGATTTGAAATACCATCGGTTCAACAAAACATAGGGTATTAGGATAACACATTTTTGACGTTTCAAAATATCTTAGTTGAAATCCCACATCGAAAAATGAATTAATGAGGCCTCTATTTAAAATAAAGAGTCGAAAGTATGAAGATTACCGAAAATAACTCATACTAGGGTTCCATGTAGGAAAATATGGATATGGAAGAAAAATCTAACCATCAATTATCTGATGGAGAGTGGTAGAGACCATGGCTATGAAAAGGCCAACAATCCCAAATCCATAAATTAGTGATGATTTAAGGTACCATCTAGGAAAACATTTTTGTTCTAAGTTGATTTTCTTAATATTAAGGAATTTATTTATGAGATTGGCTAAGATCATAAGGAGATATACTTACTTTATAATTAGAGTTTTATCCATTAATAAATTTCTACCACAAACTCATCTTTCACTCTAAAAGATAATAGAATGTAATTTTTTTATTTATACTATTCGTACAGGGTTCCAAAATAAATGAATTTATAATTCATCTACCAGATCTTTAAAAAAAAACAACATTATTTAATCCAGTACATCTCGTGGGCCAGTGGTAGGTGATACACCCTTGTCGCCCTTCGGTTGCGGGTTCAAGTCTCGCAGCCTTGCCGGACGCGACGGGTTGCCGCCCGACCTCCGGGTTGTCCTTTTATGGTAATCCAAAATAATCCAAACTAGAACTATCCAAAATACTTCTGTCCAAACTCACAGTCCAACATTTATAAGGAAGGTAAACATAATGTATATCCTTTTTACCCTGTAATAGCATGTGAATACCTTCATCATGTATTCTTTTAGTACACTGAAACATCCTGAATTACCATATTCCTTATTGATTACAATCATTCTCACTTATTCCATATAGAATGCTGGATATACTTCATCAATCCAAAAATGTTTTAAACCCCAACAATGATGGAATATACAAATCATTAATCAGTTCCAAGGTAGTCAAGAATATCCAATATAATTTATCCAAAACAATCATGTATTATTCCAAAATCACTACCTCGGTATCAGAACTATATTATGGTTTATCATTCTCTCAACCATATATTTTCCAAAAATTTATCCTGCTATTGAGTCACTTTTCTTTGTTCTACAAAATCTCAAGTCCTTAATGAAATAGTACTGCAGTACAATCCTATATACTCCATAATTATTATAACAAGTACATTGTTGATACAACACTCAATTGACATAATCAACATAAGAACTCTAATCATTCCTCTTCATCTGTGGTAGTATCATAACTTGATTATTATCCAATAACATCATTTGCGGCATAGTCTGATGACTGGGACATAGGTTCGCGTAGTGTCCAAACTCCTTGCAAATGAAGCATTGTACATTTGAAACCATTTTCTTACCCTTGCAGTCACGTATTTTGTGCCATTTTCCTCCACACTTATAACAAACTCTCATTCCTTTCAGGAAAGTTCCAGGGTGTTTCTTTCCACAGTTACCACATATGGGAAAATTCTTCTTTTACCTCTTCCCTTTATCCAACTTTCTCTCTTCTATCCTTTTCTTCTCTTGCTTCCCTTCAAAGCCATAGGACTCAGTAAACTCTTTACTTATCTTATCAATACATGATATTATTTCTTCATATGATGATAATACATGGGAGACTATTTCTCTTATAAATTCTATCTTAAGACCATGAAAGATATGATCCTTCCTTCTCTTTGGATCATGTGCATTTCTGGAGTTCTCATTACTTCTACTGGGCGCCATTTCTAAACAATGGCATAAACTAGATCAGTGTATGAATCAAAATACATAATCCCATACTTATAAAACACTTAACATAAATTGAACTATTTATGGATATAATCCATAATCATAAAAATGTTTTCTTTGAGGAAGTATACACTCATAGACCCTTCATAATGATTTGTAAAGAAAATGAGAGTTATCCTAAGCATATCCCCCGGGAGTGTCGTAACCAAGAGTGCAGCAAGGCCCGTTGTCGTGCACCAGTTCCCGTTCGAGTCTAGCTCAAAGCGGTGTTTTCGGGTTTTACCCCTAGGTACATCTATGCCAGAGCCGCCTCTACCTGCTCGTATCCAGACAGGGATGTATTTCTCGGAAAACTCACAAAATCTCTACAATACCAAAATTCTAGGAAGTTCTTCTATACTAATCCTCAAAGTTCATCTTATGTCTACGTGCTCTAATCAGAGTTTATCTAAATCTAGCTTCCAAGGTTTGTACTAAACTTCCTCTGATACCAACTGTAACGCCCCGACCCTAGTTACCCAGAGTCGGTGCATTACTTCGTAACATTGGCATGATCACAAGAAAGATCAAATCTCGAAAGACCGATTGGTTTAGTAGCCTTGGAAACACTAGATATATTCACAAGTTTTACATTACATCATAAAATGAAAAACTACTACAACAACATAATGTCTCTACAGCCCACACTATTATCCCCTCATAATATCCCTGAAGGTCATTCATAACATACTTCTTCACTTCCTGGGAAAAATAAAACATAGAAAAGGGGTGAGCTCAAATGCCCAGTAAGGATAACAATATAGCAGAAACTTTCATAAATAAGAATAAACTTTTAAGGCAATGTATAACTAAAACAAAAGCCTTTCAAACATGAACTTTCAACATGGTATGGCATAAATAAAATGAAATAATGCCATTTACTTATTCACATGGATATTCTACTAATCGAATAATCACATGCAAAAATAAATAACCACTTTCATAATGTTGGAATGCATAATGCCAGACTATCATAACCACATAGTCAAGGCCTCGTGCCAAGACTACAAATAAGATTTTTTCAAGGCCTTGTGCCAAGACACTAGTTTGTCTCATGAGACCTACCGATGCATCGAGGAGCTATAGCGGGCTCCACCCGTCACATATTAAGTCCAATGCATTCCCATATGAAAAGGTTTAAACATAACATAAACATTCGTATTAAAACTAGCATACGAAATGTCAATAATTTCACCATAAACTATGAATGGTATAAAAATAGCACATCCACAGTCAAACATATCACAAAATGTTCAATACAATATAGAAGCTTTGTATTACAATAAATCAACTTCAAATAAGCGTAAAATCCATCATAGATGAAATCAAAATTCTTTTTAAAGAAATATCTCTTTTTATTTTGAAATCATTTAAGATCCATATAAAATAAAACATTTTCTTTGAAAATATTCTTATAAGCTTGTAAGGGAAGTTTTGAAGATTTTATAACAGCGGAAATTAGCCGCACCCGCCGTATAAGTTAAAAAAAACATTCTTACCTTAATTCTGTCGAAAAGGTTAAAAAAGACCTTGTTTTGAAAACGACCGAAAGATTCCTTTATAAACCACTTATAAAAGTCAAAAAGGGTATAAATGACTTTAATTCATATTCTAGTAAATAGTAAAAATGTTTTGAAATACATTTTTAAGAAACATGGATGTGGATGATAAAGAGATCCCAGTAGATTATTACGTATAAACAACCTTGGATAATGAAGAGGTTGTAAAGTAAACCCTTACCTTGTACTTTTCCTTGGTTGGGGTAGGTTAACCTCCTGTATAATGGTGAAATAGTTGTTATTAAATTATACAAGAATCATATATATTAATATGATATCATATATGATCTTTTAACATTGGTTTGTTAATATTATCTTAGAATTATCGTCGTTTCGGGAGTTAACTTACTCATTTTCTTTTATATGTTTTGTTACATAAGCCATGGTTGTTGTATCTTATTCATATACAGAATGATATCTAGTCCTTAAACATCATTTTTAAATCATCAAATGATAATTATACTTGAATGGATACGATGGAGAATGAATCTCATCGCGTTCGTGGAGACGGTAGTCCATACGTACGCACGAGCGACAATATCATTCTTTTGATATTAAAATAATATATAAAGGGATGGTATATCATATATACAGAATCATTAACATGTTATATTTATTATTTACATAATTTATACATCATTATTATACCCATCCAAATAATATTATATTGAATAACAATTACACCACGACGTGGAGACGGTAAGCCGTACGTACGCACGTATGGTGACATGTTATTCAAAGGGTGGATAGAATACTGAATATGGTTGTACCATATTTATAATAACATCACAGTATATGTGAGATACTGGAGTTATTATTTTAGAATGGTAAGAACAAAGGAAGAAGAAGTGGAAGAAGAAATGAACTTGGAGAAGGGTGGTGAAATCATTACCTCTTCTTCGGGTTCTTCCTTTTGATTTGATCAAAAGGGATCCTTAGGTTGGCTTTCTGATCAAACTAAGGCCTCTAGGTTGTATTGAGGGATGTTGGGAGAGTATTTGGGCAGAGTTTGGCCGAACCAAAAGGCTTTGAAGGTGTGAAGAAATGAGAAGGAGGAGTGCCCTTTTATAAGAGGGGTGAGGGGCACCTTTGGAAAAGCTAGAAATATTAATTTATACTAAATTCATATTCGGTTTCTAATGGCTCCAAAGTTGATTATTAAAAGGTTAAGGTGGGGATAGGTCTAAAAACACTCAACCAATAGAATTTAGACAGGTTTGGGTACTTATATTAACCTTATCTTTAAGTATTAACTCTAAGTTAATTAGTTTCACTTTTACAATGTCTCTTTGTATTTTTATATAATATGGTTAATAAACTTACTATATACATCCAAGAGACCCCCAAGTGGTACATTAATGATGAACCTATCATGATATAAGTCTCTTGGCCGAAACTTAGATTTTTAGGAATTTAATATCAATTAATAATATAATATTTGTTTTAGGAACTCTTTTATGTCAATTTTGACACTATTCAATAGTTGATTTTTGTGAAACTCATAACAGATTGATTACTTCGAACAAAGTCAATTAAATCAATCCTAATATATCATATTATCCTAGAAAATTAGTTTAATTCATTAAAAGTTTCATATTATATTTATTTGGGTATTTATAATATCAATTATTTTAATTTTTCACTATTATAGTAATTACTGCATCATCATTGTGTCATAAATAAAATAAATTATTTAATGTCTAAAAATTATAAATAAAATACCATTATGTAGGAAATCTTTTTAGATTTCTAATGAATATTTATAATCTAAAATACAACTTATATAACCCTATGTAACAATTGTTTTGCTAAAAGATATATGCTTGTGTCATTTTTGTATTCATTTTAACTTAATTAAAATAAAGTGTCATTATCACTTACAAGTGGATCCATGGGGTCCCAAAATTGACACAAAGATGCCCATGGTCGACCATGTATCAACCAATATGGTTAAGACACGTTTTAGGGTAATTTAGTATTATTATAATATTATTTTTTTAACCCTTATTTACCGGATTTACCCTTAACCATGATAAATAAAATATTTACCGCAGTAATTATTCAAAATGTCTAAAAATAAAAGTTACCTATTTACACAATTTGGACATCCTGATTCCAAATATGGAATCCATTTTTCTAAATTCAAAACACAGAAGTGGCAGAAATTAATTTAAAATTAATTCCCGCTGTCAAAACAAAAAGCGTGTTTTTAATAGATAATAACTATCAAAAGATTGACACTTGTTTATGTTCGGTTTAATTGTAAAATTATGTCCAATGACCAACATTATATTAAATGGTAAAAATATATTCTAAATATACTTTAAAACCACTCAAATTCACAATTTATCACTATTAATTATTTTGATTAAAAAAGTTGTTTTTAATTAAAATTTAGTAATTTTCACTATTCATCAAAATATGAAAGTTATCCGAAAGGTACCAAAATTTCACCTTAGGCTAAATTCGATATTCGGAATCCAAAAATGAAGTCCATTTTTAAATATAAAATATATATAATTTCAAAAAGTAGGTATTACTATTCATAACGGCTAGTTTGATTAGTTATGGTGTGTTAGAACTCAGTGTTGCGTACAACACACGCTATCACATTATTCAAAGAGAAGCGTACCGTAGAAGCTTGGGGTGTTACATTTTAAATTTTTGATGTCCCCATTTAGTCAAAAAGTTTAAAATATAGTATTTAAAAAGGGTTCACTATTAAAGTTGATAAAAGTGCAATACTGAAAATGAATTTGTTCTTGCATTATATCTAAGAAACTCATAATATGGATTCTAAAATTATAAGGATTATATTAAAATTTATCTAATACTATTCATAACCTCTTTTGAACGGCTTGTTTGGTAAGTCATGGTGTTCTTGAACTTGGTGTTGCATGTAGTGAAAGTTATTGAATTATTTTGAAGAAATAACACACTATGAAATCTTGGGGTGTTACAGGCAGTGTCAAATTTTTGATTTGATACTTATTTATATAAGGGTGATGACCTAAATCTATAAAAATCTAAACCTAAATGATCTTAAATAATGAAAGAAAATTAATTCTTGTCTAAAGATAGAAGAATATTTAATGTTTAATGTGAGGTCCTTATAAAACATTCTTTATTGATATAAATCTAGAATTAATTATTGATTATGATGAAAATATCAGTGTGGAATGCCCCATTGATGTTTTGGATATTCCTAAAACCTTAAATTAGTATCTCAGGTTGTTTCCTTTTTTATGATAAATTTTTTAAAGGTTGGGAGGATGTAAAGACCCAAATTTTTCATAAGAGAGACTCAATTTATTTTTATTCTTCAAAATTCAGGTCCTTTAAAGAGGATAAAATCATAAATATACACTAATTTTTGACTTCAGAATTTTTTCAATGGCTCCATTGAACTCAAAATGTGGTATTTACCCTAGGGATGAATTTTGGTGAAATTATGAGTTATTTTAATTTGAAGTAATATTTCATATTTATTAAATAAAAAATATCCATCCTATATGTGTGAACATTAATTTCTCCTAAACAGAAGCATAGTTGGAAATTTTAACACTTAGGTTGTGTCATAAAGGGGTTATTTTCACTAAATTTTGTGTAAACTTTGTGTTTAGGTATTGAACCATGGAGTGATTATTATTATATTTTTAATTGAAATACTGATTGTTGACACTCTCGACCTAATCTGAACTATAAATTTGTTGTTACAAAATTTTATATGGGGTGTATATTGACACCCAAGAAGAATACTAGAGAAAATTCTATTTTTTTATCATGTTGAAGGATCATTTCATGTGGTGGATATAATGATGATCAGGGATTGAGATGTGATCACTGAAGCTTTAGATTTGACACCATCGAGGCATAAATATTTTTTTAAACCTCATGTATCACTTACATTATATGATGTGATTATATTCTCTGCATAATTGAATCACTTAAATTTATAAGGTTATGATATGATTAAAAAATTTAATGATCTAAAATATGATTAATTACCAAATAGTAATAATAATAGAATCAAGAATTATTATTATTCATAATTCATGAGAATTATAAAATTTAGAAATTGGATTTAATGGATTTTATTTTAATTTTTTTAGTGGTTAAAAAAATTATTATTATTATAAAATTATTTTCCCTTAAAAGAGTTTTTTTAATAATGAACATTCTAGAGATTTTGTAGAGATAATAGTCCCATTTTTTAAAAGAAAATATTTGATTATAAAATTTAATCTTTTATGAGGATTATTTATATATACAAAAAATTAAGTTTTTACCTATCAATGAATTATTGAAAGGTTCTAGGATATTTCATTACTCAAATATCAAAGAAAAATAAATATTTGAATGAATTAACAGTTTGAATTAATTTTATGGTTCACAGAAATAATTTATTTAAAAATTTAATTATTTTATTTTGATAATGCGAGATTAAATATCAGGTAATTAATTTTTTATAGTATGGGATTAACATAAGGCTTAATCCTCCATGTTTATCTAAGTTTCTATTTTAATTTTTTCCCTTGGATGATTTATTTAACAACATTTGTTCATATTAGTGAAATTTTATCCTTTATTGATAAATTAATTTATGATTAAAGGAATTATTTTTCATTTTATAATTAAGAATCAAAATTATTCCCCTCATCGCATTCTTCATTCTTCATTCTTCATTAGATAAGTTCATGAATCCATCTGGGGTAGTCAGATATTCCACTAACCACCATTCTCAAATTTCGTTATCACCATCCCCACACAATGATTTGATCTTGATTTCAGGGAACAAAAATGAATAATGTATGGAATTATGAGTTCATACTAGGTAGAGAGGGAATTGGGTTCAGTCGATATAGGAGGTGTGGATTATGGTAGAGGTGATGGAGATTTTATTAGTGATAAATTAGTGAATCTTTCATTCTAGAAATTTTATGATGACACAACATTTGTTCCCAATTAACACATTGTGTATGCCACCATTTACAATTGATATATCTCCATTAAATCAAAAAAACATGTATATCCAATATACTTACTATGTATGTTAGTAGCCAAAACGAATAGGGTTTCATAGAGAATTAAATATCAACTTTGAGTCATATGTTGTGTATCACGGTACCAGATGCCACAATGTGTACTCCATACACATGCTAGGTTGACATGTTGGAGCCACACATCATGTGCTACATCACACATTTCATTTATTTTAGGAAGGATGGATCCATGTGTATAAGTTATATTTGTCAAGTAGCCTTGTAGGACCTGTATTCTATATATTCTATGGAGGAGGAATATATAACTGTCGGAGTGACTTGACATATACCCAGAGTACACGCCTTTTAGTCTGAGTAATTTTACACATAGTGTACCTATAAGTGCATATTATGTACTCTCCTATAATAAGAAAATACTCACGAAAGTACATGACCAGCCTTACTTCAATGACCTACACGCCTTGGACTCCCATGGACACACTGTGTATACTATTGACACACAAAAATGACCATAGTATCTCACAACTATCTATTAGTTGATTTATACAATCCATGTATTATAAATACATATTGTACTTGTATTTTTTTAATATTATTTATATATTTCCACATGGGTGTTAGTTTTGGATGTATGAGTAGTAATTCTTAGTGATTTTCCATGTGAAGTGTGATGGTTTGATACTGTCAGTCATCAGAGACTATTTATATGGATTTTTGGGAATTTTGAGGATCTCTTTTTCATATAGATGATGATAGGGTTTAGGTGAGTTGTTTAGAGTAGACATAGAGTTCAAGTACTCCCTAGTGTGTCATGGTGCAATCCTCCTTAGTTGAGGATCTGATAGTCCTCTGGAAGCATGCTTAAAGTAGGGTGTAGTCCCCCATATGACAAATGGAGATAGATCCATCCATAGAGTTAGTACTCCCATGTGTGTTGGGGTATGTTACTTCATAGGGGTCAGGTAATACCTTGGTTGATACTCATATTCCTTGATTAAGAAAAAACCCTACTATAAATACAAGATGGTAGTATGGATGTTTTGGAAAATAAATAGTTAGGGTGTTGTGGGTCTTTTGACATATCGATATTTTTTGATAGGTTCAAGTTACTGAAGGCTTGTTTGGTCTTTATGCCTTTATTCTAGGGATATCTTACAGTTGGATGTCAAATTCAGGATTATAAGGATACTTACTCTAGTATATTTGATAGTTGTGAGATATTATCCTTTATAAAGATGAGTTCTGTAGATATGGATTCTCAATTTTTCATGTTATCTCAACTTTAGTGAATATTTAGTTCTCCTCAGGATTATCCTTACTATTTCTCCCTTGGTTTTGGTTTTGATACAAACTATCATTTTTTCATTTATGTTTTGATTTTAGGGAATCCTATTTGATATATTTATACTCACCCCTACACGAGTCTTATTCATGTTATGTCTATATAGAAACTGTATATTTCAATGATTACCATGGTGGATGTGTAGTCACTGGAGTTGGTGAAGTTGTTTCATAGTATCCAAGTGTGGTGTGCGATGGAGATGACTGTTTATGGAGTTAATTCCAAGTGACCACATAGAGAATAGTTTTCATCCCATCCCTAGAGTAAGTTATACTTGGTGATTTTTGTTTACTACATTTGTGTTTCCATTTTGGGTTTTTCATTTATGACATTTTATTAGATAGTTATTTTCCCATGTATTCATAGTTATAGAATTAAGTTATTCATATATATTTATGGATTTTGAGAGCTATTGTTGTGTATTAGAGATGAATTTATGTTATAGTTTATTATATAATAAGTCCTCCCATGTATTTATTTCCTTCTTAGTGCTAGTATCCATGCCATATCCTATTAGAGGTGGGATTGGGGTGGTACACTCTACTTACCACTGACCCATGTGGTGTCTTGGTGGGTTTCTTCATGCCATCAATGACCTCAGTAGGAACATTAATATAATCCTAAATCTTCTAGGAATAATTTTAAGCCAGTTATATTAGAAGACCGATAAGTATAGAAATAGTCAGCTTGTTAATCTTGGTATGTGGGAAGGACAACTCATTCTAGTTTTCAAAAAAACACCACCCAATTTCAAGTGGAATAGGGGGTCATCATCATCATAATTAACTCAAAATTTTAGGCACCAAGTTCAAGATTATCCATGTGATAGGAGATGTAGGACTCTCTCTCTTAAAAAATATGATGTTTTGAGATATATCTCTATCATTTCTACCATAATTTCTATTCTGAGTTCCTTTCTCCTATAAATAAAACCCAGGGAAGATCTTATTGAGGATTTATCAATCTTCCAAGAGTTTTAGACTGAAGTGTACACTAGTGAGATATACTGCATAGAGATGAAATCCACTAACTTCTATACAATCATCTCTTTTACATAGAAAGATTGGTAAACTACCATATAAGGGAAATCATAAACTTATATATATATATATATTTGAAAATATTGATGATGTAAAAATTAACCATTCTCAAGTTTATGATGGTTCTAGAATCAACCTCATCTTAATTCAGAACCTCTATCGTCTGGTCTACAATGAATTTGACTTATCTCCCTCCCACTAGACAACCTTTATGTATTCCAAGAGTGAGAAAAATCCCTTTGTAAGAATCAAGTTTTCTTTAGAAATTTTGTGTTTGACTTGGAATATATGTTTGTTCCCTAGGACATAAATTTCAATGTCTTATTGGTAAGGTCTTTACTTTATTTACACACATCAATTCCAAATTTATACTATAAATTACAAAAATACTTATTTGATGCATGATTCAGAGTACTTTATGGTGACAAATCCCATTTTTAGTCCTGTGAATATCAATAAATTTACACAAGGTTTTAAAAGAGAATTGGAAAGAAACAATTGGTGAATATTTCCAAAAAATGATGCCTTTAGTGGAGTTGAAAAACTTTATATTAATCCATGGAGTAGATTGGGTAAATATTTGTAATTTATCCTTAATCATATTGATTCTATATTTCTTGATCTAGGAAATCCTCGAGTTGCGTTAGCTAATGACATAGATCCCTCAGTTACCTTCATCTCCTACAATGGTTAATAAAATATTTTTTTGGACCCATTACTATTAATAGTGGAAGAATCCCCCATGTATCCTTTGAAAATAAATGTCATATTCAAACATATCTACTTAAAATTAGTTCAGACTAAAATTTGGTCAACATATCCAAGTATATTTGATTAGATAGATATTAATCCTTGGAAAATAACATAGATTTTATACACATTTTCTCCCTTAATATAGTGTCACATACACTTAAAAAACCCTCACACTTCTAAAATAGTTTTAATATCAATAGAAATAATGATGTTTCTATATAATTTACCAAATATTAAGAAATAAGTACATCATTCTCTATTTAATATGTGGAATATGAAGATATCAAAGAAGATACTCTGAAATTTGAGTAAGGTGTATCAATCACTATCAATGAACACCAACATGTAAATATAGGTACCTAATAGGACCTGCAACCTAATCTAATTAGAAAAAATATGGCTCTGGAAGAGAAGGATAAGTACATTTATTTCCTCAAACAACACCAAGATGTATTCACTTGGAACTACATGTAAAATACTAACATGGATCCTCAGGAAACCATTCTTCACCTTGGTTTATTTTAAAACCATAATAATTACAAGAAAACAACAAATAGAATACATTAGTCCCATTTTAATATGATGAAATTTTAAGTTAATAAGTATATTAAAACCAAATTCATCTAAGAGGTTAAATATATAAAGTGGATCACTAATATTTCCCCTATCAAGAAAAAGAATAGACATATTATAGTCTGTATTTAATTTGATGAATTAAACCATCATTATCCAAATTATGGCTTCCTAATTATGATCATGGAATTTTTTATCAATTAAATAACATGATTTCATGCCCTATCATTCATGGATGAGTATTCTAGTTATAATCAGATCTAAATGGATCTTTATGATGAACAATACACTACCTTTTAGGTACCCTAAGGGGTATATTACTACTGAGTAATTCCATTTTTCTTGAATAATGTTAGTGATAACTATAAATGTACCATATAAAATAGTTTTAACTTCTTACTAATGAAAATCATGGAATTCCACATAAATGATTTGGTGGTCCAATATAACAAGTGATGTGATTACCTCACTAACCTTGAGGTATTTTTCAATAAACTATAGTAACAAAACACTAAAATACCTTTGATATATTATTTTGAGGGGACTATAAGGAAGTTCCCAAGATTTATGGCTCGCCACAATGGCATTAAAGTGGATCCTAAGAAGACCAGTGAAATACTTAACATTCCATTTCCCCAAAACCATTAGGATTTGAGAGGACTCCAAGGATATCATTATTATATCACACATTTCTTAGTAAATATCATTAGTAAGTGAATATAATTAGTAAGATAATGAGTAGAAACTTAATACTAGAATATATATTGTTATAATGCCTTCAATAGACTTAAATAATATCTCATGTACCCTCTAATCTTGATGTCACATATAGAAGTAAATCCCCTTATCCTCTATGTAGTAACTATGGACTAGTCATTAGGTTACCATATCACCTAGAAGAATGATGCATGAAAAGAATATATTCTTTACTATATCAGTAGGACAATGATGGAAGTTGATAATTGGTATATCAATATTGATAAGAGAAACTTAGAACTAGGCTTTGCAATATAGAAAATTATTTATTTTCTACCGCATCATAAAGTCCACTTGATTTCTTATATGGTCCCAATCAAATAAATCCTATTTCACTAAATGTTTATAGGAATATTAATTATATGGTATGTCATCCAAAAATAGTTTTATATATATTTTATCTCCAATAATTACATTAAAATAAAAATACATGCAGATTTACTTGCATCACATCCTATTCTAGAAGAATTACCACTATAAATGGAACTTCTTGTTGAATAATTATTCTCAATCCCTCAAAATTTCTATACATGGGATATTTACTTTGATAGTTTTTATTGGATTATGATAGGTAGAAGAAAAAAATAACCAAATCTCAATTGGGTTGGTTTGGGGATTGTTTTTTCCCCATCAAAGGAAATTCTACAATATAGCTTATAGATCTTAGAAAATGGGTAGCAATTATGAGATAGAATATCAAGTACTTATTATAGGATTGAAATTGGAGAGTGATTCAAAGTTGGTAATTAAGAAAATAAATAGTGGTTATTCCATTAAGAAAGAATATTTGATTCTCCTTATTGATTATGTGTGGGGAATAATGTATATATTTCCTTCAGATCTAAAACTATATCATATTCTACATTTATATAATTATTAAGAAAATTCACTATAAAATGAAACCACCACCTTGGAAAATCTAGACCAAGATGAAATGGTCATTCTAATCAAACACCATATGGTGGTCTTACCATTTATCAATAATAATATGGAGTAAATAAATGAAGTTAATGCCACCATGGGTCAAAGAAAATTTTCATCCTCATAAACTAATACAATAGCCAATTGGATATCTCTTATATTGGAGTGTCATTAGAATTTGGTTCTTTCATAAGATTGATCCAATAAGTAAAAGAATCACCAATTATTAAAAAGTTTTTTCCCTTATAACAGGTAAAATTCCCTAAAAGTATTCTATAAATGAGGATTTCATGGGGTCATCCTCAGAAGTATTGAAGGAGAATAAATTTTTACTATTACATAGAAATTCCATGCTAACACCTACAATGCTCACTTTTCATGAGTCAAGATCTTCCAAAAAATCATGATACTTGGATATTTTTGTCCATCAATGATGTATTATTAAATAAAAATAAACAATAAGTTCCATATAAGTCAGATATATGACACCTTTATTTATCAATTTATATGACACCTTTATTCATGGGTCTATAGCCTCTATCCATAGTCTAAAAATTCATGTTCATACCTTTTACTAAAAAATTATTCTGAAAATATTTTAAATTTGTTATACTCAATAAAGATAGGAAAACGATACAATCAACTTAATTAAATCCAATATCATCACTAGATTAAGAGTCCATTATATAATATTGATGGAAAATAGAACGAATTTTTGTACCTATAAATTTAAGAATTTATACTAGAAGTAAAATATTTAGTCCATCCACTCATCCCACAATCATGTGGTGAAAAAAACAAATAGAGTCCTTAAACACGACTCTATCTAATATCGTTTAGAAGATAGTGAAAAAAGACAAGAAGCAATGTTGAAACAAACTCTTGCATGCTTTTTGGTCTTATCACACCATGACCTATATTTCCACACATGAAACTCCATATTCACTTGTATATGGGACATAATAATTTTTCCCTTAGATTTCAATTTAATTTTCCATTCATATCTATTTTTAATCATTTTTTTGAAGATGATCAATCCTAGATCTAACATGATGATTTAGAACAATGTGATGTTAAAGGTTATAAACATCGCATAACATTAAGTTTCATCAAAATCATGTCACATGAGCATTAAACAATAAGGTATACCTTCAATCATTTTTACAAGGGGGATTGGTATTGTCTTTTATGATACACATGATACTTGGAAATATTCCTCTGAATCATGAAAAAAAATATGATGGTCCTTATAAAATACATGATGTCTAATCCAATGGATCTTATTCATTAATCACAATGGATAAAGAGTGTATCATGATTTCTACTAATGAAAGCTTTTTCAAGAAATAATTTTCATAGCTTTATGATGATTTTATAAGATTATATTATGTATGAATTTAAACTGCATAGAAATAATCCAAATCATATGACCTTTAAATTCACATGCATGATTCTTTGTCACAAAATGTCAAATTTTATGACATATAGTCCTTATCATATAACATTAAACCACACGACATATGGCCCACCCTATATGAATTTTAAATTTTTCAGAGTGTTCCATTGCATACAACCTAGTCATTTTAAATGAGATCTAGATCCTTGTATGAGACCCTAGTATTTAGACCATGATTGCTGAACGAGTTAATAAGATTCTGATTGTACACAAGTTTTCTTGATGATTCTCTTATTGATAAAAGTTATTTACTTAAAATTATTGATTATATAAATCACTCAACTTTTTTAACCTTTATAATAAATATGATCATATAGAGATGATTATCTTGAGTTTACTAGACCTAGTTCATCAGATGAAGGGTATCAATATGAAATTATCAGATGAAGTTCTTTGAACAATGTTTATCTATGTGTGGTTACAAAGTTCCAAAAAAAAAACAATTTGATAAATTTAATTTGGAGATGCTTTTCTATTCTCCATATTATTAAAATCATGAGTACTGAAATATCTCATGATCCAAGATAATTCTAAAGGGGTAAAAATCATATTTATGAACAAATTACTTTACTATGAAGTTTAATGGAAGGTCACTGAACATAATCTATCAGGAAGAGGTTATGCGCTGCATAAGGGTAGCTGAGCACACTATGTAAGGGTAGCACCCAATTCCCATGCACTATGTAAAGGTGATATCTTGGCTACAATGTTTGTGTTTTATGTTTTAGAATCTACAATGGTACTAAGTCTAATTACATATACTTTTCCAAATACCATCGATAAAAAAAATCAAATTCATAGAGGTTTGTCATTTAAAAAAGGCCATCAGATGAACTGTTCATGAGGCTAAAAAGTGAATCTACTATGTGATGATCATATAGAAGTATTCAAATCGTTGTATGAATGTTTTGGTATGAAGTTCATTTGATATATAATGGTTTTATAAGTCAAAAATTAGAGATTTATAATGAAATTAATCAGATGAAGGAAGTGTCCAATGGAATATTCCCAATACATTCCTACAAAGCTATGAAGGAACAATGAACAAAGTTTCATAAGATAAAATAAACGATAAAAAGTTTATCTAGATAGATGAGAGGTATGAAGATTTATCGGTTTTAAGGACTTTATGAAACTTTTATAAAGGTATTAAATGTGGTGTTTTGATATTAAGTTACAAAGTATTTTATCTTTATAAGATATGGAATTTTGAAAAATTTCCTTACCATCGAGGTTATGGAAGTTTAAATATGGGTGTGAATGCTGAATTTTTTCATGAAGTTTCAAGAATATTCTGAAAGGATTGATATGTATACAATTTTTTTTAAATAAGTAGGAGATTCAAAATTCTATACTTTCCCCACTCTCTAAAATTTAGTTTCTTAGAGTTAAATAAATTGCAATGAATAAGGGAATCTAGGATAAGTTGAAAAATATATATGATGGAAATACTAAAGTAAATAAAGAAAAGTTACAAATCCAGATATTTAATTATGAAGCTCTTAATATGGGTGATAATGAATATGTTGGTGACTAATTTAAATGGGTAAATGATATTGTACGGGCCATAAGATGACTTGGTGAGAAATTAGAAGATTCAACCATTGAAAAAATATTATGAATTATTCCTAAAAAAAATGATGCTAAAGTTTCATACATAAAAGATAGAGATCCTAAAACTCTTTTTTTGGATGATCTATATAGAAATATCATCACTTATGAAATTATAAGAGAAAATTTAATTACAAAATAGGATAAAGATGATAGATAAATTTCTTTTAAGTATGGAAATAAAAGAAAATATAAGAAAGTTTATATTAAGGAAAAATCCAGTACCTCTAAAATCAAAAACAAGGATATTGATTTTTTTTTGATTTTATGTATTTATTTTATAAAAAGATAAAAATTGTCATATTAAAGTACTAGGGAAAATTTTCTTTGAAGATTTTTTTTCTGCAGATCTATTGGAAATTTTATTGTAAATTATCCTCAATAAAATAATGATGATTAAAGGGATGAAGATGATATAAATTTAATAATATCCCTCAAGAAGAATATAAAATAATACAATTCCTATTCTAATGGAAAGGATAATAAGTTCTATAAATACAAAAAGATAATTTTTTTATCTAAGCATAAGGAAGATGATGATAGTGAATAAGAATATGAAAAATCTAGTGATGGTGCAGTTAGAAAACTTCTTATTGAAAAAGTGGATAATGAAAAGTTTAATATTGTTGAAAGAAGTAGCTCTGAAGAAGAAGAAATTGATACTTAGATTGAATTTATTATCAAGGGATATTTGATATAATGTGTTAAAAAAATTAATACTTGATAAGGAGAACAAGATGTTCAGGAAAGACCTTTCAACAGACAATCAAGAATAATTTCTTGATGAAAAATACATGTTTTAAAAAGAGAATGATAATTTGAAGAAGTTTCTTGAGGAAAATAAGAACCTCAATATAAATATTGAAGAAAAGTTGGAGGATACAGATAAAGAATTAGTTCATCTTCAACAAAATATTTTGAAAACTAAACAAGGGGTTATGAATTTTCAAAACTTAGTTATATAAATTTTTGAATGTTCTAAAAAGTGTAAACCTTTGAAGGATCAACAAAAATTATCCTTAGAGGTTAATAATAAGTATGAATATGTTGAGAATAAAAATCATGTTAAAAAAACCATGTATGTTTCCAAAAGAAGCTAAGCTGAAAAACCATAATTTTTTATAGTTTTAAAGTCTGAACCAAAGGTTTCTACCATTAGTGATTCTATTGGGGGTGATAATATATTTAAACTTAAGAAGAAAATTTTTGGTGGATTACAAAACTTTGGTGTGTAATATGTTAGAGTTGGTGGCCTAGAACCAACTACTTTTTAATTTATTTATTAATAAATGCCTTATCACATATTGATTGTTCTTCTGCGTGAAAATGCATGTGATAATGTCCTAAGGATAACCATTGCACTAAAAGGTCATAGCAGATCCCTACTGTGATGAGAACCCAGCAGTTCCATAACACTATTCTTGAATATATGTTCTATGGCCGGATGATTTTATTTGAGGGGAAAAAATAATATAGGCCATTAGGGGTGAGGACTCGTAAAACTTTGAGACAACTTCTCAAGGTGTGTTCCCTTAGTAATATCCAGGATAATATTATGAGAACGAGACCCGCTAGTAGGAAATCCACATTTCATAGAGTAATTGGATGTTCGTATCTATGGATGTGTCTATTGATCTTTAGAATTTAATATTATTATTAATGGGTATTACAACTGATGCACTTTGATGTATTGATGAAAACTATGATTACACACTGTTCACAGTGAGGTGGGATATTTTGGGTGCATTACGAGTATTACTGCATTAATAGATAATGTGAGAAAGGATATATACATTTTGTTCCATAACAGAAGTAGATATATCAAGCCCTTTGATGGAATTGATATAGCCAAAATAAATCCATGTCCATGGTGAGGAATGGTCAAGTTCAATTCCGGGAAGTCAAAGAAAGAATAATCGAGCACTTGGGTTGATAGCACCAACATGCAACCCGCTTGATTCGAGATATCGATAAAAAGGTATTACATTATACGGTAAGTGTTCATAGGAGGTGACACATCATTGCAGCATTATATTCTTTCTCTATGGGTGCCTTGGAATGTTTCTAGATGCTAACCTTGGAATTTAGGCAGGATCCACCTAATTCCACTGAGAAAGAGGCATAGAGGGTCACACACTATGTGTGTCCAAGTATTTTAGTTAAATATTTATTTAACAAGTTTAATAAATATTATTCCCCATTTTGGTTTCATAATTATTCAAATATGTATGATCAAATTTATTTCAACACTAGTTATTTGAGATAATATAGTGTAGGAGAAATAACATATTTATTAGTGAGTAATATAGTGATATTTATTTGAGAAATAAATTTTAATTATTCAAGGTCAAATAAATGTGGTGGAGGAAATAAAGAAAATGAAAAAAAACAAAATTGCACACCTTGTATATTAATATACACACTGTGTAGTTTTTTTGGGGATTTGTGAGAAATAATATTAGGTGTAATTTTCTGGGTTCATGTCAAGTAATAATAATAGTCAACTATTATTATTAGACATGTTCTCTTACTAAGAATTAAATTAAATAAATAAATGATTTCATGTAATTAATTCATTTTATTATTCTAAGTAATTAAAATCCAAATTTTATTATTCTCAATAGCCTATCCATTCTTTGTGGTTGTGTAAAAAGTATCAAAATAAATCTCTCAAGCCAAGAGAGAATTATTTTCCTCTAAGAACGCTATCAAGTTACGAGAGAGATCCTTCTCCATCAGATCAAGGAGAGTTCTTTGGAATCGTCTCTCAAGGAGATCAGAGGACATCACAAGTGAAGGCTCTTCCGAGCTAGAACTTAGAGATCCCTTTGGTGATATCTAGAGATATGTGGAGCACGTGTGGATCACTGCTATAGGAAGCCTACACTTGGCTTCTACAATGTAATGACGGATCACATCAGATCGTGATCGGAAACATCAAAAAAGATATAATTCCATAAAGGTAATTCTCGTCTTTTAATTAAATTAATTATAACCAACATATGATGATCATATCTATGGTTCTAGAACTACCCTCTTTTCTTTCATTCTTCATTCTATTCTGAAGATCTGGTGTTTTATTATTGTGACGGATCTCAGATTGATCGTTATTACAGAAAAAATTAAAGTTGGGTACACCCACCAACACACTTCCACTGTGCCCGAAACCTACAAGTGGTATCAGAGTGGTCATATAGTTGATTATAATTATATAGTTTTTCATTGATGATTTACACATTTAATAATTTAGTTGTTTCAATTATAGTTAATCATTCTGCAAATCTAAATCTCAAGATCTATTCCTCCTCTTTCGTTTCTTGTTTACCTTACATAAAAAATATTTTCTTTTAATTTTGATTAAAATAAAATAGAGGATCTCATCCAGAGGTGCTAAAGCTTTCTAGCCGTACAACCCCAGAACACACGATGTGTATTCAGCAGTACACATCGTGTAGTATAGGTTCCATGCACCAGGAATGGTCCACCAAAACAAGCCATGTGTTGGAGTCTATATAAGTCTTAAATGACTCCGTGTGATAACCAGGAATAGGTGGCATTCGGTTTCTAGATTACACGTTGTGTGGATCACTAGACACAGTGTGCATTCCCTTTGGGTTAGGGTTGGACTATGTACCCCGTACACAGCTTGCCCAGCTGGAAACCGTGTAACGCGGATACTACACGGCTTGTAGCCCACTGAACATGCCGTTTACTCTGAATATTTCTGAAGTACATCGACAATCCATGTCCCCAATCATGTACTTCAGATAGAAGGTAAACAATAGTACACACTGTGTAATCAGAACTATACGCCGTGTACTCATCCAAATTATGCGGATTTATTAATATTTATTATTATATTATATAGACCCTTGATACGTGTACCATATTGCAGGCATAAAACTAAGGCACAACACGTTATATGTGTTTTCTATATATGTGTTTAATTTAACATTTGTGTAATATTTATTTCTACTCATTGGGTAGTTATGAACAGGAATTAACCAGGTTACCTCCAAGGTACAAGTTATGTACAAAGATAATTATAAATGAATTTATTTGTTAAAATTATGATGGATGTGAATCTCAAGGAATTTCAGAAAATGATTTAAGATAAAATGATTGATTAATTAAAGATAATTAATTGTTTCAAGCGTGATTTATCTTAAACAATAATGATTAATGTATTAAATTCTAGTTTTATTTATGCGTAAATATAGTTGCATGTATGGATGATCATGAGCTAGACCAAGACCTTTGTATGTGAATGGCTTATTTTAATTTATTTATTTAAAGTAATTTGTTGGATTGCGAGCCTTCTCCTCATTAATATGTAGGGCCCACGTGCCTAAGGTTTCTTTTATGTAAAACCCCGTTTTACCCCTCACCTACGAGTGATATAAAATCATATGTAATAGATGGATCTCCCAAGCTAGTGGAGGCGGCTTAAGTTATGAGCCAAGGTGAAACCAATCCAAGGAGATATAAAGATGGACATGTGGAAAGTTGTAAACATGGAACCCAAAAGGTTAAAGGTGTTTCTCCCCTAGGTCTTGGATTAGTTTTTCAACCGCTAGATAAACTATTCAATAGAACAAGCTCATGATCATGCCATTTTTTTATTTCTATATGTTGCATGGTTTATTTATTTTGGGTGTCTTGTCATGATCACACAATTAATGAATTAAACAAGCATGAAATATGGAACTAAAATAAGACCGTCTTATGCATACATATTATCATATACAAGATTAATCACTTAAGTATATCCCACTTAATATTAACAAGCATGTAATCAAATATAATAAAATGGAAATTTATGTATAAGGATAAAATCCCTCAAAGAAATATTAAGTCAGTATAGCCTTCCATAATCTTGGTTAGAATCAAACCATAGTTCAAAGTTCCTGACCAAACATAGTTGGGGTGATTTTAAATATCAGGGAATTAGAATTCAGGGTTTTGGGTTGACTTGACTTAGTTCACATCAAGGGTTGACTACCACAGCAGGCCTTAGTGTGACCAAGAGGCAAAGGTTGAGGAAATCCAAAATAAAAGGGTTTCAAGATTTGGGATCCCACTCAGTGGATTAAGGAACTACGAGTTAATGAAGTTGGTATGTGGAATGCCTACCTAAAACACTTCAAGTTACTTTACCAACCCTATTTGGGGTAATTTGAAGAGAAATATGGATCCTTTCCACTAGAATATTCAGGCAATAGAATATTTCAAAGTCAATGGTGATGGCTATTGGATTTAGATAAAATAGTGGGAGACTAATAAGTATTAATTAATTTATTTTCCTCAGTTTTATCATGATAAATTATTAATGATTTTCTAATATTAATTTGTAGAAATAGAAAGAAAAAATTACTTCAAAAATATCATTGCGAACCATACTCAAGAAGTAAAACTTTATCACCAGCACCAATTTCCAGGAGTGGTAGAGGTGTTTACGTGTCATCCTTCACCATGAGAGGAAATTGTATGTGTTGGAGGAGCCTATTCTAGTTGTGCCTATAAAAGAGGCTAGTGATGTGGAACTATATCTCTATATGAATCATTTGGATGATGCCATATATTTCCAATGTTTCATGCTATCATCCATGTCTAATAAGCTCTTGAAGCAACTTGAAAATAAGGATGCGTATAGCATGATGTCTCACCTTAAGGATCTCTATTAGGAGAAAACAAGACATGAGAGATATGAGATCTCCAATGATTTTTCTACAAATAATATTGGAGAGTTTTTGCTATTTGGGCCTCATGCAGTTATGATTATTAGCTACATTGAATGCCTGGATATCTTAGGAATTAAGATCCCGGATGAGTTGCGTATAGATCT
Organism: Viscum album; assembly: GCA_963277665.1. NCBI lineage: Eukaryota > Viridiplantae > Streptophyta > Magnoliopsida > Santalales > Viscaceae > Viscum > Viscum album. Next base: position 1,670,156,220 of record OY728156.1, read on the forward strand.
CATCCTATCATCACTTCCCAAGACCTTATCTAGATTTATTTACAATTATAACATGAGAAACAATGGGAAAATTCTATCGAAACTTCTAACCTTAATTCACTAGGTAAATAAGGACATGGGCCATGACAAACCCATAGTCCTTATGGTGAATAAGAAAAGGAAGGAAAAGGAAAAGGGGCTAAGGGCTTATAAACAGTCTGAAGCCCCAAGTATTATTCCTCCAAGAAGGGGAAGATCCAGAGGCAGGGCAAGGAATGAGAGGTGGTATGTTTTTCATGTTGGAAGCCAAGCCACTGGAAGAGGAACTGCAACCAAAAGCATGGGGACGCTAAAGGTTCATTCATTATCGATTGTAATCTTTCCATTTCTACACATTGGGTATTAGATACAACTTGTGGGGCTCAAATATATATTAAAATGCAGGAACCAAGTATATTTAGAAATATTTCTAGAGGATAGGTGGATCTTCGAGCTTCCAATGGAACATGGATGGCTGCGTTAGCCATTATCAATTACCACCTCTCATTACCAACTAGGATGATTTTGGTTTTACATAACTGTTATTATGTGCCTAGTGTTACTAAAAATATAATTTCTGTATCATGTTTGGATATGGATGGATTTATTTTCATGTTTGGAAATAAGGGTTGTTTCTTTTATAAAAACAATGTATGTTATGGTATTACACATTTAATTAATGGTTTGTATGTATTAAATTACGAAAACCAAGTGTTGGCAATCAATAACGAAACAAACTCACATGACTCATATAACACCCAATTGTGGAATCACTATCTTGGTCATGTAAATGAGAAGAACTTGAAAAAGCACTGCCAAGATAGTTATTTAGACTCTACTGAGCTAAAACCACTTGATAGATGCTACACTTGTTTACAAGGTAAAATGAACAAGCCACCTTTCGGTGGATAGGGTGAAAGGTCCACAGAGCTTCAAGGATTGGTACACACAGATGTGTGTGGACCATTTCTAGTAGAAGATACAAGTGGATATTATTACTTCATTAATTTTTCTAATTATTTGAGTAGATATGGATATGTATACATAATGAGGTATAAGTCAGAGTCCTTAGAGAAATTTAAGGAATTCAACAATGAAGTATAGAATCAGATTGGTAAGAAGATAAAGAAGCTTCAATCGGATCAAGGTGGAGAATATCTAAACCAAGAGTTCATTGATCTTCTATGAGAGTATGGGATTATATCTCAAATCACTCCTCCATACACACCACAGTGGAATGGTGTTAGTGAAAGGAGGAACCACACCTTGTTGGACATGGTGGGGTCGATGATGATTCATGAAAATCTTCCATTATCCTTTTAGAGATATTCATTACAAACTACAACATACACATTAAACCGAGTACCAACTAAGGTTGAAAATGGAATTCTCTTTGAGATATAGAATGGAAAGAAACCCATTTTGTCTCACACACATGTATAGAGATGTGAGGAATTTTTTAAGGCCTTATCAGGAAACAAACTCGCACCCTGAGGCACAAAGTGTATCTTTATGGGATATCTCAAGGAAAGAAAAAGATATTACCTACACAACCCTTCAGATAAGAAAGTCATTGTCACTAGAAAATCCATATTCATTAAGAGGGAGCACATCCTCAAGAAGGATAGTGGGAGAAATATTGACTTTGAAAAAGTTGATTCTCAAGATACATAGGAGTTGGAACATGAACAAGTTCAACAGGTCCCCATGGAAGTGGTTCTAGAAACACATTTACTGCGTAGGAGATAAAGAGAGGTAAGGGAACCAGAGAGATTTGGTTTCCTAATCACCGATGGTGGTGAATCATTATTGTTAGAAAATGATGAAACTCTCTCCTACAAGGAATAATTAGAGAGCTCAACAGATGCAAGATGGCTAGAAGCTATGAATTTTGAGATGAATTCCATGTATCAGAACCAAGTCTGGGTTCTGGTCGACGATCCATTTGTTATAAATCCTATTGGATGAAAATGGGTATTCAAGAGAAATATGGACATGGAAGGTCAATTTAGAACCTATAAATCAAGTCTAGTGGATAAAAGTTTCAGATAGAGTCAAATAATTGACTATGATGAAACCCTCTTTCTAGTTTCCATGTTTAGATCCATAAGAATCGTACTTTCCATAACAGGTTACCATGACTACGGCATTTGGAAAATGGATTTAAAAATATAATTCCTTAAAGGGAACCTTCATAAAGATGTCTATATGACACAATCAGAAGGGTTTGTGACACCAGGTGAATCCAAATGGGTTTTGAAGTTTTAGAAATCCTTTTATGGATCAAATCAAGCATCCAAGTAGTGGAAAATTCAATTTGATGAAGCCATAAAGAAATATGGTTTCATTAAGAATGAATGTGGGCCATGTGTTTATAAATGGTTTAATGGGAATAAGTTCGTTATCCTGGTAGTATATGTTGATAATATATTACTTATTAGAAATGATGTACTATTCTTATAGTCAGTTAAGGATGCTTGGACAAGTGTTTCTCCATGAAGGACTTAGGCAAAGCAACCTACATTCTAGGGATCAATATCATTCATGATAGATCCAAGAGGATGCTTGGAATAAGTTAGAGTATATACATTGAATAGATACTAAAGAGATTTAGTATGGAACAATCCAAGAGGAGATTGGTTCAAGTGTCACATGACCTATATATTTCTAAGAAAACGTGTCCTCAGACACAATAGGAGAAAGATAGGATGAGTAAGATCTCATATGCTTCGGCTATATGATCTATCATGTAATCCATGTTATGTACCAGGATTGATGTTTCCTATGCACTGAGAATGGTAGGAAGATATCAAGAAGATCCAGGAGAACAACATTGGACTATTTTTAAGACTATCCTTATGTATCTGAGAAGAACTAAGGATATGTTCCTGGTGTATGTAGAAGATGATGAGATTTTCATCAGAGTATGTTGATTCTAGTTTTTAGACAAATCAGAATGATCTGAAGTCACAATCTAGATATGTTTTTTGTCTCAACGGAGGAGCTATGAGTTGGAAGAGTTCAAAGCATCTAGTTGTTGTCGATTATATAAAAGAATCTGAATATATAGTGGATTATGATGTAGCCAAAGAAGATATATATATTTGGAACATTGTCCAAGATCTTGAAGTGGTTCCTATAATTAGAGACCCTATCACATTGTATTGTGATAATACTGCAGTGGTGGCTCTTGAAAAAGAACCAAGTCCGCATCAAAAGACAAAGAACATACTCCAGAAGTATCACATATTGAGGGAAATCTATAAAAGGGTTCAAGTTTCAGTGATCAGAGTGTCCATGTAAGAGAACATGGGAAACCCCATGACTAAAGGCCTATCTCAGCAAAAGCAGGAATATCATGTGAGAGCTAGCAGGTTAAAGGTTGTTAGTAGATGGATCTAGTCTAAGTGGGTGTCTATTGGATTTGGTGTCCTAGAACCAACTACTTTGTACATTATTCATTAATAAATAACTTATCACATCTTGATTGTTCTTCTACATGACAATACATGTGATAATATCCTAAGGATAGTTGTTGCACTAAAAGGTCATAGCAGATCCCTGCTATGATGAGAACCCAAAAGTGCCATAACACTATTCTTGAATATATATTATATGGATGGATGATATTATTTAAGGGGAAAAAATAATACATTCCATTAGGGGAGAAGACTCATAAAACTTTGAGTCACCTTCTCATTGTGTGTTCCCTTGGTAATATCAAGGAGGATATTATGAGAACGAGACCCACTAGTAGGAAATCCACATTTTATAGTGTCATTGTATGTTCCTATCCGAGGACATGTGTATTGGTTCTTAGAGTTTAAGATTATTATTAATGGGTATTACAACTTGTTTACTTAGATGTATTGAATAAAACTGTAATGAAACACTATTTGTAGTGAGGTAGAATATATTGGGTGCGTCATGAGTAATACTGCATTAATAGATAATGCAAGAAAGGATGTTTTCCTTATGTTCCGTAATAGAAGTAGATATCTCAGGCCCTTTGATGGAAATGATATATCCTAAATAAATCCATGGACATGGTGAGGAATGGACAAGTTTAATTTTAGGAATTCAAATAAAGAATAATCAATCACATGGGTTGATGGAACTAGTATGGAACCCACTTTATTCGAGATATTGATATAAAGGGATTACATTACACAGTAAGTGTTCATAAGAGGTGACACATCATTGTAGCATTAACTTCTTTCTCTATGGGTGACTTTGTGTGTTTCTAGATGCTAACCTTGGAATTTAGGCAGGCTCCACCTAATTCCACTGAGAAAGAGGCATAGAGGGTCACACACTAAGTGTGTCCAAGTATCTTAGTTAAATATTCAATTAACAAGTTGAATAAAAATTATTCTCAATTGTGGTTTAATAATTATTCAAGGATGTATGATCCCATTTATTTTTACACTAGTTATTCGATAGAATATAGTGTGGGTGAAATAATATATTTATTAGTGAGTAATAAAGTGATATTTATTGGAGAAATAAATAGTCATTATTCAATGTCTAACAAATGTGGTGGAGGAAATAAAGAAAATTGAAAAAAACAGAAGTACATGCTGTGTAGTTTTTCTGGGGATTTGTGAGAAATAATAATATTTATTTAATTAAATAATATTAGGTTTAATTTTTTGGGTGCATGTCAAGTAATAATAATAGTCAACTATTATTATTAGACACGAGGTATTACTAAGAATTAAATAAAATGAATAAATGATTTCATGTAATTAATTCATTTGATTATTCTAAGTAATTAAAATCCCAATTATATTATTCTCATTAGCTTAACCATTCTTTGTGGTTGTGTAAAATGGATCAAGATAAATCTCTCAAGACAAGAGAGAATTATATTTCTCTAAGAACGCTCTCAATTTATGAGAGAGATCCTCCTCCACCGGATCAAGGAGAATACTTTGGAAGCGACTCTCAAGGCGATCGAAGGCGGACATCGCAAGTGAATCCTCTTTCGCACTAGCACCCTAAGATTCCTTTGGTGATGTCCAGAGATATGTGGAGCATGTGTGGATCACTGCTAGAGGAAGCCTCCACTTGACTTTTACAACGAAACAATGGATCAAATCGGATCTTGAACAGAAACATCAATGGAGAGATAATTCTATCAAGGTAATTCTCATATTTTAATTAAATTAATTATAACCAACATATGATGATCCTCTCTAGTGTTCTGGGACTCCCCTCTTTTCTTTCGTTCTTCGTTTTATTCCGAAGATCCAACACTTTATTAACAAGATGGATCTCAGATTGATTGTCGTTAATGACATAAATTAAAGTTTGGTACACCTAACAATGCGCTTCCACTGCACCCAAAACCTACATTATAAATTTAAAAAGAAAAGGTAAGAAATTTGATGGTAAGATGGCACAAAAATCTAGGAGGTATATAAGTTACAAATGGAAATATTATTTATATGGTCCCTATGGGTTTTGTGGAGGATTTTAGAATATAGTGAATATGTGTTGCTTTAGTAATAAATGTTACAGTGTATCCAAAAGATAATATAAGTGAATTTTGAGGGAAATTCAATCAGCTCAAACAAGACAACCTAAGAAAGTTGTTATGAAGATTAAAAATATATTCCGACCCTTGGAAACTATTTATGAAATATGTGATCAGCATGGTAATCTTGTAAAATTATAGATTTTCATATTACTAACAAAACAATGTTTGTTTAAAGATCTCAAAAATCCATGTGAGAATAATGAAAAAAGGAAATAAAAATCCTTATTTATTGAAACCACTATAAAATATACAAAAGTAGAACAACCATGGATTTTGGATAGTGGGTATTATTATCACATGATTAAATATTTGAAGTTGTTAAATAATGTGAAAAATTATAAAGAAGGTATATTTAATTTTGGAAATGATGGGTCACTCAGAATCAAAGGTATTGGATCTTCTATCATTAAGGAAGAAAAGTTAAAATCCAAAGGAGTCTTGTTTTTTGATGGGATGGAATTTTTTTTAAGAGTTTCAAAACTCTGTGATTAAGGTAAGAAAGTTTTTTTTAGAAAATACAGTGTTGTTAGGAGGATATAAAATGGAAAATTTGTAAGAAGAGGCCAACAAACCAAGGGAAACTTTTTTCAATTTGATGATGCACAAAGTTCATGCTATCTAATCATGATAAGAGAAAATAAACTATGGCATAAAAGGCTAGGGAATATATGTTAAAGAAATATTAGAAAACTAAAAAAGATATAAAGTATTCATGATATGAAAATAATATATTGGTGTTTCTCCATATTCTAGAAAGGTAATATTACCAACTCATTACATAAGAAATTTGACATAAATTCAAATCATCTCTTGGAGTTGATACATTATGATATTTTTTGGCCAATGGGTATGCATTCAAAAAATAGAGACAAGTACTTTATTTCTTTTATTGATGAATTTAATCACATTACATGTATTATGTTTTTGAAATATAAATCAGAGGCTCTCAAAATTTTTAAGAGTTTTAGGAGAAGTGAAAACAAATGTGTATATTCTATAAAGAAGATTGAAACTGGTAATAGCGGAGAATAAACAATTGGGAATCTAAGATTTTATCTTTAAAATTATGTAATTTTCCATGAGATTAATGCACTATAAACACCACAATAGAATGGGGTTTTTGAAAGAAGAAACATAATTTTGGTGGAGTTGGCATAAACAATATTGATTGAACGTTATACTTAAAAATTCATTTTAATAAAAACTATAGATGAAGTATTTTATGTTTAAATATAATGTTTCTATAAGATGAACTCTAACATGACATTTTATGAGATATATTTCTAAAAAACCCCAATTTTAAAACACCTAAGGATGTTTGGAATTCCTTGCATTATAAAACTCATGAATGATAATATTTGTAATTTCAATTAGAGAGGTGTTTATGAAATATTTTTAGGATACCCTCCTATTGTTATAGGATAAAGGTGATATAATAAATAAATAAAAAATATTATTGACTTGGAATATGTGAAATTTATTGAACAGTAGGATAATAAAGTTTCAAATATAGTTGCAGATATGGAAGAAAGGGATGAAACAATGGTTGTAGTTGAACAACATTAAAATGTTCTTAATGATAGTGAGAATGTTGAAACTTATCCAGAAAAATATTCCAACTTAAATATCTCAGGTTATGAGGAACAATTACATTCATTTGATCCAATGTTGAGGAAGCAAGTGTAAGTTTCTAACATCATTAGTAAACAATGATAGTAGGTTCAAACTAGAATAACATCAAGGTTAGTATCGCATACTTCCTTATATTCAAAGGTTGTACCAAAAGATTTTGATTAAGATTTGGAGGCTCAAGAGTGGATTTATGCTATGAATGAAGATATGAATCAGATTGAAAAATAATAACTTTTGGGAACTTGTACCTAAACCAAAAAATAAGAATGTTATTGGTATAAAGTGGGAGTTTTGAAACAATTTCATTGAAAAAGTGAATAAAAAATAATCAAGGCATGACTGGTTTGTAAATATGACTCACAAATTGAAGGCATTGAATTTTATGAGACCTTTTAACCAGTAAAAATATTAGAAACTATGATAATATTTCTTTCTATTACTACACAAAAAAGATATAAAATTTCATAGATGTATTTTAAGTCATCATTTCTTAATGGATATCTTGATGAAGAAGTTTATATTGAATAACCGTGTGGTTTATTTATTAAGAAAGATGAAAGTTATGTGTGAAAGTAAAAGAAGATTTTCATGGGTTGAAGTAAGATACAAATATTGGTATTCTAAATTGGATACTTTCTTGAGGAAGTTAAAATTCAATAAAGTAAGATTTGATAGTAACCTCTATATAAAATAAAATCAACTAGTTTACCTCATTGTGATTTTTTATGCCGATGATATCATATTCATAGGGAAAGATGAAGAAACTTGTGAAAAAATTTCTGATGAGATGAAGAAGCAATTTGAGATGTCCATTCTAGGATAAATGAAATACATTCTTCACCTGAAAAATCTATAAAAAGAAGAAATTCATTTTCTTATCTCAAGTGAGGTATGCTAAGGAACTTTTGAAAAAGTTTGATTTGGAAAAATAAAATATAATTTCTATACCTATTTCAATGGAAATTAAGTTGTTAAAATATGGAGATGATAATGAGTTAATCCTAAAGAGTTTAGAAAGTTAGTTGGATGTTTATTAATCTAATGGATTTAAGGCCAGATATAGTGTATGTTGTGATACTTTGTTCTAGGTATCAAATTAAAAAAAATAATCTTATTTCATGGATGGAAAATAAATCCTCAGATATATTAAAGGCATAACTAATTTTGAATTAAAATATGACATCACACGAAAGATCGATTTTTTTGGTTTCACAAATGCATATTGGTTGGGATGTGTAGATGATATAAAATACACATTCTATGGAGTGTTTTTAATAAGAAAATTATGTGTTAGTAGATATAAAAATAAATAATGTTCAGTGACTCTCATTATAGAAGAAGTTGAATATATAATTTCTACTCAAGATGCAATACAAAAAATGCGGATGAATACACTTTTGTTAGACTTGTTAGTTGATGTGAAGTATCCCCTTCTATTGGGATGTGATAATCAAACTAATATAAATCTCACTAATAATATGGTTCAACATTTTCATTCCATGCATAATGATATCAAATATCACTTCATCAAAGAGAATTTTCAGAAGAATGAACTAAATCTAGAGTTTTTTCCTACAACTGAGAAAGTGGTTGATATTTTCACAAAATCAATACTGAAGGAAACATTTAACAAGATGAGGTTAATAATATTTCTTCAACCTTCCTCTATTCAAGTATTTTCTATGTGATTTTATCCCTTCTCTTATCTTGTATTTGGATAGTAATGTCAAAGGGGGAGAGAAATGTTGCAACATAAATATATCCATTGGTATGTTCTTAACCTTTTATGGAAGATAATATATATAAGGGGAGTTTTTAAAATGGATAAGATTTGATTTTATCTAATTTTAATTATTTTAGTAATATATTGAAGTTGATAGAGGAAAATTTTTTCTTATAGGAATAAGTAGTGAAATTTTATAAAAAAATTCTTAAGGTATGTATGAAAAGCTTATTAGATCATTCCTTATAGAAAACATGGTATTATTGTTTAATGATTCTTATTTCCTATAATGATTTCACTCATGTAGGAATATATTTTATGGATAAATTATCCATTTCATGAGTTTCAAATTTGTAGTGATTTATATTCATTGGTTTAAAAAAATACAAAGGGGAAGATTGTTGGGACCATGATTGTTGAAGGGCTTAAAAAGATATTGGTTATAAGAAATTTTTCCTGTGGAGTTTTATTTTTTAATAAATGTTATTTAATTAAATTTGTTAATTACATAAACTAGTAAACTTTGTTAACATTTCCAAAAAATGTGATCAGATGGAGATAATAAACTAGAGTTTACCTAATCAAGTCCATAAGGCGAAGGGTATTGGTATGAGGTCATTAGTTGAAGTTTTGTGCAGTTTATCAATGTATGGTTAAAAAGTTCCATTATAAAAAGTGATAGATAAATTTAATATAGAGATGATTTTATATTATCAATATTATTAACATCATGAGTACTAAAATATCTTATGACCCAAGTTAATTCAAAAGTGGGAGAGAATCATTCATATGAACAAAGTTTTTTACTATGAAGTTCTATAGAAGGTCACTTGACAAAAAATATGAGACAATGGTTATGTGATATATAAGGGTAGTTGAGTATGCTATGTACGGGTAACACCCAATTCCAATATGATGTGTAAATTTGTATTCTATTATATAATGTTTTTATTTGATGTTTTAGAATATATAGTGGTACTAAGTGTTATCAATCACACTTTCCCAAAGAATGTCAACAAGAATAAAGGTTGTCAAAGTCACAAAGGTTTGGAATTGGATAAATACTATCATATGAATAGTTTGTTATGTTGAAAATTGAAGGTACTATGGAGTGATTGGATAAAATTATCCAATTCATCAGATGAATATTTTGGTATAAAGTTCATCGGATAGAGAATGGCGTTCAAAGGATACAAATAAATACTTCTAATGCAATTTATTAGATAAAGGAAGTGTCTGATGGAAGATTCCCAAGACATTCCTATGAAGTTCTAATGGAAAAAATGGATAGAGTTTCATTAAATAGAAGAGATGATATAAAGTTTTATTATATGTATGGGAGGTATAAATATGTACTGATTTTAAGGAATTTAAAAATATTTTTTAAATTTATTAAATGTTATGATGTTGAGATGATCTTATAAATTATGTTATATTGCTAATATAAGGAATTTTAAAGAATTTTCTTTACCATCGATGTTAAGGATGTTTGAAGAAGGGTGTGAATACTAATGTTTTTAATGAAGTTTCAAGAATATTATATAAGGATTGAAAATTTTACACCATGTTTCAAATAATTGGGAGATTTGAAATTTGACTTTTCATTGAGTGAGAAAATAAAAATTTAGTTACCGATTTTTCTTCCATGAGCATGCCTAAATAAATGAGTATATGAAAAACCTAGACTTATACTATTCACATGAAAAGAAGTTAGATGAAAAGATATAGAACTAGAAATTTAATCAGATATAATTTTTTAAGAAACATTTGATATATTTATACTTGATAGATATTTCCCATTATTAGGTATCAGACATACAATGTGTAAAACCGATTAGTCCAATAGGGTGAAGATGCGACAATCAAAATGATGAAGTAGAATCAGTCGAAGGATATCAAACATTTTTTTATATCAGAAGGTCTCAGGAAGGCAGTAAGCTGAGGTCATTATATGGATAGTCTGACAGTATTGGTTTTAATATGAAATAAGGAAACATATATAGTTTACTAAATGAACCCATCGAACAAAATCATCAAACAGACTACTATCATACTGAAGGAAGTCCATTCTTGCTGTTGGGTAAGAAGGTGAAGAAGTAGAATAAATTTTAAAAATATAAATTGTGAATAAATATCAAGAAACATAGTGAAAACACATTGATTCTTATTGGTGAAGGTTTCTTTTAGTTGTTACAAAAATATTTTTTACATCATTTACTTGTACAAGGATAACATGCACTATTAATTGATTATAGTGAAACACAAGTGTATGGATATTCCCTTCTTGTTTTAACCACATAAAGGATTATTTTTTGGAGGATTTTGTGGTATGGGATTATTTATAAACCATGCCATAGAATAACTAATTTTATTAAGTAGTGAACCTTTTAAATAATTGTGTTCTTGTGGTTCTTATTGTGTGCTTATTTTCAGAAAATTTATATCTATTTAATAGAAGTTTAAGGATATTTCATAAGAAAGAAAAGCATAAAAAGAAAATATCACCGATTCAACCCCTCCCCCTCTTAGTGATCACATAAATCCTGATTGGTCCTTTCACCTAGTGTACAACCTCCTCATACTTAATACTATACAAAGATAAAAATTCTCCCATTTATTAGAACTATATGTGTCTTGATTCCTACTCTTTCATATTTTTAGTGGCACTTTGATCTATTATTTCGAGTCTAACCAAAAAATCCACCCATTCCAATCCCCGTCTCTATCCTAGTGTATAATCCCTCACTTATTCACATAAGTGTTTCCTTAATATCCATGTATTATAATGGAACCATTTCCCCCATTCATGTGATCCATATTTATGTATAGTCATTTTTATGAACTATGTGTGCATTGATTCCTATTCATCTAGGGTATATATTTATGTCTAAAACACTTATATCAGGCCCACCAATAAATTATCTTCCCATTAATTTCTTATTTTATCTTAGTGTGTGGATCTTTTGAATTCATATTGGGTTTCCTTAAATGAACTTACACTAGGGTTAGAACCATATCATCTTCTTTACCTCTATGCATAAACAAGATCATTTAAAATACTTCTTCTAATAACTACATTTATATTTATTATAGTTTCTGTAGGATATATAGTGATGTCCAAATTTCCCATTATATCCCTTTCTATAAATATTATCACTATAAAACCCCCACCTCATATATAATATCATCAATCACATAAAGTATTCTTCCATTTGACTATATGCTAAGATAACATATTCTACTCCTAGAACAATGTATGACTTGAATCCAATATCTACAGGATATTTAGTGATACCCAATATATTTTCTTTATACCAATAAAAAAATTCACTTATTTAAATTCTTTTCTTCATATTAGTGTTTTGTCCTTCCTCATCCACTTCATGTATTCCCCAATAACATAACACCAAGACAAATCCATTCCCTACATATGAGCAAGATATGTATAGAGACTTCATGTGAGAACTACGTATAGATTAATTCTTATTATTGTAGGATGCATAGTGATTTCTATACTATATGTATTAGACCCATAAGAAAATCCTCATCCACTTATACTAAACTCTTACATTCCATGATGGACCAATCATAGATGGTTCATAACTTGAGTATTCTAGCTAAATATTGAATTTTCTCTTCCAACATACCATGTTTTATACCTTGTGTATTTAAGTAACCCAAAACCTTCATGGATATTGGTAACAAGTACATCTTATTCTAAAAAGACCCCCACTATTTGGTTATGATATATATACACCACATATCCATCTCACCTATATCCAACCAGAGGTATTTTTTTATCATAATGAAAATATCCTCTAACCCTTTATCCCCTTAATTATATTTTAGTGAAACTCTCCATTAAAATGTGATTAATGATCATCCTCATCATGTTTTTTCATCTCATTATTCCCTAGTCCAAACAACTCAATTTACAATTTTTACTGATTTCATCCTCTACTAAAAGATAATTAAATTATTCAAACTCTTAAACCCCCATTTGTATTATTATATATCCTCATATAATACAATCACTATAACTTTAAAATAAATCCACCTTTCCCTGATACTATCTATACTAATTTTGGGAACATTACTCATTTCAATTTTTCCTTTCCCTTGCCTCTGTATGGACCACCCAATCTTTTGGTTTAAGTTTTATGTCCTTAAACTTAGACTTACTTTGGTCCAAGACACATTAACTTAAACTAAGTTCATATTTAATTTTAGAGGTTACTTGTACTATTATAAGGTAAATTAAATCATGTTGGGTGACTTCACCTTTACTTACAGACATGAAACCTCATCCCTCATTTTGGTCATAGTTGTATGAGATTTAAACTTCAGACTTCATTTGGTAAAATTTGTATAACCATAAACATAAACCCCATCACTCTTCTATGAAGAATGTTAGTATATAAAATACCTCTAACCAAGCTATTACCTGTGATTACATATTTGATCATGCCCATATATACACTACTTTTGTTTATGCTTGTAATAGATACCAAGATAGGAGATCTCTTTGGAATGATCTCACCAAACTTAGTAACACTATCTATAATCATTGGTTTATAGTTGGAGACTTTAATGCTATTTTAGCTCCTAGTGAAAAAGTAGGCCCTCCACATGCCTCCATCTCCTCTAGGTAATTTAAATCTTACATTGAACATAATAACTTTATAGAGGTTAATATAATGGGTGTTAAATTCACCTAGTACAGAAAACATTATAATAGGATAGTGGCTAGTAAACTTGACAGGGTATTCACTAATGACCATGCCCTGAATAAATGGGACAACTTCTCTAGTATCACACTAACAAAGATTAATTCTGATAATCATCTCATCTTAGTTAGATTTTCCAATAACACTTTAAAACCTAGTACCCATTTCAGATATAACACTACTTGGTCCTCTGAACCAGACTGCATAAATGTCATAAAAAACCCCTGGACTAATATGCATAGTCATTATGATGCATTTTCTTGTCCGGTGAAATTGAAAATGCTTAAGCAAGTCCTCAAAAATAGGTGAAAATCTAAAAGAAATGAAATAGGAACACTAAATAAAAGCAACATGAAAAGGAACTTACTCAAATTCTGAAGGATTGACACCGAGGAAAGCATTGCCAATCATGTGATATCTTACTTTCATAATATATTCAATGGATCTAGTATTGATAAAGATATTAAGCCTGATTTCATTCCAACGCTGGTTACTGATGATGACAACTCCTTGTTAAATAGTATTCCTTTAGACCATAAAATTAAAGACATGGTCTTTAGCCTAAACTCGGATGGTGCTCCTGGTCCTGATGGTTTTAATAATGGGTTTTATCAAAAACACTGGGATGTGATTTAGGATGATGTCTGTTTCATGGTGAAAACTTTATTTTACAGAGCCATGCACTCTCATGGATTAAATTCTCAATTCCTAGTCTTTATCCCTAAAACTGAGAATGCAGATGAATTACACCTTTTCAGGCCCATTTCTCTTATAAAATCTCTCTTCAAGATTATCACCAAATTTATTTCTAATAGAACGGCTGCTATTAGCAATAGAATTGTCTCCTAGAATCAATTTGGATTCATAAAAGGAAGATCTATTCAAGAATATATTTTCCTTGCCTATGAATCCAAAAATATCTTAAACAGAAAAAATCAATGTGGGAATGTTTCCATTAAACTTGACATTGCAAAGGCTTTTGATACCATCAATTGTAATTTCATATATAAAGTCCTTATGCAGTTTCGCTTCAATGAAAACTTTATAAACATAATCAAAACCCCTCTAATTTGTCCCATATTTCCATCCACATTAATGGCTCCCTGAAAGGTTATTTTAATTGTTCCAAGGGAGTTATACAAGGTAACCCTCTCTCGACTATTCTTTTCTCAATTCCTGAAGACTACTTAAGTAGACTACTTACTCAATCTATAGAAAAAGGTAATATCAAACCTATCTTTTCTGCTAGAAACTTGAATGCCCCCTCGCACCTTTTATATGTCGATGACATTATTCTCTTTATTCAGGGGGACAAAAGAAATATTAATAATCTTAAATCCATCCTTCTTCACTACCTAAAAGTGTCTAGTCAACACATCAACTGGTACAAATCTTACATTTACTTTGGTAAAGATTATCCCTCCTGTAAGAAACTCAACACCACTAATACCTTAGGTGTTAAGGAGGGCTTATTACCCTATACTTATCTTGGTGTTCCCATATTTTGGGGTAGACTCAAAGCAGCTTACTTCTCCCCCATCATTGACCAAACACTTCGACATATTC
Organism: Viscum album; assembly: GCA_963277665.1. Taxonomy (NCBI): domain Eukaryota; kingdom Viridiplantae; phylum Streptophyta; class Magnoliopsida; order Santalales; family Viscaceae; genus Viscum; species Viscum album. Next base: position 1,670,171,428 of record OY728156.1, read on the forward strand.
CTTCTAGGAAGGGTAAAAACCTCTCGATGGAAGGGAGAATTTGTCTAGTTAAATCCACAATTGTTTCCAAATTGGTTTACTCTATGATGATATATAAATGGATGAAGAGTCTCCTTAATCAAATGAATGTTGCTATTAATAACTTTGTTTGGACTGGGAGTACTCTAGAGAGAAAACTGATCACAGTCCCCTGGGCCACTTGCTGCAAACCGATTGATAAAGGGGGTATTGGTATTAAAATACCTCTCTAATTTTAATGAAGCTCTCTAAGCCAAGATCACGTGGAACTTCATTCATAATAACTCTCCTTCCATGGATTTTCTTAGGGCTCGATTCCTTAAAAAACATAGAAATAATCATTCTCACTTTCTCACGTCCTCTATATGGCCCTCCATTAAAAACACCTTTACTTACATTATGGAAAATTTCAGATGGATGGCTAGCAAAGATTCAAATTTAAATTTTTGGCTAGATAACTGGACTGACGCTCCCCTAATCTCATTAATTCCCAATAACCATCCTCCTCTCCACACCAATGACACCATAAAGAATGTCATGCATTTGAAAAACCCTTGTTTACCGGAGGATATCAAACACATTGTTGACAACCATCCCTTCACTAGTACAGATGATTTTCTTATTTGGGAAGCTACTTTCAATGGGATTCTTGACTCTAAAAATTACTACAATCACTTGTTCAACAATGATGATAACAATTTATCGTGGTTAAAAAACTTCAATAAATCATGGTTAAACCCTCAAGATTCACCTTAGTTTGGCGTATCGCCCATAGTATAATCCCAACAGATACCTGCTTACAAACTTTCGGGATTAATATTTGTTCAAAATTCCATATGTTTAACCAACACTGAGAAGATATTAATCACCTATTTCTTTCTTGTGATACGGAAACTGCTCTCTGGCATTATATTTTTGACATTTTTGAGTGCAGATGGTTGTTTTGTAGTTCTATAACCTCGTAGCTATAGTGGTGTATAGACCTGCTTGACTCCAAAAAAAATCAAGAAACTTTTTTTCATAGCTGTAGTAGAGCTTATTAATGTGATTTGGTATGGTAGAAATGACTTTACTTTTTGTAGCAACTCATTCAAGCTTAATGCAGGTAAAATTCAAATCCTCATCGCGATTCGGGAGGCGACTTCGATTCAAAAGGATCATTGCAACAACTTGGTTCATGACCTTGGGATTTTTAGATGTATTGGGGTTGACAGGAATTACCCTTTCCCTAAATCTACCTTTGAAGTTTTTTGGAAGCCTCCATCTCCCAGGCTGGATTAAAGTCAATGTGGATGGTTCCTCTAAAGGCAGCCCTGGCCCAGCGGGTTGTGGAGCCATCTTCAAAAATCACCTTGACCAGACGCTCGGCTGCTTTTATGGCTCTTGCAGTCTTGATTCCTCTTTGGAAGCTGAGATGATGAGTGTTATCCATGCTATTTTATTTTCCAAGCTACACAACTGGAACAACATCTTGATTGAGAGTGACTTCACTACTATTGTCCACGCCGTTTGGAATGGTACTATTCATCTTGCTTGGATGCTCACTGCTCGTTGGATGGACTACATGAACTCTCTTTCAGATATCAATTTCATCATCACTCATATGTATCGTGAAGAAAAAAGGATTGCTGATGGTCTTGCTAATATATGTGTTTCTCACGATATTCATGGGAGGGATGATCTTCCTCCTGAGTTACTCCCTCTTTATGTTGGGATGTAAACAAAATTCCTTATTTCAGACTTGTGTAACTGTTTGTTTTTTTCAATAAAATTTGTGTTTTGGTCGTTAACCAGAACACTACCTTCTAAAAAAATAAACCTAAACCCCATTTAGTCTGAATTGTAAGACATTAAACTGTCAAAGGAAAGACAAAAAACTTATAAAGTTGAAAACATGAAAATAGTGGTCTGAGAAAAATTTAAATTTTAGCCTAGTAATCCCTTATCTTTCATGGATTGGGAAAAATATTGCGTTAAAATAAAAGACACAAATCTTACAAGGATCACCATTTGGACTTTGAAAAAGTAAATCTACACTCTCTAAATCCATAGATGTTGGAAAAAGTTAAATAATAATTTTATTCATCACATATATTATTTTGAATAATCTATGAAAAGTGTGTGAAGATGTAATGTAAGGGTAATTGATGTTGGAACCATGGTATTATATACATGATTTGGAGTATGGTTTGTGTTTGTTGTCAATCATCAATGGAAGTTCGGATCGTGTACCAGCAAAGAGATCATACCATTCAAGCAGAAAATAGTATTGAAGGTGGCGCCATTTCCCAGTGTTTGCCAAATTTTTGGGGTCCAAAATCTGGAAGTTGCTAAGCATCTCGAAAAGTGGATTTCCATGAAGATAATATTTAAATATGGAAACGACATGAATTTCGCGAAGAGAGGATGCATGGTTCGGAAATCGCGAAGACCAGAAGAATGGAGGCGGTGAGTCTTCGCGATTACGTCATAGCTTCGCGAACGATAGAGTTGAAGCACATCGCGGCGGTGAAGGGCTTTGCGAGGGAGCTTCACAGCAAAGGCGCAAAGGAAATGACGGAATGCTCTGCGATTACGAGGATCTCCGCGAACGGAAAATTTCCGTAGTGCTTCGCGATTTTGAGAGAATTTCGGCAGGAACTTCGGAGCTTCGTGATTTGATCTGACGTGGTGCTGACTTCGCGCGGAAGGGTCGAGGGTCGGTGGAATCGCCTATAAATAGAGGCCGACCCCCTCAAGAGAAGCAGAGAGAATTTCAGAGAAAATACTTTACTATCGGTTCGCAAAGGTCTCTCGTGAAGGTATTGTGCTTCGCGAAAGAGGAGCTTCGCAGCGGCTATTCTAGCTCCGTGAAAGGCGTTCGCCCCGCGTTGGCTCAGTGAGCTTTGCGAAGAGGCAGGATCTCCATGACAACCAAGCATTGCGAAGGCTGGAGCATCACGAGAGTGCTTCGCGATTGAGCTTTGCAAAAGGTAGGGAATCCGCGAAGGCTTGTTTTAGCTTTGCAAAATTAGGAGCCTGGCGACGTAGGGTACTTTGTGAAGGCCATTTCCAAAAGTTGTTTTCCCAGTGGACAAGGGAAAAGGGGGTATTCATCAGTGGATGGAATTTGGAATTTAACAGATCATCAAATCAGGACTCTGATGCAAGCAAAGTCTCATGCTGAGCAGGAGACAAGGACCTTCATGTCTATCTATTGAAGAGACCTTCACGTCTATAAACTGAGTGAGACTTCACCAAAGGCAGTGAGCCTGGGGGAGTCAACGGGAGTGACCCGAGGGAAGAAGTGAGCTATCCCTAAACCTTTGTAAAGGCAGTGAGCCTAGGACAGAGTGACTGTTCCCGAACAATTGAAATCCACAACTAGTGAAGATTAGTGGAATTAGGTACGACTGACAACTTGTCGGCGTATGCTCCTTGGACGTAGCCCTTAGTGGTGAACCAAGTAAAAATAGCTGTGTCATCTCTCTACATGTGAATGTTTCATTACTGATCATATCCATCATACAGATTTAACGAGTTCCTACCAACGTGGGAACAAGATCCACAACTTTAAGAAGAAAAAGTTGACACCCTGATTCACCCCTCCCCTCTCAGTGTGTCCCGAGGTCCTACAAGTGGTATCAAAGGGAGGTTTTTGGCGTTGAATCTGTCTTTTGTCACCATGGAGAATGCAGTCAATGCTAGGGGAGTCCCTCTCTTTGATGGAAGTAATTTTCAGATCTGGAAGAACAGGATGAGATCTCATCAAAGATCTCTTGTAATGGAAGTTTTGTTTTATACTGTTCAAGGAATACAAGTCACTGATCCAATAGGCCTGGCTATGACTGACATAGATAGGAAAATTCTTGATGCAGATGATAAAGCACAAAATGCACTCACCACAACTCTTTCTGATCAGATCTATCTAAAGGTGATGAGTTGCACTTCAGCAAAGTCTATGTGGGATAAACTTGAAAACATTTATTAAGGAGATAGCAAGGTAAAGGAGGAAAAACTTCAGGTTTTACACAATAGGTTTGACAATCTAAAGATGCATCCTAATGAGAATGCAGATTCATTTTTTAATCAAATTACTGAAGTAGTGGGAGCAATTCGAGGTCTTGGAGAAGAAATCAAAGACATTGATATCGTAAATAAAATCTTGAGAAGACTTCCTCCCATGTACAATGCAAAGGTGTCAGCCCTTGAAGAAAGAGATCTATCTAAACTATCTCTGGATGATTTGTTAAGTAGTTCAGTGGAATATGAGATGAGAGTCAAACCCGAAGATGCCACGACTCGCGTGAGCAAGGAAATGGCATTCAAAGCCACAGACAAACTGAAAATTTCAGAAGACAGTGGTGGTAAAGATGATGAAGAAAAAGAAATTCTTTATCTCATCTCCAAGAAGTTGAAAAAGGGAAAAGGTAAATTTAGAGGTAAGATACCTCTTGCATGTTTCCGTTGTGGAAGAGTTGGGCACATTACCTATCAGTTCCAAATAAAGTTAGATGATGATGAGAGCAAAGCTGAAGACAATGAGAAGCCACAGTAAAGGTTTTTCAGAAAGAGTGACTTCAAATATGGAAAGAAAATGCAGAGGAATAGTTTTGTCTATGAAGAAGAAGATGATGATATTGAATTTTGTGAGGAAGAAGAACCAGAATTTAAAACAGGAAACCATGATTCCATGATGGATACCATTGAAATATCAGAATCCTTAATCAATAAAGGCAGAGATAATCAGACTACTGCTATTGGTAATCCAAAGATTCAAATTAAGGATGCTTTCTTCAAGCCTGAGATTAAATGTAAGAGATGTAATAAGTGGAAGGAAATGGTGGAAGAATCATCAGAATATGTTGATGAACTTGAAGCTGAAATTGAACGTCTAGAAGAATTTGTGAAAGTTCAGTCTAAAATCCTTGAAAGCAATGATGATGTAGTGGATCTAAAGCTGAGAATTGAAGAGCAGGTAAAGGTCATCAATGACCTCACATCAAGACTGGAAGAAAAGTCCAAGACTGCTGAGGGTCTTGAGGAGGAAGTTGTTACTCTTAGGAGTAAACTTGAGACTGAATCATTTTCAAAAGAATCAAGGAGGAAAATACTGTTTAGAAGATTCTTAGATGCAGAATTACTGGCAAGAGCCAAGTGTGGTTCTGATGTGGTTGAAAAAATCTTGAGTGTTCAAAGACCCGCTTGCATGGGAAAGAGTGGAATTGGCTGTGAAGTTGAGACATCAACTGCTGGAAATAAAGAGATCCAAAATAAAGACAAAACTAAGGATGAACATTTTGAAACATTTCCTGAAGTGCAGAAAAAGAAACCCTCAATCCAAACTAGAAGGATAACTGAAAATTATCCTCAAACATTCAGAAATGATAGGTAGTTCAACTATTCTCCCAAGGATGAAGGTATGAGGAGAAATTCAGGTGAGAAGACATTCCCTCTCATGAAATGTCAGTTCTGTGGCTATCTGGGCCATACCATGTCATATTGCGAAGAGGCAAGGAGCTACTTGAATGGAGAAGATCTGAGAAGTCAACAAAGGAGACCAATTTCATATCCTCCATCTTATAGATGAAATAGATTCTATGGTTACTATTTTAATTGTTCTAACTTTGGCCATAAAGCTATGTATTGCAGGCAGCGGTACGACAAGAGAAATTCATACAACACTCAAAGACGGGAGAGTGTTCATCCTCCTAATGATGTTGTTCTCACAAATAGTTTTCCCCTCTAGAAGAAGATTATGGGTATGAAGAATCAGATTATGTGGAAGAAAGTATTAAAAGGCCACCAGTATCCTATGCTCAATCCAATATCTCATGGAAAGAGAAGAAGAAGATCGAGAAATCCAATCTTGTAGAGGTAGCACTCAAAGCTACAAAGAGCAGAAGCACCTGGATCCTTGATAGTGGATGCTCTTCCCATATGATGGGAAATGATGACCTCTTGATGAACATTGAAAAGAATATTGATGGAATAGTACGGTTTGGTAATGATGGTGATTTGAAGATTAAAGGCAGTGGGAATACTGCTCTCGCCAACGGGGAGCTGAAGAAGACTGAAGTTCTTTACGTGGACAGTCTACGCCACAATCTCCTTAGTGTAAGTCAACTCTGTGACTCAGGGCTCATAGTAACCTTCAATCAAAAAGGCTGCACTATAAAAGGAAAAACAGAAAATTCTCTTATGAAAGGCTGTAGAACAGATGGAAACTTATATCAGGTTGACAACAAAGTGATCTCTTGCTATTTTTCTGTTGAAGAAGAAAACAATTTATGGTATCGAAGGCTGGGGAACATTAACCAACAAGACATGGAAAAGATATCTAAGCTGAAGATATTCATGGATATTCCCATTCTAAAACGTGAACGAGAAAAGTCTTGTGATGCTTGTATTCGTGGGAAACTGGTTTGTAGTTCATATCGGCCGAAGAAGAAAAGGGAATCGCATCTTCTTGATCTCATTCATACAGACATATGTGTCCCAATAAATGTTTCTGGAACCTATGGAGAAAGGTAATTCTTCCTTTTCATTGATGATTATAGCAGAATGGCTTGTGTAATGGTGATCCACAGGAAGTGAAAAGTACTTGATTGTATGAAAAATTATCGACGGATTGCTGAGAATGATACTGGACGGACAATAAAAGTCCTGCGATATGAAAATGGAGGGGAATACACGTCCATCGAGTTTGAAAATTACTTAGAAAAACATGGAATACAGCATGAGGTAGCTGCTGTGAGAACTCCACAACAAAATGGAGTTGTTGAGCGCCGGAATCAACAGGTCAACAATATGGCTAGGACTATGCTGATTGAGAGTGGTATCTCTCGCCATTACTGGAAGGAAGCTGTTGAGGCTGCAGTGCACATTCAGAATCGAACAGGGATTTATATGGGAGAAATGAAGACACCATATGAATTGTGGCATGGAAGGAAGCCTTCATTGAAATAATTTTGTGTTTTCGGAAGCAAGTGTTTCATCCAGAATAAAGAAGGAAACCAAGGAAAGTATGGTGACAATGATGATGAAGGAATTTTTCTTGGTTATCCAATGAACAGCAAAGCTTACAAGTGTTTCAATAAACGCTTGGGGAGGATTTTGGAAAGCAATGATGTTAATATCATTGAAGGAAAAACTCCAAATGCTTCAAATAGTACCTATGCTGATGATATAGAAGATGAGAATGAATGTGAACATGGAATAAATACAAATACAGAAATAGAGGAAGGTGTACAAAACACTCAGGGGTCATATCATGATGTTGACTCATACGAAGAATCTGAAGTGGAAATCTTGGATGGTGAGAATGCGACTGAACCTCATAAGAAAAATCGAAGAGTAGAAATTGATCCATCTAACATAATTCGAGACAGGAATGCACCTACACAGACAAGGAGGATGAGGAATAACACACCATCTGTATTTCTGTCAGTTGTGGAGCCATCCTCATTTGAAGAAGCTATAAAGGATGAATCCTGGGTGAAAGCCATGAATGAAGAGTTAGATCAGATTGAAAAGAATCAGACATGGGATCTTGTCCAGAGACCAAAAGGTTACAATGTTATTGGAAAAAAATGGATATTCAAGAACAAGTTTGATGAGCATGGAAGTGTTATCAGAAACAAGGCTCGACTTGTATGCAAAGGGTATTCTCAGATAGAAGGTGTTGATGTTGAAGAGACCTTTGATCCAGTGGCTAGACTGGAGTCAATCAGGCTGTTTTTTGCCATGGCTCTCCAAAGAGGATATAAAGTATATCAAATGGATGTCAAGACATCATTCTTAAATGGTGTACTCGAAGAAGAAGTCTACATTGAACAACCCATGGGTTTTCTTCTTGGTGCTGATGAATCAAAGTTTTGCAAGCTAAAGAAAGCACTTTATGGCCTGAAACAGGCACCACAGGCGTGGTACTCCAGACTGGATTCTTACCTCAAGAAGCTGGAATTCAAAAGAGGAGGAGTAGATCACAATCTCTATGTGAAGAATTCTTCAAAATATCAGTTCATGGTTCTCGTTTACGTCGATGACATTATATTTGGTGGCTGCAGGAAGAAATCAGTGGATGAATTTTCCAATCATATGAAATCAGAATTTGAAATGTCAATGATTGGGGAGCTCACATATTTCTTGGGACTGCAAGTGACTCAAAGGAAAGACTTCACTTTTATATCTCAGGAAAAGTATGCCAGAGAGTTGCTGAAGAAGTTTAATATGCAAGACTCCAAACCAATGTCAACTCTGATTGCAGTTGGAACCAAACTTGGAAAGCATGAGGAAGGGACATCTGTAGATCCCACCATGTACATAAGAATCATTGGGAGCCTACTATACCTGACAGTGACACGGCCAGATATTGTCTTTTCCACATGTCTTGCAGCCCACTTTCAGAGTAGTCCAAAGGAGGAACATATGGCGGTAGTCAAAATAATCATGCGGTAAATTCAAGGTACACACAACTTTGGATTACATTTTCCTACAGGTAGGGATAGAAAATTATCAGCATTTTCTGATGCTGACTGGGCTGGTGATGTAGTAGATAGAAAGTCCACCAGTGGTGGAGCTTTCTATATTGGGAAGAAATGTGTTGGATGGTTGAGAAAGAAACAAGAAAGTACTTCTCTTAGTACTACTGAAGCTGAGTATATCTCCGCCACAAAGGCATGCACTCAACTGCTATGGATGAAGCAATAATTAACTGATATTGGCAATGAGGTGAAGCAACCAATGGTGATTTACTGTGACAATAAGAACACAATTGATCTTACGAAGAATACTGTTCAGCATTCTCATAAAAAACACATTGAAATCAGGTATCACTTTATCAAAGAGAAAGTTGAGCAAAGCGTGATTAGAATGGATCATGTGGGAACAGATGCACAAGTGGTGGATATCTTGACAAAGCCACTGTCAGCGGCTATGTTTGAGAAGAATCGGTTGAACCTCAGTGTTCGGCCACCTCCCAGTGCATAAGGAGGTTACGAAATTCCACTCTCCCCATTTGTTATAACTGTTTTAATCTGTTTATGGCTGTGATGCAGGTTTATGGGGGAGATACTATCCAAGGGGAGTATGGTTTGATATGAACGTGAAAAAATTACTGGTCTTTGGATTTATTGTCAATGGGGGATAAAGGAGAAAGGAATAAATTCAGGCAACTTCTATGATGATAAAAATGAGAGGACAATAGTGGAACCCAATTCAAGCCTCCTCTCTTGTTTTCTACATTGAGCATTGCTCACGTAGACTTAGAGTGTTGGCTGAGTTGATTCCTGCATTTTTGGTTTTCACATAGATGGAGATCTATTGAATTTATTTTCTGATTGCCAACAAACCCAAAGGGGGAGATTGTTGGAACCATGGTCTTCTATGCATGATTTAGAGTATGGTTTGTGTTTGTTGTCAATCATCAATGGAAGTTCGGATCATGTACCAGCAAAGAGATCATACCGTTCAAGCAGACAACAATATTGAAGGTGGCGCCGTTTCCCAGTGTTTGCCAAATTTTTGGGGTCCAAAATCTGGAAGTTGTTGAGCATCGCGAAAAGTGGATTTCCATGAAGATAATATTTAAATATGGAAAACCATGAATTTCGTGAAGAGAGGATGCATGGTTTGGAAATAGCGAAGACCAGAAGAATGGAGGCGGCGAGTCTTCGCGATTACTTCATAGCTTCGCAAATGGCAGAGTTGAAGCACATCGCGGCAGTGAAGGGATTTGTGAGGGAGCTTCGCGGCGAAGGTGTGAAGGAAATGACGGAATGCTCCGCGATTACGATGAGCTCCGCAAATGGAAAATTTCCGTAGTGCTTCACGATTTTGAGAGAATTTCGGCGGGAACTTTGGAGCTTCGCGATTTGAGCTGACGTGGCACTGAATTCGCACGGAAGGGTTGAGGGTCAGTGGAATCGCCTATAAATAGAGGCCGACCCCCTCAAGAGAAGAAGAGAGAATTTTAGAGAAAATCCTTTTCTCTCGGTTCACAAAGGTCTCTTGCGAAGGTAGTGTGCTTCGCGAAAGAGGAGCTTCGCGGCGGCTATTCTAGCTCCGTGAAAGGCGTTCGCCCCGCGTTGGCTCAGTGAGATTTGTGAAGAGGCAGGAGCTCCGTGACAGCCAAGCATTGCAAAGGCTGGAGCATTGCGAGAGTGCTTCGCGATTGAGCTTTGCGAAAAGGAAGGGACTCCGCGAAGGCTTGTTTGAGCTTTGCAAAATTAGGAGCCTTGCGAAGTAGGGTACTTTGTGAAGGTCATTTCCAAAAGTTGTTTTCTCAGTGGACAAGGGAAAGGGGGTATTCATCAGTGGATGGAATTTGGAATTTAACAGAGCATCAACTTAGGACTCTGATGCAAGAAAAGTCTAATGTTGAACAGGAGACAAGGACCTTCATGTCTATCTATTGAAGAGACCTTCACATCTATAAACTGAGTGAGACTTCACCAAAGGCAGTGAGCCTGGGGGAGTCAACGGGAGTGACCCGAGGGAAGAAGTGAGCTATCCTTAAACCTTTGTAAAGGTAGTGAGCCTGTGACAGAGTGACTGTGCCCGAACAATTGTAATCCACAACTAGTGAAGATTAGTGGAATTAGGTACGACCGACAACTTGTCGGCGTATGCTCCTTGGACGTAGCCCTTAGTGGTGAACCAAGTAAAAATAGCTGTGTCATCTCTCTGCATGTGAATGTTTCATTACTGATCATATCCATCATATGGATTTAACGAGTTCCTATTAACGTGGGAACAAGATCCACAACTTTAAGAAGAATAAGTTGACACCCTGATTCACCCCTCCCCTCTCAGGGTGTCCCGAGGTCCTATAATTGAATCCTATTGGGAATTGATTATCTAATTCATACCTATATTTATGATTTTTATTATGATGATCCATACACATCCACATATTTTAATGAACTAATTTTGGATTATGGTGATGATAAGTATACAATGTGTATCTAGATCACCTATACTCGTATAAGAGTATAAGTTTTTGGGGAATCCGACTTTAAAATATTTTTTCATAGGTTTACCTAGATTTATGGTGATGGTATATATATGTTTTATATCTATATTATCATTATTTTTCAAGTGGTCATGTTTTAAAGATAATTAATTGGTTCCAATATTTCAACATTGACTCAGGTGTTCTTAAAATTATGATTTACCTGATCCATTTCCATACAATGTTTAGATGGGTTCAATTTTCATTGTCCTACTCCTTATTAAGTTTCAATAGATTATCAAGGTTCAATAATAAAAGAAATAAGAATTATAGAAACTTATTATAGTCATAAAATAAGATACTATGGCATTCATTGATTAAAGAGGTAAAAAAATCTATAATTTGGAGTCTCTCCCTAAGTTTTTATAAAATAAAGTGTCAAATATTACAAGATACACTCTATATATTTCCACTGTTGATCAAGGGATCAACAAGATTCATCAATATTGAATTGATGTTTTTCTATATCTATAACATCATCTTCCTCAATTGGGTGAAACCTATCTGCCTTTATGGAAGCATCCTCTACTTCACTTTTGGTTTCATCATGTAGCTTCTCATGGTCTTCTAATCTTTCCTTAACCAAAATCAGTTCTTGATGAATCTAGTTTACCAATATTGTTTCTTCATCTTTTAAACACCATTTCTCTACCAAAAACTCCATAAAGTGGGAATTTTCTTGAAGCACCATGTCCTTGAGGTTTATAGAATGAGATGCCCCTTTCCCCCTAGAGAGAGTCAATTATAATGATTTTTCTTTATCATTTTCATGGATAGTATCTTTTACAACAACATAGATAGTTTAATATCCTAACACACCATATCCCAAAAAAATAAATATATGTAAAATCCTATTCACTTTTTTATGCAGACCCTCTATGGGTTTTGTGAATCATATTCCATATTTCGTTCAATACATACTTTCAGGAATTTATTTAAAAGGAAACAATATTATGTTCTAATTTAGAGACACTCAAAAAGACTAAAACATACTTTAGAACTAGTTCATTCAAGGGAATCATGTTTTCAATACTACCTAAGCTTGTTGATACTAGAATATTTCCACCCTCCATTCTCAATAGAAACAGAATCAATAGAATAATATCATTTTCAGTTTATAACTACATTTTTTTCCATAACACAACTATAGGTGATGATAAAGGTAAATATATTGGTCAATTTATTTGATAATGAAAAGAAGGTATTATGAATAACCAACTTCACCTATTAGTGAACTAGCCTATTCCCCTATTTTAGATTTATCTAATGGTGACACTTGGACATCCTCTATAACTGCTATTGTTTCTTTATTTATTATAGTGGTATCCTCCTAATTCACCATTATCATCCCCTCATTTTGTAATGGTTGATGATATTTTTGTGGTGGTTTTTTATAGGACCTTTTGGGTTCAAATATATCTCCAAGGGAACCATGCTTTCTAGGGGAGCCACAATCCTTGGCCCCACTTCTTATCTTGATTCACCTTGATTGATGTTATAAGGAACTACACATAAAAATAATGAATGTTAATTAGAATGATGTATAAATAGGGTACAGATTCCAAAGTGACATACCTTCCTATAAATATGCATTGAATATGTTTATGAGCATTTCAGGATATCCAAGCAAGTATTTAACATCCATGAGGTTGTTTTATGAATATAATAATATCAAGGTATCATACATACCATTAAAATTGAGGAACAAAGCTAATATCTTTGAGGTTTCAATAATTTTTTTCCTAATTGAAGCCCCTTATTAGTGGGTGGGGACAGTATGCACTTTTGTGGTCAACACTCATGAGACCAATAATCCTATCAGGAAATTTGATCAAATAAAAATATTGGTATAAAAGTGTGAAAGGAGTTTGGAAATAGATGTTAAGATTTATAATTCCCCTACCAGTACTAAGAGAATATGGAGTTCTAGCAGTCACACATGTTCTCACCATTTTAGGTCCTAATAAGAAAATTATATTTGGTGGAATACCTAAATTAGAACTAGGAATATAACTAGAGGGTTAGATTCCATCACATTTAGCTATTACACATGGCCAAGAGAAAATTATTCTTCAACCCTACTGCTCGAGTAGGCACATAGGTCAATCAGTTTACCTACAATTGAATACTCTAGAGATGTGATGGGTAACCAATCATACACAAAATCCAACAAATTAAAACAATAAAATCTATTAAATTATTGATAGATAAATTTTATACATGAATGAGGAGGGATTTTTCCTCCCATTGAGAAGATATTTAATCCACATTCTATTCATCGGTAGTATTTATTATGCCCAAGGAATCACCATAATCATTATTTTAATCATCACTATTGTCATCTACATTATCATTAATATTTTCACCTATAATATCCAAGGCCCATTATTACAATATTTTCTACCATGGGTAATACTATCCATTATTATTTTATTTTTCTTAAGCCCTATTGGAAAAGGCCTTGGGATAGTAGAAGTATGCACGCCACCTTATAAATTGGTTCTTTTTTCACATCCTATTTGTATGTGGTATTCTCCCTTAGGTCTATATTAACATCTAGGGGAATAAGTGAGGATGATGGACCCCCTAGGGGATAATATAGGCATATAGGTGAATCGCACATCTGAAGAGGAAGAGAACAAAGAATTCCTTTATAATATGGGGTGTATACTTCTCGCATACCAAGGCTTGCATTATCCCTTAGGCCTATATTATCCACGAGGTTCTAAGTAGTGAATTAGGGAGACCATGAAATCTAAATATAAATAATAATAATAATAATAATAATAATAATAAAGCATTGAGACGAACACAAATTAACATAGAACAACAAGTAAGATAATATATATGATAATAAAATAAAATATCTACAATGTCATAGAAGTCATATGTGAATCAGATAGACCACCCATAGGTTTATCACATATATAATTGTGTTTTCCCCCCTTTGTGTTGAGTTGTATTTGTTTTCAATAAGGATCAAGGAAATAATCATGATGTTGATATGTAGTGAGAAGAACAACTTGGAAGAAATTTGGAGTAACCATGAATATAGAGAAGAAGCTTGAAGTTCCTAAGAAATGTGTCATATATGATGGATCATTTATATAGTATGAGGATTAGATAAACACCTTAAATCTTGGAAGTGACCTACCATACTCATATTCTAAAGGAACTGAGTAACTTTAATGAATGATTGGAAAATAAGATTCAAGTGAAGTGATACCATTATAGATACATTTAGAGATCCATTTATATGGAGAATATTGAATAAGTTGATGAATTATAATCAGCATTAATATTTCATAAAGAATATTCATTTGGAAATGTTGGTTGAAGATTCTATGGATTCTACTATATGGATTATATAGGAATTATATATTCTTGTAGTTCATATTTAATATCGAATTTTGTGTTATTCACTAATATTGGGAATCTCATAAGCTAAGAAGAGTTCCATGGAATCTGTAGGCTAGTAGAAGTTTTAATCTATGAATAATATGGCTAAAAATAGTGTTTAAGAAATATAGGTTTGTATTCTATTCCATTATATGGAATATTACATAAAATGGAAGGAATCAATCTACATTATAATTTGATGATGGTTTAAGAACAACTGAAGTTATTGAGGTGGTTGAATACCATTCAAATATTCTATGGAGTATTTATATGATGAATAAATCTTTTTATGTATTCATGTGTTTTTTGAAGTTGATTTGATGTTATTTTAAATCAATTTGATGCATTTGAGTTGAGTTAATGAATTTGAAAATGAGACTAGAAAATATAGGTTTCTTGTTGTTTTAAATATATCAAATTACATGATAAATAATATATTTCTTTGAATCTAAATTTTGGTAGACATAAATGAGTCTCCCTATATGCGTAAGACTTTAGATTTCCTAAAAAATTGGTAAAGTATATAATCACCCTTATATGAGTAATATATTATTAGGATGAATAATCTAGCAATGCCCATAGAGTCTATTATGACACCTAATATATTCAATATAATATGTAAGATATTCTTCTCCAAGATAAGTATAAATCATTAAAGGGAAAATATATTATGAGAATCGTTAATATTTTCATAGTACCATAGGATGATATATAATATTATACCAATTGAATGAAATTTGGAAAAGTAATAGTGTATAGAGTGATAAATAGAATTTTTTATGTTGCATAAGTTTTTTGTTGGAATCTCAAAAAGAAATAAGTAAAAGTAAATAACCTTACACAATATGTAATAGTTACAAAATATAATGTAAGAATAATCATATTGAGGAAATTTAGATAAAGGACTAATTACCTTGAGAGACTTATGAATAGATACTTCTTACATAATATTAATCTTTCAAAGAGTAAAATATTTGGAAAATACATAATGTAATAGTAAAATTTTCTTTTGTAAAGGTTAGAGTCACTAAAAATTTCTGAAATTCAAATGACTATATATGATTTGTAAGAGTAATAATCTCTTGTGTAATGTTTAACTCATGATACATAATATTTTATTAGTTGGAAGAATTTGAGGAGTTAATGTTCTCAGATGATTCTAAATTTTTTCTTCAAAGTTACACATATCATAGGCTGACGATTGAACTATGATTTAAGATTAGATTCATATAGAATTAAATAATAAGTTTTCATTATTGTGATGAGATGTATCATTTCATAAGGATGTTTGAGAATGAAGAAAAGGATGAATATGGATCTTCTATTTAAGATACAAATAAAATGTGAAGTGATGTGTCATACCATAAAGAGATTATATCACACCATGGGAAGAAGGACCATGGCATGGTGACTATAAAATTGAAAGAAGATAAAGGCCACTTCATAGAATAAGTCATTGTAGATTTATTATGAGTTATCTGAAGAACCATGGTATGAGATGCTACACTACAGTAATATTTTTACATGAAAATGTAGAAATTAAAATAGCCATTGATTTAATATATTTTAAAGTGTAAAAATTTGTTTAAGGAGTTTTAAGGAAAGTTACCTTTATAATTATGGAAGATCATAAGGATTAAATGGATGAATTTCAGGGAGTTTTTTTTACAGTCTCATATTCATGAATTTATTATTGAGAAATATATTATATAGACTAGATTTAGAATGCAGGATAATTAAAGTACTAAATATTATAGTGACAATATTCATGTGGTTCTATAAATATATATAAGGGTGAAAAAGAATAAAAAGGGAGATACTATTATGTTACCATCTTTCATAATCTATGAGATAAGGAAGTATAGAGAGAATTAACACTAAAATCTAATCAAATATCCTGTGTGTTAAATCCATAAAGATCTAGTGCTATAGAGAAGGTATTCAACCTTGTGAATTGAATAAGAATAAGAAGAGATAGATACCAACCTATGACTCAAAAAATATCTTTTAGGATGAATATAAGAGAGAATAACAGTATATGATATCCTTATATAAAAAATAATAAGACCTGATACATATCTATATTGTAAGGTTAGAGACATCCTGAAGATTTGTGTGTGAGGAAGCTTCTTGGATTGATACATATTGAGGAGGGAGATCAGATAAGTACAATCTATGAAGACTATGAACCTACAAAACTACTAATAAAACTTTTAAGTGATACAATTCAAATACTATATTCAAAGAGAAAGGCTTGGTTGGTGATAGAGCATGTAAAATAAAGTCAGTTCTTGCATTGTGCCTAGATGGTGCTAGATGTATGGTTCCAATACCCTTTCCCAAGTTTTTTGTTGATAATAAAGGGGGATATTTGTATGTGTGAGATAAAAATCACCATACACTAGATATGTATTCATATATATTAGAGGAAAACCCAATTAAAAAATCTTGTTTTCCCTTTGTAACATACCGACTTGGGGCCCACTTAACCCATGCCCTAAGCCGGTGGGTCATAAGGCCTCAAGTGTGCCTCCCCAACAGAAGATGTTGACTAGCAGTGAGGGTGTAAAGATGGTACAGTGGGGTGAATATACCCTATTATAAGAGTTTCACAATGGTTATAATGATTAACATACAAAAAATAGAATCATATTCACAACATATATGATAAATAAACAAATGCACAAGCATAAAGAACTAAACAGATGAATAATAATCAAAAGCCTCTATGGTAGTGTCAATACATGGATGCATGGCATGTAGATATACAAAAAAGGTAATAGGGGAATAATAATAAAATCATACTAATCAAAAGTAAAAAAGAACAAAAATGGTTCTCCACTAGCATCTTTAGTGAATTCTCAGTCCTCTCCTCCTATGCTCCATCTATAGGTAATCATATCAACAACCTATAACTGGGACTTTTCCCTTATCAATATCTACAGACATATAATCTTCTTTGTTACCAAAGGTGGTCCAAGTAGGGTGTCAGATAAAATATCAGTAGGCCACCACCAATGGTGTCTAGATGTAATTCAAGTAGTGATGGTAACTAAAGAGTGTGCAGGTATAAACAGAATAGAAAAAATAATGAAAAAGTAAATAAACAGCCCCCTCAGGTTATTATAGGACACCAGGAAGGTCTACCTACTTCAGCACATGGCTATAAGGGAAGTCTAATAAGTTAATATATATATAGTAATAGTATATATATATATATAGTTTATTTATATATTTCATCCACCTATACGAACCAAGTACACGCAGACATAAGTGTCCATATACCTGGAATACTATTTGCTGGATGGACTGGGGTGTAACTCAGACATCCATAACCATTATAACGAGCCTAAAATATTAAGAAATAGGGTACATACCCTAAATTACAATAAGAGTTTTAGACATCATTCACAACACTCAGGATGGTGATTTAGACATCATGTCACCACTCAAATAAAGGAACATGGTGCATCAATCCCAACATCCAACTAGTTTCAATAGTGTGAGACATCTTTCTCAACACTCGATGTAAGGGAGTGTGATACCATCATGATCAACAGAACCCTTACCATTTTACCACAACTGATATAAATGTGTAATCATATTTATAACATTTAGCAGGAGGCAATACCTCTCAGATGTAATTTTCATCAAACCCATATACGTAAATAAGGCATAGTCATATTTGTAAAAATATAAGCATGAGGAATTACCTCCCATGATTCTCATTTATCAAGATTAATATAAAAAAGGTTTTATAATTCAAATAATACATTTGATTAATCATGAAGTAATAGGTGTGGCCATACCACCCTTATAAGTCATTCCCTTTAATTACATCGATTCATTTAAAGAAAGAGAAACCTCATACATTAGACACTTATCTTAATTAACCTAATCAATTTACTATAATAAGGAAATCCATTTTAAAATATCAATGATCCATTTAGAAGGATACATGGTCAAATAAGGAAATTTTATACATGGTAAATTCCAATTATAGGTTTATACAAATGCCTATGATATGCTTTGGGTTCTATAAACATTTATATATCAAGGGAAATTACACTTTAAGTATAAGATGAAAGATAAAAAGGTGTTCCGAGAAATTATCAATTATCTACAAGGTCCAATTCAATGTGGAACACCTAAGGGGTGTATATAAATGTAACAAGAATTGTAAAAACTAAAAAACAGGGATAAATAGGTGTATATCAAGGTGCAATATTCAATCTGATAAGACCAAAATAGATTAAATGGGATTAATGGAAAAAGATGGCATGTGGAATAATGAAACATCTACAAATCCTCAAAAATCATGGGTAAAATGATGAGACCGCCTACCTCAAGGTCTTAGATGACTCCTCACTCGATATCGTCCTCTAGTTTGAAGTTGATTGGAAAAAATATAAGAAATGGTCCAATGCCTTGAAAATAGGGAAAATGTGATTTC
The DNA here is from genome assembly GCA_963277665.1 of Viscum album. Taxonomy (NCBI): domain Eukaryota; kingdom Viridiplantae; phylum Streptophyta; class Magnoliopsida; order Santalales; family Viscaceae; genus Viscum; species Viscum album. Next base: position 1,670,190,291 of record OY728156.1, read on the forward strand.
ACCTAAATAAGGTGATGGATTTGAAGATAAACTTAGATTAGAAGGTATATTATTATAGAACGTATCGAGATGGATCCAATTCTTTCGACAGATCATGAATTTGACATCGGATTAGATAGTTGTCTCAAATCCAAGATTGAGAAAATTTTGATCCCGTGGGAGAAGAATAACAAAATCAGCCACTAGAGGGAGAAGAGAAAAAATAGAAAATGTTTAAAAGAATTAAATGTGGTAATTTTGGTCATTTCACCTTAGATCATAAGGGCACATGGTATGGTCGCACAGTTAGCCAAACCGTGCACCAGCCATGCGACACTCACTATTATAGAGGGGCCCCCCATATGATTAGGTGAACGGTTTGTCTAACCACGTGGAAACTATGGAAAACGGAACTATCTATAAACCCATAAGAACTGAATAGCTATGCACCTATTGTTTCATGGTTTCCAAAAATCCATGTATCCCCTAGGTCTCGAATTTCTATAGCCATACAGTTTTATAGAAACTGTGTGGGATAGAATGCATGGTTTTCACTAATCATTTCCCCCAATATTTTCTTCCCCTTTTGGAGCTTTGGGCTCTAAACAAGACCAAGACACACTCAAGACCCACATTACTTGATTAAGTATCATTATTAGGGTAATTTGAGAAATTTACATTAAAAAAATGACCCATACCTTTAAAAAACGAGGATTCATTAAAACCTCCCTTTCTTAAAGAAATTAATCCTTGAGTTGGCCTTATGAGGGTAAAGAGGTACCTTCATAGAAAATATCCAGCCACTGAGATCATATATTATCCTCTCATTCCCAGTTCACATCCTGTACTCAGTCATGCTGCCATGACACCTATACCGAAGGAACTAACCTACCTCAGAGTGTCTTCAAACTCTGATCAACAATACAAATTGGACACTCCTCAAATGAAGAATCGAAATTCAATTAAACCTAATATGTATGTAATACGTGTGATGGGTCTAGATGGTATTGATGAATCTAAGACCCATGAAATACATCTTGCATAAGCACCCACTAGTAATCCACTAGCCTAATAAATTTCACAACCTTTAAGGGTACAATGAACCTTAGTGAGAGCTTGAACTACTTCTGAATATGTTGATGTCCCAACTTGGGAAAGACTCACAAGAAAACATAGTCTTTGAACTCAAATTTGAGAGGTTATTAGTTTTTGTTAGAATATGACTACTATCTAGACTAATCTATCAACATACACTTTCTGATCAATTGGACCTAATATGTAGACTCATACACGATACGTGGTCTAAGAATAGCTTCCTCCTCTGCCTCTAGTCAGTATAGAGATGTGTGGAAAGGCCTACCATATATGGATGCATAAGGAGTCATCTCAATGGTATCCTGAAAGATATTATTATAAGAGAACTCAACAAGGGTTATTTTTTTCTTCTATTAACCTCCAAATTCAAGGATACATGAATGAAGAATGTCCTATAACACCCAAATTGTACGTTCTATTTTTCTATTAGTCTATGGGTGACAGGTCGTGCTCAAAAGTACCTACATACCTAAGGCCTTATGTAACCGATTCAAAAACCATGATTTGAAACAAGCATCAATGTCAGAAATAATAGAACAAGGAGCTCTATGAAGACATACCCCCCCCTAATGTACAATATTCCTAGCTTATCTACCAATAAGTTCTATCACACAGGTAAGAGGTGTGCGACCTTTTTCAAAAAAATCAATGACAACCCACTCTGTATCATTTCCATGAGGTGATCTAGGTAGACCAGTCATGAAGTCCATTTAAAAATCATCCCATTTCCACTCAGGAAAGGAAAACGACTATAAAATTCCTATGGGATGATAATGTTCTGCCTTCACTGACTGACAGGTGGAACACCGAGTGATGAAGCCATAAATATCAAATTTCATACCAAGACACCAATACTAGCTCCATAGGTCCCAATATATTTTGGTTACATTGGGGTAAGCCACCCCACATAAGTTCCTATCTAATTTATTCCATAACCTATACATTCCCATGAAATAGCAAGGTGTCATCCCCATCCACAACCCAACCAGAAGATGTATCATTGTCCAAGAAAATTTCCCTTAGGACAAGGTCTTCCAGATCAGATAAATGTATCATTATTACCCATTCTAGAAGTATAGGAGTCACTGGCAAGGATAAAAGGATAGTCTTATTGAGGTCCTCCTAAGCCTCAACATGAATCTATTAGAATAAGTCCATGAGATACTATTGGACACTGGATTCCTGAACTACCTTTGTAGAAGTCTTCTCGCTCAGAGGATCAGCTACATCATTGCCTTTACCCAGTGTGTAGGTAATCTCGAAATAAAATTACTATAGGAATTCAACCAACATGCGATTACTGAGATTAATATACCACTATATATAGATATACTTGAGGATTTTTTTATCAGTTAATACCACTAAAATATCTCCAAGTAGATAGTGTCTCCAACAATATAAGGTATGAACTACAATATCTAGCTCGAGGTCATGCATTAGGTAATTCAGCTCACAAGGCCTCAACTGACGATACCCATACATGAAGACTCACTCATCCTACATCAGAATAATATAAGACCTATACCTAATGTGTTACAGTATATAGTATATCTCTTTCCTAGCTCTATCATAATCAATGTCAGTGTTGAAGTCAGTCTTCCTTTCAACTCCTAAAAGGATGCTTTAATATGATTTTGACCATATTAATTTCTCACCTTTATTTGTAAATCCCATAAGGGACATTGTAAGATGTGAGAAATCCTGGATGAAGTACCTATAATATCCAAAAATCTATAAGAAACTTCGTATGTCAAAGAAATTATAGGGATGATCCTAGGAAACTATAGCTCTCACTTTCTCCGGGTCTATTTCAACTCCTGAATACAACAATATATAACCCAAGAAGTAGACTTTGTCAATCCAAAAGTGTCATTTACTGAGCTTAGAATAGATCTCATGCTCTCTTAGTGTACTCAACATGATCTCAAGATGGGTTACATGGTCGTGTCTAGAGCATGAATACATCAATATATCATGAACAAATACTACCAACAATGAATCCAAATATGAGTGTAAAACCTAATTCATAAAAACCATAAAGACTACAGGTGAATTTGTGAGTCCAAATGGCATGAACAAGTACTTTTATAGACCATAACTTCTCCTAAAAGTTGTGTGAGGTATGTTTGAGGACCTGACATGCACCTGGTGATAACCTGACCTTAAGTCTATCTTTGAAAACACTCTTACTACTCAGAGTTGATCAAAGATGTCATCTATTCAAGGCTTTGGATACAGGTTATTTATCGTGATCTGATTCAAATGATGTAATCCCCACAGAAACTGAGGGTATTGTCCACCTTTTTAGAAAAAAGGACCAGTGAACCCCAAGGAGAAGTGTTGGGGCATATAAATACTTTAGCCTCTAGATACTGTAACTATATCTTGAGCTCCATAATCTCCTTAGGATCCATTCTATAAGGAGGAATAGTAAAATGTGTTGCTCCTGACACTAACTCAATAGTAAAATATACATATTGAGCTGGAGGCAGACTTGAGAAGTTTTCAGGAAAGACATACCTAAAACACTCCACTACTAGAGGAAAAATAGTGGTCCGTAACCCTGATCATCTAGGAAAAGACTTATAATCTGAGATGTCATGCTACCTAGACTCTGTTGCTCAGATCATTATTGTTAGCTTTCACATCCCATTCTACCTTATATATGTGTATACCACCCTATGGTGTTGTAAACGTCACCCTCTGAAGATAATAGTCTATATGGGCCTGATAGGGAACTAACTAGTCCATCCTGATGATTACATCAAACCCCATCATGTATAGGACAAAAATATTCCATATGAAAAGGTGTATGTCCACCTGAAAGGGAGAATCCTTAAAACAATTAATGCCCGTTGAGAAGATACCTAACGTAGTATCAAGTGTCATAACTCCATGAAAGTGCTTAGTCTCAAGGCCCTGACTCTCAGTAAATGCCTCATATATAAATGAGTGATACAAACCTGTTTCAAATAAATCAGACACTAAAGTGGAGGCTACTAGAATAGTAAGTCATACAATAGAAGGTATAACACTATGGTCCTTGGTCATAGGTTTGACTACATCTAATTGGCCCGTACCATGGTCCCGAGTCACTACCTGACTTTCTTGAGCATACCCTCTCTTCTGGCACTGAGTATCATGAGTTTGAATTCCTCTACCTCAACCACCACATAATCTTGAATGGCCAGTGGTATTCCAGATGCCTGCTTATCATGATTCTATTATTCGTTCTCCTAATCATGGAGTGAGAGTAGATCCGTGCTCGCTAGGCACTGAAGGAAATGTCCTTCATAAATGATGAATATATCCCATCCTATCGCAGATTTTTCACTCCACTGGATCATGCAAGAACTGAAGATTTGTGTGTTCTAGATTATTTAATCAGTGACATATTAGAAATATATCGGTATGAGGATATTGATTAATACTAACTTCATGAGTAGCCTCAAAAATTATCTTTCACCCAGAAGAAGAACCACTACTAGCTCTAGGTGTCGAACCACCCTGACTCACACCATCATCTTCCCTCATGTTTCTAGTTATAATAAGGGATTTGTTAAATATTTCAAGAATGTTCATCAATCAAAATACATTGACCTTTATACATATGACATATACCAACCCATTATTGAATCTCTTAATAGTCATAAGTTCACCACCTGCTAGAGTAGGAGAAAATCACTACATCTTTGTGAAATGAGAAGAGTACTCCATAACAGACATGCTCCACTACTTTAGGTTAATTAATTATCTAGCTCTATCATACCTCATATTCTAGGGAAAGAAATAGTCATGGAAGATCATCTATAAATCCGCCTAGACCATATCCCTATGCCATTCTTCTCAGGTGATTACATCCCACCACTGATTGGTAGAATTGTGTAGCATATATGTCACTACCTTGGAACTCCTCTATAGAGGAGTATCTAGATGCTTGAATATATATAGGATAGATTCTATCCAAGACTCAAAAAAATGTGGTCTTCCATCCCCCAGAAAGGGCGGAGGATCCTGCTGTTGGAACTCCCAAGTCAACTCTTCCATACTCAGGGCAGGTCGAACAACACCTTGCATCAACTGCAACATACAAAGGAATCCCTATCCGAATTGGGCATCAGTGACCATATCCAGAACTAGAAGAGGTTACATAGGTGAAACTATATGATGTATTATTGGTGGCTCAAGGCCGACCACCTCAAGTGCCTGGTCATCACCACCTTCAGGGAATGCATCCAGAGGAATTCATGGAGGCATAATTCTACAATTCCAAAATTAAAGCCTTAAAAAATATTTAAGAAATTGAGAAGATTTCAGATATAAAATAGGATAAGTATAAATCCTTCCTATAAGAATTAACACAACTCTTTTCCTACTCAACAAGACAAGTATTGGTGGTATAAGAGACCATAATAGGCCATAAGAACATAACATATACCCCACTACCCAATACTATGGATGAGTTTAGGTATGAGCCTCGATTTCTCAAGTATAAGATAACTAAGTTCACTTTATAAATCATATTGATTTTTAAAATCGTTCTTCTCCAAATATTTAAATCAGTTCCCATAGATGAATTAGGTGGTTTACCATTTATGATCCATAATGCTCCATACTCCTTATGAACTAAAATATGGAATCTACTTAACCCATTACATAACATGTCCAGACCATGTGACCAATGGTCCATGGATCAATGTGCCATAATTAACTGATTAAGGTGTTTAATTTAACCTATTCAAGAAAAGACTATTAGGTTAAGGTGGTCACTTTAGTTATCAATTATGTTTTCCCATTACTACAAGAATAATCAATACAATTCAATACATATTCAAGGAACTATCAATATGAAACAAAAAAATACACGCTGAAATTAAACATGGCATGGAAAAATTCATGGTATATTATTTATATTGTGCCTATAGTGATGCATGGAATGCAATGCCCTTATTTAATTGGGCCAAGGTAAAAGAAATCACATTTCAGTAATACCAATATCAATAACATCATAAGACACATGAATCACTCAATGGTGAATTCATATAAACTTTATACAACAGAATCAATAACCACAATTACCCATCCTATGTAATTTAGGTTTCTTTTATACATGGGTTAGCTAAGTCCAAGAACATGGTCATTTCCCAATTCCTTTAACTCCTTGTCTCCTCTATAACAACCAAATAGTAAGACAAAGGGAAATTTTCCTTTAATACCACTTTGTAACATCTCAAACTAGGGTCCGCTTAAATTGTGTCCCAAGTCAGTGGGTCACAAGGACTCAAGCGAGCCTCCTCATACACAAGAAGCTATCGACTAGCAGCAAGGGTGTAAAGGTGGTATGGTGGGGAGACTATTCCCTCTTATCACAGTGTCAAAATAGTTACAAAAATAAAAATATAATAGTATAATCATATTTATAATAGATATGATAAATAAACAAATGAGGAAGCGTAAAGAACCAAAAAACTGAATAATAATCAAAAGACTCTATGGTAGTGTCAATACATGAATGCATGGAATGTATATATATAATAAGGGGAATAAGGGAATATGAATATAAGAATGCTATTCAAAACTAAAAAATAACAAAAAGGGTTCCCCACTAGCATCTTGAGCATATACTTGGTCCTCTCCTCATATACTACATCTATAGGCAAGCATATAAACAACCTATAACTGGACCCTTTCAATTATAAATACATACAGACTGATAATTTCTCGAGTAACAAAGGTAGCATGAGTAGGGTGTGAGATAAAATATCAGCAGTCCACCACCAATTGTGTCTTTAATTAATTTGAGTAGTGCTCATAATAAAATAGTGTGTAGGTATAAACAGAATAGGAAAAACAATGCTAAAATAAATAACCAGTCCATTAAGGTTCTTATAAGAATCTTGGTGGGTCTACATGCTCCGACTCATGGTTGAAAGGGAAGTATAATCAGTTACTATATATATAGTAATAATATATATAGTTTAATTATATATTTCATCCACCTATATGAACCAAGTACATGTAGATGTAAGTGGATATATATACCTGGAATACTAATTGCTCACTGGACCAGGGCATAACTCAGACATCCATAACCGGTCTAAAAAGCTTAAAATCTCAAGAAATTGGGTATATGACCTACATCATAATAAGAGTGTGAGACATCATAAACAACACTCAAGATGGTTAGTGAGACTTCATGTCATCACTCTAACAAAGGAACATGATGCTTCAATCCCAGTATTCAATTAGTGTCAATGTTGTGAGTTTTCTTGCTCAACACCTGATGTAAGGGAACATCATACTGTCATGTTCAAAAGAACCCTTACCATCATACCAAAGCCTCTATAAAGGAATAATCATATATGTAACATTTAGCATGAGGTAATACCTCTCATATGTCATGTTCACCAAGCCCGTATAAATAAATAAGGCATAGTCATATTTATAAAAATATAAGCATGATGCAGTACATCCCATACTTCTCATCTAATAAGATCAATATAAACAATGATTTATAATTCAAATAATAAATTTTATTAATCATGAATTAATAGGTGTGGTCATACCACCCTTATAAGAAAGTTTCTTTAATTACATTAATTCATTTAAATAATGGGAAACCAACATGAATTACCCACTTAAATTAATAAGCCCAATCATTTTACTAGAATTATTCAATTAAAGTTATAAATCTCAAATATCCATTTATAAGGATACATGGTCAAATAAGGAAATTTTCTACATGTGAAATTAAAATTATAGGTTGATAAAAACACCTAAGAGGTTTTTTGTTCTTATAAACATTTATATATCAAAAGAAATTCCACTTTAAGCCTAAGACAAAAGTAAAAAAGGTATTCTAGGAAATTATCAATTAGATACAAGGGAAAATTCAATGTGGGACACTTAAGGGGTGTCAATAAATGTAATAACGAACTTCTAAGCTACTAAAAAAATGATCAATAGGTTTATATCAAGGTGCAATGTTTAATTTAATATGAAGAAACTAGATAAAAGGGGATGCTCAGAAAAAGTCAGTGTATGGAATAATAAAATAACTATGAAACATCAAAAATCATGGGGAAAATGATGTGACCACCTACCTCAAGGCTATAGATGACTCCTCCCTCAATATCAACATCATATTCAGAGTATATTGGACAAAATATAAGAAATAGTCCAACACCCTGAAAATAGGGATAATAATCTTAAACCTAAATAGAATTATGATTTCGAAGATAAACTGAGATTGGAAGGGATAGTGTTGTAGAATTTATTGATACAAATCCAATACTTATAACAGATCTTAAATCAAACATCATATTGAATAGTTTTCTCAAAGCCCAGCTTGAGGAGATTTTGAGCCCACATGAGAAGAAAAATAGAACCATCCAATGAAGGAAGAAGTGAGAAAAGAGAAAAGGTTTAAAAGAATCAAATATAGGAATATCGGTCATTTCACCTTAAAACATAAGGGTGCACTGTTTGGATGTAGAGTTTTCCAAATCATGCACCAACCATGATCCACTCATTACTATAGAGGGGCTCCCTTCATGGTTAGGTGCACAATTTTTCTAACCATGTACAAACCGTGAAAAAAGGAACTGTCCAAAAACCCAGCAGCATTGTACGACCATGTGCCTTGGGTCACATAGTTTTAGAAAAACCCTTCATCCCCCAAGGCTCTACTATTTGAAACCACATGGTTTCATATAAATTTTTTGGGATGGTTTTCACAATTTTTACTAATTGTGAGACCAATTATTTTCATCCCCTTTTAGAGCTCTAGGATCCAAATGAGCCCCGTACATCCCCGAGACCCCCCGTGACTTAATTAAGTGTCATTGTTAGGACCATTTAATAAATTTAAATTGAAAAATAAATGAGACATACCTTAATTATGGATGGGTTGTGACACCCACATTTATTTTATTTCTTGATTGTACTACATGTGTGCTAACTATAGGTGAGAAAATATAGTGATGTCCATGCATAGAATAGAATAAAAGGAAAATAAAGGAAAATATTTTAATTGAAAAAAAATCATCAACAATTATTAACCCATACCACTCATTTTTGGACATATCCTAAGTGATCATAACAATTGGCATCCAAGTATAGGTTCCACCACTAACTAGATTCTCAACAATCTCAAAGATTTTGAATTTTTGAGTTTCCCTTATGGATTGGTCATGAAGTGAAAACTTGGTGAATATGAATATATTTATGATCAGATTTTTATCTATTAAATGAATATAAATAATAGGAAGATGAAATAAATGTATAAGATAAAAAAACAATCCCTATCATGTAAAGAGTAATAAGATATAGTTTCCACAAGTTGTATTTATAAAGAAGAGAGATCTAGTCTGGATGGAGAATATTTAGTGGTTAAGTCAACTAATAAGGATATGGACACCATCCATTCCTTAGATAAACTAAGTAGAAGTGGGGAAGATAATACCTTATAATAATTATATGATGATTTTTGTACTGTCTTAAGGAAGACCTTGTAGAATTTTTTTAAAGAAATTTTAATTTCAATATATGGATCTTTAAATGTCTTACAATATAAGATCACTCATCTTGAAGATGAATATGATAATATGGAGAAAGAGTTTTCATAAAAGGTATTTATTAGTATAGATCTCATAATGCAATAAAATTCCATGACTGATATAATTATAGATCTCGAAGAGAAGTTATCCAAAGTAAGGATGGATTGGTTTGGATAAATACTAAAGAAAGATGAATTCATAAAAATGCATGAAATAAAGTTCTATAAATTAAAATAAAATCAAAATAATATCATTAGTGTAAAAAATTCTCAACTTGAAATCTAATCCTATAATAGTAAAAAGCATAAAAATCTATTATAAGAGAAGAACAAAGTGAATAAAGATAGTATTAAGGTAATAATATGGTAATGTAAATAAATATTTAATTATATTAAAAAAAGAACAATATTAAATTAGAATGTCTAGAGCATGAAGTAAAATTAACAAATATGAAAATAACACAACTTAAGTTTTTAAATCAAGCTGATAGAGGATTTATTTCTATACTCAATTTAAAGAATTAAATTTATGTTAAAAAAATCTATATTAAGGAAAGAAAAGACTAAATTCATTAAATGAAAATCCATCTACATTCTCAAATAAAAATCTACCATTCATCTATAAAATTATTATTATGCTAATTTTGGTTTCATACATAGTGTAGGTTCTGATTAAAAATCAATATAAAGATGGATGAATAAAATTGTTTAAAATCCAACCACTATATCTATGATGTATTTAAGAAAGTGTAGTAAATTTTTTTCCCTCAAATATTCCTAAAATGATAGTGTTTGTACATAAAAATATAATAGAAGCAAATTTATCCATCTTGTTGTTTGTATAAGAACAAGGTTTGTTGGATATTGTTGGTGTTGTGAGAGGTTTGAGCATAAATATTTTGACTATTAGAATAATATGTTAACATATGGAAATCAAATAAATCATATATTAAGGGGGTGAAGATTTAGTGCAATGAATGTAAGAGGAAGGTAAAAATATATTTATCTAAAATATATTTGGGATCTTGGAGAATCTCTATCATTTTTGAAATCATATTGGGGATAGTGACGATTCATGATTATCCAAAACAACCAATCATGTTCCAAAATTATCTAATGAAAGAATACTATAAAATAATAAGTTTTAGAAAAGGTAATTACTGTCTACTTTGTGTCATGGGAAGAAAAAAAATATTGAAAAAAATATACCTAAGAATTTTGATAATGGTGCTATACAAAAAAGGAAAAGATGTTTCTTTTGTGGCAGAAGAGGCCACACCATGGACTATTATAACTATTCCATGAAAATCATTATTGTAGAATGAAAGATGAAGAAACATAGAAGAGAATAAATATAAGAAATAAATACAAATATTGTCTTAGCAGAAGAAATTCCTGAAGAATAATTAAAGTCTCATGAAACGTCACCCAAAGTTAGTGACATGAATATTCCTAAGAAACCATGTGAAATTTTCATGAAAATTTATTATATTTCTAAAAAGTTCATGATAATTTATACAGATCAATTGTAAATGGAATGGAACATATACAAACCACAATATAATTCAAGTACTAAATGGAAACAAAATATTACACATTAAAAAGTCATTGAATTTCATGAGAGGATATCAAAATGTGATAACTCAAGAACTCATGAGGGGATGTGTAGGTGGTGTAAGTGGACTATAAAAATTTAAAAGGACTGTTTAATCATACTAATATACAAATTGGAGGTGCTAAAAAAGATGCAATAAACACTAATCCTTGCATCCTAATAGAAGATAAAAAAAGAAAGTACCACACAAAGATAAAGTTTGAAGAAGAAAAGAAACCATGCTTCCCAAAATTATTATTATAAAATTAGAAATTAAATGATAAATAGTTGACTCAAACATTTATCTATAAATAAATAAGTATCATGTTTGATAAGAAACTATCAAACTTGTTTTTCTAACTAAAAATAAAAGGAGTCTCGCCTTATTCCCATTTATTGTGTTTATTCTTTCTGTATAGGGAATTGAAGGTGATGCGTGATTAAGGGGGAGAACTAGAATAATGATAAATCTGGAATAACTATTCTAGACTTTATTTAAGTCCCCATCTTGTTTATGACCAAATATTATAAATCTTAAAGTTCATTTTTAAAAATAGATCAATCATGACAAATTAAATATGAAGTTTATCTCTTAATGGGGTATTTGAGTAGCTGTTATAATATATAATTTCATGAAAATATAGAATTTATAGAAAGTAATTAGAAAGTTTCATTGAAAAGGTATGTATCCACACACTTTCATAATTTTATTTCAATAAAAAATTACGGTGTTAAAGGGGAGAAGCTACATTGATTAATGACATGAAAGTAAAAAAAATAAAGGGTTTGTTTTTAAAGCTAAAACTACTAGTTTTTTTAATATTTTTAATATCTATTTCAATATGATTTCATGACTTCAATTTATTAACTTCAAGAGAATATATTCAAAAAACTTTATAATCATGAGATTATTTGGACAACCCCTCTGAAAATAATTTTAGAGTTGGTTTCATATTCTGGTTGGTTTATTGATAACTTTATTGTCTAGATTAGACTCTCTTATTTTCTATACCAAGAATGTATCACATATAATTTATGTGGAATAATTTATGGTACATTTCCTTAAGTGAATTGTTACCACACTATGACATGAGTCTTTGTATTTATTTCCAATATGGGTTAAGAAAATGAAAACCAACATATTGAATTTAATTTTTTATTATTGTATTGAAAATAAATACAAAGGGTTAGATTGTTGGACCTAACTTTTATTGTGTTATATTTGTTGTCAGTGTAAATGAATAAAATATTTATGATGTTATTTTGTAGTGATAAGTAAAATATTAAAGGAATTTTTAGTACCTACGCACGTGGAGAAGAATATTGAAGTTCCTAAGATATATATCATCATATGATGAATTTTGTATACAGTTTCAGGATTAGAGAAACAACTTTAAGATTGAAAGTGACTTGTTATAATCATAATATAAATGAACTGAGTTTCTACCATGAACGATTCAAAAATAAGATACAAGTGAATTTATTACATTAGAGATACATTTGGAGATCCATTTATATGGAAAATATTGATTATGTAGTTTAGTTTCTTCCAATAATAATATTACATGAAGAATAATCATTTGGAAAGGTGGGTTGAAGATGTTGTGGATGTTTTTTCCTGGAGTATATAAGTATTATCCTTTCACATAGTACAGAATTAATATTAAAGGTTGTTTCATTTTATAATATCAATAAGATCACAAGTTAATAATATTTTCATGGAATGTGTATATTGATGGATATTTCATTTCTATGAAGAATATGGTTGGTGTTAATTTTAAAAAATACTAGTTTTTATTGTGTTCCATTATAGGGAATATCATGTATTAATGTTAGAAACAATTTATATTACACTTGGATGATATTTTAATAACTAAAGTTGTTGGGGAATAAAAATACCATTGAAATACTCTTAGGAGTATTTATATGAAACATAAATCTTTATACTTATTATTGTGTTGTTTGATGTTGATTTGAGGTCATTTTAAATAATTTCTTGGTATTTGATTTGATTTGAGGAATGTGAGGATGAATCTAAATTTTTTGAGTTGTGGGTTATTTGAAATATATCTAATTACATAATATATAATATATTTCTTAGACTCTAAAGTTTGGAGAAGTTATGGTGTACTTCCTTGTATGCATAAATTTTTTGGGTTCATGAAAAATTGGTAATGGATATACCCACCTAAAGATATAAAATATAATCTCATGATGAATAATTTAAAAAAGTACCTAGAGTACACTATGATGCATAATATATTGAATATATCATATAAGATATTCTACACTAAGATAAGTGTAAATCAATAAAGGAAAAAACATTATGGGCATGTGTAATATTTTTAAAGTATCATAGGAAGATACAAAAGATTTTATTGATTGAATAAAATTTGGAAAAGAACTAGAGAACATGGTTATTTGTAACATTTTTTATGTAGTATGAGTTTTTATTGGAATATCGAGTAGAAATATTGAAAATTAAAGAACCATATAAAATAATTAAGACTAATAAAATTTTATGTAAGTGTTATTTGATTTAGGAAATGTAGAAAAGGGAAAAATTACTTTGAGATACATAAGAATAAAAATTTATTATATATGATTCATATATTAAAGAGATTAAAATTATTCAAAGGTGGCACATATGAGTAAAATTATCTTACATGGAGGTTAAACCCCCTAGAAACTCAACAAAAACATGAGACTCTCTATGATGTGTATGAGTCAGAGTCTCTTGAATAATTAACACATGATACATAATAGTCTATCAGTTGAAATAAATTTAGGATTTCAAGTTATAGAAGTTAAATATGTTGATAATAATTGTTTTCTTCAAAGTTACTCATATCACGAGTTTATTATTAATTTTTGATTCCAGCTGATATTTATAGAGAATTAAAAAATAAGGTTTCTATATTAGATGAGATGTGTCATGAAATGAAGATGTTGTATAAAGAATAATATACCAAAGATGAATATTTTATTTGAGATATATCCATGGTATAAAGAGAAGTGTCATTCTATAAAGAGATACTATAACACCATGAGAAGAAGGAAAACACCATGGTGACTGTGAACTAGGAAGTAGATATAGTCCTTGATTTATCAGAAGTTATGGTGACTCATGTGCAGGTTTTCTAAAGTAGGTCATGCCATGGTATAAGATTCCACATTGATATAATATTCCCAAATTTAGTTGTAGAAATTAAAATAGCCATTAATTTCATAGAGTTTAAAGTGAAAGAGAATATTGTGGAAGTTTAAAGGAAAGTTCCCTTGATAATTGAGGGGGGTCATGAGGATTAAAATATTGAATATCAAGAAGGATTTTCATGGTATAGTGTTTATATTTTATTATTGATAATTATATTGGACAGAATAGCCCAAGAATGTAGGATAATTAAAGTTTTGAATATCATGGAGATAATATTCATGTGGTTTTGTGAATATATATGAGGAAAGGGAAGATGAATAAAGTGATATATAAATTCATACTATATTTAATATTATGCAAGTTAATTAAGGATAGAGAGAACAAACCATGTAATCATATTGAATATTTAGTGTGTCAAATCCGAATAGATAAAGCACTATTGAGAAGTTATTCATCCTTGTGTGTTGAAGAATAAGAAGAGAGATTCTTAACTTCTACTAATTATCATTCAATCTAAAGAAAATATAGAAGGTCAGTATATAATATCCCCATATCATAATGTTTCTACCATGGACACAATCCTACACTACTGCTTATAATACTTCAAGGCGATATAAGAAAAAAATCTATATTTTAAGATAAATGCAAGTTCGGTTGCATAACATGTAAAAGAAAGTTGGTGCTTGTATTATACCTGGTTGGTGCTAGTTGTAACACCTAGAGATTTTTGTGAAATATATATTTTTCAAAAAAAATTTAATATTTTCAATATTTTTCATTATATGCAACATTAATTTTATCTTGTATTACATGAAAGATCTAGTGTAGCTTGCAATACATGAAATGTTGAGTTTAAAAAAAACTTGTTACACTATTAAAATATCATTATTTATAATGATAGTTATCTCATATCCATTGGAATAGAAAGTACGAATATGATTAAATAAATTGTGAAAATATATGGTTTACACATTTATATAAAATAAATTCTTTTATTTCCAATTAATTATAAAATAAAATAGGAGTTGTTTGAAAATAAATGAAATATTTTTCTGAAAAAAAATAGTTTTATGTGAACAAATATATTTCACATAAATAAATTACACAAATAAATTTTAGTTAAATAATTTAATGAAATTTATATATTGTATATTCAATAAAATATTTTCAAATTCATCTTATGTGTTTTTTAGACAAGAGATAAGAATAAATCTAATTTTATGCTTAAAAACTACATTTTTATAAAAAGTAGTTTTGTCATCTTTTGAGAAATTATTTTAATTTTTTTTGAAACTTTTAAAAATAATATTTGGAAAATTAAATTAAATTTTTTTAAATCATAATTTCAAAATTATCTTAAGGTTAATTTTTGAGAGTTTTCTAAAAAGATTAATTTTTTGATAAATAGTGAAAATACTAAATTTTAATTAAAAGATTCCTTTTAATTTAAATTATTTATAAAGTTAAAATATATTTAAAATTTGTTTAAAATTAAAATTAGTTTAATTATATATATATATATCTAACTTGGTGCGTTGGAATCATGTTCATGTTTAATTTTGATATAAAAACCTTGGAAACTTTTGAACATTTTCTCTTTGAAACCACACTTTATCATCACGTCTACAGGATTAATTTTAAATTAAAATTTTCCACTTATGTGAATTGAATTTGTAAAATTAGATTAAATATTTTTTTAAAAAATAATTTATATTATCTCATAACGTTAACTTAATTTTTTACAATAATTAACATTAAAAATAGTAAAAAAATATGTACTGTGATTAAGGTAAAAATGGGGTTTTCATGGGTTAAAATAAAAAGATAAGGGTTAAAATGACCTAAAAACTTGTATAAAATCTATTTTATGGAATCATTTGGACCCTATAGTGTATAATTATCTATAATATTCCATTTTTGAGCCTTTTTATTTATAAAAACATGGGTACATCCTTTTCTTTTAAAAAAAATACAAGTTTTGCACTTAACTCACCTATAAAAGGCCACCCCCTATCCTCTCTTCTTTACAACTTAAACCCCTTTTTTCAGAAAATGTATTCTCAAATAACCTCCCAAATTATATAATACCATCATATAATACTTATTTTGTTTTTAAATAAAACCTTGTAGTGATTTTGGTGGAAACTTAAGGAGGTTACCTGGGGAAGAGGTAACCTTCTTAATCGAGCGTTTTTATTTTATTTCTTCCTAAAAATCCAAAAATTATTATTAAAACATGATGATATAATAAATTTATTATATTTAATATACTAATATGTTGTTATGTTAAGTTAAATACCTACAACTATCTTCACTTCCATCAAATGGGTTATGAAATCATTTTTTCGTGTGTACGGAAAACTACCGCCACACAAACTGATGCTATTTTTTTTTATATTACCACCTCTCAAGGCTGGTTATATGTTGGATTATATATTTATATATTATATTAATAATAATATTATAATTATTTAATTATTATGTCACACATAGCTTCATACTTTCCATTTTTTGAGAATACAATAACGTCGCTTGTGTGTACGATGGACTACCGCCTCGTGAAGCAATGCGATTCAATATCACTTTACATGGAAGGTAATAAGTATTTTTTAATGAAAATATGTGATATATATGACATAAAAATGATTCTATAATTTTAATATATTATTTACCTTTCTTTCTTTCAATCTGTTGAGAAAATGGAAATAGCGTTCATGCGTATGTACAACCAACCGTCTCCAGGAAAAATGTATTTCATTTTCCGTATATAAATTTTATAGATTACTATATATATAATGAATATATGTGACATTTATATCTTGGTTATAATTAAAAATATGATTTAACTATGATCAATGTAAAAGTAATGAAAATAAAAAATCAAAACATACACAAAAAATAAACTAGTTATTGGTCGAAACATGACTTTAACATGGAATTGTTAATAAAGAGGTATCAGAAGGTCCAAATAAATTCATTTATGGTATGATATTATGGTTATATAATATATTTATAATAATATTATATTTATTATACATTATTTTTGATTATGTATGAATGTAGTCAAGACTTAAGGCAAGGGATTTCTAGTCTCTCTTTTATTTTGACGAGACATATACAAATTCTCCACTCATTTTTGTGTGTGTTGTATATATTACCCTTTGACATGTTATATCATTAAGATATTTATTTTAATGATATTTAATGTTTCATTTGATGTTATTATTTATTGGGGCTTATGATTCGAAAGATTAATAAAATGGTAATGGATTTTTGTTATAATTTACCTTCCTTGAGACATGTTATGTTATGCACCAATATTCTTTTTTGAGGTGTATATATAGAACCTTTCAAATTTAATATCATGAATTTATTTGTTCTCATGATATTTTAAGTTTCATTTAATTTTATACATTCACAGGGATTATGATTCAAATTTACCAAAGTGGTTAATATTTTATGTTACACTCTCATCGTTTATTAGGATTGTTAATGATTATATTTTTGATGATAAAATAATGTAATCAATATATCAAGAAACCCATTAATTTTTTATACTCTAGTTATTTAATGAGAATACTTTTTTTCTTTATTTTCCTATTTTTATGTACTCAAGAGTTCTAAAGAATGTTTTTAAGAAAATTTTTCTTTATTTCTCTCTTTGGTCGAAAACATTTTTTCTTTAAAAACCATGTTTTCTAAAAAACGTTTTCAAAAATATTTTCAACATTATTAAAATGATTTATTAAATAAAATTTTATCCATTTTTTAATTTCTACAAAATTATTTTAATTAAATATTCATGCCATTTTCCAAACAATGCCTATTTAGATTTTATAAAAAATGAGAAAGGAATATTTATTTTAACATGTACAACATGAAGAATATTTTATTCCATCAGGACCATTATTTTACTTGAATATTTTTTATATGTTTTCAAGGTTATTTTAAAATAAAATTATTTTCAAAATGATTTATATTTTAATTTTTTTTTCAAATTTTAAAGGATATCTTTTTCAAGAAATGTTTTAAATAATTTTTAAATATTCTTTTATAAGTTTTCAAGGTTATTTTCAAAGGAAAAATTTTAAAAATGTTTTATGTTTTAAAAAGTGGAAATGATATTTCCTTAATAATTATTTTAAATGATTTTAAAGATTATTTATAAGTTTTTGGGGTTATTTTCAGTGAAAATAAATTTCAAAATGTATTATAAATTTTTATTTTTAAAAATTGATTTTCAAAAAAAAGTTATTTTCCTTAAAAAATGTTCCAAGTGATCTTTAAAAATCATTCTTTATATAAGATGACATCATTTGATGTAACTTATTCTTTGTTGGGGATATTAATAAAGGATACCATTTTTATTATTTCTCTTAATGGTTTATCTTGACAGTATGTTTGTGAAACTTATTTCTATTCTATTGGTTATACCATGATAAAATTATTATAAAACCTTCTTATTTTTTCACTAATTATACTATGATGAAATGAAGAAAGATTATGAAACCTATATCTTTTACACTATTTATGATATAATGAAATGTTTATGAAATATATTTTATTTCATGGGTTATGATATGATGAATGTTTTATGATATTGTGCCACACATATGTAAAATTTTCATTATCTGGTGGGTGAGACCTATATCTCCCTCCAATGAATTGAGTAAATATAGATAAATCATGAGTAAATATGTTATAAATGAACCTAATTACATATTCAAAATTTTATACATGAACCTGATTACATGTTCACAATGTTATACATAAACCTGATTACATGTTCACAATGTTGTCCATGAATCTGGTTACATGTTCACAATGTTATGCATGAACCTGATTACATGTTCATAATGTTATGCGTCAACCTAATTACATGTTCACAATTTTATGTGTGAAACTGATTACATGTTCACAATATTATGAATGGTCCTATCTTTCATGTCCATAATGTTATGAGTGGAACAGGTTTCATATCCATAAGTTTATGTGAGGGATTGATTCCATGTTCATAACTTAATGAGTGAACCTTTATCTATTTATACATGTTAAAAATGTTATAATAATTTTTTATGCCAAAAATATATTCCTTATTCTAATATTATGCTCTTATGGATCTTGTTATTTGGTTATATTATGATCATATCTTATGAATTTCAAATCTTTATGACATTACTCATGATTATGGTCTTTGATATGCAAGCTATGGTTTTCAAATGTTATTCTCATGTTCACATACCCTTGTTTTCATGTTATTCTTACGTATCTATCTTGTTTACCCTTAATGAGAATATGATTTCACTCTTCCTTATGTTTCCTTTACCTAGGTTATAAAAAAATGTATTATGTATGATATGTCTAAGAAGGGTGATAGTTACGAAGAACACAGTGGGAGATGATGTAGTTTACCTATAAACCAGTTGTTTGTGTTTCCATGTTTCCAAAGGCACTATACCTTTATAATAATATGGTGATTTTTTATGAAATATAATAAAATTTCATAAAAAATGATGTAATATATTTGCATGATAAGTCTGGTTCACTATATTTGGTATCATAGGAAAGGTTTAGTTAGCCTTTAGAAACTAGGATGAGAAAACTTTAGTGAGATCCCTAGGGATAGAGTGAGTGGTTTCTAAGTAATTACATCCCTATCCAGATATTACAAGTGGATGTGGTTCCAGCATAGAGGTACCTAGGGGTAATAACTCTGAAAATGGTGCATTGATCTGGACTTTATCGTCGCCTGGTGAATGAAAACAAGTCTTTATGTACACCTGGTTTGATACTCTATGGGGATATTATTTTGAAATTAACAAACTCTTTATAAACCCTAATAAAGGATTTAAATAGATAATAACTATTAATTAACTAGATTAAAACTAATGTGTTATAGATTGAAAAGAAGTTGTCATTATTTAAAAATACTATAAGTAAATTTTCATGATTATGTGATTCCCCACTATGATTATTGTTTCTTACACTATGAATTTTGGTTTTAGTTAATGGATAGAACCAGAAGGAATTTTGTTAATGCTGAGTGGGATAGATAATGCAATGATTTTTCTCATGATCATCCAAACTTTATGTGAGATTTAATGAAAAAACTCAATGATATAATAACACAACATTGTCAATCTATGAATCATTTTAGACTTCTAAAGAAACAAAGGAGGGAACAACTTTCTATTTATTCCTTTGTGAGGCAATGTACACCTTATTTCAGTGGGTATTTTGATCCACTAGTTCCTGAATAATGTATTAACACGACTAAAAATATGTTTTCCTTTCTCCAATATTTAGAACATAAAAAATTCAATAGGATAAAATTGAATATATGGATTGGGAGGAGTTCGTGAATTTATTTTTTAATAAGTACATTCCTCATATTCTTCACAAAAATATGGATAAGGAGTTCCTTGAGACAAATAAAAAGGATTATTAATCCATTGGTACATATGAGGAAAATTTTACAAGAATTATGAGGTATACTTTTAGTATTATCATTTAACCTAAAATTCAGTTTGATCTATTCTTCATTGTCTTAAAACAAATTCCCCGAAGGGAACTAACCATAAGATACATTTGTAGCTATAAATATATTTTTTAGTGTGATATCAAGGTGGAAATAAAGGTTATATTTATGAATAAATCTCATGGTTTTGATAATAATAGAAAACTATAATTAAAAATATATATAAAAACCATGGAAAGAAGAATATGAGATTTCCTTTATGCTCAAAGTGTGGGAAGAAACACGGAGGAAATTGACTTAATGGGACTAGTAAATTTTTTAAGTGTGGAAGGTAAGGTCATCGAGAAATTGATTGATGAATTAATGAGAATAATTTATATAATTATGTGAATAAATAGAAAGCTACACATAATGAACCACCCACACTCTAGTGTTTCAAAAGAAAGGAGTGTGAGAACTACGATAACTAGTGTCCCAAATATAATGTTTAATAATGATGATCGACTTTAGAAACCTATTAATCCAATAAAAAAGGGAAATATCATGTGATCACTATTTTTTATGAGGGGTGTGATAATAAAATGGTGAAAGATACATTTACTATCCACTATAGAATTGATAATGTCTTATCTGACTCTGGATCTTCCCATTCTTTCCTATCTGAAGAATTTTTTAAGGGTATCAAGATGCCACCCAAATTATTAGAGGTAAAATTAGCAGTTAAAACCCCTAATGATATGATGATCACATCTCAAGTCTTTGATTCATATATAGTTTACATTTTTTGTAATATGATTCTTGAAAAACTTATCATTATTATTATGGTTGAATTTGATGTTATCTTTGACATGGATTAGATTTATCTACATAAATCCCAAACCACTTTCTGAGGAAGGGAAGTTACATTTGATATTCCAAATAAACATATGATCGTCTATCAGTGTGATGACAAATATGAACTTCCAATGGATATCACACCCATTGTATGGATCTTAATTCCAATTCATAAGGGGTGTTTATCTCAAAGGGTTGGGGATAAACTTGACATCAATGATATTTCTATTGGGATGGAATTTGTTGATGTATTTTTGGAAGAGTTTCATACTCTTCCACCAAATCATGAAGTTGAGTTCTCAATATAACTCATACATATTGTCATAGAAATTTCAATGACTTAGTATAGAATGACCCCAATTGAGTTATAGGAATTAAAAATGAAACTCTAGGAGAACCTTGAAAAGGGATTCATTCAGCCAAGCTTGTCACCATAGGGTGCACCTATTATTTTTGTTAAAAAGAAATTTGGATCGATGAGACTCTGCATTGATTACCAGGAGATGAACAAGATCAAGATCAAGAACAAGTATCCTCTACCATATATTAATGACCTCTTTGATAAACTGTGTGGAGATCAATAATTTTCCAATATTGACATTCGTTCTGGATATCATAAATTGAGGGTCAAGGAGGATATACTCAAGACAAAATTTCATATAAGTTATAAACACTATGAATATATAGTTATGTCATTCAGTCTTACTAATTCCACCATTATCTTCACGGATTTAATGAATAGATTCTTTAGATATTACCTTGATCCGTTTTTTGGTATTTTTTATAGATGATATTTTTATCTATTAAAAGAGTAAATAAGAGAATAAAGATCACTGGATAATTGTACTAAAAACCATAAGGAAAGATAAACTATATTTGAAATTTAAAAAATGTGAATTTTGGTTTTAAAAGGTTTAATTTTTGGTTCATATAATCTCAAAAGAGGGTATATCAGTAGATACATCAAAGATGGAGGCTTTTTAATATTGGTCTAGACCAACCACATTGAATAAGATCCATAATTTTATTGGTTTATCTAGATATTATTGATGATTTATGTATAATTTCTCACGAATATCTAATCCAATCACCAAGTTAACTCGTAAGGGAACTAAGTTCCTCTAGAAAGATAAATATGATAAAATTTTAATGCAATTGAAGAGAATATTAGTCAGCACACCTATGCTTACATTACCCTATAGTGGAGAAGGGTTTGTAATCTATAGTGATACATCCAATGATGTATTGGGATGTTTTCTCAAGCAGAATGAAATGGTTATAACTTAAACCTCATGATAATTGAAGGATCATGAGAAAAATTACCCAATTCATGATTTAGAGTTAGCAATGGAAATTTTTTCATTAAAGATATAAAGGAATTATATTTATAAAGAAAATTATGATATATATTCTAATCCCAAAATTTTAAAGTATATATTCACATAGATGGAGTTGAATAAATGCCAGAGAAGATGGTTAGAGCTGATTAAAGATTATCCCTACTTAATACATTACCACCCTGGGAAAGAGAACAAGGTGGCTGATACCTTGAGTCAAGAGAATCATGTTATATTATCAATTACAAGGAAAAAATGATCCAATATTTCTAAATTTTATATGGATGAATCTAAAAAAAATTAATGAAGGGTAGGAAACTTATTTTCATAATTGAACATTCAACTATCTATTAATTTGAAGATTAAAGAGGCACATAATAAAGATGTTGAGATGCAAAATAAAGTTAGAAATGTTCTTGAGGTTAACCATGATCCTGATATATTTATAAGGTACATGTACTATTTATACATTCTATCGATAAAAGATTTCAAGGATTTTCTAGAGGAATCTCGTAGTTCTTCATTCTCCATTCATCCTGAAAGTATGAAGATGTATATAGATTTTAAAGAACACTTCTAGTGGGATGGAATAAAGAGTGATATTAGAGAGTTTGTATCTTGATGTTTTTTATTTTAGTAAATTAAGGCTAAGATACAAAAGTTTAAAAGGATGTTACATCCATTACCTATACCAAAATTGAGATGGGAAAACATCACCATGTATTTTGTTGTTAGACTCCCAAAAATTTCTAAATGGAATGGTGTTATATGGGATATAGTCGATCACCTTAAAAAGTCAACACACTTCATCACTATGAAAGAATATTTCTGTCTCGATCATCTTTCCAAGATATACATTAATAAAGTGGTAAGGTTACATGGAGTACCACATTCAATTATTTTTTATCAGGATCTAAGGTTTACCTCAAAGTTCTATTGAATTATTTAGAAAGATCTTGATATAGATTTGAGTTTCAATATTCTATATCATCCTCAAACAAATGGCCAGTCTGAGAGAAAAATTAAAACCCTACAGGCTGTGTCGATATATTTTTCATTAGACTTCAAAGGTGGTTGGTATCAATACTTTCCTCTAGTTGAGTTTTATTACAACAATATCTATCACTCAATAATTTAGATGTATCCTTATAAATCCCTCTATGGAAAGAAATGTAGATCTCTAATGTATTAGAATAGAGTTAGAGAAATAAATCTATTGGGACCTAAGATAGCTGAAGAAATGGTAGATAAGGTTAAATATACTCAACAAAACATAAAGGAATCTTAGAGTTGGTGGAATAGTTTTGCTAACAATAATAATTTTGATCTAGAACATGAAGTTTGTGATAAGGTGTTTATTAGAATTTCCCCATGGAAGAAGGTTATGAGATTCAGGAATAAATGGAAACTAAGCCCTAAGTATATTAGTCCCTTTGAAATTACTAATTTTATCTGGATGATAGCCTATCATTTGTTGCTTCCACCAAAACTATATCAAGCCCATAATTTTTTCTATATATCTCTCATAAAAAATTACATACCTAAACCTCCACATGTAAAGAACTTAGAGGCCACACTACTGGTGAAATATCTTTCTTAAAAGGAACAACTGACAAAGATTCTGGATCATATAGAGAAAGTTCTATGAAATAAGGCCATTCACCTATTCAATGTTTTGTAGAGAAAACACTAGTTTGAGGAAGGTACATTGGAAGCTAATGAAATTATGAGGCATAATATTCCTCTTTTTTCTTGTATCAGAGTGACAGATTTCATGGGAGAGATTCATTTTAAGGGGGTAGAATTTTACACCCCATGATTTTTTTGAAATAGTTTTTTAAATAAATTTAATCTTTTTGATATTTTTCATTGCATGAAACTCCAGTTTTATCTCGTGTTACACACAACACTGAGTTTATCTTGTGTTACATGCAACATTGTGTTTAAATGAAACATGTAATACTATTCAAATATCATTATTTAAAATGATAGTTATCTCCTAGCCATTAGAATAATAGGTATGAATAGTATTTAATAAATTATGAAAATATATGGTTTGCACATGTATAAAAATTAATTCTCTGATTACCAATTTATTAGAAATAAAAACAAAAACAATTTGAAAAAATGAAATATATTTATGAAAAACTTTTTTTATGCACACAAATGTGTTTACATAAATAAATTTAAAAAATAAATTCTAGTAAATGATTTTAATTAAATTTATATATTATATATTATATATTCAATCAAATATTTTAACATTGATATTTCTGGTTTTCTAGATGATAGATAAGAAAAAAATCCAATTTTATGCTCCAAAATTGTTTTTTTCTAAAAAGTATTTTTGTTGCCTTTTTGAAAACGTATTTAAATTTTTTTTGACACTTTCATAAAATTAACTTGAAAAAATAAAGCTTTTTTTAAACTACCATGTCAAAATTATATTAGGGTGAATTGTTTTTAATTTTTTGAAAATATTAATTTTTTGATGAATAGTGAAAAATACTGAATTTTAATTAAAAACTGGAATTTTGTTTAAATTATTTATAATGGTTTTAATTTAAAATTAGTTCAGTTATATATCTATAAATTCATTTTTTGACATTTGAATCATTTTTATATTGATTTTTTATATAAAAACACTGTAAACTTTTGAACATTTCTCTTTGAAAACCTTCTTTCTCATCGCATCTACGGGATTAATATTAAATTAAAATTTTGAAATTTTATGAATTTAATTCCTAAAAATGGATTCTATATTAGGAATAAAAATAATTTATATTATCTAATAATTTCAAATTATTTTTTTACCATAATGAATAGTAAAAACAATAAAAATTATTTACCGCGGTTAAGGTAAAAATGGGTTTACCAGTGGTTAAAAAAAGATAAGGGTTAAAATAACCTATTTTTTTTTATAAAATATATTTTATGGAAATATATAGACCCAAAAATATCTAGGTATCTAGAATAATCCATTTTTGAGCCTTGTGACATGATAAAAATGTGGGTACAACTTTTTTATTTTCAAATAAATACAAGTGTGTCACTCACATCACGTATAAAAGGCCACCCCCTCTCCTATATTATTCACACCATCAAACCATTTTGGTTAGTAAAATACCTAAAAAAATCACCTCCCAAAATTCATACTCTCATCCTATAAGCCTTATTTTATTCATAATTACAACTTTATAAGTATTTTGGTGAAACCTAAGAAGGTTACCCGAGGAATAGGTAACATTCTTCATTGAGCATTTTTGTTTTATTTCTTCATCCACCTCATTAAATTTTTATAAAAACATTATTATATAATAAAATTAATATATTCCATATACTAATATGTTTTTATGTTAGTTTAATGGACTAAAACCATCTCCTCTTTCATCAAATGGGTTACAAAATCATTCTTTCTGTTTACGGCGGACTACTGCCTCATGAATCGATGTTATCAATTTTTTCCATTACCACCTCTCATAAATGGTTATAATGATGGATTAAATTTTAATATATTATATTTATGATATTATTATACATTTTTAATTATTATATCACACATAACTTTATAATTTCCATTTTGTGGGAATACAATGACGCCGCTCAGGAGTATGACATACTACCACCTCGCGAAGCAAAGTGATTTGATCATCCATTAAATGAAAGGTAATAAGGATGGGGTTAATGAAAATATTTAATATATATGATATAAAAATTATTATTTAATGGTAATATATTAATTTCATTTCTTTCTTTTAATCTATTGAGAAAATGGAAACATAGTTCATGCGTACGTATGACCTACAATCTCGTTGAATGATGTATTTCATTTTCTATCTATAACTTTTTTGGATTACTATAAATTAATATACAATGAATATATATTATATTTATATCATTATTATAATTATTTATATTATGGAACCTTGATCAAATTAATAGGTACAAAAAAAAACAAATCAAAACATACATGATAAAAAAAGTTGTTATTGCACGAAACATGACTTTAACATGAAATTGTTAATAAACAGATAATAGAAGGTCATAATAATATTATATATGGTATGATATTATGATTATATAATATATTTATAATAAAATTATAGTTATTATACAATATTTTCAAACATGTATGAAGGAATTTGAGAGTTAAAGTAAGTGATTTCTAGTCCCTCTTTTATTTCTATGCGACATATGGAAATTCACCACTCATTTCTTTTGTGTGGTGCATATACTTCCCCTTTGACATGTTATATTATGAATATCTTTATTTTAATGATATTTAGTGTTTCATTTTATGTTATTATTTATTTATTCTTACAATTCAAAATATTACTGAAGTAGTGAGGGTTTTTTTGTCTCAATTTGCCTTCCTTGAGACATATGTTATGCTATACACCTATCTCCTTTTATGAGGTATATATAAAGACCCTTTGATATAATTTCATGAATTTATTTATTATAATTATATTTCAAGTTTAATTTAATGTTATTATTTCATGTGGATTACGATTCAATATCACCAAAGTGGTAATGATTTTACGTTACAATCTCATTGTTTATCAGGATTGTTTATGATTATGTTTCCAATGATAAAATATTATTATAAATTTATCAATAAACTCATGAATTTTATTATAATTTGGTTATGTCATGAGAAAACATTTCTTCCCTTCATTTACCTATCTTTATGTGCTCAAGAGTTCAAAATTAAGTTTTTAATAAAAATATTCTTTATTTCTCTCTTCGATCGAAAACCCTTTTTCTTACAAAACCATATTTTCTAAAAATGTTCTCAACAATGTTTTTAAAATTACTAAAATGATTTATTAATTACATTTTTACCCATATTTTAATTTTTACTAAATTATTTGAAATAATATTCATGTCATTTTACAAATAATGTGTGTTTGGATTTCACCAAAAATGTGAAAGGATTTTTTATTTTAATGTGTACATCATGAACGATATTTTCCTCCATCATGAAAATTAATTTTTTAAGATAACTTTATAAATTTTCAAGGTTATTTTTAAATAAAATGGTTTTCTAAATATTTTATGTTTTAAAAAGTTTTTTCAAAGTGGAAAGTATATTTTAATCAAGAAATGTTTTAATTGATTTTTAAATATTCCTTTCTAAGTTTTCAAGTTTATTTTTAAACTTTTGGATTTTTAAAATGGTTTATGTTTTAAGAAGTGGAAATTATAATTTTTTAAGAAATGTTTTCAATATTTTTAAAATCTTCCATTATAAGTTTTCATGGTTTTTTCAATGAATTATTTTTCAAAATTTTTTTATAAATTTTTAGTTTTGAAAAGTTATTTCAAATAAAATTTATTTTTCTCATGAAAATTTCAAAGTGATATTTCAAAATAATTCTTATATAAGATGAAAAACATTAATGTAACTTATTAATTGATATGGATATAAACCAAGGATATCATTATTGTTATTTCTCTGAATTTTTTATAATGAAAATATGTATTTGAAAACCATTTCTCTTCCATGGGTTATACCATGATAAAATTCTTATAAAGCCTTATTTTTTCCACATATTATGTTATGATGAATTAAGGAAATGATTACTAAACCTTTCTATTTTCCATAGGTTATGATATAATGAAATTTTTATGAAACCCATTTCATTTCATGGGTTATGATATGATGACTTTTTATGATCTTGTGGAACACATACATATGATTTTCATTATGTGATGTTTGAGAACTATATCTACCTTTAATGTATTGTGTAAAGTTTTTTTTCAATGATGTTGATTTGGTCAAAAGACCAAAGCACTAGAATATATAAAGATAAAAAGTTTACAAGAGTTTGAAGGAGGGGATTTTATTACAAAATTTTTGATTTAAAGGGATGAACTCATATAGAAGGTTCTCCATGCATGTGTTATTTATATATAAACCCTTATTGGAAAGACCATATGCTACCTTGTTTAACTCTCTATAGGTATGAGTGATAATATTATTATGTTCTGATAGGTGTCTAAGGAAGATTCTCCATTTAGAAGTGAGGGTCCACTCAAGGGGAATCATTCCATGTCTAAGTGCCTGGAAAATGGTAGTTGAATCACTTTCAATCCAGACATTGTTCCATCCTCTTTGTCTTATCAAATCAACTACATTGATGACACTGTACATTTCTACTTCAAGGGAGGAGGCATGACCACACAAACCAAAGAAACATCCAAGAATGTCCATATTGTGTAAATATGGATAAATTATGAGTAAATATGTTATTCATGAACCTGATTACATGCTCACAATGTTATGTGTGAACCTAATTACCTGTTAAAATTTTATGCATGAACCTGATTACATGTTCAAAATATTATGTGTGAACCTAATTACATGTTCAAAATGTTATGTTTGAACATGATTACATGTTCAAGGTTTTATGTGTGGATATGTATTTCATATCCATAATGTTATGTGTGGACCTATTTGCATGTCCCTAAATTCATGCGAGAGCATTCTTTCATTTCCATAACTTAATGAGTGAACATGTCTCTATTTATACATGTTCACAATGTTATAAGTTGATGTGTATGACACAAAATTATGTCTTATTCCAATATTATGATCCTATGGCTCATGTTATTTGATTACCTTATGATTCATGTCTTATGAACTACCAATATTTATTCCATGACTCAAGATTATGATCTTTGATATGCAGGGTGTGGTTTTAAAATGTTATTCTCATGTTCAAATACAATTATGTTCATGTTATTCTTACACATCTCCCTTTTTTACCCTTAATGAGCATCTAAGCTCATCCTTTATTATGTTTCCTTTCCCCAGGTTATAAAGAAGTTTATTACATATGATATTTCTAATATGGGTTCTATTTATGAATAATTTAGTGGGAAATGATGTATTTTACCTATGAACTAGTTTTTTTTGTTTTTAAGTTTCCAAAGGTACTATACCTTTATGATCCTAAGGTATGTGTGTTTGTTTAATATGATAAATGTTCATAAAAAATTATGTAATATATATGTATGATAATCCTGGTTCACTATAATAGGAGTTTTAGTCTAAGGATATGCCCCTTTATGAGTTTCTTATTGATAATAAAAGGTGATTTGTGCATTCATGTGTTAACAACCAACATAATCTAAGGATGTATTCATCCAACTTAGAGGTGAACCTCATTAACATACCCTAGAATCCCTTTTTCTTTTTATTTTTCTCTTATACTACATGCATGTTAATTAAAGGTATGTCAAGAGAGACATAGTTCAATTCACTAAATAGGTGTAGAGGTAAATAAGGGAAAAGATTTTTAATGAAAAAATTCATCAATATAGATTCACCCCACCTCAGTGTTTACTATATCCCAAGTGATCCCAACAACATGCACAAAAGTAACAAAAATAAACTGCCAGTCTTGAACTAAGGAACCACTCAACACATCCACAACACCACAACCTTTATCCCATGAACCAACTTCACTTCTATCTCTATTTGATTCCTGATTTTGAACCCTTAACCTTACATATTCCATGAACCATAAAGTCTGCGCACATCTAGGAAGTCCCCTACAAGGTATGAATATGAACTTCATAGGTCAACACCAATAGTTTCTATAGGTGATATCCATATGTATAAAATTGTATAAAAATCTAAATAATAAGAAGCAATTATACCATTAAACCTACTTTATTCATGTTATACAAGCCAAGAATGATCATTTACCTACCTCATACAGTGTCAGAGTGGGATGATGCGTCAACGATCTATCATATCAGAAGTTTCATCAGCTTTTCGAGCAATTCCATGTCTCCCAACATCACATTCTAACCCATAACTGGATAACTATCCTAAATTAACCATGATTCCCCAACAATACATCCATAAACTATAACACAAGTCTTATAGTCATCTGAGAACTTCATCAACCACTAGCTAAACAACCTAATGAAACCCAAGGCATGGTGTCACCCATCCTTTACCAATCCTAGGTAATTTTCCTAACATATATGATATATAAATCAAAGATCATGCTTCTAACTGGTGGTATAAAACACCACCAAGAACACATAGCCATCCATAGTATATCCTTCATCTACAAAAATGGTCAACACCATCACCCCTAAAAAAATCAATCTATAGAGGATACAAACAACAAAAAGTGGTAAAAACCACCACATGGTTCTTATCCTATATGTACATGATTACAATAGCCTCATCCGTATGATGAGAAGAAATTTACAATAAATAATGATAACAACTCATCAAACCTCCATCACCACCTATGAAAATGGTCAATAATATCCACATCACACTAACAAACCGCATTTTCCCATTCCCAGTGGTCAAGTCCACCCACAATCACATGAGTTACACCCATTATATTATCATAGATCCAAATAAATGACCATATCCTAAGAATATTTATCTGTAACACACGACATCATGCCTATTAAACCCTCAAACCACACTACCAAGTAAGCCAAACCTTATCAACTCACACCCATCATTCTTTATATGAGACTATCCTTATGTATATATTATGAATAATGGAATCTAAATTTTGTTTAATTACTATTTTCTCATACATCCCTACACTCACCTATTTATCACATAACTCGTATCACCTGTATAGAATAGGAAATAGTTAGCCACCACTTACTTGGTGTTAGAAGGACTCCAATCATTGAGAATCCCAGGCCAATATGACACTATTCAGAAGAAATTATATAATCTATGGCTACTCCCTACAATGATTAACATGAAGAATAGAAACAATTGATGAATATATCACACGAGTAAAGAAAGAACTATAGTGGGGGAGGGTATAGTTAGGTAATACCCAATTTATTACTAGCCAAAATGGCTAAAACCTATTTTATTATTCAATTTATCCAATTAATAAATTATTATTATTAAAAAAACTAGACATAGCCCATTCCACTCATTTTTTATGAATTATGGATTAACCCTTATGAATCATCTAAAAAACCTTATCTATCATCTAGATCAACCCATACACATCATATTCCTTATTGTTTTCTTACCCTTACATTTTTAAGTAACCCTTACATATCAACCCTTATATATCAATCCCTGAGTATCAACCCTTACGTATTGCAGAGTTACCCTTGCACATCACTGAGTAACCATTGTGTATTAATAGGTTACCTGAATTTAACCTTTATATATCTCATGTTAACCCTTATGTATCATAAAATTAACTATTACATATCTTATTGAAACCATTATGCATCATAGGGTTAACCCTTACGTATAACAATGAAACTCAATACGTTCCAAATTCTCAATATGTGACTCTAAGTGACCCTTATATATCACAAATTTTACCCTTATAGAGGTGAAATTTAACTATTTTAATGGATGACTTGTGTACCCTTACACATGAGAACCCATACGCATAAAGACTTAGCCATTTTTCTCCAACCTAGAATGTACAACCACAAAAATTTCTAGATTCAAACAAACATTGTTCAAACACCACAAGAATTTCATTTTAATATCATCAAATTATAATTATACACCAAGAACTACAACCAACCTAACAATTAACCTATAACCTTTATCCCAACCTTCATGGCGTGGTTCCCCTTGGCCACGACATGATCCTCAATCAACCCTAATCCCATGCTATATACAAAATACAATTCTCAACCTATATCGACATCATAAAAACCTTGAGAGGGTTTGGATACACATGATCAATATAAGATGTAATATGAATTCCCACTCTTGAATACATAATCTATTACAACCTCCCCACCACACGATTGCTCTTCCCCAAGCTATCTTGGCCACACACTAACAAATCATTATTGAAACCCAAGAGTCCCACTCTCTATATTATCAAAAAATTGAGATCATTCCAAACATGTCTATCTAATATAAAATATCCTAGATTAACAAATAAAATAGACCGATTACTTACATGGGGACTCAATACCATATAAATCACATACCCAATCAGATGACAATGAAACTACCCAAAATGATGTTAGTATCATACTTATCCATTATCCAAAACTAGACACTTTTAATCATTATAAAATATCATAATATTTAATACTAATAATATCTATAATCCTAAATTATACATAATTACCATAAATTAAACATCATATTTTCATTCAACTTATCATATATGCACATCTTTCACTAGTACTCGTCATGAAAAAACAACATAAACAAAGTATGACACTGATTTTCGATGGATATCTAAATTTCTCTAAACTTGTTAGCTTAGTCACATATAGCTAAACTAAAGCTCAAATAATTCATACTTTCCATCCCTATGATGTCACACTAGTTATAAGACACTACCCCCACTATTAGGAATCTCATCTACTACATCAACCCATGCATGTAATTGAATATCATCTACCAGCTCTTAGAAATAATCTTGGTCCTAATTCTGAAGCCTAAGTCTAACCTGATCCACAAACCCCAACTAACTACAAGGTTATCCAAAAAACAAACTATAGATACCATACAATTTCATGGATTACATTCCTTAGATGATCAATCATACTAGTCTTGAACATTCCATGTTTTATCAAACTAGAAACACCACATAGACAAGACACTATATGGCGGAATAATCGAACCTCTACTTTAAGTTCTCGATCGAGACTCCTAATATCTCTAATTTTGGCTACCCAGAGCTTCAATATCTATATTGTATAACATCACTATCTATATTATTATACTCTCATCTTCTTGGTTCTACTTTTATATTAACTCTTATTTCACCACCCTAAAAATGAGGTAAACCTGAAGATATTTACCTACACCTAGATATAATGTGATAACTATCCTTGAATCATATCAAATAAGTGATATTATCTCTTTCCAGCATTAAAAAACCATAGAAAATCCATGAACCTATTGACATAGTCCATGACCAAGGTATCTACCTACATAAGGTGAATAAACTCCTAATCATTATCCAACCTCAATGTCTTAGGGAAGAAGTTCATGAAGAATACCACCACTAAATATTTCCAAGTTATCCTCTTATCTAATATAATTTTGGTAGTCCCCTAAGAATATATGTAGCCTAATTCACCCTCTACCTCGGTGGTGTCTCAATCTAATCAAAGATCATCTTTACTAAATCAATTCAGAACACTATTTCCTAGGGTCCACTCTCTCTATGGAACAAAGTTGGATGTCATTATTGGAACTCCCATGCCAGGTATTCCCTAGATGGATCAGATCCTTGATCTTCCTGATCAATGATATGGATAACTCACACTAAATCCACACTAAACTTCTCATTCAACCACTTCGCCAACATCACTAGCTATTGTGGATGACCTACCTACCTTGGAAACTATGTATATGGATCATTCTCACCTCTATGCTTGGGGACCTCATCTGATACACACCTTAATGACACTCTATTTATTCCCTTATAGCACTACCATAAATTCCAACTTTGTGTAATCTCATTGAGAACCATATAATATACTCAATATAGACATATTGGTCTAGATATCATAAATAAGGAAAGTTGCAACATGCAGTGTGGCCAACTAGCCTTTACACATCCCTCTAAAGTCTCATACCATCCAACGTCACAAAAAAACCTATCCATGTAAATTTTAGGTACCACACACCCCATACACACATAATATCCATATACTTAATCACACCAATAATCACACCCATACTCTCATTGAGTAGAATTTCACTAAGAAGATATTTAAGAAAACTCTATATAATTTACTGCTGACACTTTAAACAACCAAACCCCATTCCATTCAAGAACCAAAATGGAAATCAAATGTAGGAAAAAAAT
The DNA here is from genome assembly GCA_963277665.1 of Viscum album. NCBI lineage: Eukaryota > Viridiplantae > Streptophyta > Magnoliopsida > Santalales > Viscaceae > Viscum > Viscum album. The sequence goes on from OY728156.1 coordinate 1,670,225,135, forward strand.
TCATGTGATCCCTAATTATATAAAATGATTCATTAGTATCACCTATTTTATCATTGTATTAAGAATATAAAATAGTTAGTAACATTAAATACCAATTTATCAAAATAAAATAACTCAACCATAACCAAAAAAACCAAAACAATAATACTAATTTCCTTCATAACTTTGAATTTAATATATACTTGTGATATCCAAGAAAAAAACAAGAAATATACCCCAAGTTTTGACACTTACTCAAACCTTTATCCACCATATCCCAAATAAAAAAATGAAACCTATCAATATCATTTTATCTTAACCTACTATGATACCACTTTATAACATCTCGACCCAAATTATTCTACAATAACCATATCAAAGTGATACTAAAACTCAGGAGTTCTTCATCGTATGTTATAGGATGACAACTATAAGTGAGAGTCTAAGGGGTGATAATGGGGAGAATATACCCTATAAAGTTAAATAATAAAAATAACAAAAAATAGTGAAAGAAACACTAATTAACATGAAACAATAAGACAAATCATACATATGATAAGAAAATATTACATCTACAATATTATTCCTATTATAAAAAAATCAAATAGATCACCAATATGCTGATCACATATGTACTTGTGAAAAGGTAAACAAAATAAACCATGAGTCTAGAACCGATGAACCACCCAAACCATCCAAAAATTTAGAATGTTCACCCCATGCACTACCTGCACTTCCATATCCACTAGAATTATAATAAAAATCCTTTACCCATACATATTCCATGAAATATGAAGTTTAAACATGTCCTATAGGAATCATGTACAACATGAGTATGAACTCAGTAGGATACCACCAATGGTGTACCTAGATAATATCCATATATATACAAGTGTATAAAAAGTGAAATAATGGAAACCAATCAAACCACTCAACGCACCCACTGATTCTAGATCATTAATGAGTAAACCTTTACCTACCTCATCCAGTTGTAGAGTTGAATGATTTATCCAAATTCTATCATAATATATGTTACCTTAGTTTTTATACCAATTTCATTCTTCACAACATCACATGCCAATCCATAACTAGATAACCATTCCAAGAAAAAAATGACACTCCAACAACATATTCACAAACCATATCAAAATTATCATGGTTTATTAACCCTTTACCAATAATTGGACCAACTTCCTAAAGAAACCCAAGGCACAATGTCGCATACATTTTACTAATCCTAGATCATTGGACCCAAAATATCTCACATATACGAAAATCATCACACTATCATCTGATAGTTTGAATCACTGCTAAGAACCCATGGATATCTATGACATATCCCACCTCTATAATGATTTTAAACACCATCACCCCTAATCCAATCAATCTATGGGGGATAATTTCAACAACCAATGGTAAAAACCACGTCATGGGCCCTGTTTTATGTGAACATGAGCTCACAAACCACACACCCATGGTGAGCAGCAATCAGCAAAAAACTACAACCAAAAATTGGAAAACCTTCATCACTACATATGAAAATGGTAAAATAAAATCCATGTCACACCAGTAAACTATGTCACCCCATTTATAGTTATCAACATCACCTATATTAACAAAAGTTACACCCATCACATTCCCATAAAACCACATCAATCATTAAATACTAAGAAACTTTATCCATAACACATGACATCATGCCCATAAAACCCTCAAACCACACCACAAATAAATCCAAACCCTATCAAGACATAACAATTATTTTCTATATGAGACTACCCCCATGTATCTTTTATTAACATTAGAAACTGCAAGTGATTCCATTACCGATCTCTCACACAACCCTGCCCTCACCCATTTATCACATGACGTATAAAACATGTATAACATATGAAATAACTAAGAACCGCATATCTAGAGATAGGACTCCACTCATTGAAAATAATTTGCTGGTCTAGCTTTGATAAGAAGAAATTCGGTAATATATGGTTACTCCTTATAATAAATGGCATGAATAATTGATAATAATTGATGATGATTTCTCAAGATGAAAGAAATAATGCGGAAGAGAGAGAGGGTGGAGAGATAGGGAATTCCCACTATACTATTGGTAGAAATTCCTAATCCATATTTTAATATTTAATTTATTTAATTAATGAATTATTATTTAAAAAAAGGACATAACACATCCAAGTCAATTACTTGAAAAATCTAATCAACCCTTTCACAACATCTAGACTAGCCCTTATGTGTCATCCAGATCAACCCTTATACGTTATCCAGAACAACCCATACACATAATGTAGATAAAAGCTTACACATCAAATAATTAAACATTTTTATGACCCTTATGTTTTGGAGTAACCCTTACATATCAACCTGAATATATTAAACCTTATGTATCAACCCTTACACATCATAAAGGTTACTCTCATGTATCACAATGTAATCTTTTTATATCACATGGTAGCCCAAAGTTAAAATTGACATATTTTATGGTGAAACCTATATACCATGAAGTTATCCCTTACATATCATGGGGTAACCCTTACACATAATAGGTTTAACCCTTTGATGTCATAGTTCAACTCAATACTTTTCAAAATTCTTAGTTCATGGATCTGAGTGACTCTTACATATCATAGAGTTCACAACCATGTATGAGTAATTTACTAATTTTTTTATATGTGTTTTATACCCTTACAGATGAGAACCCTTACACATAAGGACTTAATAATTTTTTCAACCCAATTTTCACAGAACTAATCAATTCAAGATTCACCCAATCCTTCTCAAAATACCCATAGAATTCATTTTAATATTAGAATATTTCAATCATATTTTAGGATCTACACACCTTTATCCTTCATCCCAGCCTTCATGTTGTGGTACCCCTTGGGTATAGCATGATCCTCAATCATCCCTAAGCTTGATAAAACTCCCAAACTCGATTCTTGTACTAAAATTACACTACTTAAACCTTAATTGGTTTCAAATACATGTGGTCAATATACAATCCGACTTGAATTTCCATGTCACGACCTGTTCCCCAGGGCCCGTGCCGTGACTATCTCAAGCCCGCCTTCCATAGGCCAGGTGCTGGCGACTAGCACCAAAGGCATAATTCCCTAAAACTTGGAAGGCATTGCCTTTATAACCTATAACACACACACAATCAAGCAAACCGCTGGAAAAAACTCCAAGTAAACTGTATAACAAAATAGTGTTGAAAGTAAAAGGGGACAGAATACAAGCCCAACTAGAAAGTACAAGTACAACGGAAATGCAATACAACTAAAGAAAAAGGAAAGACAACTACTGGATCGTCCTCCGAGGTTCCTACCTGAAGGGTAGGTAGAGATCATCTCCTCAGCACTCCACGTCTATCCGTCTCCTTCGTGTACCGACAAGCTATATGGTCCACCTCTGGGTACCGTCCAGTCTTGGTACTCTCAGCCTCAGTCAGCGCTGTCCACCGTTTTCATCCAACACAACAAGGTGCGGGCATAGCCCGCGCAGGGGTGAGTATAAAGATACTCAGTAGGGACCCTGAGACCCTCAAGGTCTCACAAAATCCATCAAGGATAAACCAAAAAATATGAAATCAACAGATAACCCTACTTAGATATATGCCCATACATATACCTAAGTTATTAAGTAATCCATATCAATCATGAGAAAAACAATAAAGTACTAACTCAGCTCAACTAGTATTTTATTTTAGGGGTAGTATCAAGTAACACCCCCAGTCAAATTATAAAAACATAGGATGCTAGAGAACTCCTGCTCAATCGATTACAGTGGGCCTGCCACGACACTAAGCATGCTTCCCACTAACCTTGGACTACTGAGGTACTCCTCCTTTCGAGTATCATGGGTCTTCTGTGTCAAACAGAGGTGCTCCCCACCGTGGGTTTGCCGCGTCACCAAGCACGCTCCCCGTCGTAGCCTGCTGAGGTACTCCTCCTATCGATTATCCTGGGTATGCCATGTCACCAAGCACACTCCTCCACCTTGGGTCTGTCGTGACACCAAGGCGCACCCCAATGGGCTAGTAGAGTCACTCTAAGTCAAACGGTCAACATTCGTCAGGTCTCAGCCAGCTACTAGGTCTCTGCACTACGCTCTCTCATCTTTGGGAGGATCCGCTCAAAAAACTACTAGTCGATACTCCATCTTTCACTATGACCCACTAAAAAGTATCTCAAAGGTCCTCCACGTCATAGGGGTCTCAACGCAAAAGACGACACGTCAAACAGATGCCTGGTCTGTGATTTATAAGACTTTTAGTCCCCGGGGCCCCGTTGGATTCGTGCACGATCCAACCTGACCGTATCTCAACTATACCCCAAACTCCAGTGGGGTATACTCAAAGGTACTTTAATGCTATAAGATTACTAGTGCCGCTGATGGTTTGTCAAATGGACGTCCGTGGCCGAAGATATGGCCAAAAGAAAGTATAGGGTCGTAGTGGGCTCGGGTCCGGTCTAACCCGGTCAGACTGACCAGGCTCGACCCAGTCTGGGCCGAACCAGTTCGGGTCAACCGGTCCTGACCCGTTGGGTCAGGCCCGGTGCATTGGACGGGCCAGCCCGTTGGGTGTGCCCCGGCCCGATGGGCCCCGCCCAGTAGGCTGCAAGTGGCTGCGAAGGGCCGATAGGGCGCGGACCGTCCGCGAGGGCGTGGAACAGCCGCAGGTCGGCGTGAGGGCGGTTCAGCCTGGAGGGTGCCGCGTGGGTGGCTCAGCCTGGAGGGCGCCGTGAGGGCAGCTTAGCTTGGGGCGCGGGCCAGTTCGGCCAGGGCACCACGAGGGCGCAGGTCGGTTCGGCCGGGGCCCCGCGAGGGCGCGTACCGGTTCAGCCGGGATGCTGCGAGGGCATGGGCCGGTTCGGCTGGGGTGCCACGAGGGCCTGTGCTAGTTCGGCAGGGGAGCTGCAAGGAGCCGGTGGGCTGGCGCGGCCGGGGCATCTCGGAAGGCCGGCGGGCTGGCACGACCGGGGCGACTCGGGATGCCGGATGGCTGGCATGGCCGGGGCAGCTTGGGAGGCCGGCGGGTGGGCACGGCCAGGGCGGCTCAGGAGGCCGGCAGGATGGAACGGCTGGGTCGGCACGGGAGGCCGGCGGGCGGCGCGAGATTGCGGACGACGCGATCGGTGGGTGGCACGTTTCGGCCCGGGGTGGCAGAGCTGGTTCGATTGGGGCGCTAGAGCGTCGTGGGGGCAGCACGCGTCGCGGAGGCCACAGGTGGTGCGGTCGTTGCCTTCATTTCCTTCGACGCCATTGTCACCTTCCTCTATTTCGAAGAACCCCACAAAGAAGAATGGCGGGGGGTCAGGCCATGTTTATTTGCCCCGTAATCTCTGCGTTTAGAGTGGTAGCAAGCGGTTCATCATGAACAAAAACAGAGAACAAGCATGGAAGATATTTTAAAACATCAATTCCCATAATCCCTTGATAATTTCTATTCCCAACCCCGCAAAGGAAAAATAGGGGAGAACATGGGAAGTGTAATCAAATAATTAATAAACCCCTACAACTCCACGTAACAATTTATTCTCAACCCGCAAGGAAAACTTCCACGGATCAACTTGATAATAATTTGATCCGCGTTCTTTATTTTTAGAAGGAAAGAATCAAGGGGATAAAATCATACTTAATTAAAAACCCTACCTTGTTCGATGTTGGTTGACGTTGGTGCGAGAGGGCAGACGTCGATTCGTTGTACATGAACACATCCTACATCGAAGGAAGTTCTGAGGAAGAAGTTTGAAGTCATCGACGTTCTTCGTGGAGGAAGCATTCTTCGTGGAGGAAGCATTCTTCGTTGGAGAAGCTTTCTCCCAAGAGCTCCTCCTCTCCCCAAATCCACCAAATAAAAGATATATCCAATAATAAAAAGTGTTTCCCCAATTTAATCTTAGTAAAAATTCAAATTGGATTAAATTAAATTGGCTCAATTAAGTGGTAGGTTGGCAAGATTAATGGTATGTGCATTGGCACAATTAAGGTGGATGAGGTCAAGAGGATCTCCCTCATTAATTGTGGGAGTTGAGGGTTTCTCCCAATTAAAGGGGGGTTTCAAGGGGGTTTAATCTCAGGTGGTCCCCACCACCATAACCTCTCAAGGGAGGTTATGGTTCGGGTGGTCCCCATCACTTTAACCTCTCATGTGAGGTTAATGTCTGGTGGCCCCCACTTCCAACTTCCACATGGAGGTTTAGTTCCGGTGGACCCCACCTGAAATATCCACATGGAAGCTCAAAATAAAATAAAATGAAATTTATTTTATTTTATTATTTCCACAAAAAACCCAAAAACAAACTTTCGCCCTCGTCCATCTGTCATCGAGGTGAAAGTCTCCTTAAGCGAATAACAACGCTGTGAGTTCAACAGTGCCCTCAGATTTCAATTCCAAGCAATGGTTCAAAAGTTATAAAAACCCACTTGTACTTTTACAGAACGTACCCAAATAAAACTCCAGAAATTGATTTTGGGCACACCAGGCCTCGGAATCACATGCCGTCAATTTTTGTGGACTCATAAAATTCCCATTTAATTAAAAATATTACATGGAAAATTTTGGGTCTTTACATTCTCCCCACCTCAGGGATATATGTCCCCGTAAGCCACAACTCAGATAAGTAAAAAAGTGGAGGTACTGAGCACGCATCTGAGCCTCCCACTCCCATGTGTTCTCCTGGAGGTTCCCGTGCTGCCAGCAAATGTGTACCAGAGGTATCAACTATCCACGAAGAACTCACTCCTATCGATCCTCAATATCTAATGGAACCTCCGTAAAAGTCGCCCCATTGTCGACGTCTATCTCACCATGGTTGATGATGTGAGAGGGGTCATACACATATCTCCTCAGTTGGGATACGTGGAAGACGTCGTGCACCCGGTGCAACTTAGGTGGAAAAGATAAGTGGTATGCCACCTCGCCAACTCTGTTGAGGACCTGAAATGGTCTGATGGACCTCATAGATAACTTTCTGCCTCTACCAAATCTCCACAAACCTCGTCAAGGTGAGACCCATAGAAATATGTGGTCGCCATCCTCGAACTCTTGAGGTCTTCGTCTCCTATCAGCATATGACTTATGCCTGCTCTGTGCCGTCTTCATCCACTCCTGGATGAGCTGTACCTTCTCTGTGGTAGCCCATACCATCTTTGGTCGCACTAGTGCTGACTCCCCTGGGTTATTCCAACACAAAGGTGATCTACAAGGTTGCCCGTACAACGCCTTGAAAGGTGTCATCCCAATGGTGGAGTTATAGCTATTGTTGTACGCAAACTCCACTAAAGGCAAGTGATCCTCCCAACCGTGACTGAAGTCGATGAGAGAAGCATACAGCATGTCCTCAAGGGTCTGAATGGTCCGCTCAGTCTGACCATTCGTCTGAGGATGGAAGGCGGTGCTCAAATGAAGCTACATCCCGAAAGCCTCCTAAACCCCTTCCATAGTCAGGAAGTAAAACGTGTATCATGATCGGAGACAATCGTTGTGGGTACTCCATGTAGCCGCATAATCTCTTTCACATAGAGTCATATCAAGCTCTCTACTGAACCCTTCTATCTGATCGGTAGGAAGTGGGCCGACTTGGTGAGTTGGTCAACAATCACCCAAATCGAGTCATGTCCTCTGGATGTACGTGTAAGTCCTATCACGAAGTCTATGGATATCTCATACCACTTCCAATCTGAAACCTCTAAAGGATGAACCAATCCTGCTGGTACCTGATGCTCCGCCTTCACTTGCTAACAATTGAGGCATCAAGAGACAAACTCTGCTACTACCTTCTTCATTCTCGGCCACCAGTGTTGTCGTCGAAGGTCCTGGTACATCTTCTCCACTCCTGGATGTACTGCTAGATGGGATCTGTGGAACTACCTCAACACTTTCTCCTAAAGTGACACTATTACCATGGTACGTCCTCTGAAGAGGATGACATGATCCCCACCTTCAAAAAATACATGATGTGCTTGTCTTGTCGATATCTGAGCACGTCATGTCTCGTAGTCAGCGTCCCCATACTGCGCCTCCATGACTCGCTGAAGAAGTGGGGGGAGTGACTGTAAGAGACTGAAGAAAAGCTACTCCATCTCTATCCATAAAGGATATCTGCAAAGCGTCCAAGTGCTCCGTCGCCTCACCTAGCAGCTATATACCAGATCTCCTGCTGAGTGAATCTACAATAACATTAACCTTCCTAGGATTATAGACTATCTCGAAGTCATAGTCCTAGAGGAACTCAATCCAACATCGCTATCTAAGGTTCAGATCCTTCTAAGATAAGATATACCTAAGACTCTTATGATCAATGTACATGGTAAAACACTCACCCATCAGATAGTATCGCCACATCTTCAAGGTGAAGACCACCACTGCTAACTCCAAGTCATGGGTTGCGTAGTTCTACTCAAGTTGTATCAGTTGTCGAGAGCCATATGCGATCACTTCTCACTCCTGAATTAGGACACATCCGAGTTCGGTCCCTAATGTGTCACGGTCGACTACGTACCCTACGCCTTCCTCTAGAAGTCTCAAGATGGGGGCACTAGTCAGCCTCTTCCTCATCTCCTGAAAGCTCTACTGAAATCTATCTGACCACACAAAGGGTTTTCCCTTCTTTGTCAAGGATGATAGTGGTGTTGCTACTCTAGAGAAATCTGGAACAAATCTACGCTAGTATCCATCCAAACCCAGTAAACTTCGTACTTCTGTCACACTCCTGGGTGATTCCCAAGAAAGTACTACCTCAATCTTTACTCGATCCACTGCAAATCCAGCCTCCGATATGACATGTCCCAGAACGGGAACCTCTCAAATCCAGAACTGGAACTTCGAGAGCTTACCATAAATCTGGTGCTCTCGGAGTGTGTCCAATACTACCTTCAAATGATAGGCATGCTCCTCCTCAGTAATCAAGTAGATCAGAATGTCTTCGATGAAGACCACTACAAAGCGATCAAGGTATGGATGAAATACCCTGTTCATGAGTCCCATGAACAATACTAGAGTGTTGGTTATGCTGAAAGGCATTACCAAGAACTCGTAGTGGCTGTACCGACATCTGAAAGCCATCTTCTACACATCCTCGTCTCGAACTCTGATCTGGTGATAGCCTAATCTGAGGTCTATCTTCGAGAACCATCGTGCTCCCTTCAGCTGATCAAAGAGGACATAATTCCAAGAGAGTGGGTACTTGTTCTTCACGGTCACCTGGTTCAGGTGACGATAGTCAACACAAAGCCTCAAGCTCCCATACTCCTTGGAAAATAGAATTGGGGCTTCCCATAGTGAAACACCGGGCCGAATGAATCCCTTCCCCTGCAAGCCCTCTAGCTGTAACCGCAGCTCGCGAAGCTCTTCGGGAGCTATCCGATATGATGGTGTTGATATCAGTGCCATCCCGGGGTACAAGTAAATGTAAAAATTCCACCTCTCTATGAGGAGGTAGACCTGGGACATCATCAGGGAAAAAATTCGTGTACTGGTCCACCACTACAGGATAACTCAGACACTCCTCATCAATAGATCTGAGGTTAAGGCTAGCCAACTGATGAGTGATTGGATACACTCTCCTCTGAGAAAGTCCATCATGTGCTGCAAAGGCTCCCTTATCACTGGTGAAGGTAAACCTGGTCCCATCTGTGCGGACACACCGCACTTTGCGCCTAATAAAGTCAATCTGAGCATGGATTATAGATACCCAGTCTATACCCAAGATGATGTCATAAGGCCTCGACGCCGCTACTAGGAGATCCTAGCCGAAGCTCTCATCTCCTAGATTAAGCTCACGTTGCCAAAACCATTGCATAATCATCAAATCTACTCCTGTAGGAGTCTCTAGACTTAAGGATCGAGCCAACGGCTCCGTCAGAATCTCCGAGCTCCGAAAGAGGGCAGTGGCAATAAATGAATGGATGGAACCTATTTATATAAGTACTGCAGCTAAGGTGGAGTACACATAGATCGTACCTCATATCATATCCGGAGCATCATGATCGTAGGCCTCAGTTGGCTGGAGCTGAGCTCTCCCCTATCCACCTGCTCCCTGCGGTCAGGGTGGACCTCCTGGTGGTGGTGGCGGTAACACCTCAAAACGTCACCCACCTCCAACTACTCGACCGGCTCCTCTACCACGTCTGTCTACGCCTATTGGACCACCTCGATCGAATATTTGTCTCTACCTGGGAGGTCCTTCGACCATCTTTTGATAATCTGTATGGCGGGTCAGACAAACACGATCCATATGTACTTGCCCGCTACATGAGTAACACTGCCCGCTCCTGGAATGTCTGTCTCTTCTTCGGGTTCCCCACACAACTGATCCCGAGTCATGTGGTCTTCCACCTGTAGGTCTGGTCCTCTTGGACCTTTGTGACTTCTGTCTGCTGCCAGCTGCAGAAGACTCTTCTACATGTCGACTGATGGGAGATCTCACTACTAGAGACTGTTCAGTAAGGAAACTCTCCACTAAGAGAGCTCTCTCTAACACCCTCGTCTACGTCGGGATGCTGAGTGAGACCATCGAAGCTCTAATCTCTCACCTGAGTCCCTGATCAAAGGGTAGGTCCAGGAGGAATGGTTCCCACACCATATCGGTGGAATATCGTGAGAGGTCTGTGAACCTCGCTAAGTACTGAGCTACAGTCATACTGCCCTACTGAAGATGAAGTAGCTTCTGTATGCGCATTGCACGAAGAGTCGCTGGAACAAAATCTGCCCAAAACAGGCTCTTGAAGTCTGCCTAGAGAAGCGTCACCTCATCATGAACCTGGAGAATCAAGCTCCACCATCTGCCTGCTGCTTCCTATAGCAGGCTGGAAAAAAGGATCACCATGAGGTCTGCTGGTGTCCCTACCAGTCATAAAACTCTCACCACAACCTCCATCCAATCATGAGCCGCATGTGGGTCCATCTCTCCCCTAAACCTGGGTGGCCTCTGGCACTGGAACTCGTGCAATGCGCTCAAGCGGTGTGCACCGTCTACTGCTGGGGCTAGTGGCATCAGTGGCCCAACGGGGAGTGGTACCACTGGTGCCTCTACTAGAAAAGGGCCTTGCACCAGGGCCTCGTCGCTCGGTGGGCTATCAGTGTGTAAAACTCTCGAAAATCTAGCTAGTTGTCTGCATGGAGGCATCCATAAAAGAAACAGGTGTGCTACGGTTAAATTTTATACCTAGTGAGCTGACCCGGTTGAGATGACTTAAAGAAAACTTTTGAAAACACACAAGCAATAAGTGTTTTCATGCACTAAGTCATAAATCAGAAGTCAGGGTCCTGGTGTATGGATAAGTCGGCCACCTCTCTAACACTGGACTCCCTGAACTGAGAACAACACTCACCACCCTTAACAATATTGATTCATAGAAAAGAAAGATCATAGTACTATGTTCTGCGGTAGAACCGACTCCTCTGATACAAATTTGTTACGAATCGTCCCCCAGGACTCGTGTAGTGACTACCCCAATCCCGCCTTCCTTAGGCCAGGGGTTGGTGACTAGAAAAAAGGCATAATTCCCTAAAACTGGGAAGGAATTACCTTTATAACCTGTAACACACACACAAGAAAGCACACAGCTTGACGAAACTCCATGTAAACTGTATAACAAAAGTGTGATAAAAGTAAAAGGGGAAAGAATACAATCCCAACTGGAAACTACAAGTACAACTGAAATGCAATACAATTGAATAAAAATAAAAGACAACTACTGGATCGTCCTATGTGGTTCCTACCTGAAGAGTAGTTACAGATCATCTCCTCAGCACTCCATGTCCGTACGTCTTCTCCATGTACCGACAAGCCGTATGGTCCACCTCTAGGTATCGTCTAGTTCTATTACTCTCAGCCCCAGTCAGCACAGTCCATCGTCTGCATCCAACACAACAAGGTGCGGGCATATCCCGTGCAGGGGTGAGTATAATGATACTTAGTAGGGACCCCAAGACCCTCAAGGTCTCACAAAATCCATCAAGGATAAAACAAAAAATATTAATTCAACAAATAACCCTACTTAGTTATATGCCCATACATATACCTAAGTTATTAAGTAATCTATCTCAATCATGGGAAAAACACAAAAGTACTAACTCAGGTCAACCAGGATTTTATTTTAGGGATAGTCTCAAGTAACATCCCCAGTCACATTATCGAAACCTCGACTGGTGGAGAACTCTTACTCAATAAAGTATAGTGGGCCTGCCGTGACACCAACCGTGCTTCCCAATAACCTTGGACTACTGAGGTACTCCTCCTGTCGAATACCGTGGGTCTGTCACGTCACACAGAGGCACTCCCGACCGTGGGTCTGCCGCGTCACTAAGCACACTCCCCCTCGTAGCCTTCTGAGGTACTCCTCCTGTCGAGTGCCATGGGTCTACCATGTCACCAAGCGTGCTCCTCCACCATGGGTCTTCCATGACACCAAGGCACTCCCCATTGGGCTTGTAGAGTCACTCTGAGTCAAACGGTCCGCAGTCATCAGGTCTCAGCCAGCTTCTAGATCTCCGCACTACGCACGCTCATCTCTGGGAGGATCCACTCCACAAGCTACTGTTCGATACTCCATCTATCAAAAATTCCCATGAAGAAGTATCTCAAAGGTCCTCCACGTCACAGGGGTCTCAACTCAATAGACGACACGTCAAATGGATGTTCGGTCTGTGAGTTATTAGACTTTTATTCCTGGGGGCCTGGTTAGATTCGTGCACGATCCAACATGACTGTATCTCAACTATACCCCAAACTCAAGTGGGGTATACTAAAAGGGATCATTATGATCCACAATTACTAGCGCTGCTGACGGTTCGCCAAATGGATGTACGGTACCAAAGATATGGCCAAAAGAAAGTATAGGGTCGTAGTGGGCCTGGGTCTGGTCCGACCCGATTGGACCGACCCAGCCCAACCCAGTCTGGGCTGACCCGGTTTGGGTAGACCCAGCATGAACTGTTGGGTCTGGCCCGGCCCGTTGGGTTCCTCTTGGCCCTCTGGGCCCCGCCCAGCAGGCCGCGAGGGGCCGCAAAGGGCCGAGAGGGAGCAGACCGGCCGCGAGGGCACGAACCAGCCATGGGTCGGCATGAGGGCGGTTCAGCCCAGGGGGTGCCACGTGGGCGGCTCATCCTAGAGGATGCCACAATGGCATCTCGACCTGGGGTTTGGGGCTAGATCGGTCGGGGCGCCGTGAGGGCGCAGGCTGGTATGGCCGGGGTGCCGTGAGGGCATGGGCCGGTTCGGCCGGCGCACGGTGAGGGTGCAGGCTTATTCGGCCGGGGCGCCATGAGGGTGAGGGCTGGTTCGACTGTGGCACTGCGAGGAGCCGGTGGGCTGGCATGGCCTGGGTAGCTCGAAAGGTCAACGGGCTGGCGCGGCCGGGGCGACTCGGGAGGCAAGCTGGATGGCGCGACCGAGGCAACTAGGGAAGCTCGGTAGGCCGATGGGTGGCGCGGCGAGCGGGCGCCACAGTTCGGCCGGGGGCGCCGGAGCCGGTTTGGCCGGGGCGCTGGAGCGTCGTGGGGGTGGCATGGATCACGGAGGCAACAGGTGGCATGGCCGTTTCCTTTTTCGCCTTTGATTCCATTGTCGCCTTCCTTCGTTTCGAAGAACACCAGAAAGAAGAATGGTGGGGCGTCGGGCCATGTTTGTTTGGCCCGCACCCTCCCCGTTTAGAGTAGTAGCAAGCGATTAATCAGGAACATAATCAAAGAACGAGAATGGAATATTTTTTATAACATCAATTCCCATAATCCCTCGATAATTTCTATTCCCAACCCTGCAAAGTAAAAAGAGGGTATAACATGGGAAGTGTTAATCAAATAATGAATAAACCCCTAAAACTTCCCGCAACAATTTATTCCCAAACTGCAAGGAAAACTTTTTCGGATGAACTTGATAATAAGTTGATCCGTGTTCTTTGTTTTTAGAAGGAATTAATCAAGGGAATAAAATCATACTTGATTAAAAACCCTACCTTGTTCGATGTTGGTTGACATTGGCATGAGAAGGCGGACGACGATTCATTATAGATGAACACGTCCTACGCCAAAGGAAGTTATGAGGAAGAAGGTTGAAGTCGTCTACGTTTTTCATGGAGGAAGTGTTCTTCATTTGAGAAGCATTCTACCAAGAGCTCCTCGTCTCCCCAAATCCACCAAATAAAAGAGATAGCCAATAATAAAAAGTGTTTCCCCAATTTAGTCGTAGGCACAATTAAAATTGGATTAAATTAAATTGGCTCAATTAAGTTGTGCGTTGGAAAGATTAATGGCATGTGTGTTGGAACAATTAAGGTGGAGGAGGTCAAGAGGCTCTCCCTTATTAATTGTGGGAGTTGAGTGTTTCTCCCAATTAAAGGGGGGTTTCAAGGGGGTTTAATCCTGGGTGGTCCCCACCACCATAACCTCTCATGGGAGGTTATGGTTCGGGTGATCCCCACCACCTTAACCTCTCATGGGAGGTTAAGGTTTGTTGGTCCCCACTTCAAACTTCCACATGGTGGTTTTGTTCCAATGGACCCCACCTGAAATATCCACATGGAAGCTCAAAATAAAATTAAATGAAGTTTATTTTATTCCATTATTTCCACGAAAAACCCAAAAACTAACTTTCGCCCTGATCCATCTGTCGTCAAGGTAAAAGTCTCCTTAAGCGAATATTGGAATTGCGAGTTCAACAGTGCCCTTAGATTTCAATTCCAAGCATCAATTCAAAAGTTATAAAAACCCGCTCGTATGTTTACTAAACGTACCTGAACAAAACTTCAAAAATTGACCCTGGGCACACCGAGTCTTGGAATCACATGCCGTTAATTTTTATGGACTCGTAAAATTCCCATTCAATTAAAAAAAATTACATGGAAAATTACTGGTCTTTACATTCCACACCTAAAACCTTTGGCCATTATATAACCATTAGGATTAAGCTCCATCATCTCGAGTAATATGTCTGAGTAAAAGGTTTTCTCCTTACGTGAGTGGAATATAACCTTGAATTCATTAATGATGATGTTCCCAAAAAATTAGTACCACTTGGGGGATGGGGGGTTGAATCAGTTTTAATCTTTTATAATTTATTTTCTCCTAAAATTAACCCCTATAAATTTTTATAGTATCGATAATCTCAATTTTATAACTCAACCTCACTCATATGAAAATATAAGAAAGTAAGGTAATGAACATAATATTTACAAGGCTATCCCTCAATGTGTGTTGAATATCATAACTTCATCGAAATTAACTATATAATGAAGTGAATAAAAAAATCCCATCAAGATAATTCTATTTCATGATAGGAAATTATATTGGCTCTCACCGGTTATAAAGTTTTATTATAATTACAAGCCAAGATAATATGAAAGAATGAAATATTTCTCACAACACTCTGGCTGGTACCTATCCCTATGGTATGCCTCAATCTAGTTCACCTTTTTCTGATACACCTTAATGTGGCGAGGTTCTATCAATTTCACCTCTATCTATTGATGCTTTATCTAATAACTCTATCTGGTGCCTCTACTTCATCTAAGAGATTCCATGGATGGATACTCACACTGAAAAACCTTCATTACTTCCTCTCTATGATAATTTCAAAAAACTATTCTCAAAGATCAAAAACCCATTTATATAGGCACACTTCCAACATAAATTAATGGGAAAGTATGGATTCTAATGTGACGTCCCAACCTAGGTTCCACACACCGGTGCCCTGAGGTAGTTGGCCACATGACCTCAGGCGCACTTCTCTGCACTCCAAAGGCTACTGACTAGCAGCGAAGGTCTAAAATCAATCATGGGGAGACTATAACCTATTTAAGAAAGCATCATAACAATGGAAATAAATAAAAAATATACAAATGATATAACCATAACTAAAACAATACCATTATCACATGATGACAAAAATATGAATACAATATCCAAACCAAAAACTATAGTTATTTCATTCCATAGTAAGGGTCATGTGTCTAATGAAAAACCAAAAATATATACAATGAAAAATCTAAGAGGGTCCCAACACCATGTTCAGTTCCCTCATCTATGATCTATCTCAAATCATCCATCTAACATAAGAATCTTTCCATTATCCTATCCTAAAAATATGAAGTGTATTCATGTACCGATTAAGAAACCTGAGTAGAGTGTGAGTACAACTCAGTTGGACACCACCAATGACATTTAAAAAAATATCCATCCAAATAAAAGTGTATGCAGCTGTGTCAAGAATAAAGTACAATGTATAAGTAAATAGTTATCAAATTTTTAATTATTATTTAATCAACCCCAAAATTTATTGGGTTCATAATAAAAATCATACTATCAATACCTTCTTCGACCTATGATGAAGTCTATACTATCCTCAAGGGATATAACATATCATAATATCATGTTTATCATTCATCATTTCATTTTAATTCATATTACAGCAATTTGGAACCATAGTCCAATTCCAAAATTTTTGGCATAGAATTCCATTTCTAGCACCCTGTGAGTATTTGAAACATCAATCCCTATCTCATACCCCATTTATCATTCAATAACATATGGGTATTTGCAGTATTAGTATGTGTCCCACACTCGTACATCAATCAATCACATAAATTTATTTAGAGCATTAGTCCATGTACACACTTGTATATCAATCAATCACACATATATCACAATAAACATGGTTCCCCAATTTAATCACATGGAATCATATAAATAATTCACTGTTACACCATTCTGAAATATTTGAATTTTTAACCCATTAACCAATTTAGGATAATCCAACCATCTCATAATCCCCATTGTAAATTAATTCATAATCACAATAATTGACCAATTACAAAATCCTGATTTCTCATATATTCCAAAATCACAATATTCCATTAATAATTAACCAATTAATAAATCTAATTCCACTAATTCCAATTGCCCAAAATTTAATCCAATTCATTATCACACAATAATTAAATTTAATCAATTAAATATTCGATGAAATTTCCCAATTTGGAAAATTTAAATTTCAAAATCACATACACAAAATTAAATATATACTATGGGATTTACAGTTTAAACCAACAACCTTAAGATCACTTACAAACACTCACCAAAGGAAATCCCCAATTTAAGTAGAAAAACCATGATCACGATGAATAATGAGATGTTGATTTGAAACCTATATTCAAGATCAAACAGATTATATCTATTAAAAACTAGATATAGATCCATTACCAATAGAGAAAAACACTCCTTTAAAGGATAATAAAAACATGGGATAGAGGGAAGAAACCATAAGGGATGAGAATTACTTACCGGGAGAGGTTCAAATCTATCAACAGACATTTTATTCATAAAAAATGGAGGTTGGAATGCCATAAAATTTGTCTATAATCATATAAAATTCATATTAATTAGTTGAGAGTAAATATAAGTTGTTTAGGGATATAAGAAAGGGGTTTGGTAAATTTTTAATGAATTTTTGGGGGTTTAAATTTCCACAAACACGGTTTCCTCTACAGGGCATACAATTTTCCCTAGCCATGAACCTAACTGTGTGCCTCCTACCAGAGGTCTCAAGGTTAATACTATGAGTGTAAAAAGTTTGAAAAACCATGTTCCAATCATGTGAATCCCCTCTGTTTGGGTTTTCATGCTTTGTTAGCCTAGGCACATTATTTGGGAAAACCATGTACCAACCATGAAATGCCACTCTTCTGTCGAAAATTCTCCAATTTCACCCCCAAGGTAAAACTTAAATAAGATATACTCAAAACAAGGAAAAAGATTACCTGAAAAAAAGTGTGATAATCTCCAAAAAATGTTAGGATCTTATAATCTCCCCAACTTATAACATCTTATCCTCAAGTTGTACTCCCAAACGTCTCTAAGATTATGGAGTAAAAAGAGCGGGTCACTAAGACCTCATATTTGCCTCTATCTCCCATGTTTCCTCTTGAACACACCGATGTTACCAAAAAAAATTAACTATCATCATGGTATTTCCTTGTAACACTTTCTCACAATGATCCAAAACACATATTATATGCCCCTCAAAGGATGCATTGGTCTGAAGTACAATATCATCAAAATCTATCACATGAGAAGTGTTGAGGTGATAACTCCAAAGTTATGACACATGAAAAATTCCATGCATAAAAATATACCTATTTTGAAGATCCAATTGGTACACCACTACCCCAATTCTCTCCACAACCTCAAACAACCCAAAAAACTTGGGTGACAACTTATCCTGCCTTAGAATCCTTTGGTGAACCAACCTAGGTGAAACCTAAAGGAACACATGATCACCCACTTCGTACTCAAGGGGTCAACATCATCTATCAGTATATGACTTTTTTATACTCTAATTCGTATCCATACATTTCTAAATTAGTTGAACCTGCTCTGACTTCTCCTGTACGAGACTCAGTCCCAATATCTCTGACTCACCTACCACCATCCAACATAGATGTGACCTACATAGCCTACCATAAATATCCCCATATGGTTTTATTTAAATATTTTCCTAATAATTGATGTTATAGGAGAAATCTTTCAATGCTAGGCACTTCTCCCAAGAACCACCAAAGTCAAGAACACAAAATCATAGAATATCCTCAAACACCTGTATAGATTTATTTGATTTCCCATTTTTCTATGGGTGGAATTCATACTTAGTAAAACATGTATACCAAGAACCTTATACAAACCCTTCCAGAAGCATGAATTAAATTGTGAGTCATGGTCTGAAACTATACTTCATGGAACCCCATGAAGACAGAATATTTCCTAAATTTATAAGTCTCTTGATTGATCCAATGATAATGTCTCCCTTATAGGAAAGAAAGGTTCCGCTTTCATTAGTCATTCCATAAACACCCATATAGAGAGTCATTCTTATGAGGCTTCCTTGGGAGACCCATCATAAAGTCTATGGTAACATCATCCTACTTCCATTATAGAATGGGAAATGGCTATATTAAACAATTAGGTTTTTGTTAGTCAGCCTTCACTTATTGACAGGTGTAGCATCGTGTCAAGAACACTTCTATCTCCCTTTTCATGCCCAAACACCAATATCACTGATGTATGTCATGATACATTTTGGTCAAACCTAGATGTACCACCCACTTTAAGGCATGAAATTCATGCATCATCTCCTCCCATATATTTATAGGAACAACATGATGATTACTAACATAGATGATCTCATCACCATCTATGATCTAATCAGAAGGTGACTCCCCACCTTCAAGTATTTCTCTAAGGAAAAAATATTCTAAATTCTGATAGTGCCTTTCCATGATCCGACTCAAAAGAGTAAAGTCCACTAAAACTGATATGAGAGTCATATTCTCTTGGACCACCTAAACCAAAACTTTTATTTCGGATAGTAAGGCCATCATCTTCAACTTATATTTAGATTCCTAAACTGCTTGGGTCTGAGTTTTCCAGCTTGAAGTATCAGCAACACTTTTTCCTTTCTGAGGTGTATATGCTAGTTCAAAATCAAATGAATACTTATACTCAACCCATATCTACTCTAATAGATTCAAATATCATTTGGAAAACATATAATTTAATCACTTATGATTGTTATACATAGTAAACCTTTCATCTAACAGATAATGCCTCCAACACTTCAAGGAATAAAAAACTATTATTAACTCAAGGTCATTCATAAGGCAGTTCAGTTCATTTGGCCTTAACTACCATGACCCATAAGACATAACTTGATCTCGCTGCATTAACACTACTCTAAGACTGATCCTAGAAGCATCAAAAAACACTATATACTCCTCCTCTGGCTCTGGTAGGATCATTATAGTGCCTTTTTCAAGCACTTCTTTAACTCTTGGAAAGAATTACCACATGCTTCAGACCATTAAATCTTCATCCCGTCTTGGTCAATCCCAAAAGAGGTGCTTATAAGTGGGAAAAGTCTTAGGTGAACCTCTGAAAATAGCCTTCCAATTTCAGAAAACAATAGATATCAAAAAAAATCTTGGGCGGCTCCCAAGAAACAACTGCCTAAACTTTCTAGGGGTCTAGTGACACACCTTCATCTGATATTATGTGACCTAAGAAGTTCACTTGATCAATTCAAAAATGACACTTAGATAACTTGGTGTATAACCAATGCCCTCTTAGTTTACTTAGGACAATGTCAATATTTCCAGAATGATCTTCATAAGTCATAGAGTACACCAAGATTTCATCCAAAAACACTACCACAAACTGATCTAGGAATATGTCAAAAATTCTATTCATCAAGGCCATAAACACTGTTAGAGAATTTTTCAGCCCAAAAGGAATCACAACAAACTCAGAAAGTCCATAACTTCTTCAAAAAGTAGTCTAAGGTATATCATAAGGTTGATCTATGAGATAATGATACCTTGATATTAATTAAATATTTGAGAACTAATAATATCTCCTCAACTAGTCAAAAATGTCATCAGTATATGGAAGAGGATGTTGGTTCTTAATAGTCATCTAGTTAAACTTCCAAGAGTCAACACACAAGATCAATGTTCTATTATTATTCTTTTAAAACAATACTATGGAACCCCAAGGCGACGTACTTAGATAGATAATCCCATTATCCATCAACTCTTCTTGTTGAATCTTAAGATATTGAACCACTATTGGTTTCATTTTATATGGTGGAATAGAAACTTGCTCAGACCCTGACATGTGCTAAATTGCAAGTTCCACATCTCTCTTAGGTGGAAGCCGTTAGAAGTACTCAGGAGACACATGTTGTAATATTTCCACTACAAGTAGAAGGGCAACATTCTTTACACTTCTTTAATTCAACAACATAATAGAAACCTGGGTGGTGAGCTCCCCCTGTTGCAAATCAACTGGCCCTACACGACCTGCCTTGATATCCCACTCTCCATGGTGAATATAATTTTCACCCTCATGAGATGTAAAATCCACTCCCATTTAGTAACAATCTAGAGGGATTGGTATGCCACTAACTAATACATACCCATAATTAGGTCACAGTCTCACATATCCAAAATGTAGAGATCCCAAAAAAAATGATACTCCCCATCCTCAAGAGAACACCCCTTTCACAAACAGATGTCTCTTGATCATACTCCCAATGATGTATTAATCATCATTACCCCACTCACAAACTCTACTACTAGACTCAAACCATTCACAAGTTGTGAAGATACAAAATAATTGGAGGGAATGATATCAAATAATTCACTATATATCATAGAAGCTACAAGAACAATACCTTTAACTATTGAAAGTTCGTACTTTATATCCAAAAGTGTAGGATGAAATACATAAAACATTCCTACCCATCATCCCTATGATATATTTTGTGTCCCCTAAGGGTCATTTCCCTACTGATATGGGAACTCTTTCCCAGAAGTACCTCATCTACTACCTTGAACTCTACGGCCAGTAAAACTATAACTGCCAGACTGATATGGGGTTGAAAACCCCCTTCCATCAACCAAATTCTCCCTAGATCCCCCATCAATACCCATATACCATGGTTTCCTACATAAACTCTTTAGATGTCTCATCCTTCCATAAGATTGGTACTCTACTGGTGATCGGGGGTACTGCCTATGAATGTTACCTAGCCTACCACACTGGTGATAGATCACTGGAGTAAGATCCTGCAAAACTAATCCTTCCTTTTACCCACTCTTCTTTCCACTACTATGGTCAAAATTCTCATAATGAAACTTCCTACTCTTAGAATTCATACTTTCTGGCCATCTAGTAGAAACCACATTTCCTCCACTAAAATACTTCTTTAGTCCCCTCTTATAAATGAGAGCTTGATTCAGTACTTCTGAAAACTTTTTCATCCTAAAGATATTCTCCTAGGACTTAATTTGACATTTAATCCCATCTTAAAACCACTTTTTTGTTGTAGCCTCATCCTCCTTCAACACTGGAAGAAAGCACTTCAAATCAGTAAGGTGACTAGAATAGTTCATAATAGACTTACTCCCTTGATTCAACCTCATAAACTTATCCACTCTATTGTGATTGAGTGTCTCAAGGTAAAAGTGATGAAAGAAATTATCCTTAAAGTCCTTCTAATACATATTCTATAGCTTTCCATCCTGATTTTAGATGTCCCCCCAAGGATTTTATTAACAATGTAACATATAAGAAGTCAATTTTACTCTGTTCTCAATAGGAGTCCCTATGCGGTCAAGTATAGTATGGATAGATTCAGTCTAAAACTCAGCTTCCTCAAGTCCACCCTCACTGGTAAAATTGAGAGGGTACTACAATTGAAACTTATGTGTCATGTCTCACATACTCTTCACAACCCACCTTGGGTATCTTTCTATAAACTGTATAAAATAAGTAAAGTTATCATGGAACTTCTCTTCGAATTCCTCACCTGGTACTATTAGTGCCCCAAGTTCCATTGCTAGTGGATTATCTCCATCCATAACCTCCTGCCATCCTCTCAATAGGTTTCATCATGGAGTCATATCTCTATAATGAAAAACACACATCTTAGTACACATTACACAACATTAACACGTTTATGTAATATGGATTCAAAATTATCCATAATAATTCATTTCCCCAAACCCCTCCAAATAGTCCAAACTGGGGCACTATCACTACCCTTGACCATTCCTCATATAAGTATAGGTTACAAATGGTTAACACATTGTCATTGTTCATGTTTCTCATTAGACACCCATTTATCTACATTTTTCATCATTTACAATTTGCAATCTCATATTAGACATATTTTTCATTTAGTTAACATGAAAAGAATATAATTTTCATTTAACAACTTACCCAAAACCTGATTTTACCATGAGTTCCTAGAATGATGCATGTCACATAATAATATTGAGTGCCTAGAATAATTCATGCTTAATCAACTCTTATACCATACCAGGTCATGAGTCAAATATCAAAAAAATCTTAGAAACAATAATCAAATCACACAAAAAAAGCATCACTCAAGGTGAAATAACATAAAACTATGGGTTAGATACTCCCATGCATGAGATATTAAACAAAACCCAACTAATCCTAATATCCTATCCTCATTTCACAAATAGTAATTCAAAAGAAAAGAAAAGAGATCACTCTTTGATACCACCTTGTGACATACCGACCCAGGTTCCACACACCAGTTCCCTTATCTGGTTAGCCACATGACCTCAAGAAAACCTCCCTATATGGCAAAGTTTTTCGACTAGTATTGAGGGTCTAAAATCGATCATGGGGAGACTATAACCTCTTTACCAATGCCGAAAAAAATGAAAATAAATGAACAATAACTAAATGATATAACTATAACAAAAACAATACCAGTATCACATGATGACCAAAACAGGAATACAATATCCAAACCAAAACTATAGATATGTAATTCCATAGTAAGGGTGAATAATCTAATGAAAACCCAAAAATAAAGATATTGAAAACTCCAAGTGGGTCTCAACACCATTTTTTTCTCTCATCCATGATCCATCCCAAACCAACCATCTAACATAGGTATATTTCCATTATCATATTCTAAACACATGAATTCTATTGGGGTACTGATTAGGAATACTGAGTATGGTGTGAGTACAACTTAGTAGGACACCACAAACAATGTCTAAAACAATATCCAATCAAATAATAGTGTATGAAGTTGTGTAAATAATAAATTAAAATGAATAAATAAATAGTTATCACATTTTCAATTACTCTTTAATCAACCATATATTTTATCCAGTTCACAATGAAACCCATACAATCAATACCCGCTTCATCCCATTTTAGAGTCTGAACTATCTCCAAGGGATATCACATGTCACAATACCATGGTTTTGAATTATCATTTCATTTCATTTCATATTATAGACAATTGGAACCATAGTTCAATTCCAACATTTTGGGCCTAGAACACCATGTCTAGTACCCCATGAGTATTTGGAGCATCATTTTCTATATCAAACCCCATTTATCAATCAATAACATATGGGTATTTAGAGCATCATTCCATGTCCCACAATCATATATCAGTCAATCACATATGAGTATTTGGAGCATCATTCCATGTCTCACACTTGTATATCAATCAATCACACACATATCACAAAAAACATCGTTCATCAAATTAATCACATGAAAAAATATGAATAATTAACTATTACACCATTCTACAATATTTAAATCATATAACCCATTAACCTATTAAGGTTAAGCCAAAAATCTCATAATACTCATTAAAAATTTATTCATAATCGCATTAATTAACCTATTACACATTCCAAATTTCCCATTAGTTCCACAATAAAAATATTCCAATAATTAATTAACTGGTTAATTAATACAATTCCACCAATTCATGTTGCCCCAAATTTAACCCAATTCAATATCATGCGGATATTAAATTAAATAAATTTAATCACTAATGAAATTTACCAATAATGGAAATTGAAATTTTAAAATTACATGTATGTCACTAAATCTATATTATTGGATTTGAAATTTAAACCACTAACCTCAAGAACATTTATGAATGCTTGTCAATGCAAATCCCCAACTGAAGTAGAACAACCATGATCACGAAGAAGATAGAGATCTAGATTTGAAAACTAGATCCAAGATAAAACATATTAGATCTATGAAAACTAAATCAATATAAATTACCAATAGAGTAAAAATTCCCTTTGAAGTATGAGAGAAAGATATAAGAGAGGTAGGAAACTATACAGGATGATAATCTCTTACTAGGAGAGGTGTTAATTCATTAACGAACCTTTGATTCATTAATAATGGAAGTCAGAATGCCTTGTAATTCATCCATAATCCTTTAAAATTATTCGTAATTGGTTTAGGATTGATCTAGGGTGTTTAGGGATATAATATTAGGGTTCGTGAAATTTTTAATTAATTTTTGGGGATTTAAATTTGCACACGCATGATTCTCTGTACGGGGTACACAGTTTTTCTTAACCTTATACCTCCTCCTAGAGGTCGCATGGTTACTACTATAAGGGTTCATGGATTGATAAACTATGTACCAACTATATGAATTTCATTTATTTATGTTTTCATGTTTTTTTGTCTTGGGGAACATTTTTCCAAAACCGTGCACCAACCATGAACTACCCCTATTTCTTAAAAAATTATCCAATTTCTCCCAAAAACTCCCCAAAATAAAACCCGAAAAATATATACTAAAAAAATTCAAAAAGGTACCTAAAAATGATCACAAAAATCTCTATAAAAGGTTAATATCTTAAATTCAATTTTAAATATCCCACTCAAATCAACTTTATTTTGGACGCCTTTAAAGACTCTTAAAGTTTAGGGTAAACAATATTTATACAAACTTCCTTAAATATGAACATTAATGATATTATTTAAATATTACCTAAATCTCAAATAGAATTATTAATATTGAAGTACTATCTTAGAATCATCAAATTTAATGACTTTATAAATTTTTCTAAAGCTACTCAAAACTCCATCCAGAGTATTTCTGTTTGATGCCTTCATAATAACTTCTATGTCTAGTACAATTATGTAAAGACCTTGAACCTAGTTTACCAAAGATAATGACTTATATTAATACATTGGAATATATAAAAGACCAAAATTCCAAAGGACTGATCAGTTTAGAAATTTTAGAATCCATATTACATGCATGAACTTTATATTACAATTTAAAAAGAAAAACAACATAGTAACTCTAATGGTAACACCCATAAACTCCTAGATTATTCCTCCAAGTCATTCTTAATATACATCTTCACATCATGGGGAAAAATAAAACATAAGAAAGGGGTGAGATAAGATTCTTAGTAAGGGTAATTAATACAGAATAAGCATAACTAATAATGCATGGTGAATAAATAAAAGTACACATTTCATTAAAACATAATCTTGAGTATAATATGGCAGGAATAAGATCTGATTAAATAATTCCATAATAAAACATAACCATGGATATTCTACTGGTAGAATAATCACATGGACCATAAATTAATAGTTTCATAATGATGGAATGCATAATTTCGTACATCATAAATATAATATTGAGGCCTCGACTAGGACACCATACATAAGTGGGTAAAAATCAGGTTTAGTTTGTCTCATGAGACCTACTAATGCATCAAGGGGATATAGTGGGCCCCACCCCTCACTTACTAAGTACAATGAATTACTCATATGTTGAATAAAAAGATATATTTAAATCAAATTTTCCCATACCACTTTGAAATATTTGAATCATAATCATAGGTGAAAGTACTCTAATAAAATCATTGAGAAATTATTGATGAAAATAATATTTAAACATTCCAAAGTGTCCCATAACATTTTGAAACATTTAAATAATAATCCCTATAACATTAAATAAAACTTATTTTATCACAAGAATAATAGAATTCATGATATAATATATCAAAGGTAATTATATACACCACACACAAGGAAATATTGGTGAAAAGGTATATATCTCATAGAAGTAAAAGTGAGATGAGAAAAACCCTTTTTTACTTTGGAAAAAAGAGTTCTTTTGGAAAATAATTGTTATTTATCATAAAATCAGATTGTAAAAATTTATATCCCAAAAGAAATGTAATGGGATTTAAATTATATTTTAGGCATAAATGATGTACCCCTGAAGTGAAATCATGTAAAAATAGTTTTTAAAAAACTTTAGAAATAAAACATTTTAGTGCGGTTTAGGAAAATGTTAAAGAAATTTTAAAGAGGAAAGGAATGTTTCTTTTAATAAAACCAAAAATGAACCAAGATATTTCTTCATCAAAAAATATGATATTTTAGAAAAACAATTATGGCTTAAAATAGATTATATATAGAACTTGAAAATGGGTAAGAATTTGGGAAGTTCTCTTTAATCGGGTTTGCTTATTTGAGAAGGAAACCATGTAAAACATGTATTTACCCATTAAATAAAGATGAAATAATCTAGATATATTATTTTGGATAATATAAATAGAATATATAAAAATTAGACAAAAATAAATAAGCATAAAATTAGTGTAAAGATAGTGAAAGAATAACTCGAAGGAAAAATGAAGGTTTGGGTAGAATCACTTACCACTTTGCAAACAGTCGAACCTTATGCCCCATAAAATTAATGATCATAAAATAAGAAATTTAATACCATAAATATAATTAGATTAATTATATGTTACATAAATGATAAGTATGGATACACCACACATAGAAAATAGTGGCGATTAAGTCATATCTCACGGAAATGAAACTGGGTTGAGAAAACCCTTACCTTTTGTCTGAATGTGTTATGCACTTGACATTAATATCCTAGACAATCAAATTAATACAATTAATTATTTAATTAAAAACCTTTTATAAATTTATTATATTAATTATAGTTTTATTAAGTTTATTTATGGCCTTATTGATGAGTTATAAAGTTTAATTTCATCGTTATGAAGCATTCATTTTCTTGGTTTTCAAGGTCAGTTCGCTTGTTTATAAGTAATGAAGTTCATGTAGAATGGGTATAATTAAATAGAATATAATTTATATGATATTTATGAAAATATATAATATTAAATGTTTATATAATTCATTTTGTTATTTGTTATGATGATGATTCATTAGATAAAATATTAGTGATAAGCATTTAGATTATTTTTAAGGTTTTTTTATCATCACGAACTAGTTTGTCATATGAATTAATATTATATATATATACTCGTTATAGAAACTTAAATAGGTTTTAATAAATATATTATAGTCTTTTTTAACCATAAAAATGGTTTCATGACCATCCTTGAAGGAGAAATTGAAGAATGAAAATTCATCATCCATGAAGGTTGTAAATCGACACCTTAAGGATAATGATTTCATTTTTAAAATAAAAGAGAGAGAGAAATGATTTTAATGAAAGATATTACATTAACATGATAAAATTATATTATATATATGATACTGGAGTTACCATGCTTATTTGGATAGAGGATGTAAGGAGAGGATAATAAATGAAAAATGAAATTTAAAGGAAATTAAAAGAAAAAGAACGAAGATTTTCCTCTTGAATGATCCTATTTGAGAACCTCCTTAGGGAAACTTGGTTTGGTATTTTGATGTAAAAAAAGACTCCTAGAAGTTGGGGAGATAATTGTGAAGAGTATTTGGGCATAATTTTAACATTATTCAAGGCATAGAGGTGTAAGGAGAAAGTGTGATGAGGGGTGATATTTATAGTGGAGGAGAGGGGTGATTTTTGAATATTTTATTCATTTGTTTATTATTTTGGATCAAGACTATGAATTGTTTGGAAATTATAATAACATATATTGAAATAATTAAGGTAAGTTATAGATTATGTTTCTAACATCCTACACGACTCATGTAATAGTGTATTTAACTTGTACTGCATTTATACCATAAATTGCTATATTTTACTATTCACCAAAAATTCAAGTATTTTAGAAAAATCCCAAAATTCAACCTAACCATTTTTTTATGTCTAGAATTAAAAAATGAACTCTATTTTATGAAACTAATTTTCTAAATATCATAAATTTAATTTTTAAATAAAATCGTCATTTACTCAAAAAATACAGATTTTAAAATTAAAATTGTTTTTTAACACTTTTAAAAATTAACTAAAGTCTCATAAAATTATCCTAAAGCCATAATAAAACATAATATTAATTTATTAATACATTTTATGAAATTAAATTTTATTTTAAATCATTTTATTAATTATAAACATATAATTAAATATTTATGACTTAAAAATATCAATGTTTAATTATTAACTTTTAAAATATTCACTTAATTATACTATGATATAATTATATAATACCATAATTTATAATATTCCTAAGTTTTATTTATATATTCATGGGTGAAGTTACTATTCATTTGGTTGATTTTCTATTCATAAGGGTCGTATTACAATTCACAAGGGTAACATTATTATATCGAAGGGTCAAGTTACTATTCAAATAAAAGTTGATCCTATTATACTATAAATATCTTTCTGATCGCAACCATGTATGTATTTTTTTTGAAATTTAATTCATAGAAGTGGCAAAATTACATTTAATGCTAATCTCATAGGTGTGGCGAGAAGGTGGGTAAAAATATTCAAAAGTTCAATAAGTCTTTATATATAATTTAAATATAAAAATGATCCCAATCATCTATATTGGATTAATATATTTATAATTAATCTATTGTAACTTTAAAAATCAATTTAAATTATGATAATTATTTAAACAAAAAACATAGTTTTTAACCAAAATGCAGTATTTTTCACTATTCATCAAACATGAATCTTCTCAGAAAAATACTAAAAATTCACCCTAATTTAATTTTGAAAGAATTATTTTTATTTTACCAAAAATATATATATTTCATTATAAATATGTTTTATTTATGTGAAACCATTATAAATAAGATTTAATATTAGTTATTACTATTAATATTACTATGTTTAATAGTTAGTTTATTACAATCTTGTTTAAATAATTTTAATAACAAAGTGTTTTTTTGAAGGGACTCATTGTTGCGTGAATTAAATTCTATATTAACTATATTTTGAAATCCTTAGGGTGTTACATTCTCCCCTCCTTTAATAAATTGCTTCCTTGAAATTTTAAATTGCACATTGAATGTTAAAGGTTGATACTTGAAAATTCCCTTGTGGGAAACCCACATTAGAAATAGTGTTAATAAAATATCTAATTAATAAGAGGGAAATGGAAATGCATAGGTTACCAAAAAATTAGGATTTTGAATATAATAACTTTATCATAAATTGAAAACATATACATGGAAGAGAAATCTGACCACCAAGTTCTGATGGAAAGTGATAGAGAACATGTTCATATGAAAGTTGATTACCACAAAACCATAAACTACATTTATGAAAATTTTAATTAATATAATAAAAAATTATGATAATAAGAAAAAAATTGGTTTAATAATCTTTTCTTAGAGTTTAGGAATTATTCCACTCTATAAGAGTATAAATATATGTTTCTATTTCATAAAAACAATCTTATCATTTGACTATACCTTGAAAACTCTATAATTCATCTCTTAGCAGAAGTTACATAATGTGGTGAAGTAATACATTAACCTCTAAAACCAAATAGAATGATCAAACTAAACCATTTCATAAATGGTTAAAATTTACAAAAGATCATGATCCAACACTTTAGAATCATTTCCACGATAGTTAGTACTATCCAATTTACTTTATCCATATCAACCATATCTCTATTATCTCATCATTAGGAACATTTTAAGGTTTCTCATTCCCTTAACCATGTGTTTTCCAATGTTTAACTTGTTATTGAATCATTTTTCTTAGTACCATTCGACACATGACCTCAGATCCTTAATTAAATAGTACTTCAATATAATCTGTATATATTCACTAATTTTTATAACCAGTACATCATTGATAAAATACTCAAATGATATAATTTTTCAATCCAAACACAAGGGCATTAATCATTACTATTTATCAATGGTAATAGCATAATATTGATCATGATCCATTATATTATTTTAGGGTATATTCATTTGATGCCTATGACATTGATTTTTGTAGTGTCCCATCACTTTTCAGTTGAAACATTGCATATTATAAAAAAATTTATTATCCTTGAAATAATGAGCATGGTTTTCTTTTCCTCAACACTTGAAACATAATTTTTCTTCTTAATCATATACCATAGAGTTTCCTTCCACAATTATCACATGTGGGAAAATACTTCTTCCCCTTCTTCCCTTTATCCATATTTTTCACATTTGACCTCTTCTTATCTTGATTCTATTTGAAGTAATAAGGATTAGATGATTCTTTCTCTATATTATTATAACATGATATTATTTCCTCATAAGATGAAAATATTTGTGAGACCGCTTCCCTTTGAAATACCGCCTTAAATCCATCGAAGAAACAACTATTCTTACTTTTTGGATTATGTGAAGTGATGTAGTTCCCATTCCTTCCACCATGATCCATTTCTAAACAATGGAATACACTATATTAGATCATAACATTATGAAACATAATACATAATCCCAAAACAAGTTAAATACTTAACATAAATTGAAAGATTTATGTGTATCTAATCTCATAATAATAAACATGGTTTCTTTGGGGACATCTTTACTTTTAAATCCATCTTAAAGGTTTGTAAACATAATGTGGCTTATCCTAAGAATATCCCCTATAAGTTTCAAACCTAGTTCATAGTAAAGTCCTTTTTCATGTACCAAGTTACCTCATGTTAGGCTTGGGACACCTTGTCGGGGTTGTTACCCCTAGGTACATCAATGCCAGAACCGTATCCACTTGTAGTATCCAAACATGGATGTATTTCTAGGAAGATCCAAATAATATCTACCATACCAAAATTCTAGTATGTTCTTATATTCTCATAGTCAAATTCTATCTTAGGGTCATGTTCCCTAATCTATATTTTCTAAATCTACTTTCCAAAGTTTATACTAAACTTCATCTGATACCAACTATAAAGACCTCGACCCTAGTTTTCTAGAGATGATTCCTTAGATTAATACATTAGAATAGATACAAGACAAAAATCCCAATGGACTGATAAATTTATCAATTTTTAAATCAAAATTACATTCATGGATTTTACATTAAAATTTAAAAGTAAATAAAACACATGAACTCCGATGGTAATACCCATAAATTCCAAGATTATTCATGTAATTCATTCTTAATATACATCTTTTCATCCTGGGGAAAAATAAAACATAAGAAAGGGGTGATATCAGATGGTCAGTAAGGGTAATTAATACAATGGAATCATAAGTAATAAGAAATTTTTAATAACTAAAAGTACACAATCCATTAAAACATAATCTTGAGAGAAATATGGAAGGAATAAGAGATGATTAAATAATGCCACAATAAAACATAAACAAGGATATTATATTAGTAAAATAATCACATGGACTAGAAATTACTAGTTTCATAATGAGGGAATGCATAATGTTGTACATCATAAACATACCATCAATGCCTCGGCCAAGACACCATATATAAGTGGGTAAAAAACCAGTACAGTTTGTCTCATGAGACCTACCTATGCATTGAGGGGCTATAGAGGGCCCTACACATCACTTAATAATATCAATTCATTCCTCAAATATTGACTACAAATATATATTTAAATCAATGTTTCCCATACCAATTTGAAATAATTTAATCATAATAATAGGTGAAAGTACACTAATAAAATCATTGATAAATTCTTGAGGAAAATAATGTTTAAACATTCCAAAGTGTCACATACCACTTTAAAAAATTTAAATCATAACCCCTAAAATATTAAATGAAACTTATAATATCATGATAATAATATAATTTATAAAAGGTCATTATATACACCCCACATAAGAAAATAGTGGTGAAAAAGACATATATCTCATAGAAGTAAAAGTGAGATGAGAAAAACTATTTTTACTTTAGAAATAAAAGTTCTTTTGGAAAATCATTTATATTTTTCATAAAATCAGATTTAAAAAAAATAATTTCACAGAAAATAAAAGGGAAGGATATTTAAATTATATTTTAGGCATAAATGATGTCCCCCTGAAGTTAAATCCTGTAAACATATTTTTTAAGAAACATTAGAGGTAAAAAAATAGTACAGTTTAAGGAAAATATTAAAGAGATTTTAAAGTATAAAGACATGTTTGTTTTTATAAAACCATAAATTAACCTAGATATTTTTTTCATGATAATTGTTTTTATAAAAATAACTATGTCTTAAAATAGATTATAAAGTGCACTTGAAAGTGGGTAGGAATTTGGGAAGTTCCCTTTAATCAGGTTTGCTTATTCAAGAAGGGAACCTTGTAAAAAATATATTTCCCCATAAAATAAAGATGAAATGATCTAGATATATGAGTTTGGAACATATACACAAAATATATAATAATTAAACAAAAATGAAGATGCATTACATTGGGGTAAAGATGGTGAAAGAATAAAGCTTAGGAAAAATGAAGGTTCGGGTAGAATCCCTTACAACTTTGAGAATAGTTGAACCTTATGCCCCATAAAATTAATGATCATAAAATAAGAAATTTAATACCATGAATATAAAAATATTAATAATATGGAACATTAATGGACAATATACATACACCACACATAAGAAATAGTGGCCAGTAAGGCATATCTCACAGAAATGAAGGTGAGTTTATAAAACACTTAACATATGTCTGAATGTGTTCTTCAATTGACCTTAATGTCCTAGATAATAAAATTAAATCCATTAATTAATTAATTAACTTTTATAGATGTATTTTATTAATTATAGTTTTATTAGGTACATTTATGGCCTTATTGATGAGTTATATAGTTTAATTTCATCGTTCTAGAGCATTCATTTTATTGGTTTTCATGATCGGTTCGCTTGTTTATAAGTAATGGAATTCATATAGAATGGGTATAATTCTCCAGAATAAAATTTATTTGATATTAATGATCATAAAGAATATTAAATGTTTATATAATTCATTTTTTATATTTTATTAGGATGATTCATTAGATAAAATATTAGTGATAATCATTTAGATTATTTTGGTTGTTTTTTATCATCACAAATTAGTTTGTTGTATGAATTAAAATTACATATATATACTGGTTATAGAACATTAAATATATTTTAATACATATATTATAGTCGTTTTTAACAATAAAAATGGTTTCATGACTATCCATTAAGTATAAATTGAAGAAAAAAAATCTGTCAACCATGAAGGTTGTAAATCGGCACCTCACAGACAATGGTTTCATTTTTAAAATCAAAGAGAGAGAGAGAAGGAGTTTGATGATGGATATTACATTAACAAGATATAATTATATTATATATATTATACTATTTTTATCATGATAATTAGTATATATTAGGTTATTAGAGTATAAGAAATGAAAAAGGAAATTGAAAGGAAATTAAAAGAAAAAGAAAGATGGTTTACCTCTTGAATTCTCCTCTTTGAGAACCTTCTTAAGGAAGATTGTATTGGTCTTTTGATGTGACAAGAACCTTCCAGAGGTGGGGGAGAGACTTATTAAGAAGATTTGGGAATAATTTGGACATGCTTTAACACTTAGAGGTTTGAGGAGAAGTGGTGATGAGGGATGGTATTTATAGTGGAGGAGGGGTGATTTTTGGATATTTTATTCATTTATTTATTATTTTTGTTCAAAAAATGAATAGTTTTAGAATTATCATCAAATATATTAAAATAATTAAGGGAAGTTTGAGATTATAGTGGTTCCATAAAACATGAATAAAATAATAGTGTATTTAACTAGTAATTTATTTATACCGTAAATTATTATATTTTACTATTCACCAAAAAATAAACTATTTCTATAAAAATCACAAAAAATCATTCTAACCATTTTTAGATGTGTTTAATTAAAAAATGAACTCCATTTTATGAAAATAATTTACTAAATATGAGAAATTTAATTTTTAAATAAAATAATCGATTACTCAAAAATTACAGATTTTAAAATTATAACTGATTTTATAACACTTTGAAAAATTAACTAAGATCTCATAAAATTATCCTAAAACCATAAGATAACAAAATATTAATTTATGAATAAATTTTATGAAATTAAATTTTATTTTAAATCATTTTATTTATTATAAACTCATAATTAAATATTTATGACTTTCAAAAATACCAACACTTAATTATTAATTTTTAAAATATTCACTTACTTATAATATGATGAAATTATATCATGAATTCATTTTTAAGATGCCTAAATTTTATTTATACATTCATGGGTGAGGTTACTATTCGTTTGGCTGATTTACTATTGATAAGGGTCATATTACTATTTATAAGGGTAACATTACTATTCCAAAGGGTCAAGTTACTATTCACCAACAAATTATGTTGATCCTATCAGAATCTAAATATCTTACTGATAAGAAATATGTATTTCCATTTTTTTAAATACAATTCATAGAATCAGAAAAACTACATTTAATGATGATCCCGTAGGTGTGGAGAGAAGGCGGGTAAAAATGTTCAAAAGTTCAATAAGTCTTTATATATAATTTCAACATAAAAATGATTCTAATGATCTAAATTGGATTAATATTTGTATAATTGATCTATTTTGACTTTAAAAACAATTTAAATTATAATAATTATTTAAACAAAAAACATAAGTTTTAACTAAAATGTAGTATTTTCACTATTCCTCAAAAATGAATCTTCTTAGAAAAATACTAAAAATTCACCAGAATTTGATTTTTACAAAATTATTTTTATTTTACCAAAAAATATATTTCATTATAAATATTTTTTATTTATGTGAAACCATTACAAATAACCTTTAATAGTAGTTATTACTATTAATATTACTATGTTTAATGTCTAGGCAATAACTATCTTGTTTAAATAATTATAATAAAAAAGTGTTGTTTCATAGAGAATCAATGTTGTTTACTTCACATTATGTATTAAATTTATTTTTAAATACTTGGGTTGTTACATATTCTATCCAAATCCCCTCTATAAAATCTTATAAATCTAATTTACTTGGTTCGGAAAACTCAAATATCCTTAATCCAACACGTTTCCTATGTTTCCTCTATATGATGGGATCACAGAGTATTGATTTGTCTGATGTGTTGGAACCTCTCCATATAATCATCAAGTATCCACTTATACTTCATAAAAAGATCAGTTTTCTAAACTCATTATGGTATAACTTTTTATTTAAATCTTTTCGGTTCTCATATATCTGATGGTCTCTCTAAACTCTTTCCATTGGAACTTTTTTATCACCATCTCTCTTCATTAGGTTGAATTTGTTCTTGTACTTCCAATAATATTCTTAGATTTATTCTTCTCCTGTAGATATAAAGTCTAGGTCTAATAATTCTCTATCTGATGGACTTGATATAATAAAATTATTCCTTAGGAAAATAATATTTAATCAATTAATTAAATTCAAATAGAATTTAATAGAGATCATTGGAAACACTTATTTTATGACCCTATATGATTATTTCTCATTATCATTAGGTGTAATTTCCTAAATTCCAATATTACTATGTAGAAATAGGGCAAGGCACCCAATAGAAAGAACTTAATGTTGTAACATCAAAAACCACATACAAATGCTCATTGTGTAACATAATACCTTTGTCTCAATATCTCATCAAGAAGGTTTCACATCTATGTCATTAACCTATATGATTGATACATATTTTTTTAACAATCTAAAATAAACATGTCATTACACCATAAACATGGAATTTAATATGATGGTTCTATTCTAACAAAAGGGGTGAGATATCTAATTTCATAAAAATTTAAGGGGAAAATTCTTCCTCGACTAATCCATTAATAATATGTCACTCATGATGCAACCAATGATCTAAATTCACCATGAACTATATCATCAAGGTTTAAAAACTAATACTAAGTGTGTGAGTTGTAACATGCATTAATAATAATCTTAAAGTCTAAGGACCATTATACATTCTTTCATAAAAGAATATCTAGTGACATCAAAACATGTGGAATTCCTAAGGGCCATTTTGTTCTTGTAATCTCTCTCTTTAGAGATGACCATATATAAACCTCATTAAAAGAAGCCTCACCTTACGAGTACTCATAACTGATAGTATATATACTATGCACTCTATCATATTACATTATATGACCATAGAACTATTATTAAGAATATCGTATTGAAATTTCAAGGTTATCATCGTATCATAGAACTAGTTAAGATCTTATCAATATGACAAATACTCTAGGATATTATCATATGGTGACACTTATTTTTCTTACATTAACATTACATAACGTTTTTGGAATAATTAAAACATTATACAAATATATTCCCAAATAGTATACTAGTCAAGTACCCTTGGTAATATGGAAACATGAACACTTTTAC
The DNA here is from genome assembly GCA_963277665.1 of Viscum album. Taxonomy (NCBI): domain Eukaryota; kingdom Viridiplantae; phylum Streptophyta; class Magnoliopsida; order Santalales; family Viscaceae; genus Viscum; species Viscum album. Next base: position 1,670,262,058 of record OY728156.1, read on the forward strand.
ATAAGTGGGCTAAATTATCTCCCACTAGGTTCTTCTTTACTAGCACCCCTTTTAGAAACATAAAAAATAATTCATATCTTCATAACCTGGGGAAGGAAACACAAAAAGGGGTGAGCTCAGATGATCAATAAGGGTATACAAGGGATACATGTAATAATAAACATCATCATAGGGGTATTAGAACATGATCATGAAACTAGAAGATCATAACCTTTGAATCAAAGATCATAAATAGGAATCATGGCATAAAGATTATCATTTCATAAGTCATGAATCATAAGGAAATAAAGAACAAAATCCATGAAAGCATAACATAGAAATAAAACATGGAATTCTGGAAAAAATATAAGCATATAATATGATTTCCATAGTAGTCAAGGCATTATTGTCAAGAATATCATAGTAGCATGGTTTCACTCCCCATATGATCTTGGTAGTCATGGTTCACTCCCATAAATTTCTTAGTAGAATGAGTTCACTCTTCATACCATCTTGGTAGTCATGGTTCACTCCCATGGCCTTCTTAGTGGTCAAGGTTTACTCCCAAGACCATCTTAGTCTATCTAATGAGATATAAATCTTTACCCAATGCATAGGAGGGAGATATAGGTCCCACCCATCTCATAATAAAATCATACATACATGTGCCAAAAAATCATAAATAATCATATCATAACCCATGAAATGAAATGGTTATCATAAACATTAATTCATATCATAACTTGTGAAAAATGATACAAGTTTCATAATCATTTAAAAAGCATAACCTATGAAAAAAAGGTTTCAAAATCATATAACCCATGAATGAGAAACGGGTTTCATAAACATCAAGCCATAAAAACATAATCCATTTAAAGAAAAAAAATATTATTGGAAACATTGAATCATTTACCCCAAAAGGCATGAGTAACACAAATGGATGTCGTCTTAGATGGTAAATAATTTTTATAGATATTTTAAAAACATTTCTTGAGGAAAATATACTTTCTTCTTTGAAAAATGATTTCTAAAACATAAAACCTTTAGAAAACCTTTTTCTTTGAAAATGGATTTGAAAACATATAAATAAGCTTTGAAAACAATAAAACATTTTGAAAATCCTTTTTCCTTGAAAATGGCCTTCAAGGATCATTTGAAAACTTTTTTGAAAATATTTTTTAAATAAAAAAGATTTCCAACCGAAGATACACTGCTGGGAATAGAGGTTTTCCCAATATTTTTATACCAACTATTTGAAGAAACTGTTGGTATACAGTTAAAATAGCAACATTTCCCAATGTTTTATTCAAACTGTTGAAATTGTGTTTTTATAATCAATATTTTCCAATCGTTTGAGTAAACCATTGGGAAATATTTATGTATACCAATGATTTTTTAAACAGTTGGTAAATAGTAGATTTTCCAATGGTTTTTAAAAACCATTGGGAATGATTTCCCCCAAATACATAGCAACCCAAATCCCAGTCTATCCGATTGTAGGCACCCTAATCTGAAGCTCCCAACGGTCTCTCTTTACCCTAGGGTGTGAAACTCCTTCCACTCGATAGATCCATATTCAATAAAGAAATATTTTATTTTTACACTTAAAATTAGTAAGTTATACCTTATTTTTAATGTTCTGCATCTATTTTTTTTTATGTTTTCTGTTTTTATTTGACCTAAATTAGAGTTATGTGCAGTCTGTGGAAAGGTATACAAAATACTTTGATTTGTTTTCTGTTTTTTGTTCTACACTTAAAATATGTTTAAGGGTTTGTTTATCCATATTATCTCAAGTTTGGTAATGGATATAAGGATGGTCCATGTGAAGGGATTAGGGACAGTTGGAATAGTGGTGTAGGTGGTTTTCTATTTTTTAGTGGGGTGATATGGTATTTTATATGCACTTTTGTTTAGTTTAAAATCTGATTTGGATTTTGTATTTATATTTTTTGTTCAAGGAATAATGGGAAGGGTAGTGATATTGAAGATGAATTGGCTGTTGGTTGGGTGATGGATTGTAATTGTGATTTTGGTTGGATTGGGTATAGGTGATTTTTAAGGTATTATATGGGTATTGTCACCCCTGAACACCCCCACCCCCATGCCCCCTGGACACCCCCACCCCCTTGGACAACCCCCCACCCCCTTGGATACCACCACCCCCCTGGACACCCCAACCCCCTTGGACACCCCCACCCCTCAAGAAACCCCCACCACCTGGACACCCCCACCCCATGGAAAACCTCCACCCTCTTGGACCATCACCACACCCCCTTAGACAGCCCACCCAGACACCACCACACCTATTGGACACCACCCCACCTCATAAGTGCTTGGACTAGTTTTTAAATTGTAATTAACCATGTAGGTGATTTCCCCTTTCCCCAATGACATTTTCTAAGTGACCCATGGAGCCTTATAAATTGAATTTGTCATGTTTTGATAAAAATGAATGGGTTGCTTTGAATTAAATGGCTAATGCATGATGGATTTACTTTCTTAATTAATAAAATGGGTTTAAATAAAATTACCCTATGAGGTGCTACAAGGGGGTTGTCCAGGTGGGTGTGGGTTGTCCAGGGGGTAGGGGGCTGCAGGGGGTAGGGGACGGAAGGGGTGTGGGGGAGGGGGTGTGGGATATCCAATGAGGGGTGTGGGCTATCAAGGGGGGTCAGTGTGGGTTTTCCTGGTGGGGGAGGGGTGTGGGTTGTCCAGGGGGTGGGGGTGGGTTGTCCATGTAGGGGAGGGGGATGTCCAATGAGGGAGGTGGGCTGTCCAGGTCAGGGTGGGGTGGGAGGGGGTGTCCAGGTGGGGTGGGGGGCTATCCAGGTGGGGGTGGGGGTGTCCAGGTGGGGTCGGGGTGTCCAGGTGGGGTGGGGGTGGACTGTCTAGGGGGGTTTATGGGGGGGGGGGGTAGGGGGTTGCAGGGGTATGGGGGAGGGGGTGTGGGTTGTACAAGGAGAGGGTGGGCTATCAGGGGGTAAGAGTGGGCTGTCTAGGCGGGGGAGGGGTGTTGGCTATCCAGGGGGTGGGATTTCAAAGGGGGGTGGGGGTGGGCTTTCCAGGTGGGGGAAGGGTGTGTGGGTTGTCCAAGGAGGATGGGGGATGTCCAGGTGGGGGTGGGGGGATGTCAAAGTGGGGTAGGGGGCTATCCATGTGGCGGTGGCCTTTCCAGGGGTGGGCTGTCCACTCCGATACTCTACAAAAAAAATAGAAATCACATATAACCAATTTATAGTTGCTTTCACACATTAATAATTTTCTTGAAGTTCCATACCAACACTCACTCTTACCCTTCAAAGAATAAGTGATCTTTTCAAAGAAATCTCACTCAGGTTCTTATCCACTATCCATATTGATCTCATACAAATTTAACATTCATACAACTCTATATAACCTAATGATATAACAAGGCTCATACTCCCATGAGTAGTGTCCCATCGAAACATGGCTCATATTCCTAAACAACATATATAGGATCATATTTTACACACACACAAAATTTTGTAAACATAGAAAATACTATATTTACACCTTGTATCACAACATGGAATTATCTCTCAGCTAGTCTCTCAAGGCATCAATAATCCACATACCAAGCTCAAAATTTGGAGGTTTTTTTACAATTAGGTGTGTTTTTTTCGAATTCATGTATAATATTTAGATTGGAAGATAAAATTTGACCCACATATAATATTTGGAGGTGTGTTTACAATTAGGTGTGTTGTGATTTATATGTATGATATTCATGGTTTACACCAACAGTCTTCTGAGTCATCTGTAATAGGCTTGAAGTCATGCTACAATTTGATAGAGATTAGATTCTATGACCCTAGTTTGGGGGTGGACACCCCCACCCCCTTCGAAATCCCCCCCACCCCCCTAGACACCCCACCTCCTGGGCACGCCCACACCCCCAAGGATATCCCCCACCCCCTGGACACCCCACCCCACCCCCTGGACACCCCCTTGGACAACCCCCCTGGACACCCCCACCCCTACTAGATAGCCCCCCACCCCCTGGACACACCCTACCCCTTGGAAACCCCCAACCCCCTGGACAACCCCCACCCCCTGGACACCCCCACCCCCTAGATAGCCCCACCTCCCTGGACAGCCCCCCTAGCCCCCTTGGATAGCCCCACCCCCCGAGACACCCCCACCCCCTGGACAACCCCCCTGGACACCACCCCACCCCCTATACACCCCCACCCCCTAGACACCCCCACCCCCTAGACAGCCCCCACCCCCAGGATAGCCCCCCAACCCCTGGACACCCCTAGCCCCTGTACACCCCCACCGCCTTGGGCAGTGTATGTGATCACTCAAATAACCTACTAAAATAAAAAATTTCTTCGATCTAAAATTTAATCAACTCCTGGATAATTCTCCTCCACAATTGTACATGATCTTGTACACTCATGTATAGTTATTCAAAGATATTTTGTTATAAATATAGTATTTTTTTTGTCTTTTATATTATAATTCTCATATAGAGTAGTGTTTCAGTTATGGTTTCATATAATGTGAACAATTCTCTTTTACTTAAATATATTTTCTATGATACTTTAATCTTATTAAATTGCTTTTAATGAAATGACTTATAATTTTTTTTACAGAATGGATAGAAGTTATATGTATGAAACCAATCAGATCTCAAGCAATTTTCAAAAAAATTTGGATATATTTTTAGATCTTTCATTTCTATTTACTTCAAATAGTGGCCACATACACTGCCCATGTTACAATTGTGTTCGAAGACCATGGTTGAGCTGTGAAGAAGTCAGCTACCACATAAACAAATATGTTTTTCATGTAAACTACTATGTGTGGTATCACAATGGGGAGAAAATTAAAACTCAAATTGCTAATGATCCAAATGAGAGGACTGGATTGGAGAATTTTTTATATGACTAGTTTCCATTTATTCTTCATCATGAAAAATAAAGGATTCCGACCCAAGAATACTTCGATATGATCACACATGACGCGTCTAATGAAAATGATGATGTTTTCAGGGTGAAAAAAATTGAATTCTACTACCACGACTCTAGTATATCGACAATGTGGTAAAATGAAAAAGTTGGAATTTTTAATCTGATTGTTTCATGGGAAAACTACATATGGGATTTCTAATACTGCCATCGATTATATTCTTAGCTTCTTGAAGGACTTACCTCTAGATGATACAGATATTACCTCAAACCACTATATGTCATGGAAGTTATTCGAGGAACTTGGATTTTCAAGAAACAAAATTAATGCTTGCCTGAAGGATTACAGTTTATTCTGGGAGGAAACTGCTAAATGAAATTATTTTATAAAATTTTTCACATCCCACTTGAAACCAAAAGCTGATGGAACACCATCTTGTGTGCCACATAAAGTAATGTGGAACTTTCCATTGATCCCGAGACTCTAGAATATTATTATGTCTGATGAAATATCAATAAAAATGTGATGGATTGATACCAAGAGAAAGAATACTAATGATGAGTTGGCTCACCCTATAGATGGGTTTGCATGGAAGATATTTTATTCTCTATATTCTGATTTTGTAGCTAACATGCATAATGTGAGGATGGGTCTTTCATGTGACAGTTTTAATCCATTTGGGCATATTCTTACTTCGAACAACACATGGCCGGTTTTTATACACATTTATAACCTTCCCCCATGGTTGTGTATGAAAAAACCTTTCTCTTTCATGAGTATACTCATATATGGCCCTTCTGATCCCAGTAATGATGTAGACGTATACATGAATCCTTTAATAAAAGGGTTGAAACTTCTTTGGGGTGTGGGTGTGCACACATAAGATGCATGTTCAAAAGACATATTTCAGATGCATGTTGTGATTATGTGGATGATCAATGATTTACCTGCTTATTCAATGATGTTTGGATGGAGAACAAAGGGAAAACTATCATGTCCTATTTGTATGAAGAATACACAATTTAGAAGACTGAAACATCACTGTAGTTTCAGTTTTATGGTACATAAATGATTATTTCCAATAGACCATCCATATAGAAATAATCGTCAAAGATTTTATAATACCATGGAGACTGATGATCCACCTTTGCATATGTATAGAACTTATGTGCTTAATGAATTGAAATATTTCAGTTTTATATTCAGGAAGGGTCAAAAGAAATCTGGAAAGAGAAGTATTGTTTCCACTTAAACATGTTATAATTGGAAGAAGAGAAGTATATTATTTGATTTTCCTTATTGGTCAACCAATTTGTTACATAATTTATTATTTGTAATTCACATTGAAAAAAATATATGTGAAATGTTTCTTTTGATTCATCTAAATGTTAAGATAAAGACAAAAGATTATTTATAGTCTCATCATCACTTGGTGGATTGGGGCATCAGACTAGAATTGCATCATGTGCGTATTAGTGAAAATAAATGACAAGTTCCATGTGCTTCTTATGTGATGACACCTATAGAAAAAAAATCAATTTATGGAAGTACTAGAGACTATCAAAGTTTCGAATGGCTATTTAAGAAACATATCTAAATGGGTAAACAGAAGAGAGTTGAAGCTAAAATATTTAAATACTCATGATTATAAAATCCTTTTGCATGAGTTGATTCCAATATAAATCCATCATCTTTTGTCCAATAATTTAAGAGTGGTTTTTATTAGGTTGTGCCATTTTATAGAGATCTTTGTGCTAAGAATTTGTCCAAATATTTCTTGCAAAAGATGTTGGCATATTCCCCATTAATTTTGTGTGAGTATCCATCATTTTTCACATGCATGTTTTATCTGACTGTCCATATTCCAACTGAAATACTTCTCGGAGGACCTATTATTTTTCATTGGATGTATCCAACTGAAAGAAATATATACACATTAAAGTCTTATGTTCGAAACAAGAATCATCCTAAAGGTTCTATCATGAATGGTTACTTGGGTCAAGAATGTATGGATTTATGCTCTATGTATTTGTTTGATCATACTACAAGAATGAAAAAAACCATTGAGAAACAAAGAAGAATAATATGAGCAAATTGAACCCATATTTTCATCACTTCTACAAATAGGAGGAATTCCTGAATCACATACATTGATGACATTAATCCTAGAAGAGCGAGAGATGGCACATTGCATAGTTTTGTTCAAGTGTGATTTTTTTGATGACTACATTAGGTGAGTAAATTGAATATATATATATCTTGAATATATATCTATTAAAATATTCCTATTTTTATCTACAGGGAACATAAAGCAATGATAAATAAGAAGCATTGTTCTTCATTTTTGATAAGGAGGGATACTTTGCAGAGAAAAGAATTCTCTTCTTGGTTAAAATTGAATGTAAAAATTTTAATGTTTAATATAATTAAATCATTATTTAATTAAGTTTAATATTCATTTATATTTTAGGTATTGAGTTTTTCTACTGACTCTGTCTATGAGGAAATAAGATCTTTGGATTTGGTACTAATACCATGGTTCGTGACTATAAATCATTTATTATTAATCAATATAGATTTATTATCACTAAACGAGCAAAAAACATGAGAACATAACATGATGGTGTTATGGTTACTACCAAAACAGGCTGTTATTCCAGTGTATCAGATAATAGAACGCGATTTGAAAATGTAGGTTATTATGGAGTCATTGAAGAAATAATAATATTGGATTATTATTCTCATGGACGAGTCACGATGATGAAATTCCAGTGGTTTGATTCGATGATGAGGCATGACACATTTATTGATGACTGTGGATCTAGATTAATTGATATGACTTGCACTCTTTCTACTGATGAACCTTATGTATTGGCATCAATGGCGAAACAATTCTTTTATGTCAAAGACCATATTCTACCTGAATTTAGTGTCATTTTTGAAGTAATTCCAAGACATATTTTTGATGATGATGATGATGAAATTAACACCATCCCTACTGTAACATCCCAGGTAAATAAAGAATATTACTTTTGCATATTTATTAATATTTGTGAATAAAATATTAATATTACCTTAAATGGAACGCTATGCTCGATGGCGTACCCAATACGCAACAACGATTTTCTTTGAAATCTTACGTTGCGCTCTAATAATAAAATAATATTATTTTAAATGGAAGTTTATGCCTAGCCGTTGTAAAGGAGGGAATGAAAATAAATAACTAAAAAATTATTATATATGTTTGTCAAATATTTATACTTTTATTCAATAAATGTTATAGGCTTAAAATATGAATGAATCCAATTTTAAGCGTAAGTATTCTAATATTCTTTAAAAGGTCGATTAACCGCCTTTTGATGGAGAACCCTTTTTAAATACACTTGTTGAAAATTTTATATGTTATATTGGACCAAATAAAATCCTTCTTTATAATCGGGATATCAAAATTTACTTTGTGTAAATTTTTATTATTTTTCCGATAAAGATCATTTTTAGTGAAAATTTTGTATTTTAATTCAAAACCTCCTTTTAATCTGATTTATTTATATGGATATATTATCAATTAAATTGAGTTTAAAGTTGATTTATAATATATTTTTACCATTTAATCCAATGGTGGTCATTGGAATTAATTTTACTTTGAAACAGGACTTAAACTAGTGTCAATCTTTTGATATATTTTGTTTCTTAAAAACACGCTATTTGTTTTGACAACAGGAAGTGATTATTAAATTGATTAATGCAATTTATATGTTTTGAATTTTGTAAAATATACATCATTTTTTAATTCGGAATATCAAATATGGCTTATGGTGAATTTTTGGTATTTTTCTAAAAAACATCAATTTTTGATGAATAGTGAAACCGCTAAGTGGTAGTTAAAAAACTGATTTTTCGTTTAAATGAAATTTTACCACCTCCGTGATTTGAATTTCAAAAATCTTACATACATGGTTGTCATTAGGATGTAAAATGTGGTTCAATGGGATGAAAATAATTTTTCGTGAATAGTAACTTTTAAGTTTTATTAATCGCAATTAAAGGTAATTAGTGTAATTTACGGTAAAGATAATGTTATAATAATATGAAATGACCTTGAAAAATGTCCTACCCTTATTGGATGAGTCATTTCCGACTAACAAAATCCATGGGTCAACTTGGGGACCCCATGGAGCCACTTGGGTAAGAAAATTACATTAATAACTTTTTATTTAAAGTTAAAATAAAAATGTCACAAACATGCATTGTTTTACTAAAACAATTGTTACATGGGGTATACAAGTAATATTTTTGACTATAAATATTAATTAAAAATCTAAAAATATTTCCTATATCATAGTAATTTTTTTATAATTTTTAGACATTAAATAAATTAATTTATTTATGACACCATGATGATGCAGCGATTACCTCATTAATGAATGATTTTAATAAAATGAAAAGATAATGTAAAATCTAAGACATACACTTGTAAAAAACCTATTTTATGGGTTGATTTCTAACCCTTATCACCTTATCCTCAAAATATATAATTGTGGGACCTTTTATATCAGAAAATCGTTTTATAATAAAGTATCTTTTCATGACTTTCCAAGAGTGCCCCTCCTCCCTCTTATAAAAGGTCCCCACCTCTACCTCCTTACCCACACCTCTCAAGCCCTTTTCTCATCCAACCTCTGCTCATTTTATCTCTCCACATCCCTCTATTACTCCTAGAAGACTCACTTTGGGAAAAAGTCTTTCCAAGGAAGCCTTTGAACTCAAATAAAAAAGAGTTATCCGATTTGAAGGTAATGTCTTCCCTAATGTTCTTTTGTATTATTTTGCTTCTCCAACCCCCTAAACTATTTTTATTAATTTCTTTTGTAACAACATCAGTATCTTCAACATACTAGGATGTTTTTATGAGAATTATTCGAGCTACACTTACAGAAACCTCCATCTAATGGTTAAAGAACATACTGTTTCCGTGGATGGCGAATTACTGCCTCACGAAACGATGATTGTTCTATCTTCTCCTACCACCTCTCATGGTGGCCATTATGATGGAACTATTTTTATATATGATATATATTATATTTATGTCCTGTATATTCTTCTGTATTTTATATTTAAAACATACCATTATGCTTTGCATGTAGTGAAAATGAGATAATTTCATTTGAGGAAGTGTGGACTACCGTCCCCCTCAAGTGATGTGACTCGTTCATGAAATACATGTAATGTATAAAGAATGAAATTAATGAACTTATGTGACCCATATAACATATATATTATACTGGAATTAAAATATATATATCTCTCATCTAGTTTTAATTCCATTAATGTGCCAAATCAATGAAAGTAGCGTTCATGCGTACGTACGGCCTACCGTCTCCATGAATGGTGCATTTCATTTCTTTTTATCTCCAAATATTATGGAATAAGTATAAAATGAATATTTACTGGATATATATGATATTTAAATCATTAATACTATTCTGGATATGATGTACTTACAACTACATTGATAATTCTTTTCAAACAAGATCATTTTTGACTCATGTACCGAACATCGAAAAAACGTATGATATGAACTCACATAATTAACTAATTATTTTAACATGATATTATATGATATTAATTGAATAATAAACTTTAAATTATTTCCTTAATCAATTATAAATTTACCAAAGTTTATTATTCAGGAATATAAATAAATGAACAAGACAAGTCAGACTTGAGGTAAGGGACCCAACCTCTCTCTTTCTTTTTAAGTACTCTCTTTTATGTCACTTCTTTTAAGATCCTCTTTATTATGTTGGGGGATATTATTATATATTCCTCTTACTGTAATTTTTATGTTCATATGATGAGATACCCTATTTGATCTCATCAAACCATTTTTTGGAAGTTTTATGTGGCGCTGTTAGGCTGCCGAATTTTCATAAGGGATTTCGTATCTCACTTTTAATTTTGTGAGATTTCCATTGTTCGACACTTATTTATTGCATGTGGTATATTGTGTACTACCCTTTCATATATATTATCATGATTATATTTATATTCATGTTATTATGTGATTCATTTGGTGTTTATTATCTTTTGGTCATACGACTCAATTGATCACAAAGAGGTAAGGGGGTTTTATCTCACTTTTTGTTCTCGTGAGATTCATGCTACATTTGACACTATTTACTTTTGTGTGGTGTATGTACTTACCATGATTGTATTCTTTGTGTAATATAATTTAATTAATGGGTATTTATATCTTCATTGTATGACCCTTCTTTCATGTGGTGTACGTTTCAAAAGTTACCCAAATAGGTAAGGGAATCTTTCACCCTCCTCTTTTTAAAAGACTTCTTTTGGTTATGTATTTTAATTTAAATCTTCTTATGTTGGGATATGTTATTATATATCCTTATTTCTATAAATTTTATGTCCAAGTGATTAGATACCCTTTATCTCTCTCATCAAATCTTTTTCTAAAATTTGATGTGACGCCTTTAGGCTATCAAATTTTTGCAAGGGAACTTCTTAACCAAATTTCGATTCTTTGGGTTAAACTTCTACTACTTGATTATGTCATTATATGAATATGTGTGGATGACCTCTGATTGTTTTACACTTAATATCCCCTTATATTGGGTGTATTTATATTTGACACACATAATAATGTAATTGATTTATCTTTAATCTAAGGATACCGTCTTTGTATGGGACTTCATCTCAATATCTTTTCATTGAGGCATATTTTCATTTATACACAACTTTATTTTATACAGTGTATAAAACACCTTTGACTTTTCATTTCATTCAAAGGGAATCTTTTTCTACAAAGCGTTTTACTAAATGACAAAAAAAGAATGTTTTCTTTAACGTACGCGGTGACAACGACCATGCCGCCGCCACGAGTATTATTTGATCTTTGGCTTCCTCAACAAGACGTAATGTTTTTAAAATAAAATAAATACCATATAATCTTTTATGTATTTTGGTATTAAAAATGGTTTTTATAATGGATTTGTTATGTCAATATATTTAAGTGATATATTGTGATTGAAATGTGGAAATGTTTTCTTTCCATTATATTTGTTATGATTTTATAATAGTACTTGGACATTTGACTGGTGGTTATGTGGTAAACCTTATGATGGGTGGTGCTGTGAATACCAAGACGGGTGGTTACGTTATAACCTCCAATGAATTGAGTAAGGAAGTCGGCCGTATGGCTATTCCATGTAGTGATATGTGTGGAAGTCGACCGTATGGTCATTCCATTTAAGTATGTTTATGTCCCAAGTTATGTTTATATATTGTGTGTTCTTTATATGGGTTTTATGGTAATAGTTTGGTTACAAAAGGGTAAGTAATGATTTTTTTTCAGTGAAGAGTATTTACTACTTCTTAAAGGTGAAAAGTATTACTTTGATAAAGTATTCATGGTTTACTTGATGTTTTGAAAATCTAACAGTTTTCCTTCCTTGTGTATCTTTTACTGGGATTTTTATGCTCATCCCAAGTTTTTGAAATGTTTTCAACAGGAATTAAAAATGAATAGGGTCAAGGATGGGATCAAGGAAAGACATGCTATCTAAAACATGGAACTAGACTTGTTTTTTATGTATTTTTATTTTATGGAAACTTAGTAGAAGTGTCTACTTTGTAATATTTTGAGATGTAATAGTTATGTCCTAATTATATACAACTCTAAACCTAAAAAGATCCTCTATGTGAATTATTCATTTAATTCATAATTATGTAATGTTTTAAGCCTAGGTCCTTATAGTTGGTATTAAAGGTCAGTCTAGATAACTTTATAGGTTACAGTTTTCTTTAAGCATAAGTGACATTACCATAATGGCTAGGATTTCAGAAAGAGTCATAGTCTTTAGATAAAGTTAATGAGTAAGTATATCTTAGTGTTTATCTTCTTCATTAGTACATGATGATTTTGTTGATATACTCACACCGACATTTTTGGTTTTAGTAAATGGATGGATCTAGTAGGCACCAAAGTGACAATGGGTTTGAAGGAAACTGTGGAGGTTCTCTGATTAAGAGACTGGATGAAATTGGGGATTCAATGAGGAAACTCATGGTTATTCTAAACCAACTATCAAGGAGTCATGATTAACCACTTGAACCTTGGTGAGTTCTCTGATGCATCATGTACGATAGAACCAACTCGATGTGGAAGTTCAGGTAATAATTATAATGGTAACCATTAGAGTTTATATGATCCTTAATTTGGAGGAAATTATGGGTTACTATATGGTGGAAAATGAACGGCATGAGGTAAAATTGAGGTTAAATTATGTTATGGTTATTTTTGAATATTTTGTCTCCTTTTGGGGGAATGTTTTAAGAATTATATAGTTTAGTAAAAAGGACAACATGCAGACCGTGTGATAATATATAACTGTGGGACATTTCTATTTTAACTTTAAATAAATTATATTTTAATTGTGGGACATTTTATATCTGAAAATCATTTTATAATAAAGTATTTTTCATGACTTTCCAAGAGTGCCCCTCCTCCCTCTTATAAAAGGACCCCACCTCTACCTCCTTACCCACACCTCTCAGGCCCTTGGAACGTCCAACCTCTGATCATTTTGTCTCTCCACATCCCTCTATTACTCCTAGAAGTCTTACTTTGGGCATAAGTCTTTCCAAGGAAGCCTTTGATCTCAAATCAATAAGAGTTATCCGATTTGAAGGTAATGTCTTCCCTAATGTTCTTTTGTATTATTTCGCTTCTCCAACCCCCTAAACTCTTTTTATTCCTTCATTTTGTAACAACAACAGTATATTCAACATACTAGGATGTTTTTATGAGAAGTATTAGATCTAAACTTACACACACCTCCGTCTAATGGTTAAAGAACATATGGTTTCCATGGATGGCGAATTACTGCCTCACGAAACAATGATTGTTCTATATTCTCCTACCACCTCTCATGGTGGCCATTATGATGGAAATATTTTTATATATGATATATATTATATTTATTTCCTATATATGCTTATGTATTTTATATTTAAAACATAACTTTATGCTTTTCATGTTGTGCAAATGCGATAATTTCATTTGAGGAAGTGTGGACTACCGCCCCCTCAAGTGATGTGACTCGTTCATGCAATACATGGAATATATAAAGAATTAAATTAATGAACAAATGTGACCCATATAAAATATATATTATAATGTAATTATAATATATATATATATATATATATCTCATCTAGTTTTAATTCCATTAATGTGCCAAAGCAATGAAAGTAGCGTTCATGCATAGGTACGACCTACCGTCTCCATAAACGGTGCATTTCATTTATTTTTATCTACAAATATTATGGAATAAGTATAAAATGAATATATACTGAATATATATGATATTTAAATCATTAATACTATTTTGGATATGATGTACTTACAACTACATTGACAATGCTTTTCAAACAAGATCATTTTTGACTCATGTACCGAACATCGACAAAACGTATGATATGAACTCACATAATTAACTAATTATTATAACATGATAATATATGATATTAATTGAATAATAAAATTTAAAGTATGTACTTAAGCAATTATAAATTGACCAAAGTTTATTATTCAGGAATATAAAGAAATGAACAGGACAAGTCGGACTTCAGGTAAGGGATCCAACCTCTCTCTTTCTTTTTAAGTACTCTCTTTTATGTAACTTCTTTTAAGCTACTCTTTATTATGTTGTAGGATGTTCTTATATATTCCTATTACTGTACTTTTTATGTTAATATGATGAGATAACCTATTTTATCTCATCAAACAATTTTTTTAAAGTTTTAAGTGGCGCCGTTAGGCTGCTGAATTTTCATAAGGGATTTCTTATCTCACTTTTAATTCTGTGAGATTTCCATTGTTCGCCACTTATTTATTGCATGTGGTGTATTGTGTACTGACCTTTCATATATATTATCATGATTATATTTATATTCATGTTATTATGTGATTCATTTGGTGTTTATTATCTTTTGGTCATACAACTCGATTGATCACAACGAGGTAAGGGGGTTTTATCTCACTTTTTTGTTCTCATGAGATTCATGATACATTTGACACTATTTCCTTTTGTGTGGTGTATGTACTGACCATGATTGTATTATTTTGGTAATATAATTTAATTTATGTTTATTTACATCTTCATTGTATGACCCTTCTTTCATGTGGTCTACGTTTCGAAAGTTACCCAAATCGGTAAGGGAACCTTTCACCCTCCTATTTTTAAAAGACTTGTTTTGGTTATGTCTTTTAATTTAAAACTTATTATGTTGGGATATGTTCTTATATATCCTTATTGATGTAAATTTTATGTCCAAGTTGTGAGATACCCTTTATCTCTCTCATCAACTCTTTTTCTAAAATTTGATGTGACGTCGTTAGGCTATCGAATTTTTGCAAGGGAACTTCTTAACCCAATTTCGATTCTTTGGGTTAAACTTCTACTTCTTGATTATGTCATTCTATGAATATATGTGGATGACCTCTTATTGTTTTACACTTAATATCCACTTATATTGGGTGTATTTATATTTTACACACATAATAATGTAATTGATTTATCCTTAATCTAAGGATACCGTATTTGTATGGGACTTCGTCTCAATCTCTTTTCATTGAGGCATATTTTCATTTATACACAACTTTCTTTTATACGGTGTATAAAACACCTTTGAATTTTCATTTCATTCAAATGGAATCTTTTTCTATGAAGCATTTTACTAAATTAAAAAAAAGAATGTTTGCTTTAACGTACGCGGTGACAACGACCTTTCCACCGCCACGAGAATTATTTGATCTTTGGCTTCCTCAACAAGCCGTAATGTTTTTAAAATAAAATAAATACCATATACTCTTTTATGTATTTTGGTATTGAAAATGGTTTTTATAATGGATTTTTTATGTCAATATATTTAAGTGATATATTGTGATTGAAATGTGGAAATTTTTTCTTTCCATTATATTTATTATGATTTTATAATGGTACTTGGACATTTGACTGGTGGCTACATGATAAACCTTATGACGGGTGGTTCCGTGAATACCAGGATGGGTGGTTACATTATAACCTCTAATGCATTGGGTATGGAAGTCGTCCGTATGGATATTCCATGTAGTGATATGTGTGGAAGTCGACCGTATGGTTATTCCATTTGAGTATGTTTATGTCCCAAGTTACCTTTATATGTTATGTGCTCTTTATATGGGGTTTATGGTAATATTTTGGTTACAAAAGGGTAAGTAATGATTTTTTTTCAGTGAAGAGTATTTACTACTTCTTAAAGGTGAAAAGTATTACTTTGATATAGTATTCATGGTTTACTTGATGTTTTAAAAAAAATAATAGTTTTCCTTCCTTTTGTATCTTTTACTGGGCTTTTTATGCTCATCCCAAGTTTTTGAAATGTTTTCCACAGGACATAAAGATGAATAGGGTCAAGGATGGGATCAAGGAAAGACATGCTATCTAAAACATGGAACTAGACATGTTTCTTTTTAAGTGTTTTTATTTTATGGAAACTTAGTAGAAGTGTCTAATTTGTAATCTTCTAAGATGTAATAGTTATGTCCTAATTCTATAAAACTCTAAACCTGAAAAGATCCTCTATGTGAATTATTCATTTAATTCATAATTATTTAATGTTTTAAGGATGGGTCCTTATACCTACTTCCATTGGAAAAGATCTATTTATTACTTTTTATGACTCCAATATCTCAATTTTCAGATTTGACTGTGAACAAGAAGTTGTGGTGGAAAATATATAAAATCATCCATTAATGTTCTTAATTCTTTTGGTTTAGCTCAACTTTGGTTGTTAAGGTTGGTACTATTCAAATTGATTTAATAATTATTACAAATATGTTTTATCTGACTTGAACATTATGTGAATTTTCAATGTTTATTGGTTGCAATTTTATTTGAATTCCATTTTCTAATTTGGAATTTAACTGTATTCAAACCTAAGAAACCAACATTTCTAACTTGGTGAACATTTCAATGATTTATTAACCATGTATAAAATTATTATAAATCTAAGACCTCCCTTTAATATTTCACCAGATAATGAGCATGATGGTTAGTCTTTTTCTACAAAACATGTATAAAAACTTCCATCATCTACCTGGGCTAAAGAAATTAAATTTTTCCTAAATTTTGACCAGTGTTTTACCCCTTATGAACATGATGGTTTGTCTTCTTAGTAAATAACCATACTACTAAAAATTAAATTTCTTTGTTACATCTTGTACGATTTATTGAATTCATTATATATATATTCAAGATCACCTAAAATAATAGATAGTTAAATTATCCATGAATACCCTTATTCCCACTCATTTATTTTGTTATTTGGGTTACAAATTAGTTATCCTTTTATAATTACTTCCATATTTGTTTTCAAATGTAGGAAATACAAACAATTGAAGAGAGGTGATAGAAAAAGATGATGGAAAACAATCGTCGCATGCCTGAGATGTGAATTCCACCACCAGTTCCTGTAGTGAGTATTTTATTTCAAATATATATATTTAAATAATATATAATTTCATGTGATTAATTTTTTTTAAAACATTTTTTCATGATCCACCTCTTAGGAGATAATTATTTGATGAGCAGCCTAGTAGTGGTCCCAGTACTCAGGGTGTTCATATGATGGGGGTTGTACAAGAGCCAGCTGATCTGGTCGACGTACCTGATTAGACCCTGCCCCTCCCACTAACATACCATCTATCACACATTACGATCATATTGTTTTGTTAGGGACACACAGGATATTTAGGCCTCCCATTTTTTCACCACCCTTTACATCTAAGTCGCCTCACTAGTCTTTACCATATCCTATGATGATTACCACTCCCCATCCATCATTCGTCCAGTCATGTGTGCCATCTTCTTTTACTTCTAATTCATTCTCTCCAAGCTTCTATATTCCATATTCATCAACTCCTGATCCACCAGAGTCTGTCCATGTAGAGCATACATTGGGACCCACTCCACCTGCACAGGGTGTTCCTTCAGTTTCTGCAGATCCATCAGCGCCCATTGATCAGACTAACGTAGGTATATTTATTGAACCCTAACAAATTTTTATACCATTATTTATTTTCATTATAACATGTATTGATAAAATATTAGTTTTTCTTTCATAACAGATACATATACTAATAGGAGGAGGGGGAAGGGGCTTACACGCATGTGTGCGGTATGGAACCGCCAAGCACAGTTGATGGTGGACTACAATTAAGATAGTCAAATGATTGAAAAAGCATGGCAGAAATGTTGAAGTTTTTTGGAGATTATTTCCAAATACTCGGACATGATTCATGTCAGCCCACTCTCATGGAGACAGTTGCCAAATTAAGCCAAGGATAATGTCTGGGCAGAGATATGGGTAAAAAAATCTATTTTATTTAATGTAATATATTATTATTTTTATTTATATGAATTAATATTTTGGTGTCTGCTTCGGCTTAATTTCCCCGATAGTGAGGGTGCACGGCTAGCATGTCTAAAAAATTTAGGTGAGCTTTGGAGATCCTATAATCACGAGTTATATATTAGCTATCATTCTAGAGTTGGTATAGAGTTAGGGGCGGTACCTGTTGTTGATGAATGTCTGATATAATAGTATTGGTAGATGATTACTCATTGGACGACTACCTAGTTTAAGGTATTAATCACATTTGAGGTATATAAATGAAAAATTTCATGTTTTGCATTAATATTATATTTTTTATTATTGAATTTTATTTAGGAATCATATGGAATAAATAAAAAAAACATTGACTCTAAAAAATACATCCACACATTAGCACGTACTATGATGCTAGATCATGAGAGGAAGCAGGTATGATAGTTGTTCAAATTTTTTTTATGACTTTCAATTTCTATTGTTTCCTTCATAAATTATTTGATTGATAAAGTTATTATATAATTTTAGTTATGAAATAAATTATTGGTAAACTATTTTTAATTAAGGCTTCCTAAATTCAATGTCATTGTAGTGGGGAAATTTGAATATTGATGGATGGGTTCCTCGAGCAAAACAATTTTTATTGAGTCGAAGGAAGAAAGATGGAAGTGCAGTTAATGAACTGACTCAGAAGAAAATTGAAAGTTTTAATTTGTTGATTTAAAATTGTAATATCTATTTTTTAACTTAATAATCTATTTATATTTGTAACAGGCTGCTTTATAGTCCCTTGATTCCCAGGAACCTAACAATGTTGGGCCAAACTATCACTTACATCCGGTGTTGGGAGATGAGAACCCTGGTAGAGTATGCTTCCGACTTGGGAAGAGTATAGTCCCAAAGAGGTATTGGACCTCCTCAGGTATGAGTTGTAGGGCCACCAAGTTCTAGAAGGTTAAGGAACTGGTAGAACATGCTGAAAAAATGGCCACAGAGACGGTATAACAGCCTGATAGGGTAAACACTGCATTTATGAAATTGATTGAAGTTTTACATCCAACACTTCCACCATAGGCCATCACAACTTTTGATTAATATATTTCATTGATGCATTCTATATATAGTGCACCAGGCGTCAGTTATAGTGGTTTTTGAGATGATGTCGGGGAGGAGGCTGAGGAAAAGGAGAAGTAGGGCAAGAAGGAGGCCAAGGTGGAGGAGGAGGGAAAAGTGGTGGATGAGGTAGAGGAGGAGGGTGAGGAGGAGGCCGAGGCGGAGTACGAGGGTGAGGAGGAGGGCATTTAGGAGGGTGGGGATGATGATGGGGATAACGATGAGGATGAGGGTGAAACTGATGAAGATGGTTATGAGGGATAGATTGATTTGTTACGATTTTTATTAATATTACTAGCATTTTATGTTTGATGATTTGTTGTGCCTGAATATATGTGTGATTAGTTAGTTCACATTATATTTATTTCTTTATCTATAAATAATAAAACTTGACTTGATGACTTGTTGTGACTGATTCACCCCTCCTATAGACATCCACCACCCCTCTGGACCCCCCTGGACACCCCACCCCCTCAACAACCCCCCTACCCCCTTGAACAACCACCCCAACCCCTTGGAAACCCCCACCCCCTGGACACCCCCACCCCCCTAGACAGCCCCCAACCCCTGGACAGACCCCACCCCCTGGACCCCCACCCTGGATAGCCCCCCTCGGACACCCCCACACCCTTGACACCCCTACCCCCTTGTGTAGCCCCCAACCCCCTGGACACCCCCTACCCCCTTGGACAGTCCCCCACCCCCTGGACTGCCCCCCAACCCCCTTGGATATCCCTCACCCCTAGAAACCCCCACCCCCTGGACACCACCCCACCCCCTAGACACCCCCACCCCCTAGACACCCCACCCACATGGATAGCCCCCACCCCCCTCAATAGCCCCCCACCCCCCTATACACCCCCACCCCTAGACATCCCCCCCTGACCTAGGACACCCCACCCCCTCAACAACCCCCATGGACACCCCCTACCCCTAGAAATCCCCCAACCCCTGGACACCCCCTACCACCTTGGACACCCCCACCCCTTAGACACCCCCAACCCCCTGGAAAACCCCCCACCCCCTGGATAGCCCCCCACCCCCATGGACACCCCACCCCAACCCCCTAGACACCCCACCCCCCTGGACACCCCCTATCCCCTGGACAGCCCCCCAACTCCCTGGACAGCCCCCAACCCCCTGGACACCCCCTACCCCCTAGGACACCCTACCCCCTAGGACACCCCCACCCCACCCCCCTGGACACCACCCCACCACCTGGACACCCCAACCCCCCCTGGACACACCCACCCCCATGGAAAGCCCCCACCCCCTTGGACACCCCCACCCCCCAGGACACCCCACCCCCTAGACACCCCTACCCCCTTGGACACCCCCCAACCCTCTGGATAACCCCCCCCCCCCCCAGACACCACCCCACCCCCTGGACACCCCCTACCCCCTGGACAGCCCCTAACCCCCTAGATAGCCCCCCCCTGGACACCACCCCACCACCTAGACACCCCCACCCCTGGACACCCCACCCCGATGGATAGCCCCTCCCCCACCCACCCCCTAGACACCCCCACCCCCTGGACACCCCCTACCCCCTTGGACACCCCAACCACCTAAATACCCCCACCCCCTAGACACTTCCCCACCCCATGGACAGCCCCCCCTCCACCCCCTGGACACCGCCCACGCCCTTGGACAGCCCCAACCCCTAGGAACCCCCACCCCCACCCCTAGACACTCCCACCCCCTAGACACCCCCACCCCCATGGATAGCCCCCCACCCACCCACCACCCCCTGGATGCCCCATCCCCTTGACACCCACTATCCCCTTGGACAGCCCCCAAACCCCTGAACACCCCCACCCCCTGGACACACCCCCACCGCCTGGGCCCCCTAACCCTTGGACACTCCCCCCCACCCACCCAGTGGACATCCCCCGCCTCCCTGGACACCACCCCACCATATGGACACCCCCACTAGGACACCCCTGCCCCCTTAGACAACACCCCTAACCCCCTGGACAGCCCCCACCCCCTAGATACCCCTCACCCCCTAGACACCCCCACCACCAGGGACATCCCCCCTGGACACCCCCCACCCCCTAGACACCCCTACCCCCTGGATACCCCCCAACCCCCTGGACAACCCCCCACCCCCGCATGACACCACCCCACCACCTAGACCCCAACCACCTGGACAACCCCCCCCCCCCCCCCCCGCCACCCACCCTCGACACCACCCCACCCCTGGACACCCCCACCCCTTGGACACCCCCCCATCCCCTCAGACACCACCCTGGACACCCCCTACCCCCTTGGACAGCCCCACCCCCTGGACAACCCTCCACCCCTGGACACCCTCCCCCACCCCCTAGACACCCCACCCCCAAGGACAGCCCCTCACCCCCTGGACACCCCCACCCCTGGACACCCCCACCCCCTGGGCACCTTGTACCCCCTTGGACAGACCCCCAACCCCCCGGAACAGCCCCCCACCCCATGTCGCATTACCCCTTACTAAATCATGGCATACCACATTATCCAGAAATTAAAATCTCATCTGAATTCACCCATACCTATGAACAACAATGCCATATTCAAAACCTGAAACATGATTTTCTTATATAGGGGTTATTACATTCTAAATTTTGTATTCAATTTTATATGTGTTATATAGAATTCAATATTGGTCATATTAAATTCAAAATTATGTATTGCATAGGGTAATTGACTTCTGAATTCTAAATTGAATTCCATATGTATTTAATTAACTTATGAATTATGTGTTAATGATGTATGGGTATAATTTTTGTATATGTATACTTGTTTTAATTACCTTATGAATTCTGTGTTAATTCTATATGTTTGTGCTGGGTAATTAAATAAAGAATTGGAGGTATTTAGAATTTTGTTTGAATTATGTGTTATGAATTCTGTATGTATTATACAGTTTTTCAGAATTCTTTATGAATTCTACATAGGGGGAGTCAGGCCTCAGGGGGGAGGCAGGCTTGCTTCTACAGCATAAAACCTATGCCAAAGGTTTTAAATCATAGGCATATGTGTGAAAACAGAACATATACCAACGATTTATATGAAACTGTTGGTAAAATTATATACCAACGGTTTATAAACCATTGGTATAGATCCTTTTAATTAAATTTTCCCAATGTATTGTGAGGAACCGTTGGTAAAATTCAATACCAACATTTTGGAAACCATTGTTATAGACATGATTTTTGATATTTCCAATGGTTTTAAACCATTGGTAAACATTTATACCAGTTGTTACAAGAAAAAATTTGTATATAATCCATTTTGCATATATATAGAAAAGGTTCACATAGAACCTTTGGGATATGTCTATCCTCATGGAACCATAGCCAAAGGTTTGGAAAACCACTGGTATAGTTTATATGAATGGTTTTTAGGCCTTTACTAGTGGTTTTAAATCGTTGGTAAAGAAAAAGTTTCCAGTAGTGATAGAAACACAATCTGATTTTTCTTAAAATATTTTCTTAATTATCTTAAGTACCAAAGAGTGAAAAAATGGTACTAATACATTGAGATATATTGAATAAGTATAGGATAAAGAAACTCATGAGTTTTATCTAGATATGGATCATAATTTATCATCAATGAAATCATAATTATAAATAATCCTAATAAATGATGAGATTGTTTCAATGAACTTTTACCACATGGTAACTTGGGATCATAATATTTATGTAAGAAAATGAAATTAAATGAAGCTTAGAATATCATAAAAATAAGGATAATAATTATATAACATGTAAAATGGAAGTATATACACCTCAAAAAATAATTTAGGTTCATAACAAAACAAGAGTTTCAAAGAAGGAAAATTGAGACAAAACTATCTTACCGATTTGGTAACTTTTGAAACACAAACCCTATGAATAAAATATCATATAATGGATATGTAAATACCCATAAATTTAATTATAATAGACATATAATACATTCATGATTAGTATATACACCACACAAAATAAGTGAGTGGTGAATAAGGCATGTATCTCACATATATAAAAAGTTGAAATTAAATTCCCTTACCTTAAGTCTTGACTCTCTTCGTACTCATACAAACCTCCTGTATAATGAATTTAAGTTTATTATAAATATTTTACAGAATAATATTTTTATATAAAATATCATATATGGTTTGATTATTACTTTATATTACCCGCCTGTTAATAATCATATGTTAAGGTTTCACTTTGGGTAATATCTAGTTTGTTCTTCGCATGTGTCTTAATTTGTTATATCATCAGTCCTTATACTTATATCATGATTTCTAGAATAAAAAAAATTATATAAATATCAATTATATTCAGTATATTTTTATTATAATAATCCATTGAATATGGAAAAATAAAATGGAATACACTGTTCATGGAGATGGTAGGTCGTATGTACACATGAACGTTGTTTCCATTTTATTGTCATATTGAAAGACAGAGAGTAAATTAAATATATGTATATATATAATTATATATAATTATTATAGTATAATTATTATATTATATATATCATAAAACTTCACTAAAACCATCCTTACTACATTCCATATATTATGTGAATGAATCACATCACCTTGAGGGGGCGGTCGTCCATACTTCCTCAAACGAAATTATCATATTTACACAAAATGGAAAACATAAAGATATTTGTTTTAAAAGAATTAAAGAAGCTTAAAGGAATTATAAATCTAATATATGTCATATATAAATATATTTCCATCATATTTTCCCCCATGAGAGGCAGTAAAGGAAAAATGAACAATCATCGTTTTGTGAGGCGGTAGTTCACTATACATGTAAACTGTATGTTTGTTACCCATTAGATGGAAGTGTGTGTAAGTATAGGTGGAAAAATCAGCATAAAAAATAATATTATATTTAGGATACTATTTTTTATAAAATAATATAATAATTTGAGTTTAGGGGGTGGATAATTTAAATAAAATAAAAGAACTTGAGGAAGAATGTTACCTCTTATTCAGGTAACTCCTTCGGGTTTACACCAAAGGGATTCCTTGGATTGTTTTTTACCCAAAAGGTGGATTCTAGGAATATGGGAGGGATATTGAGGAGTTATTTTTCACATATTTTTCAAGAAAACATATCTGAAGAGGTTTGAGGAAGTGGGAGGAAAGGATGCCTTTTTATAGTGGAGGAGGAGTGACACTCTTGTAAATTTTGAAAAAAGGAATTCCACCCACATGTTTCCCATGGAAAGTGGATAAAATAATGGTAAAATGTAGATAAAAGTTATTATAGGGTCTAAATGTGTCCATATAATGGATTTTTGACAAGTTTATTCATCATTTAGGCTCTTAAGTTTAATATTTAGTCCTTAGTTAAGCTTAATTTTACGTTAATCGATGTAATTAATTTTAATTAAGTTCACTAATTTTTTTGGTCAAAAACTAAATTTACATTATTAGGCATTATAAATTGTTCTGATTAAAAATATGGAATCTATTTTTCCAAGTTCCAATCACATAAATTTCATAAATTAATTTAAATTTAATCCCATAGTCTGGTTGACAATGTGATTTTTTAAAGTAAAAACTGTCAAAAGTTTGCAATGTTTTTATATTTAATTTCAAAGTGAAATTGATTAAAATGACCCAAATTGGGTTTATTTATAAAAATATTATATAAATAAACGTTTAAGACAATTTAAAATATAATTTAACCTTATAAATAAATTATAAGAAAAGGCAGTTTTGAATTAAAATCTGATATTTTTTACTATTCATCCAAAAATGAAGTTTCTCAGAAATATCGAAAAAATTATACCAAAGATAATTTAGACATTATAAATTAAAAATATTAGTTTATTTTTTAAAATTCATTTTCTAATTGTGTCTAAAATTAATTTTAATTTTTTCATAGTTGGAAATGAAAAAAAGTTCGTTTGAGAAAATAGTATTTTTAAACATATAATGACTTTACCAAAAATTATATATATTTTTATCAATATGATTTTTTATATAAAAACATTATAAAAAATATTTGAAAATTAGTTATTACTATTCATATAAATATGTTTAATGACTATGTTATAATTATCACATTTATATAATTATAAAAAAAAGACGTTTCATCGAAACTCAGTGTTGCATATAACAAACACTAATTTAGTGTTGCATGTAATGTATGCCAAGTCGGTGTTGTGTGTAACATACTTTAGGTAGGTGACATTTTAAAGGAATGTTTAACTTAGTACAATTAAATATATCAATTAAAATTTAATTTATTTCGATAGAAAAAAGGTCCATAAAAACTTAGGGAGTTACATTCTACCCCCCTTAAAATTAATTTCACCCTCAAAATTCATCATTTGGGTAAAAAATGAGGATAATTATGCCCAATAATATCCTAAAGTTCCCACATATATTCCTCTAATTTTTTATTTCTCTATAAAACTTTGATCAGGTGAGTAGTCTTGTTTCATAGAACTTTCTCTGATCGATCTAGAATTTAAACTAGTTGTTTTTTGTAAAAAAGATCATGCTCTAGAGGTATGACCTATGAGTTTAGTACATGTGAAGGGTCAGGTATGTACTTACTCAAGACTAATACATAGAACACACCATAGACTTGAGATAGATTTGGAGTAAGTTCCAAGATATAGGTTACCATCCTGATACGATCAAGAATATCAAAGGGACTGATATACCTAGGGCTTAGTTTCTCTTTCTTTATAAACCTCATAACCTTCTTATAAGAAGAGATTAATAGAAACAAATTTTCACCAACTTCAAATTATATATCACACCATCGGTTATTAGCATAACTTTTTTTTCAACTTTGAACTACCTTTATATACTGTTGAATGGTTCTGACCTTCTCTTCCATTTCTTCAGTGATCTCATGTACCAATATCATTCTTTATCCAAACTCATCCCAACACATTGGAGATCTGCATTTTTTCCCATAGAGGGATTCATAAGGTTCCATCATAATACTTGAGAGAAATATATTTTTGTATGAAAACTCAACTAAAGGAAGGTATTGATACCAATCACCTTTGAGATATAGGGAACTAGATATCAACATATACTCTAGGGTTTGAATTATTATTTCAGACTGACCTTCTTTCTGAGGATGATAATTAGTGTTTAAACTCAATTATGTATCAATTCATTGCTGAATACTTCACCAAAAATTAGAGGTAAACCTCATATCCTGATTTGATATAGTAGAATGTGGTACTCCATGCAACCTTACCACTTAATTTATATCGTTACAAGATAATCCAGAGAGAAGTCTTCTATGATAGTGATTAAGTGTGCTGAATTTTATGGCGATCGACTACCACACATATATAATTAAACCCTTTAGAGGTTTTGGTTAGTCCAATGAAAAAATCTATAGTGATTTTTTCCCATTTCCATTATGGTATGGGTAATGGATGCAATATCCCATTTGAAATTTTTCTTTCAGACTTAACTTGTTGGCATACCAAGCACTAAGATACAAACTCTATGATTTCTCTTTTCATTTCATCCCATCAGAAGTATTCTTTCAAGTCCCTATACGTATTTATACTTCCAATATGAATATAAAATGAATAACTTTGAGCTTTCTATAATATCTTATTCTTAAAATCTGGTATGGAAGGAATGCATACATGGTTCCTGAACCTTATCATTTCATCCTCATCAAGGTTAAACTCAGGAATATTTCTAACTTTCTTTTATA
This sequence comes from Viscum album, assembly GCA_963277665.1. Taxonomy (NCBI): domain Eukaryota; kingdom Viridiplantae; phylum Streptophyta; class Magnoliopsida; order Santalales; family Viscaceae; genus Viscum; species Viscum album. Next base: position 1,670,289,228 of record OY728156.1, read on the forward strand.
GCTCTTTATCTTTCTTCTACACCTCCTTAATCTTCACTTGGATATAGGTTTGAACATTAATTTGAGAAATATATGATTTTCCCCTTATTTTAGGATTTTTATATCCATCCTTTGAAAATCCATAAATATTGGATCTTTTGTGATCCTCATCATGGATAAACTAGCATGATCATTTCGACTCAAAGTATCATCCACATTGTCTAATTTCTTAGGGTGGTAATGTACTGAATAGTCATAATACTTTATCAAATCTAACCATCTTCTCTGGTGCATGTTCAAATCCTTCTATGTGAATATATATTTATGACTTTTATGATCGATATATATATCACACTTTCTCCATAAATATAATTCATCGATATCTTTAATGAAAAAATTATCACTGCTAACTCCAAATCATGAGTTGGGTAATTTTTCTCATGAATCTTCAACTATCACAAAACATAAGTGATAACTATGTTATTATTCATAAAAACACATCCCAATCCCTTCATGGATGAATCACTATAGATTACAAACCCTTCTCCACTATAGGTTAATATAAGAATAGGTGTGCTAACTAATCTTCTCTTCGGTTCCTTGAAATTTACCTCACATTCATCTATCTAGAAGAACTTAGAACCCTTCCAAGTTAACTTTTCTAGAATATTGGATAGTTTTGAGAAATTATCCAAAAACCTTTGATAATATCCATCTAAACAAAGAAAGCTATAGATCTCAGTCACCATGCTTGGTCTAGGACATCATTCAGTAGCCTCTATCATTGAGGGATCTACTGATATACCATATCTTGAGAATATGTAACCCAAAAATGAAACCTTTCACATCCAAAATCCACACTTTGTAAATTTTTCATTTAGTTTCTCCTTCCTTAGGGTCTTCAATACAATTCTCAAGTGATATTCATTCTCTTTATTTCTCTCTTTATAGATAATAATATCATATATAAAGACTACCAAAAACTAGTCTAGGTGATCTCTAAAGAATCTATTAATCAAATACATGAACATAGTAGGGGAATTAGTAAGACTAAAAGGAATCACTATATATTCATAGTGTCCATACCTTGTACAGAATTCCATCTTGGGTATATCCTCCTTTTTGACCCTCAATTGATGATATCCTAAATTAAGGTCAATCTTGGAAAAGTGTTGAGCTCTGTATAGTTGATCAAACAAGTCATCGATACAGGGGGAGATGATACTTGTTCTTGATCGTGATTGTGTTCAACTCTCGATAATAATTGTAGAGTCACATTGATATATCTTTATTTTCCAATAAAAGAAAAGTTGCACCCCAAGGTGACACACTTGGTCAAATGAATCTCTAATCAAGGTTTTCTTGGAGTTACTTCTTCAATTCCTACAACTCAATTTGGGTTATTCTATAAGGAGTCCTTGAAATTGGTGTGGAACTAGATATGAGTTCTATTTAAAACTCAACTTCTCATTTTGGTGGAAGGATAGTAAACTCTTCTATAAAGTCATCCAAAAATTCTTGAACACTAGGCATATCGTTAATGTTTCTTTTCTCCCCAACTATTTGAGATAAACAACCCTTATGAATGAGAATTAAGACCCATACACTGGATGTAATCTCTATAAGAAGTTAATGCTTATCATCGCATTGATGGATGATCAGATGAGGGTTTGAAATATCAAACATAACTCCCCTTCCTTGACAATTTATGTTGTATTTATGAATATAAATCTAGTCAATACCTAAGATGACATCAAATTCAACCACATGAAGAATGAAAAGATTTTTTGGAATCACATTCCCACAAACATCAACCAGAGAGGATTCATAGACTTGGGATGAAATCATCATGATATTAGGGGTTTTCACTATTAATTATACATCTAATAGTTTTGGTTTAATATTAACACCCTTATAAAATTCTTTAGATATGAAATACTGGGTAGATCCATAATCAAATAAGAAATTAATAGTTCTATAGTGTATGGTAAGTGTACCTTTCACCAAATCGTTATCGCACCCCTCGTCATAAATAGTGATTGCATGAGATTTACTTTTTTCCATCATATTAAGAGGTTTTGGATGTCATTCATCATCACCAGCTCTTATGTTTGGGTGGTGGTTAGAATAATGCACATTCTCCTTACACTTGTATCACTGAATCATGGGAGGTGCATTTTGTGCTAATTTTTCTCCATTTGCCCCATTTGCTAACTTCTTCCCATTACTTCAGCAATAAAATTCCCTATTTCCTTCCCTTCCACACATAAAAAATTTATTAGACCCCTTAAGTCAATTTCCTTCATGATTCTTCCCAAGCTTAGAGCATAAATGAAATATCATCTTCTTCTCTTTGTGGTTTTTAGATTTTCATTTAAACTCCATCTTCCTTTTCTTATCAAAACCATGATATTGATATATGACTCTAACCTCTATTTCAATGTTGATTTCATAACTCAAAATCTCTTCATATATAATAAAGTCTCTTTTATCCAAATCCATTCTAATACTTGTCTTTAATCCATTAAATAACCTATAAAGTTTACTTTTGGGTTGAATGATAATTCTTGAAGTATACCTTGTAAGTCTCGTGAAATTATCCTCATAGGTACCAACTAATTCATCATCCTTTTTCTTCAACTCAATGAAATCTTTCTCAACCTTGGTATGAAGAAGATAAGGAAAGTAATTGTTGAAAATAAGTTCTTGAACTCATCCCAATCAATGGATTCAATCTCATCATGTTTCCTCATATTTGTGATTAGTGTCCACCACTGGTTTTCTTTTCCTTGTAATTGATAAACAACCTGAATGACTTTCTCATGCTTTGAACACTGGAGAATGTAGAATATATTTTCATTAGTAATAATCCATTATGCAATAACAATTGGATCAGAAGACCCTCTAAAAGAAGATGGGTGTTGCCTCATGAAAGACTCAACAGAATGTTGTTCCCTCCTTTGTTCATTTGGAAGTCCACCATGATTCATAGATTTATAATGTTATGTGATCATAGAATCAATATTTTTAATTCCATATCCCATAGAATTTGGTTTCTCAAGAGGAAAATCATTTTATTTTCCATCACAATCACCGTTAACACAATTCCTTTGGGTTCCATCCATTGACTAAAACCAAAATCATAGAGTAAGAAACAATTATCATAATGAGGAACCATATAATCAGGAAAAGTCATTTATAGGATGTATAAATTATGAAACCATACTTAATCTATGTCACCTTAGGATTTTCCTAGGTTATTCATAGAAAACTTATATTTAAATTCTTCATGATAGTTTCTAAAGATTTTGTGAATTCCCAAGCATATCCCATGAGAGTATCAAACCAGGTGTGAAACAAGGCTCGTTTTCATGTACCAGATTACCCCGAGTTAGGCCCAGAATATATTTTTAGAGTTGTTATTCCTAGGTACATCTATGTCAGATCCACATCCACTTGTAGTATCCAGACATAAATGTATTTTTAGGAAACCACTTACTATATCCTTTACCAAAATTCTAGGACATTTTCTATACTTTTTATTATCCTTATACTTATCCCTAGACATGTCCTTAGGGTTATCACTAATGTTTTCTCAACGTAGATTACAATGGTTCAGTAAAAATTTTCTTTGATACCAGCTATAGAGACCCTCACTTTTCATACATTAACATTTCATATATTTTAAATAATACTTAAAACATTATAAAAATAGATTCCAAAAGACTGTACTAGTCTAGTGACTTTGGAAGCATGGAAACATGAACACTGGTACATAAGTGAGCTACATTATATTACACTAGTTTATAATTAACTAGAAACCTTCTTAGTCACATAAAACATAATAAATATCTTTATAACCTAGGGAAGGAAACATAAAAATGGGTGATCTCATATTCTCAGTAAGGGTAAACAAGGGAGACATATAAGAATAAACATGGGCATAGGGGTATAAGAATGTGATCAGGAAAATTGAAGATCATACCCTGTATATCAAATATCATAAATAGTAATCATGGAATAGATATTGACAGTTCATAAGACATAAATCATAAAGAAAAAAATAACACAATCCATGAAATCATAACATAGGAATAAAACTTGGAATTCTAAAAAATACATAAGTATATAATATTATTTACATATTTGTCAAGTCATTGCTGGTGAGTCTATCTTAGTATCATGAGTTCACTCCCCATACCATTTTGGTAGTCACGGTTCAATCCCATGACCATCTTAGTATCATGAGTTTACTCCTCATACTATATTGGTAGTTATTTTTTACTTCCATAGACATATTTGTAGTAAAGGTTTAATCCCATGACCATCTTAGTCTATCCCATGAGATATAAATATTTACCCAATGCATTAGAGTGAGATATAGGTCCCACCAATCTCATAGAGAAATCATACATACATGTTCCACAAAATCATAAATAATCATATAATAAACCATGATATCAAATGGGTATCATAAACATGTATTCATATCATAACCTGTGGAAAAAGATATAGGTTTCATAATCATTTCAAAATCATATCCAGTGAAAATAATCAGGTTTCAAAAGCATATAACATGTGAAATAGAAACATGTATCATAAATATCATGTCATCAAAACATAATCCATTCAAAGAAAAAGAATAAATATAAACATTTAATCATTACCCCATAAAGTCATGAGTAACACCAATTTCTTTAATCTTATATGGTAAATAATTTTGATAGATATTTTAAAAACATTTCTTTAGGAAAATATCCTTTCTTCATTGAAAAATTATTGTTAAAACACAAAACCTTTTGAAAACGTTTTTATTTGAAAATAGGTTTTAAAACTTATAAATGATGCCTTGAAAAAAATAAAAAATATTAAAATAATTTTTCCATGAAAATGGTCTTCAAGGATCATTCAAAAACTTTTTTGAAAACATTTTTTAAATAAAATAGATTTCTAACTGAAGATAAAAATACGGTCAGATTTTTCATAAAAATATTTTCTTAATCATATTAATTACAAAAGAGTGGGAAAATGGTACTAATAAATGGAGATATGCTGAATAAATAGATGATAAGGAAACTCATGAGTGTTCTAAATATATGTATCATGATATTTCATCAATACAATCATAATCATAAATAATCCCAATAAATGATGAGATTGTTTCAATAAAGTCTTACCACATGGAAACTTGGGATCATAATCTTTATATAAGAAAATTGAATTTCATGAATCTTAAAATATCATTAAAATAAGGATATTCATGATATAACATGTCAAATGGAAGTATATACACCTCAAAAAATAATTTATGTGTATAAAAAACTTGAGACTCAAAGAAATAAGATTGAGACAAAACTATCTTACTGATTTGGTAAATTTTGAAACATAAACCCCATGAAATAAATATCATAGAATGGATATGTAAATATAAATAAATTTAAATATAATATACATCAAATAAATTCATATTCAGTATATACACCACAAAAAATAATTGACTGGTGAATATGACATGTATCTCATAGATATAAAAAGGTGAGATGAGATTCTCCTACCTTAAGCCTTGAATCTCTTCGTAATAATACAATCATCTTGTATAATAAATTTAAGTTTATTATACATATTTTAAAGAATCATATTTTTATATATAATACCAAATATGGTTTTATTATTACTTTATATTACCCTCTTGTTAATAATTCTATGTTAAGGTTTCACTTCAGGTAATATCCTCTTTGTTCTTCACATGTGTCTTAATTTGTTATATCTTTGGTCCTTATACTTGTATCATAGTTTAAAGAATGTAAACCATGATATAAATATAAATTATATAAATTATATTTTTATTATAATAATACATTTAATATAGAATAATAAAATGGAATACACCATCAAGGGAGACAGTAGGTCGTACGTACGCACGAACATTGTTTCCATTTTATTATCGTTTTGAAAGAGATTAAATAAAATATATTAATATATATATATATATATATAATTTTTCAATTATAATTATTATATCATATATATAATATAATTTCACTAAACACACCCTTAATACATTCCATGTAGTGTGTGAATGAATTACATCGCATTGATGGGGCGGTAGTCCACACTTCCTCAAACAAAATTATCATATTTACACAAAATAGAAAGTATAATGATATGTGTTATAAAAGATTTAAATACGCTTAAATACATTATAAATATCATAAATATCATATATAAATATTGTTTCCCTCATAATTTCCACCATTATAGGTGGTAAAGGGAAAAATAACAATCATCATTTCTTGATGCGGTAATTCTCCGTACATGTAAACAATATGTTCATTACCCATTAGATGAAAGTGTGTGTAAGTGTAGGTTGAAACCTTAGAATAAATAAATAATACTATATTGAGGATAATTTTTTTTATAAAATAATACAATATTTAGTTTTTTGGGTGGATAATTAAAAAAAAATAAAATAACTTGGGGAAGAATGTTACCTCTTATTCGGGTAACTCCTTTTAGTTTTCACCAAATGGATTCCTTGGATTTGTTTCTTACCAAGGGTAATCTTATAGGAGTATTGTAGTTATGTTTAGGAGATATTTTTTCAGATCTTGGTCGATCCGATATGTCTTTATATGTGTGAGGAAGTGGGAGGAATGTAGGATTCTTTTATAGTGGAGGAGGAGTAACACTCTTGTAAATTTTGGGAAAAGAGATTCCACCCATGTTTTCCCTTGGAAAGTGGATCCAATAATGGTAAAAATTCAAAAAAAGTTATTATAGGATCTAAATATGTCTATAAAATTGATTTTGGAAGATTAACTATTCATATAGAACTTTAAGTTTAGGATTTAATCCTTAGTTAAGCTTAATTTTATCTTAATCGATGTAATTAATTTTAATTACTTTCAATAATATTTTCTTGTCAAAAAAATAAGTTGAAATTATTAGATATTATAAATTATTATTATTTAAAATATTTAATCCATTTTTAAAAATTCCAATCAAATAAGTGGAAGAAATTAATTTGAATTTAATCTCGCAGTCGGGTCGACAATGTAGGTTTTTAAAGTAAAAACATTCAACATTTTGCTATGTTTTTATATTCAATTTCAAATTGAAATTGATTAAAATGACACAAATTGTGTTTATTTATAAAAATATTATCTAATAAAACTTTCAAAACAATTTTAAATACAAATTAACCTTATAAATAAATGAGGTGAAAAGTCAGTTTTGAAATAAAATTCGATAATATTTACTATTCATCCAAAAAATAATGTTTCTCAAACAAATCTCAAAAAATCACCCTAAGATAATTTTGAAAATATAAATTTTAAAAAATAATTTTATTTTATCAAATTTAATTTCTAATTGTGTCTAAAATTAATTTTATTGTTTTTCACAGAAGGACATGAAAAGCAGTTAATTTGAGAAAATAATATTTTTAAACATATAAGGACTTTACCAAAAATTATATCTATCATTATCAATATATTTTATTTTTATAAAAAAATTATAAACAATATTTTAAAAGAAATTATTACTATTCATATTACTATGTTTAATGGCTTGGTTATAGTTATCTCATTTAAATAATTATGACAAAAAAATATGCTTCGTAGAAACTCAGTGTTGCATGTAACGTACACCAAGTCGGTGTTCCATGTAACCTACACCAAGTTGGTGTTGCTTGTAATGTACACCAAGTATATACCATGTGAAATTAATGTTTTACTTAGTGAAATGTAAGATATGAATGAAAATTAAATTTATTCCAAAGAGAAAAAGGTCCATAAGAACTCAGGGTTTTACATATCAGATCAATATTATACAAAAGACCAATTAATTTGCGATAAGATATTTATGTTAATATTCACTCATTTGAATATACATGTAATATAAATTAAAAATCTATTTGTTATACGGAACCAAATCCAACATTCATCATATACAATGCATCCTCAATATTCATTATCAATAAATTTGTATTTATATTGAATCAAGTATATAAAATGTAAATATTTCCCAAGTACATTATCAAATTTCTTTAGCAGTCAATAATAATATGTACAGAACTGAAGTGTATACATATTATCAATATTTTCCTATTATATAATTAAACTATCATTCTTGATGAACACCCTCTAGTCTAATTCATATATTATAGAGTATTCACACCATTTAGAGTAATGAGTTTATGTCTAAGTTAACACCAGAAATAATATAGAATACATCCATGATAACAAAGAACATGGACATGAAATTGACCAAAAATTAATCATAAATGAATAAATTTCCATTAATATAATTATTTTGAGATATAGAGAAAAAATAGAATTGGAACTTTTAAAAATAAATTTCCTTGAACATTTTATAACTTTGTTTTAAAAGTGGAGATAAAAGTCACTTTTGAAACCCTTTTCATGAAATTTCCGGAATAATTTTGAAAAATTATTGGTAAAATAAATTATAATAATATAATATTAAAATTAAACAATTCTTAATTAAGAAAATGTTGATTGGAAGATAAAAATATACATAAGTAGAATGAAATCGATTTTCATAAATTTTAAGAAAATAATATCATTTTCTTCTAAAAAAATCATAGAATAATGAAAATAGGAGATACTTTAAAAAAACATAAAAATTTATAAAATAATTAAAATAATTAATAATGGTCATGATGGTAGGAAAATATCTTCATCCCAAAAATATTTAAAATATATTTTTTTCACACATCTATAAAGAAATTAAAAATAACCATCCTAGAGATTCTTAAATGTATTCCTTTTAAACTTTTAAATAAAAATTAAAATATAAAAAATATTGAAATAACTAAAATCATTTAATTATAGAAAAAAAATTTCTTAAAAAAAAACATATAATGTGGATATGAATGAGAAATATTCCTTGTAAAAAAAGAAATAATGTTAGCTTTCATATAAATATTCCTTCAGTGGTTCTGTAAGGACCCGACCCTAGTTGCCCGAAGTCAGTGCCTTATTTGATTGCGTTGGCATACATACAAGGAATACGAATCCCGAAGGACTGAGTAGTTTAGTATTACTGGAAACAATATTGTAGAGACCCGAACCTTGACATACATGGACATTACATTACTTTTGCGGAATACTTAATACAAAAGAAAAACAGACACACAAGGACCGTAATAGTTTAGTGTCTTTGGAAACTCGGAATAAAATATTCTAATCGTGGTGAAAGATCTTCAACATCTCCCAATAAAGATCTTCCTTTTCTGTATTACCTAAAACCTTTATTTATATCCTGGGGAAAAGAAAACATCAAAGGGGTGAGATAAAATGCCCAGTAAGGGTAAACATAGAGAACATAAAACAATCCATAAAAATTTGAATGCAAAAACTTGAACACAAAATCTAAACATCAAAATCTTGAGAAAAGACATGAATCTTGGAAGTATATAAGGAATATATCATAAGGGAAGATCAATCATTATAAAATAGCATGGGAATAAAACATGTAATTATGGCATCCATTAAGCACATGTAATGATTTCCATAGTAGCCAAGGCATTGCTGCTAAGACCATCTTAGTGGACAAAGTCCCTTTCTGAATCGAGTTCACTCCTCGTTCCAGTCCTATAATACTGAACCAGATTAACTTACCATTCTAGCCATGTCTATCTCATGAGATATAAATCTTTACACAATGAATTGGAGGGAGATATAGGTCCCACCAATCTCATAATGAAATCATTCTTACTTGTGCCACAACATAAACTTAAAACATTCATCATAACCCAAAGAATAAAATGGGTTTCATAAAGATCATATCATTATCACATAATCCATATAAAATAAATGGATATTTCATCATAATAAAATTTAAAGCATATAAATAATAGAGATATTATACTTGAAACATACACATTTGAGATAATTTCATCTTATATGGAAAATGGTTCTGATAAAACACTTGAAACGAATTCTTGAGGAAAATATCCTTTCTTCTTCAAAATAATTTTCTTTTCAAAAAATGGCATGTACTTTTAAAAGAAAAGGGTTTTGTTGAAAATAATCATGAAACCTTGTTGATTAAGCTTTATGAAAATGAGGCGTTATGAAACCGTAAAAATCCATTCACGCCGTATAAGTTAAAAATAAAATATTTCTCGTACTTTTGTCGGAAAAGTCAAAAAGTACCTCATATGGTAAACAAAGGAAAGATTCCTTCCAAACCATGTGGTAAAAGTCATAAAAGGGTAAAAATATCTTTAAAAATAAATGTAAGAATACTAAAAATTTTATGAAAACAATTTTAGAAAACATGGACATGGATGATAAACATAACCCCAGAAAATACTTACGTATAAGCAATCTCGGATAAAATGAGATTTGAAAAATTATCCCTTACCTTAGGTATGATTTGCTTCGTAAGTGTCCGAACCTCCTGTATAATGATTTAAATAATGTTATTGACTTCTTAAAGAATCATATTCATTGTTATGATATCATATATGGTTCACTTATGACTTTATATTACCCGTTCTTTTGTAAATTCCATGTTAAAGAGCGTTTTGGGTAAAATCGTTTCATTTTTCGTCTGTGTTTTGACTTGTAATTATTCATATGAATACTTAGATCATGATTAATTAATTCCAGAATATAAAAAATTATTTATATATAATATATATTCAGAATATACATATATATAATAGATCAGTAAATGGAACGAAATACACCGTTCATGGAGACGGTAGGTCGTACGTATGCATGAACGCTGTTTTCATTTCCTTACTAAGTTGAATGGAATTAAGTATATGACATACATATATATACACATAAATCTAGTATCATTATTATCTCATATATTTCATGATTACTTATTATATATACTTTATAATCATTCATGAATGGTTAACGTGGAGAATGAATCTCATCGCGTCGGGGAGACAGTAGTCCGTACGTACGCACGAGTGATGATATCATTCTCATGATCGTGGAATTGTATTGGAGTTTATGTATAATATTTCAGAATCAATATCACTTTAAAATAATCATATATAGTTATTATTTACAACATTATACCCATCCAAGTAAGGTGGTGGTGGAAAATAGATTACACCACGGCGTGGAGACGGTATTCCGTACGTACGCACGCGTGGTGATTTCGTTTTTCGTAGAATGGATAGATGGTGAAATAGGGTTGTTTCATACTTATAATAACATATCAGTATATGAGTGATACTGATGTTATTACTTCATGATGAGACATCCTAAGAAGAAGAAGTGGAAGAAGAAATAAAGTTGAAAGAATCGGTAACGGACATTACCTCTTCTTTGAAGCACCTCTTTGAGTCCTCCTCTTAGGGCACTAAAATTGGTCTTTGAAGAAGACCAGGACCTCTAGTATGTTTCTAGGGAATTGGAGAAGAGAATTTTTCAGGGGTTGGACGAGATTGAAGACTCAAAGTGGTGTGAGGAAGAGAGGGAGGAGGTGCCCTTTTATAAGGGAGGAGAGGGGCACCTTTGGAAAAACTAAAAATATTATTTTATTATAAAGACATATTCGGTTTTAAATAGATCCAAATTGATTTATTTAGAAGATAAGGTGGGGATGGGTCGAAATCCTCTCATCCAATAGAATTTGGACAAGTTTAGTTTACTATTTTAACCTTATCATTTAGTTTTAACTTTAAGTTAGATAATTTTACTTTTACCGTGTCTTTTTGTGTTCTTACACTATAAGGTTAATAAACTTACTATAACAAGCCAAACGAACCCCAAGTTGTTTATTATTAATATATATAACTTTATCTAAGTCATTTTGCCTAAACTTAGATTTTTAAAAATTAAATAACAATTAATAATATAATATTTGTTTTAAAAACTATTTTATGTCAATTTTGACACTATTTAGTAATTGATTTTTGTGAAAATCATAACAGAATGATTAGTTCAAAAATATTTACTTAAACCAATACTAACATGTCATATTAACCTAGAAAATTTGTGTAATTCATAAAAAGTCTCAAATTACTTTTATTTGGGTATTTATAACATCAATTATGTCAATATTTCATTAATAAGATAATTACTGCATCATCGTTGTGTCATAAATAAATTAAATTATTTAATGTCTAAAAATTACAAATAAAATACTATTATGTTGGAAATATTTTTATATTTCTAATGAATGTTTATAGTCGAATTTATCTTATGTATAACCCTTTATTAAAAATTATCTACTTATTAAACTATGATTTTAACTATTTTAACCCTTCTCTAAATAAATTAATAATAAATGTCCTAATCTAATCCAAGTGGGCCTAAATGGTAATATTTTATTACTAAGGTTGTTTTTGGTCTAATTAAACTTATCCAATAGAATTAGGACATGTGTTAGGGTAATAATAATATCATTTTTACCCTTAATTACCGTATTTACTTTTAACCGTGGTAAAAAAAGTAAAAAGCTACTATTCACCAAAAATTATTTTCTTCCTATTGAACCACATTTTACTTACTGACATTAACCGTGTCTCTAGGATTTTGGAAATTCCACTCACAGAAGTGGTAAAATTATGTTTTATGAAAAATTCATTTTTTTAACTACCACTTAGTGGTTTCACTATTCATCAAAAAATGAAAGTTTCCAGAAAAATACCAAAAATAAGGCCTAAGCTATATTTGATATTATGAACTCAAAAATGATTTATATTTTACCAAATTCAAAACATATCAGTTTCATTAATTAATTTAAAAATTAATTCCCGTCGTCAAAACAAATAGCGTGTTCTTAAGAGATAATAACTATCAAAAGATTGACACTTGTTTATGTCTGGTTTAAATGTGAAATTACATCCAATGAACAAAATTGTATTAAATTGTAAAAATATATTCTAAATATACTTTAAAACCACTAAAATTAATAATTTATCACTATTAATTATTTCGATTAAAAAGGTTGTTTTTTAATTAAAATTTAGTAATTTCCACTATTCATCAGAAAATGAAAGTTATCCGAAAAGTACCAAAATTTCACCCTAAGCTAATTTTGATATTCCAAATCCAAAAATGAATTCCATTTTGAAAAATAAAATTTACAAAATTTCAAAAAGTGGTTATTACTATTCATAACGGCTAGTTTAAATAATATTTTAAAAGTATATCATTGTTTAGTGAAACTCGGTATTGCGTACTACACACGCTATCGAGGAAGGCCGCGATTGCATGTAATGCAAGGCAAGTCAAGGATGTGTGTTGTGCAAGATCCTTTTGGTGTAGCGTACAACACAAGACATTAATGAAATTAAAAAGAATATTTTTCATAAAATCTTGGGGTGTTACATTCTACCCCCCTTAAAATGAATTTTGCCCTCGAAATTCGTCGGGGTTATAAATGGAATAGAAACCCACATCGTAAAAAGTAATACCAAAACAAATCTTTAAATAAAAGTATGAAATGTAACGGTTACCCAAATAAACTAATCACTGGGTTTCCACATAGGTGAAAATATGGATATGGAAGAGAAATATAACCATCATGTTCTGATGGAGAGTGGTAGAGAACATGGCTATGGAAAAGCCAGCAATCACAAAGCCATAAATTTTTGACAATCTAAGGTACCATCTGATTCATCAGATATAGGAGCACTAGGACAACATTTTTGGTTTTCAAGATCATTTCCCTAAAGTTGATGAAATTGGAATTAGAAGAAATACATTCGTGATTTTGGTATAGTCTCACCGTTGGTTGTTCTTTGGGCAATTTCCACTTCATCTCCTAAAGAAATGAAGTTGAATTTTTCATTCGTGATGTGTTAGAAGATCATGTGATAGAATGATGGGTCATTCCATCTGTCTCAAACAAAAGGTTAGAAAAGTTATCAAAAAATACATAAGTCCATCTATAGTGAGATTAATCATATATGGTTCCTAAAATGGACTTATACTTAATATATCATACTGCTTAATATAATAAAACTAGTTTCTACTAAACAGGGACTTCCTGTAGGCCATTGGTAGGTGATAAAGGCCAGTCGCACTTCGGTTGTGGGTTCGATTCCCACAGCCTTGTCCGACGCGATGGGCTGTCGCCCATCCTGCAGGTTGTCCTTTTTCTAAAACTACATTACTATAACATCCCATAAATAATATCAGAAAAACTTCTATCTCTAAAAAATACTAACTTATGTCCAACATAATCCATTCCAATCTTTAGGCTTATCTAAAATAATACTGTCTAATCTCATATTATAGTGAAAACGATTACCAAAGAGTTCATACAACTAGCATGTTAATACCATTGTTGATCCCCATATATCATGAGATATGTCTTGTTGGTCACATTCCAAACATTCGAAGGCCTTAATCATGTATTCTCTTGAAAAAAATGAATACCCATTGAACCTTATTGAAAACATGAATGCTGTTAAAAGTTAACTCATTCCACATACCAAAATCCTCAAAATTCTATATACTCAAACCATGATATCACTTAGTCCTTATATCAATCATGAGCTCATGAATGCTGTCAAATATTTCATTTTCTCGTTTTCCCTTCATTATGCGCATATCATCTTTTTTTCTAAAAATATCCCAATCACTTTCCATGGTTACCGGTACCATTGAAAACCACAAAAGACCAATACATAAATACTCCAATATTCCACGATACTATATACAACATTATTTTGGAATCCCATTACATAAAAACTTAATCATTCCACCACATCATTGTCATATTCAACATTGCCAATAGTGATCTCATGTGACTTACCTTTGTCCTTTGCCTTAAGTGGTTGCCCATGTCGATCATCACTAACCCTTGGATTAGGGCATTTATTAGCATAATGCCCCATTTCCTTACACTTGAAGCATTGAAGTGTTGGTGGTGCGTTCTATGCAGTATTTTCTTTATTCACATCATTAGAAACCCTTTTTCCATTACTTCAACACTCAACTGCTCGATGACCATCTTTTCCACACTTAAAACATTTTCTATTCCCTTTAAGACAATCTCCACCATGCTTCTTTCCACACTTTGAGCATAAGGAAACATTCATCTTATTTTCACCATTATTCTGAGATTTCTCCTTGAAATCCATCTTTCGTTTCTTATCAAAACTATGAGATGGATAAGTAACACCAACTTCCATTTCTACCTTGATAGCACAACACACAATTTCTTCATAGCTACTGAAGTCTCTTATAGCTAAGCCCTTCTAAGATTTGGTTTTAAGACACTGAAGAATCGATCAACTTTACTTTTGGGTTGGATGATAAATCCAGATGCATACCTTGCAAGCCTTGTAAAATTCGCTTCATATATACCAACAGATTCATCATCCTTTTTCTTTAGTTCAAGAAAATCCTTCTCCATCTTTGTTCTAAGAATACGAGGGAAGTACTTATTGAAAAATAAGTTCTTGAACTTGTCCAATTCCATGGACTCAATTTCATCTCTTGGCCTCATATTTTTGATAAGATTCCCCCATTGATCAGAATCACCTTCCAAACGATACACTGCTATGATGACTTTATCATGTTCAGAACATTGAAGAACTGAAAATATCTTTTTAGTAGTACTGATCCATTATTCAGCAACAAGTGGATCAGAAGACCCACTGAAATAAGGTAGATGTTTCCTCATGAAGGACTCAATAGAATATTGTTCCCTTATTTGATCATTTGGATGTCCAGAATGATTCATAGCTTGTGTAAGTATTGAAATAACATTTTTCACTCCATCTCCCATAACATTTGTTTGTTTAGGAGGACAATCATTGCATTGTCCATTACATTGATCAACATGGTTCCTTCGGGTTCCAACCATCGTCTAAAACCCAAAAAGAATAGTGTGAGAGGAAAAAATCACGCTAGGGAAAACAATTTAATAAAGGGGGAGTACCTTCAATATCTAACATCTTGGGTTACCGTAATTCTAGTACTATAACCTATACTTATACTTAGCCTTAGGAACATCCCTAGACATACCTTAGAAATATCTCTAGGGATCTCACTAAAGTTCTGGCATCCTAGTTTCCAAAGGTTGACTAAACCTTTCCTCTGATACCAACTGTAGAGACCTGAAGCTTGACGTACATGGACATTACATTACTTTTGCGGAATACTTAATACATAAGAAAAACAGACACACAAGGACCATAATAGTTTAGTGTCTTTGGAAACTCAGAATAAAATATTCTAATCGTGGTGAAAGATCTTCAACATCTCCCAATAAAGATCTTCCCTTTTTTTCTTACCTAAAACCTTTCTTTACATCCAGGGGAAAAGAAAACATCAAAGGGGTGAGCTCAAATGCCCAGTAAGGGTAAACATAGAGAACATAAAACAATCCATAAACATTTGAATGCAAAAATTTGAACATAAAATCTAAACATCAAAATCTTGAGCAAAGACATGAATCTTGGAAGTACGTAAGGCATATATCATAAGGTAACATCAATCATAATAAAATAGAATGGGAATAAAACATGTAATTGTGGAATCTATTAAGCACATGTAATTATTTCCATAGCAGCCAAGACATTGCTACCAAGACCATCTTAGTGGACAAATTACCTTTCTGAATCGAGTTCACTCCTTGTTCCAGTCCTATAATACTGAACCGGATTAACTTACCGTTCCAGCCATGTCTATATCATGAGACATAAATCTTTACCCAATGAATTGGAGGGAGATATAGGTCCCACCCAACTCATAATGAAATCATTCTTACTTGTGCCACAAGATAAACTTAAAACATTCATCATAACCCAAATAATAAAATGGGTTTCATAAACATCATATCATCATCACATAATCCATATAAAATAAATGGATATTTCTTCATAAGAAAATTGAAAGCATTTAAATAATAGAGATATTATACTTGAAACATACACATTTGAGATAATTTCATCTTATATGGAAAATGGTTCTGATAAAACACTTGAAATGAATTCTTGAGGAAAATATCCTTTCTTCTTCAAAATCATTTTCTTTTCAAAAAATGGAATGTAATTTTAAAAGAAAAGGGTTTTGTTGAAAATAATCATGAAAACTTGTAGAGGAATATTTATGAAAATGAGGCGTTATGAAACCTTAAAAATCCATTCACGCTGTATAAGTTAAAAATAACATTTTTCTCGTACTTTTGTCGAAAAAGTCAAAAAGTACCTCATATGGTAAACAAAGGAAAGATTCCTTCCAAACCATGTGGTAAAAGTCATAAAAGGGTAAAAATATCTTTAAACATACATGTAAGAATATTAAAAATTTTATGAAAACAATTTTAGAAAACATGGACATGGATGATAAACATAACCCCAGTAAATACTTACGTATAAGGAATCTCGGATAAAATGAGATTTGCAAAATTATCCCTTACCTTAGGTCCAATTTGATTAGTAAGTGTCCGAAACTCCTGTATAATGATTTAAATAATGTTATTGACTTATTAAAGAATCATATTCATTGTTATGATATCATATATGGTTCACTTATGACTTTATATTACCCGTTCTTTTGTAAATTCCATGTTAAAGAGCGTTTTGGGTAAAATCGTTTCATTTGTCGTCCGTGTTTTGACTTGTAATTATTCATATGATTACTTAGATCATGATTAATTAATTACAGAATATAAAACCTGATTTATATATAATATATATTCAGAATATACATATATATAATAGATCAGTAAATGGAAAGAGATATACCCATCATGGAGACGGTAGGCCGTACGTACGCATGAACGATGTTTTCATTTCCTTACTAAGTTGAATGGAATTAAGTAGATGAAATAAATATATATAAACATACATCTAGTATCATTATTATTTCATATATTTGATGATTACTTATTATATATACTTTATAATCATTCATGAATGGTTAACGTGGAGAATGAATCTCATCGCGTCGTGGAGATGGTAGTTCGTACGTACGCACGAGCGATGATATCGTTCTCATGATCGTGGAATTGTATTGGAGTGTATGTATACTATTTCATAATCAATATCAATTTTCAATAATCATATATTGTTATTATGTACACCATTATACACATCCAAGTAAGGTGGTGGTGGAAAATAGATTACACCACGGTGTGGAGAAGGTATTCCGTACGTACGCACGCGCAGTGACTTCGTTTTCCTTAGGATGGATAGATGGTGAAATAGGGTTGTTTCATACTTATAATAACATATCAGTATATTAGTGATACTGATGTTATTAATTCATAATGAAACAACCTAAGAAGAAGAATTTTAAGAAGAAATAAAGTTGAAAGAATCGGTAACGGACATTACCTCTTCTTTGAAGCGCCTCTTTGAGTCCTCCTCTTAGGGCACTAAAATTGGTATTTTAAGAAGACCAGGACCTCTAGGATGTTTCTAGGGAAGTTTAGAAGAGAATTTAGCAGGGGTTGTCCGAGATTTAATGCTCAATGTGGTGTGAGGAAGAGAGGGAGGAGGTGCCCTTTTATGTGGGAGGAGAGGGGAACCTTTGGAAAAACTAAAAATATTATTTTATTATAAAAGCCATATTCGGTTTTAAATAGTTTTAAATTGATTTATTTAGATACTAAGGTGGGTATGGGTCCAAATCCTCTCATCCAGTAGAATTTGGACAAGTTTAGTTTACTATTTTAACCTTATCATTTAGTTTTAACTTTAAGTTAGATAATTTTACTTTTACCGTGTCTTTTTGTGTTCTTACACTATAAGGTTAATAAAATTACTATAACAAGCCAAAAGAACACCAAGTTGTTTTTTTATTAATATATATAACCGTATATAAGTCATTTGGCTGAAACTTAGATTTTTAGGAATAAAATAACAATTAATAATATAATATTTGTTTTAAAAACTATTTTATGTCAATTTTGACACTATTTAGTAATTGATTTTTGTGAAAATAATAACAGAATGATTAGTTCCAAAAAAGTTACTTAAACCAATAATAACATGTCATATTAACCTAGAAAATTAGTGTAATTTATAAAAAGTCTCAAATTACATTTATTTGGGTATTTATAACATCAATTTTGTCAATATTTCATTAATAAGATAATTACTGCATCATCATTATGTCATAAATAAATTAAATTATTTAATCTCTAAAAATTAAAAATAGAATACCATTATGTATGAAATCCTTTTAGCTTTCTAATGAATATTTATAGTCGAATTTATCTTATGTATAACCCTATATTAAAAATTATCTACTTATTAAACTATGATTTTAACTATTTTAAGCCTTCTTTAAATAAATTAATAATAAATGTCCTAATCTAATCCAAGTGGGCCTAAATGGTCATATTTTATTACTAAGGTTGTTTTTGGTCGAATTAAACTTATCCAATAGAATTTGGATATGTGTTAGGGTAATAATAATATCATTTTTACCCTTAATTACCCTATTTACTTTTAACCGTGGTAAAAAAAGTAAAAAGTTACTATTCACCAAAAATTATTTTCTTCTCATTGAACCACATTTTACTTAATGAAATCAACCATGTCTCTCAGATTTTTAAATTCCACTCATAGAAGCGGTAAAACTAAGTTTTATGAAAAATTCATTTTTTTAACTACCACTTAGTGGTTTCACTATTCATCAAAAAATGAAAGTTTCCAGAAAAATACAAAAATTAGGCCTAAGCTATATTTGATATTATGAACTCAAAAATGATGTCTATTTTACCAAATTCAAAACATATCAGTTGCATTAATTAATTTAAAAATTAATTCCCGTCGTCAAAACAAATACCGTGTTCTTAAGAGATAATAACTATCAAAAGATTGACACTTGTTTATGTCTGGTTTAAATGTGAAATTACATCCAATGAACAAAATTATATTAAATTGTAAAATATATTCTAAATATACTTTAAAACCACTAAAATTAATAATTTATCACTATTAATTATTTCGATTAAAAATGTTGTTTTTTAATTAAAATTTAGTAATTTTCACTATTCATCAGAAAATGAAAGTTATCCGAAAAGTACCAAAATTTCACCCTAAGCTAATTTCGATATTCCAAATCCAAAAATGAAGTCCATTTTGAAAAATAAAATTTACAAAATTTCAAAAAGTGTTTATTACTATTCGTAACGGCTAGTTTTAATAATATTTTAATAGCATATCATTGTTTAGTAAAACTCGGTATTGCGTACTACACACGCTATCGAGGAAGGTCGCGATTGTGTGTAATGTAAGGCAAGTCAAGGATTCGTGTTGTGCAAGCTCTTTTTGGTGTAGCATACAACACAAGACATTAATGAAATTAAAAAAAATATTTTTCATTAAATACCGGGGTGTTACAAAGATACATACATAAGTTCAACATTTCATATGGAAAGGAAAAGAAACACTAATTTATTCCACTAGAGTCATCACGTCTCCTAGATTATGCTTGCAAGTCATTCATAAATTACTTATTCATATCCTGAGAAAACGGAACATATGAAAGGGGTGAGCTCGAATGCTCAAAAAGTGTAAGCAATACAACAAAAGATAATATAAACATTAGACATGGTGAATAATTGAAAACACATGCCTTTAATAATAAACTTGAAACACATTATGGCAGAAATATGAGTTGAGTAAATAATGCCATAATAAAACATAATCAAGGGTATACTACTAGTCAAATAACCACATGAATGTTCAATTACTAGCTTCATAATGAGGGAAGTGCATATGCCGGACATTCTGAATCATTTTTTCATGGCCTCGGCCAAGACATCTAGTGATTAAGGCCTCGGCTAAAATTCATATCACACTGGGAAAGGCGTCGGCCAATTCCACATCCATTTGTCTCATGAGACCTACTGATGAATCAAGGGGATATAGAGGGCCCCACCCATCACATAATAAGTCCAATTAATTCCTCATATAAGCGGGGATAAACATAAACAACAAATACATTCATATTGAAACTATCATATGAAATGTAACTATCTTTCCCCAATCATTAAACATAAAACACTAACCATTCGGAATAATATGGTGAATGGTTTTAGGGTAGATCATCCAAAATAGAGTTAGTCATAAACCATTAAATAAAATATGGAAAATTACTTCATAAATTATTAAACCCAATAATACAATGGAATCAACAAGAGTGTTGACTTAGATGAAAACACTCTTATAAAATCATTAAGCAATTCTAGAGATGAATACTCTTTTTTTTAAAAGAAGAGTTCTTTTGGAAAAGTATTTGTATAAAACTAGAAGTGAATTAAGATATTATTTTTATAATAAAACTAGTGTTTTTAGAAGAATAATAGTTTCTAAAAATAGATTATAGATTGCCCTTGAAAATAGATATGAATTTGTGAAATTCCCTTGTATCGAGCTCGTATTTTTGGAAACAGTTTTGAGAGCTTATTTTAAAACATGTAACTATCAAGAAAATAAGGAAGGATTCTGGTTTCTAAACATATATATGATACTCGCATAGAACATATTATGAGTACATAAAAATACATAAGAATTACATTGAGGTAATTAGACAATGAAAGTATCCCGAATGAAAATGGAACTTCGGGTGGAAAACCATTACCTTAACTCCAAACGTGTTCTGATCTTGTACTTATGCTCCTGGAATATGAAATTATACTTATTAATAAATTATTTCAGAACCTATTATACATGCATTTAGTTTACTATAATTCTGTTTAGTTCTTTTATGTATTTATTGATAAGTTATTGTATTGAATTTCGTCGTTTTGGAGTGTTCATTTCCTTTATTTTCATATTCGGTTCACTTGTTTTTAAGTAATAAAGTTCATGTGTAATGGTTATAAATCTCTAGGATTGGAATTATATATTATTAATGAACATAAATAATTGATAATGGTCATCTCTATCATTTGGTTACATGGAATTAGGATGAATCATTAGATGACAACCACTTCGATTATTCGGCGGTATTTGGAATATTATGAACTAGTTTGGTCATATAGTTTAATTATATGTACATATTATGGTTCCTGAATATTAATTAGGTTATACCACATATATTATAGTCTAGTTCAACCATGAATATGGTTTCATGACCCATAATGAATAATATATTGAAGAACGAAACTTCATCATCCACGAAGGTTATAAGGCGGAACCTCAAGGACGTCGATTTCGTTTTTAAAAATAAAAGGGAGGGAATAAAAATATTTATGATGGTTCTTCCATTAACATGATATAAATCCAGTATATAGATGTTACTGGAGTTATCATGATCATTTTGACAGAGGAGTTGAGGAGAAAAAAATAAAAGAGATAAACTTGAAAATAATGAAAAGTTAAGAGATCCCTTATGAAAATTCGGCAGCCTAACGACATCACTTAAAATTTCATAAAATCAAATGATGAGAACAAAAATGTTATCTCATCATATTGAAATCAAAATTACAGTAATAAGAATAAATAAAATCAAACCCCAACATATGAGAAAGGAATTTCAAATAGCTAACATAAAAGAAGTGTCGACTTAAAGAAGAGAATGAAGGATTCCCTTACCTTGTAGAATAACTCCTAGATCTTGAAGGATGGGACCTTGGGGGCTTAGGGACACCTCGGGAGGACTACCAGAGAGGTAAAACCACCAGAGCTTCTAGGATGAGGTATTTGGAATTAAATTAAATGAATGGATGAGTGGGTATTTATAGAAAAAGAGAGGTAATTTTTTTAATAATTTCAAAGGGACACCTCATTAGTGGTTTTTGCCAAACCATGGGCTTGCTCATGGTATTTGCCCATGGTTTAAGCCACTTGGGACACCTCGTGTCATAATTTTATATACACAAGTCGACCATACTTTTATATTCAATTATTACATCATTATTATGTCATTAATCTACCGAAAAATCAAAACTGTATTTTTACTATTCCTGAAAAATTCATGTATTTTAGAAAAATTTCAAAAATTCACCCCTATTATTCTTTGATGTGTAGAATTAAAAAGTGAAATCCGTTTTTCAAAAACAATTTTCTAAATATTATTAATTTAATTTTTAAATAAGGTCATAGTTAATTCAAAAAATAACAATCTTGAAGTGCAATTACTTTTATGTGACATTGAAAAATTAATTAAGATCCCATTATCGTATTACATTAAAAATAAAATAATAATATTATTTACTATTCAAGGGGAATATTACTATTCATATTAATATTCATAAGGTTATGTTAATATTCACCAAAAATCAAGTTTTTTCTATCAGACTACAAATGACTTATCGAACACAACTCCAGATGGCCATTTTTTGAAATTCAAAACATAGAAGAGGCAAAGTTGTGTTTATAAAATATTTATATTTATTTTCAAAACATTGGGGTGTTACATTCTCCCCTCCTTACAAAAATTTCATCCTCGAAATTCATATAATTTTTCCTAAAAAGATTCGGGTATATCTTTAACATAATCTCCTCAGGCTCCCATGTTGCTTCCTCCATCTTATGGTTCCTTCATAGAACCTTCACCAGAAGAGTCATCCGATTTCTCAATACTTGTTCTCTAGTATCAAGAATCTTGATAGGATCTTCACAGTAAGATTGATCGGGCTCAAGTTCCACTTCTTCATAAGTGTGTACATGTGTTGGGTATGTTATGTACTTTCTTAACATTGACATGTGGAACACATTGCGAACCTTGGAGAGACTTGGCAGCATTGCCAAACGGTAATCTACGACTCCAATTCAGTCCATAATTTCAAAAGGTCCGATGTACCTAGTACTTAACTTCCCCTTATTACCGAATCATATAATACCCTTCCATGGAGATACCTTTAAGAAAACATGATCACCTTCTTGAAACTCCAAATCCTTACTTCAGTTATCTGCATAGCTCTCTTTCCTACTTTGAGCTATTTTGATATGGTTGTGGATAATATTCAGCATTTCCATTGTTTCTTCAACATGTTCTGGGCCCATGAGATTTCTTTCACCAACATCATACCAGCAAGTTGGTGTATGACAACATCTCCCATATAATGCTTCATAGGGTGCCATCTGTATACTTGAATGGAGGATATTGTTGTAGGAAAATTCTATGAGAGGTAAATACTGATCCCACATGCCTTTAAAATCAAGTGAACAAGACCTCAACATGTCTCCCAATGTTTGAATAGTCCTTTCTGATTGTCCATCAGTTTGTGGGTGGTAGGCAGTGGTCAAATGAAGATCAGTATCTAGGGCCTTCTGAAGACTTTTCCAGAATCTTGATGTAAAATGTGGATTATGATCAAAAACAATCGATAGGGGTACTTGATGAAGTCTCACAACTTCATTAATATATAGTCTTGCTAGATGTTCAAGTGATAGATCTTATCTTATAGAAAGAAAATGTGTTGACTAGGTAAGACGATCAATAATGACCCATATTGCATCGTTCCTTCTTGGAGTCTTTGGTAGTCCCATGACAAAGTCCATCATGATATTATCCCATTTCCACTCAGGTATGGGAAGAGGTTGCAATACTCCTCCAGGCTGTTGCCTTCCATATTTCACTTGTTGAAAAACCATACATCTTGACACAACATCAGCAATCTCCCTCTTCATATTGTCGCACCAAAAATTTTCCTTCAAATCTCTATACATCTTAGTGCTACCAGGGTGTATAGAGAAATTGGAACTATGAGAATCATCCAACAATTCCCTTTTTAGATCAGGTATATCGGGAACACAAAGTCTTATCCCAAATTTCAAGATTCCATCTTCATATACCAAGTCACTCAATCTCCCATCATTCATAGCTTTAATCTTCTTTTGAAACTCCTCATCATTAGCCTAAGAATTTTTTATCCTTTATAGTAAATATGGTTAGGAAACCATTTGGAAAAGCATTGATTTTTCACCTTCCATGGTTATTCCCATATCCATCTTTACTAGATCCATGAAAATAGGATCCCTTTCAACTCTCATCTTGTTCAAAACTTCATGATCTTTTCTGCTCAAGGAATCTTCCACCTTATTTTCCTTCCCTGTGTGGTAGTGTATCGTGCAATCATAATAATTGAGTAGTTCAAGCCATCTCCTTTGCCTCATGTTGAGTTCTTTCTATGAGAAAATGTACTTCAAACTCTTCTGATTAGTATAAATCTCACATTTTTCACCATAGAGATAATGTCTCCATATTTTCAAAGAAAATATTACAGTAGCTAACTCAAGATCATGAGTAGGATACTTTTTCTCATGAATTTTTAACTGTCATGATGCGTAAGTAATAACCCTATCATTTTGTATAAGGACACAACCAAGTCCTTTCTTTGAAGCATCACTATAAATAAAAAACCCTTCATTACCCGATGGTATATTTAATATAGGATCATTGACTAATCTTCTCTTCAGTTCTTCAAAACATTATTCACAATATTTTTCCCAAACAAATTTAACCCTTTTACTTGTGAGCTTCGTTAACAGGTTATCCAGTCAGGAAAAATTCTGTATGAAATGTTGATAATAACCTGCTAAGCCAATAAAACTGTATACCTCAGTTATGTTTTTGGTGTGGGCCAATCTTGGATTGCCTTTGTTTTTGCACGATCAACTAGGATTCCATCCTTAGAAACAATATGGCCATGAAAAGAAATCTCTTGAAGCCAGAATTCACACTTGATAAACTTTCCATATAATTCATGTCTTCTAAGAGTCTTTAGGATAATGCGCAAGTGATTTTCATGATCTTCGTAGCTTTTGGAGTATACCAAGATATCATCAATAAATACTACTACAAAATCATGGAGATATTCCTTGAAAACTCTGTTCATTTGATCCATGATGACAGAGGGTGTATAAGTCAGTCCAAAAGGCATCACTATAAACTCATAATGCTCGTACCTGGTTCGAAATGCAGTTTTTGGAATATCTCCCTTCCTCACGAGCAACTGATGATATCCAGATCAAAGATCAATCTTTGAAAAGTACTGAGCTCCATGCAGTTGGTCAAATAAATCATCAATGCGAGGTAGGGGATACTTGTTATTTATTCTTATAGCATTGATCTCACTGTAGTCGATACATAACCTCATAGATCCATCTTTCTTCTTAACAAAAAGGGAAGGGGCTCCTCATGGAGAAACACTAGGGCGAATAAATCCCTTATTACTCAATTCTTCTAGTTGTTTATTTAGTTCCACTAATTCCACAATGGCTATTCTATAAGGGGTCTTCGATATGGGCCTTGAACCAGGAATTAAATCAATGGAAAACTTAATTTCTCGTTCTGGAGGATGTCTAGATAAATCTTCTGGAAACACATCAACATATTCTCTCACAATAGGTACATCCTATATTTGAACATTCCTTTCCCCACCCACAATTATTTCATCCTCTTCCTCCCCAATAATTGAATTTAGTAGAGCTACTAGGGGTGTATCTAGATAAGAATCAGGTGGTAATGATTCTCCTCTAAAGATACGGTGTTCTTTATCATCGTCTTCAAAAATTGTAACCTCCTTCATCTTACAATAAATTTTTGCATCATTATCCGAAAGCCAATCCATACTGAGGATTATATAAAATTAAATCATGGGTATGATGATGAGATTAGCAGATAAAGAACATTTATATTCCCTAATGGGAACTGATTCACAGAACTTTGTAGAAATGATACTTCCCTTAGGAGTTTTGACTGACAACTACCTTGTTAAATCAAATTGGAAATATCTAATTTTCTTAGCAAACTGGGAAGATATGAAACAATGCAATGATCCAGAATCAAATAAAGCATTGGCTAAACTTGATGAAATAATTAAAGTACCTGTCACCACGTCATTAAAAACTTTAACCTCAGTAGTTGGGATTGCATAAACATGTCTCTGATCCCTTGGCCTTTTCTATTGCATATTTCCTTGAAGTTTTGGACAATCATTAGCGTAGTGTCCCATCTCCCAACAATTATAGCATTGAACATCATTGGCTTCCTTCTTCCCTTTTCAATCACCAATAAGATAGCCTTTCTGGACACATTTTTAGCATACTACTTTTCCTTTTAAGCATACACCAGGGTGTTTCTTTCCACAATTGTCACATGGTGGAAATTCAACTCTTCCATTCTTCCCTATTTCCTTATTTCCTTTCCCAGGGTTTTCAGCAGCCCTCTTCTTTTCTTTCTTTCCTTTAAAGTCATAAGACTTAGAGAATTGTTTTTCGGTCTTGATAACACATGAAACTATGTCTTCATATGATGAAAATTTTTGGGAGACCAGTGCCCATCGAAGCAATGGATTTAGGCAATCAAAGAATCGATCGATTTTTCTCCTTGGATTTCCTATATAGTCCACAGCATGTCTTGCCAGCCTTGTAAAGTTGGCTTCATACTTGGCAACATTTTCATCCTCATTTTTCCTCAGATTCAAGAATTGTCTCTCCATATCTGCTCACTGCTCACGAGGGAAATATTTTTCTAATAAGATTTCCTTAAAATCCCTCCATTCCATCTCTTCTATCTCTTCCTCCTATTTTGTGTTTTGGATTAATGAACAACACTGATCCGCGTCTCCTGATAGATGATATACTGCCATGAAAACCTTCTCTCTTTCATTACATCCCAAGGTGAGAAATATCTTCTCAAGGGAACATATCCACTGTTCTGCTACAAATGGGTTTGTAGTCCCGTTGAATGATGGAGGCTATTGCCGCATAAAGAGATCTAACATGGCTCCTCCATGTGGTGGATCTGAATGCTCTATATGGGTAAGGTTATTATTCATAACCTGAGTAAGTTTTCCCAGTATAGTTATGAGTTGCTCAACACCAGTCACAGCACCAGAGCCAACCTCATTATCTTGTGTCGGAGGAAAATCCCTACAGGTAACACGTGCATTCGTGCGATTTCCATTCCTTCCACTAGGTGCCATATCTAGATAATTTCATACACTATATTAGGTTATGAATCATAATGTATAATCTTAACTTAAAAATACTCAAAAAAATGAGATCCTACACATGGATAATCCCATATTCACAAAAATGGTTTCTTTGAGAAATATTTACATTAAACTCCTTCATAATGGCTTGTAAAGAAAATGTGAATTATCCTAAGCATATACCCTGAGAGTGTAGTAACAAAGAGTGCAGAAAGGCTTGTTTTTGTGCACCAGTTCCTGTTCGAGTCTAGCTCAAAGTGGTATTTTCCGGTTTTTCCCCTAGATACATATGTGCCAGAGCCGCCTCTACCTGCTCGCATCCAGACAGAGATGTATTTCTTGAATGATCCACATAATATATTCCTGACCAAAATATCAGGATGTTCTTGTATGTTTATCCCCAAATACTATCTTAGGTACTCTTCCCTAATTCTACTTTTCTAAATCTAGTTTCCAAGTATTCTACTATACTTATTCTAATACCAACTGTAAGGACCCGACCCTAGTTTCCCGGAGTCGGTTCCTTACATTATTACGTTGGCATACATAAAAGGAATATGAATACCGAAGGACCGAGTAGTTTAGTATTATTGGAAAAAATATACATAGATAAGTTCAACATTTCATATGGAAAGGAAAAACAACACTAATTTATTCAACTAGAGTAATCACGTCTCCTAGATTATGCTTGAAAGCCATTCATAAATTACTTCTTCATGTCCTGAGAAAATGAAACATAAGAAAGGGGTGAGCTCAAATGCTCATTAAGAGTAAGCAATATAGTGGAATATAATATAAACATTAGACATGGTGAATAATTGAAAACACATGCCTTTAATAATAAACTTTAAACACATTATGGCAGGAATATGAGCTGAGTAAATAATGTCATAATAAAACATAATCAAGGGTATTATACTAGTCTAATAACCACATGAAATTTCAATTACTAGCTTCATAATGAGGGAAGAACATATTCCAGACATTCTGAATCATTTTGTCATGGCCTAGTCCAAGACATCTAGTGATTAAGGCCTTGGCCAAAATCCATATCACATTGGGAAATTCCTCGGCCAATTCCACGTCTATTTGTCTCATGAGACCTACCGATGCATCGAGGGGCTATAGCAGGCCCCACCCATCACATAATAAGTCTAATGAATTGCTCATATGAAAAGGTATAAACATAAACAACAAATACATTCATATTGAAACTATCATATGAAATGTAACTATCTTTCCCCAATCATTAAACATAAAACACTAACCATTTAGAATAATATGGTGAATGGTTTTTGGATAGATCATCCAAAATAGAGTTAGTCATAAACTATTAAATCAAATATGGAAAATTACTTCATAAATTATTAAAGCCAATATTACAATGGAATCAACAAGAGTGTTGAATTATATGAAAACACTCTTATAAAATCATTAAGCAATTCTAGAGATGAATACTCTTTTTTTTAAAAGAAGAGTTCTTTTGGAAAAATATTTGTATAAAACCAGAAGTGAAGTAAGATAGTATTTTCATAATAAAACTAGTGTTTTTAGAATAATAATGGTTTCTAAAAACATATTATAGGTTTCCCTTGAAAATAGATATGAATTTGAGAAATTCCATCCTATTGAGCTCGTATTTTTGGAAACAGTTTTGAGAGATTCTTTTAAAACATGTAACTATCCAGAAAATAAGGAAGGATTTTGGTTTATAAACATATATATGATACTCACACAGAACATATGATGAGTACATAACAATACATAAGAATTACATCGAGGTAATTAGACAATGAAAGTATCCTGAATGAAAATGGAAGTTCGGGTGGAAAACCCTTACCTTAACTCCAAACGTGTTCCGCTCTTGTACTTAATCACCTAGAATATGAAATTATACTTGTTAATAACTTATTTTATAACCTATTATACATGTATTTATTTTACCATAATCTTGGTAAGTTCATTTATGTCTTTATTGATATGTTATTGTATTGAATTCTGTCGTTCTGGAGTGTTCGTTTCCTTTATTTTCATATTCGGTTCACTTGTCTTTAAGTAATGAAGTTCATGTGGAATGGTTATAAATCTCCAGGATTGTAATTATATATTATTAATGAACATAAAGAATTGATAATGGTTATCTCTATCATTTGGTTACATGGAATGAGGATGAATCATTAGATGACAACCACTTCGATTATTCCGCGGTATTTGGAATATTATGAATTAGTTTGGTCATATTACATAATTATATGTACATATTCTGATTCTTGAATATTAATTAGGTTATATAACATATATTATAGTCTGTTTCAACCATTAATATGGTTTCATGACCAGTAATGAATAATAGATTGAAGAACGAAACTTCATCGTCCACGAAGGTTATAAAGCGGAACCTCATGGACGTCGATTTCGTTTATAAAAATAAAAGGGAGGGAATAAGAATATTTATGATGGTTATTCCATTCAAATGATATAAATACAGTATATAGATTTTACTGGAGTTATCATGGTCATTTGAATAGAGGAGGTGATGAGAGAAAAATAAAAGAGATGAACTTGAAAATAAAGAAAAGTTAAGAGATCCCTTATGAAAATTCGGCAGCCTAACGACGTCACTTAAAATTTCATAAAATCAAATGATGAGAACAAAAAGGGTATCTAATCATATTGAAATCAAA
Organism: Viscum album; assembly: GCA_963277665.1. Taxonomy (NCBI): domain Eukaryota; kingdom Viridiplantae; phylum Streptophyta; class Magnoliopsida; order Santalales; family Viscaceae; genus Viscum; species Viscum album. Next base: position 1,670,319,746 of record OY728156.1, read on the forward strand.
AGGAAATTAATAAGAATAAATAAAATCAAACCCCAACATATGAGAAAGGAATTTCAAATAGTTAACATAAAAGAAGTGCCGACTTAATGAAGAGAATGAAGGATTCCCTTACCTTGTAGAATAACTCCTAGATCTCGAAGGATGGGACCTTGGGGGATTAATGACACCTTGGGAGGACTACTAAAGAGGTAAAACCACCAGAGCTTCGAGGATGAGGGATTTGTAATGAAAAAATCGAATGGATGAGTGGGTATCTATAGAAAAAGAGAAGTAATTTTTTTAATAATTTCAAAGGGACACCTCATTAGTGGTTTTTTCCAAACCATGGGCTTGACCGTGGTATTTTCCCATGGTTTAAGCCACTTGGGACACCTCATGTCATAAGTTACTATACACAAGTCAACCATACTTTTATATTTAATTATTACATCATTATGATGTCATTAATCTACTGAAAACTCAAAACTGTATTTTTTCTATTCATGAAAAATTCATGTATTTTAGAAAAATCCAAAAAATTCACCCCTACTATTTTTCAACGTGTAGAATTAAAAAGTGAAATCCATTTTTCAAAAATAATTTTCAAATATTATTAATTTAATTTTTAAATAAGTTCATAGTTAATTCGAAAAATAACAGTCTTGAAGTGCAATTACTTTTATGTGACATTGAAAAATTAATTAAGATCCCATTATCACATTGCCTTAAAAATAAAATAATATTATTATTTAATATTCAAAGGGAATATTTCTATTCATATTACTATTCATAAGGGTATGTTACTATTCACCAAAAATCAAGTTTGTTCTATCAGACTTCAAATGACTTACAGAACACAACTCTAGATGACCATTTTTCGAAATTCAAAACATAGAAGAGGCAAAGTTGTGTTTATAAAATTTCTATATTTATTTTCAAAACCTTGGGGTGTTACAGGTTCTGAGTACCAAAGAGATAGAAAATGGAAATAATAATTTAAATACATATAAATAGGTATATGATAATAAAATATATGGTGTTTAGAAGAATAATAATATACTATTTCCCCCCAATTTCAATTGAAACATAAACAATCCCGATAAAAAGTGAGACTATAATATAAACTATTATAGCTTTAGTAACATTAAAATTAAAAATTATTTAAAAGTAATAACATGATATGGTTGTAAAAATTACATGAATGAAATTAATTATTTTTTTTAAATAATATGCATGGGGTATTTAGTGCACCATATAAATGAAATCATGGTGCACAACATGAAACATTCTTCAATAAATCGAAATTAAGGCCAAGAACCCTTATGAATTTATAACACTTGAATAAAAATTCCTAAAAGAGAGAACATGAAATGGAAGTTTAATTATAATTATTAAAGATTATATCATTATATAATATTTAAAATAATATACACCATAAAGGAAGTTTGAGAGAAGAAACCCTTACCTTGGATTCCTACTTAGTCGGATGTTCTCTAACTTCTATGTATAATAACTTCAGATTTATTATACATATATATTAGAATAAAATTTATATTTATCTAAAAATATATAATTAAATTTTAACTTCTTATTTCCCACTTATTAATAATTCTTTATTAAAATCAATATTTTGTGTTAAATATTCAATTTTTTATGCATGTTCTGATTCAGATGGTTTGTTCATTGCACCTTAGTAATAGTTTCAATTATACCTCTATATCATTATCATGATTTTTAATGATAAAAATAACTCAATTGTGTATCTAATGGTTTCATTTTGGCGGATGATAGTTACATTGTTGAGTTTCGATTTTTTGTTCTCAATAAAGAAAATTATTGAATCTTGTTAAAGTTGGATGTTCATGTTGAAGGATTTAAAATGTATTTAAAGATATTGTTAAAGTATATTTTAATGTGTTGATACCTTTTAAGGAAGTTATAAGATCCAATTGAGGATTTTTAAGAATATTGATGGGATACTATTTGAATAAAGAACCAACAAGAAGTGCCGACTAGATAGTGTAGAGCCACCGACCAACTACTAGTGAGGACAATAAGCCATCAAGAAGAAGTATCCAACTTTCCAGTTAGTGGTGGATCAATGCATAGATTGTGGAAGAATATAGTGCCGGGAGGATCCCTAAAAACCTTTTATCAAGTCAGTGTGGCTGATTCTTCTTGTCAAAGTTCTTATTTTCCATGGTCCCTTTAGCTTTTAGTTGGTCGTTGATGATGCTTAATGATCTTGATGGATTCAAGAAGGTTCCTCACTATGATGGAGACTATAAATTGAAGACTTGGTGTCATGAAAGATTAAATGTTCTTCAATGATTCAATGATGGATCTCTATCAATTGTCTTTCAATATTTAACCCCTCTCTCAATATCCAATTTCATTTCTCTATTCTTAAAGGGTCTCATCTTATACTTTTTTCTTTCTTTCTCTCTTATAGTGTTCTATCCTTTGAGAGATATGAGAGAAGATTTATAATTGATTTTTTACAAACACATATTTATCTTCTCATCCTACCTTCTAAAATTGGTTTCTTGATACTTCTATAAAAATGAAAGGGAGTATTGGCTTCTTACTACATCCATAAAAAATAAGGAAGTATTGGTTTCATGATACTTTTTTCAAAAATAAAGGGAGGAATTGGTTTATTGATCTCTGTAAAAAAAAGGGAATAAGAAAAACCTATAAACCAAAGGGGTGAAGACATAGGGGCTCACACTAATCTATTTATGAACTCCTTTATCAAATTTTGTTTATTCTTTATTTCTATTTATGCATCGAATCATCCAATATCGATGCACATAATTGCAAAAATTCAATTCTCCCTTTTTATACCATAATTAATCACTTAATTAACATTGATACAAAATTTATTATATGGATCAAATTAATTTATGTATCAATTTATCATATCAAAATAATATTGTTTTGAAATTTCCCTTTGCATTTGTTGTTTTATTTTTAAGAATTCAATTCACCCCCTTCTTTTCATTATAATTTGACCAATTTTAGGTATCATATGGGATCATTTTATTTTTCTGAAAAATAATTGTTTTTTAAATTAGTTTTAATTTTTAAAATATTAATTAATTTCAAAGTCTTATCTTTTTATAAGGACATATAATTCAAATTCTCAATATCTTATCTTTGATGGCTTCGATTATCCCTATTGGAAAAATCACATGTCAACTTTTCTTAGTAGCACAATTTATCTTATCTAGAAAATGGTTACACGTGAATATACCCCTAATAAAGAACTAGAAGAAAAGTTTACACCTGATAATATTAAATATTTAGATTTTAATGAAAAATCCATGAACGCTCTTCATTACGAGCTTGAATGAAATGAATTTAATCACATATCTACATGAAAAAATTCCCATGAAATATAGAAATTGATAGAATTAATCTATGAAAGAACCAAAAAAGTTAAAGATACTAGATTATATATGTATAAGTAATATTATAAAATCTTTTCTATACATACAAATGAATCCATTGCATGTATTTTTACACGGTTACTCTGAATGGCCTGAAGGCCTTATATATTTTTATTATATGATAATATCCTTTTTAACTAGGTTAAGAGGGAACCCTACATGTAATGTAGGCCAAAAGGCACATGGAACAAAGAACCAATATAACTAACAACATAAGATAGACCATCCCATAATATTATATATATTTTTGAACAAACTCCCAACCTTTTAAGTTTTCACAGCTAGCAATACACCGTGCATGCACGGTGCCTGGTCCCAAAGGAAGATGTCATAACCTCTCATTCTTTAACTCTGGAAGCCCTGCAATGCGGGATTTATTGCATGAAACATTTTTATATGCACATGTTGGAAGAAACAAATATTTTTTTGAAATTCTTCTACTACTCGATTTCACGATGCCCACCGCACCTCACGATGCACACCACCCACCACCTGAAGCGACCCTCATCTCCAAATCTACCACCTGAGGTGACCTTTGTTATTAATCAGTCTTCTTATTGTTATCCACCCTAGTATCCCACCTCATGTCTAGAGCTATCCTCCACTCCATCACACTTCCCACATCACCAACCTGTGCCACACTTGGTCACCCCCGTCACTGATGCTAGCCGCCGACAACCTTTCTTGTTGCACCATCGGTCTTCTGTTCTCACTGTTGCCAACAATCGTCCACCAGTCAATCGAGATCGCCTCTCCAAAACATCAACAATCCCAACCCCTTTCCTTCAACTTGAAGTGACCCTCATCCACCGACCACTTCCCACTACCAATTAAATCCTCAAATTATGAGTCTTTCAGGGATACAACCCGGGTTGATGCAGGATTACAGAGTTTCCATAAACACTAGGCTAGGACCACAACTACATTTTTACATGGTTTATTGAAATATTAAATTATTAAAAGTCTCTTTGGGATAATATTTATACAGAAAACCTAGTGAAAAAAGATACTCTGGGTCTTTCTAAGAAATTCGGAACCCAAAGTCACTATTATACAAGAGGTAAAGGACGTGAATAAAATAATGGTCCAAGTGCTTAATAGATATATTATAACATATGAAATCACTATGAAGCATAAGTATGAAAAGGAAGAAAATTTAGTAGAGGAAGCCAATGAATCCAAAAGAACAATTTCTTTCAATGAAATTATTTATAAAGATTCATCTGATAATGAATCTGATATTTAATGCTAGACTAAGATATTGAAAAAATTGAACAAAAAATAACAAAACATCCTATATTTCCAAAAAGTAAAATCAAATTAAAGTATCAGATGTGACATGTTATAAATCCGAAAAGAAGGGATATATTAGACTGGAATGTCCCATATAAAAAAAGAATATGAAAACGAAGAAATGTAAGAAATAAATTAAGTTATCAACTTGGATTGCTATTGAAGACTCTTTGGACTCAACCTCCTCAAGAGACTCGTGTCTTAAATGACCCATGGCACATCTTGGGGGAGGTGATGAGGTTATTTCTCATATTTCTCACTCTTCTTCTCATCCCTCTTTTTCTTCCTCTTATAATTAAAAAAATGAACTTGATTTTTTTTATAAAAAACTAAGTTCTAAAAAATATATATGAAAAATAAATAAAAAAGTGTTATTAATAAAAAGGATCTTATTTCTAAATAGAAAGATTATTTGGTTTTTAAATTACAAGAATAACCAAATATTGAGAATTTAGAATCCCAAATCAAAGATCTTAAAAATTATCTCACTCAATTCACTGATGGTAATCAATGTCTTGATATGATTTTGGGTTCTCAATATCCTATAAAATATCATCTTGGTTTTGGTATTTAAAATAATGCAAGTTCTTCCAAAAATACTACTATTTTTAAAGAATTCCCCCAAAATAATTTTTGTAATTATTTTTATAAAACTGAGAATTTAATTTATGAATGTGATTGAAAAAATTATATATATGTGAGGCCTAAATTTATTCATATTTTATCTCATATAACTCATAAAATCTCAATCTAATTTTTTTTATTCTTAAATATTTATTATCCAATCTTATTAGACGAAATATGTTTTCAACATCACATTATTTATTAGCTAATATAGATGAACCCAAATCTATAAGGGCACCAAAAGGAACTTCATTTTTAGTTTATGAATGTATGTTCCACTTTAAATCATTGATATATAAAAAATGTGGCTTCTTAATGTTTAAAATATCATCTCAATCTGAAGTATTTTGTTATCTAAATGGATGATCCATAAATAAAACTTTTGATGGGGAGCCTCACTTTTTGATTTCTAAGAATTATATCTCATGGGGAATAGGTTTTTAGTCATTTTAAATTATTTTACCTTCTTAAAAATAATTTTAATATCTCTCATATCTCTCTCATCTAGGATTTATTATTAATAAAAGATGAGAGATTATCTTTTTAAACATTTTTTTAAATATATTTTGTTCTTTCTTTATTTATTTCACTTGAACTTGTTCTTAAAAATCAATCTTATTTTTATTATATTTTTCAATTTTTTTATTCTCCTTTAAAAATTTATTTTTTAAATCTTTTATATTTTAATATTTTTGAAATCTTGAGATTAAATCTTATCTTTTACTTTGTCATATTATAATTGAGATGATGTTATATTTAGTGTTTTATCTTCAATCCATCACTTATGCTTTAAATATTTCTATCTTATGATTATATTTTTGTTTACATGTCTTATTGTTATATATTGGGTTTTTAATCTTATTATAATCATTAAGGCGAAGATATTAATGCATGTATCTATTATTTTACCTTATATTCAATTAAATTCTTATTATAAATAAATTATCATTTCTCTTCCTTGTTTTCTTTTTGATAATCACAAATGGGGAGATGTTTTTTATTATTAAGGAGAAATGTTTCATATTTTAAGGGGGAATATGTTTCTTGGTTATTGGGGAGAAGTTTATTAGGGAGAGTATTTTGGGTTAAAAGGGTAGACATGTGTTTCCTTATGATATGTTTATGTCTTGATCATATTGAATAACTTTAACTTTAATATCTTAAATTAATTTGAATATATGTTTCACTATTGATTTAAAATTGATTTATATTTTTATGTTAAGTGTTTGTGATCATCAAAAGAGGGAGATTGTTGTACCCTTATATCTCTCTCACGATTTTTCCATGATCACAAACACTCAATTATGCATATAACTATTTAATTTGAGTGTATAATAGTTACATTATTGAGATTCCACATGTTGATCTTAATGAAGTAAATGATGTAATATTTTTGAAGTTGGATTCTTATATTGAATACCGTGAAGTGTCTTTAAAGATCATGTTGAAGTAAATTTGTATGTGTTGATAACTTTTAAAGAAGTTATAATATTTAATGAAGGATTTGTAAGAATATTTTTGGGCCACTATTTTAAAAAGGAATTGGAAGGTAGTACCGACTAGTCAGTGCAGATCCACCATCCAAATAATGGTGAGTATTATATCCCCTCAAGTAGTAGGAATACATCAGTGAGCTAGTGGATGAAGGAAAAACCAGGAGGATCCTATCAATCCTACAAGATACCTGATGGGATAACTCCAAGCCCTCTCTCAATATCCAATTTTTTTTTCTATTATCAAAGGATCTCATCTTATACTATTATCTCTATGTCTTTCACTCCCATATTGATCTATCTTTTGAGAGTTATGAGGCCAGATTTGTAACAAATTTTTAATAAAAAAATCATTCACTTCGCATCCAAGGGTTTATAATTGGTTTCTTACTACTTCTATAAAAAATAATGGGAGGATTGGTTTTTTGATACTTTCATAAAAAACAAATGGAGGATTTGTTTTTTCTTATTACATCAAAAAGAAAATGAGGATTATTTTTTTGATAATTTAATGAAAAAATCAATGGAGGAATTGGTTTCTTGATCTATATTAAAATCTAGGGAATGTGGTAAACCTTTATACCCTAGGGAAGGAGACATAGGGGATCACAAAGAGATATTGTCAGACTCATTTATTAAACTATATTTGTTCTCTATTTCTATTTATGCATTGCATAATCTAATCTCAATACACACAATTTCATAAATTAAAAAAAATCTTTTTTTAGTATTCTTACTCACTTAATAAAATCTATTGTTAACTTTATAATACATATTTAATTTATTTCTGGATATTTTATATCAAAATAATTTTACTTTGAATTTTCCCTTTGTATTTATTATTTTATTTTTTAAAAGGAAATTCACCCCCATCTTGAAATTATACTTAAAAAATTGTTATATCATATAAAAAATGTTCATTATGGTGTATAGTATGTTTTTGAAATAATTTTGGAGTCTCATGGTAACTGTAGGAAACTAATGGTGATGATTCTCTTGGAAATCTTAAAAATATTCTTTTTTAGAAATTTCAATGCGATAAAAATAATCTATTTTATCAATGAATAAAAATATGTATATAACCATTATAGTACATTAATAATGTTATAAATATCATATTTATACATCAAATCTATTTTTATAGCCATCTATTTTAGGCGGTGATGGAAAATTGAATACAATGTTCGTGGAGGCTGTAGTCTGCACGTAAAGACAATCAATGTTTTCATTATCCAATGGATAGAAATAAGGTAGATGATGGGTATTCTATAAATAGAAACTTTATTAATAGTATTATACTTATTTTTATAATTTTAATATGGAAATATAATATTTATAGTATGTGGATGAATAAATAATCTTGAATGAACTTGGTTATGATGATTACATCTTCCTCAGGTATCCTCTTTGGGATCTCTTCGTAAGACTCATTGGGCTAATATTTTAATGAGACTAAAACATATAGGTAATTTATAAGGGTGCTAGGAATTTATTTTGGTATAAATTATTATATATAACGTACTCAAAGTGTGTGTGGATAAGAGAGGGGGTTAAGGGTTCCTTTTATAAGTTAGTGGAGCGACACTCTTGCGAATACTCTTAACATTAAAATAAAACAAAATCAATTTCATGGGAAGACTTCACAAAATAATACCAAATTAATAGATAATACTATTGGTGTTGGGTCACAATAAAATCATTAAATAATACTATAAATATTTTTTTTACATTTTGGCCTTATCGCACAGTTTTAACCCTTTTTAACTCATTTAACCCTTACCGTGGTGACTAACTTTTACTATGGTAACTTAGTTTTAGGACTAAAAATCAAATAAAAATTAATAAATAATTTGAATATGATGATTCTAAATATGGAATAAATTTTATTAGATATAATTTCTATATGTGTTAAAATTAATTTTAATATAAGTATTTAAAACACAATGAAAAACTATTTTTAGAAAAAAGTATTTTTAAGCATAAAAATGAATTTACACAAAAATCATGTATATAATTGATCATCATGACATTTATTTATTTATTTATTAATATAAAACGAGATTTATATGACTTTCAAATCAAACCAAAATCAAATCTAATATTTTGAATGCATAATTAAAGGAAAAATACCAAAATAGTTTTTTGTTAGAATAAAATATAACTTAGGTTTAAAAAAGTTAAAGAAAAACTTATAATTTCAAAATATTAATTTTAAATGAATTATTTTACTCAAGTTAATTTCTGGTCAATACAATGGTTTTATATACTTTTATGTCGTGATTGTATCATTATGATTTCATAAAAGTTGTTATATTTGAAATAAATGTATTCTTCACTATTCACCAAAAATTCAATATCATTAGAAATAAACAAAAAATATAATCCTAAGATAATTTATAAATAATTAATTCAAAATAAATTTTATTTTATCAACCTCAAATTCTAATATTTATAAATTTATCTTTTAAATAAAATATATGTAATAAACAATTAAAACAATGTTTTTAAACAAAACATTTTCTTAACCATGAATAATTAATTTAACAATCCTTATTATTAATTAATAATTATATGCATATTATTAAATGATAATTTCTTTAATTTCATTAATTTATTTTATTGATATCATTCTTCAAATGTATTAAATTTATCAAAAAATATGTAATTCATCAAAACAGTTTCTCTAGAATTAAGGGTATTTCTTTAGTAAAATAGAAACATTTTAATTTTAAAAATTAATTTATTTTATCAATTATGATTCATTTAACTATATTGTAATGTATTTAATTTTTCATTATAATAAATAATTATTCACTTTTGTTCATTTTTTCTTTTATTATAAGATATCATGCATACTGGTTTTATTTAAAGGAGAATACGTACTAAAATATCAAGGTGTTACATCGCCCCCTCAAAATAAATTGCATCCTCAATATTTTAATTTGTTCTTACCCAAATAAATGTATCTTGACTCATATACTGGTTTTATCATGATAAGTAATTTCTAGGTTTCCACTAGGAAACTTACCATTTCTTAAATAAATATTTCAAAAACCATATATATACCTTTATAAGACACAAACATGTAATTAGGTTTCCAAAAAACATGACTTGATTGTAGATTTATATTTTCCACATAATATAGGATACATTTATCTTCCAATTTCTTGATTTTGAAGAATTATTTTACCATTGAGATAGAGAATATTATAAAATATACTTACTTGATTTCTTTCCATCCTATAAGCATAATTTTATCCTCTAGTTGTGTTTTAATCATTTTTTCACTACTACTTCATCTCATATTCTGAATAATAAATAATCATGGTTACTTTTTAACTCTTAATGTAACGACCCAAAAATTTCATTAATGGAAAATCCCTCTTGATCCAGTTAAATGTTTCTTTATGTTTTTATATGATGTCAACTTCTTTAGTTTAACGTTAAGATTTGTGACCGTTACTTTTATAGCCGTTGAACAGTGATCATCTGGGTAGTTTAAATATAAGGCTTTAACGAACCAATTTTCTACTCAGACAAAGGAAGCGATGGCCTCATCCAGTAGAATTGCCCCTTACGAAGCCCATTTGTCGGAGCTCGGAAAGGAGGTGGCGTCTTTGGGCTTTGCCCTTGACCAAGCCCAAGCTGAGCTTCATCAAGTCAAGCTCGAACGTGATCGTCTACGGGAAAAATGGAAGTTGATAGAGATTACCACTCGAGCGATGTTATCCGAGCAACCCCAAGAGTCTGTCACCATCGCACACCTTACCCTTAGGTCTTATGCGGCTATTTTAAGGGGTTATGTAACAAATAAGTAGCACCATGTTCATGTACATTATTTTTGTATATAATAATGAATATAATTTCTAGTCATTTTTGATGCATTGTAATTAGTTTTTAAAGTACAAATGATGTTTTTGGTTATTATTTAATTAAGAATTATATTTTATTAAATTAAAGGATTTTTGAATTAAATAATATTTTAATAAAATATTATTATTAATATTAAATTAATTTTTTTATTTAAATATAAATGATCTTATAATTTTATGAATGCAATTAAAATTTTTATTAAGGTTTGAAAGCCATTTCTGTCAAAACCCGTGAATTTTTTATAAATGTCGGTTTTTATTTTAAAAGTGAAAATTCACATATTTAGAAAATTATTTAGATAAAATAAATATTATTTTTGGAATCAGGACGTCGAAATTATCCAACGATGAATTTTTTCATAATTTTCTGAGACAGTCAAATTTTTGGGTAAAAATTAAATACCATTTAAATATATAATGTGTTTTATGACATCATAATGACCCAATGGTGATGTAATAAAATACCATAATCCTTATGTTCGGCCAATATGTGTTTTATCAATAAAATAATGAGGTTTTGGGTTTGTTTGACTCACTTTTCAAAGCATTAATGGAGCCCTCAAGACTTATTCAACACTTTGCCTTTTTAAATTAATTTCCATGGGAGTGTGACTCACCTCCACATAAGCAACCCTAATTTTTTAATAAGTTCGGACCTTGGCCTTGTAAAATATTGTTTTCCTCTTCCCTTTTCCAGAAACCATGGGCAAATACCATGGGATGGTTTGTGGTTTGGATTATTTTAATATAAGGGGTCCCAAACCTAAATAATAAAGAATTCTCTCACCTTTCCTATATAAACCCACCCAAGCTCCCACTTCCTCCTCACTCAAAGCCCTTGAAGTTCGTCCAAACTCTGCCCTACTCTCTCTATAATCCTCTCAAGGTGCCCCAAGCTCCCAAGCAGCCTCTCACAAGCCTCTCTCTAGCCTTTGGAAGCACACTTCCAAGTAAGGGTTTTTCTTCCTTTCTCTTTTTTTGTCAATTTTCTTTAAGTTGTATTGCCCTTTTAATTTAATTTATGAATGTTGGGGTATGGTTTCGCACCTCCCCCATACTGTCCTCTTATTGTTTGAATTATGGGAGAACCCTTTCTCTCTCATTAAATGCCTCCCATGTACACCCGTTACTATGCCGAAATTCCGAAAGGAACTTCTCTCTATTTTCTTTTACATTCAAGCAATACTTTTGTATCAGGAATCTAAATTCCATTTCTATTGTTGGGACATGTATATATATGATCTCCTTACTGTCCATTACATGTAAATATGATGAGTAACCCCTTTCTCTCTCATCAACCTTTTTTATGAATTCTTATGTCACGCCGTTACGCTGCCGAAATCGCA